>CM041643.1:24710523-24722550 GCA_023333625.1 Bothriochloa decipiens | reverse complement strand
TGTCTTGGTGCTGCGTCACCTTATTTTGGTCCAATGGGCCGTGTATCATTTATGAGCCTGTTAGTGGGCGCGTCCAGGGTAGGCGAAGACCCTAAGTCCTTTATAAACATACGCCGCCGCCGTTGTTAGGTTTTGGGTTTTGCTTAGATTATTCTGTCCATCGACAGCCGCCGTTCATCGGTTTGTGGAACCCCAACTCGAGTGCTTAATCATTCATTTGCAGATTGTCCCACTAATTGAGCTGCGTTCTTTCGAGTTCTTGCTTGTGTTCTTCGTTTCGCAGGCAAGGATTAGCCTTCGTGGCAAGGTCAACCGGTTGGAGACACAGTTGATAACCAGAGGAGTCGTGGTGCTAAGATTGCAGGGTTCGGGTCTTTGGATCTGAAGCCGGATCGGTGTGTCGTGCTCCACCAAAATGATAGTTATCTCCATCTGACGAAAGATCAGGGAATCACATCCCCATCAAGAGGGGTCCCTTGAATGGATCACCTCTCTAGAGCTTAGCAATCAAGAAGAAGACTAGTATACCATTGGTATTTCTTAGCGTAACCAGATAAATCCACAAGTGCATGGAGTAACGTTGTAGCTTTCACTAGAAGTATTCAGGGTATCGTATTTTCCACAAGGAACGGTGGTATTTCACCTAGCTAGTTCGTCCAAGGAACAACACGAGGGTAGAGATAGAAAGGGATAGAGATGGATTTCTATAGCCTTTAGTGCCGTAAGGATAGCGTTGCAATACTTCAACTTGCTTACTTCGAACACCGACTTATACCTGGTCTGCTAGGTACCTTCGGTCTATAGTTCTACACCGAATATGGATGTGGGGGATTACAAAAGAACGGACAGGTTTGTCACCACCTGCCGCCTACCACCTCAACCGTATGTGAACGAGGCAAATGCTGATAGACGTTAGCCTAGACACCACATCTATGCCAACCTCTACTACTCTAGCGTGATCAAGGGTTGCCTAACTAGGAGGGCCCTTCTACCAGAGCAACCACCACAAGGGCGTACGACAATCCCGCAAGTAAGTAGAAAGTAAAGCTAAGCTAACAAAAAAAATTTATCGGACTATAAGAAACACAAACACTTACTTAGCCAAGATCATGTGAAGGAGCCAAGTACTTGCTCATAGAGGTACAAGCTCAGGGAGACACCGACAAGCCCGGCACCTCCAAGCTCTCTTCCCTCACATCTCACTCTCTCTAACTCTAGATAGCTACTAGGGCATAGCCCTATGGAGTGGTGCTCTAGCTCTAAGCTTGTGTGGCTCTTCTCCCTTGAATGTGTTGATGAAATGAGATAGGAATGACCCACTTTTTATAGGTGGAGAGGAGGAGGGTCCTTGAAAATGTGCCATCCCCACATGGAAAGGAGTAAAAAGATCTCCATAGGGTGGTTTCACACCTTCCATGTGGAGTGCACACTAGAACCGACCTCCCTACATCGATTTGGACCACCTCACCAAAGTTAGGCCTGTTTGGCCCTGAAAGTCGGGCACGCGCCCCTCCCCGGTCGTGCGGACAGGGGTCCGGAGCCAAACGGGCCCAATTTTGGTGGATGTGCTCTCCTCGACGTCCTGAGTGTGCCCATGTGGTGCACTCGCTAAGTTGGGCTGATATGACGTGGGTTTTAGTTCAACCTCCTCTTTTCTGGGCTCTGGCTACTAGGACTTCTGAGTCTGGGCCTGGGTTGCATGGTGGACCAGCCTTAGATTGGCCCTTGGCCCAAGCATGATGAATGATTATTCCTTCTTAATCTTATTTTGATAAGGGCCAAAGTGGGATTAGATATTTCTTTTATATTTTTCTACTTACGACCCACTTTAGGTGTATTTTTGTATAATCCCTGCAAAGCAAGTGATACACCAAAACTTGTGGAAGTTCTTAGCAATAAGTACTATTCACTAAGTTTAGTGTTTCTTTTATATTGTTATTGGCGGTATAAAACGTGAGTTAAGCACCGCCAACAACTCCCCCACACTTAGCCCTTTGCTCGTCCTCGCGTAAAGTTTTAGGACTAAGATGGGTCATCTCCCTGATATATAACCTGCATACAAGATATTCCAAGCTTCACCTGCACTTGTGAACTTTAAATTGTCTATCACATTGTCTTGGGTAATTGAATAATGGAACAACATAGATTCAAATCCCCTTGCATCAGTTACCTCAGAAACTTAGGTTTTTATAAGATTTTTGGAAAAGAAAAGGTAGCCTTGCTCCTCAAATGATACTCTAATCACTCATATATGTGTCTGGTTCCTCACCAAGGCATTTTGGAAATGCCTTTTTTTCATAACCTATCTCTAAAGATTTTGAGTGGAGTTTTGGGTAGGTATGAAAGTGGGCATACTTGCATCACATATATTAAGTCAAAAATTGAACCACATGGAGATACAAGTCATACACTAGATTGAGATGTGCAAGTGTGTGGAATGGAAGATGATTCCTAATTCTAAATATTTTTGGTACTCCATGCATCATGACTCTCTTTATTGATGGATGGATGATTGTTTGAAGAGTATGGGCTATAAAAAGGAAATATTCTTTTTTTGAATGGGGCTTTGAATTTTCTTTCCCGTTGTTTATTGCTTGGATTTTTTTTCTCATACCCCTTGGCATGGATACTTTTTATTACTTATTTTTTTCTTCATGCCTCTTGGCATGTTTTTTCTTCTTTTTCTTTTTTTAAACATAGCCCATATCTCTTGTTGACATATAAAGAACTTCGGATGGAGAGTTGTCATGATGAAATGCAAGGAGTAATTATATGGTGGAAAATGAATGCGCAGCTCTCAGGGTAAGAGTAGGTATTTTTATTTGGTGGAAGAGTGCGCAACTCTTAGGGTAAGAGTCGGCATTTTATGGTGGACGAAAGGGTGCATGTTGTGCGCAAATCTTAGTGTAGGAGTTGGCATTTTATTGGTGGGTTCATGTGAATCTCAATCATGGGTGCATGACTATAATCTCACATAGGTCACAACAATTTGACCAAACTCAATGATCCGACAAGCAACATATTACTAAAGGTTTGCATAAATGAATCATGTCATATGGCCTTGGTAGGAAATTCATTATCATTGAGGAGCATGCTATTATATTTTGATTTTATAAAATAAATCCCAAGTTCATCATAAAAAGAGCAAGGTTCAAATCATCCAGCTATATCACATACTCCAATTACTTAGACAACATGGGGTCCCTATGATAGTTGTTCACAAGTTATAGGAATATTTGCGAGGAATAAGGAGTATGCAAATTTTATCAAAGGATAGCATGGAGATGTTGTGCAAGAAAGATTTGCCCTTTCAAAATAATCAATTTGATCTTTCAAAGTAAATTCAGGAGATGTGAGGGTAGAGTTGCACAAACCACCGTTGAAGATGAAGGAGTTAATGGAAGTCATGTGTCTTTGTCCTTCTGCGTGATGGGTCACTCGATGTTGTGCAACGTGTAGGGGAGATCTTGAAAATGTGTTAGGTATGCTTGAGAGATCTCCCCCACACTTATTTTTATACCTGCTTTATTTTTATAGAAAAACAAAATAAGAGAAACAAAAACAAGCAGGGGCTCTATTGGCTATAAAACCAGGGAGCAAGAAAGTTATTATTATTATTTCTTTATTTATTACTTATTTAGTTTTATTCATTATTATATTAAACTTGCTCACTCAACTTCTTATTCAAACAAGGCCAAGATAAAGATGCATAGAAAGATATGCCCCATAACAAATTACTTTCTTTGATTATGTTAACAGCTCAAAGTTCATTAATCAAATTTCAACACCATGTCAAACTTTGATCAAAGAAGGTCATTTTAAGCTAAACATCATGCTTAATTTAAAAGGACCTATGGATGCACCATATATGTATAGTATACGAATACACCCAAACTATAGCATACCAACATAAACAAAGGAAGCATGAATTTGTATGATCAAATGAAGATAAGTATAAGAAGTTGGTGAACTTTATATATTTTTTTATACCTGAGTGATCTTACCAGCAGCGTGTATGGATGAAAACTTTAGGCCTACTGCAGTGATGACTTGGGCTCCAATTAAGGTTAAATCATGCAAAGTATCATGGGCCATTGGTCTTGGTGATACCAAAGGCCCACAAGAGGGATACTCCCAATCTCTTTTTTCTCTTTAAGTCTCCCTCATTTTTTATTCTTTCTTTCATTTTTTTCAACTCTTCGTTTTTTGGCAAGGGTGACATCATCATTATTATTTTTTGAATAACCACTTGGTATGTATGGAACTTGGACTTCTCACCTTCCTCCCCCACACTTAAACTTTTTGTGTAAAAGTCAAGTGCAGAGTCAGGGTCTTCTTCTAGAGTGTGTTCCATCACCTAAGAGCATCAAGGGTTTTTGGATGATGTAGCTTCTCATTTTCAAGCGTTGTATGCCCCATGCTTTCTTATCCTAAAATGGTTAGCAACAGAAATGCCCGAGAGTGCATACTAACTCAAAAACATGCCCTTACTTTTATTAAGGAGGATATATATTTTTTTAAAAAATAATAACAATAATAATAATAAAATATGTATAAAAGTTTTTTCTTAAGATAATCTGGGTATCTCCCGACAGTTCTTAAGTTATGGTCTTAAGCTTGATCATGGGAACTTCATCTTGCAGCTATCAATGGTGGTGTAGTTCCCAACTTCACCACCAAGCATGGGCATTAATATTCATGCTACAAGGTAAGCACCATTGTGCTACTACAAGATCTGGAACGCTTATGATAAACATAGGCATCAACAACCAACTCTTAAAAAGTTTAGAAACAGAGAGCAGGAGGTGGTTGTAATTCTTGTAGAAGCACGAGGTTAGAAGCAGAACAGACTAGAGACTCCAAAATTGAGCATGAAACATGAGATGTCTCAAAAGGGAAGTTAGCATGGTCATTAGCAGGCTGCTGCTTGGTCTCTAGAGCAGTTGCTTCAGGCATGTCCATAGCATGGAAGTTTTCATGTGGAACTAATGTCGCATCTCGGATATTTTCAAGAGCAACATTCCTAATGCCAGAGGGACATGGCTTATCTTCGAGTAAGGGCAATGATGGATGTTCAATTTCACAAGGATGGGAAATGAACGGAGAACTAAACTTTGCCTCCTCGAACAGGTTACGTTTAGGAAGATGCTCCATCATTTGAGTTTTTGGGAGAGTGGTAAGCAATTTTCCTAAACGTCTCATTAGGGCTCCCTTGGGAAGATTTATCTTTGAAAGATTCATCCAAGGGACAACCTATGAGGAGATCAAACTCAAGGATGGCAAAGATGTGGAAGTCTATGCAAACCTCCATTTCATGAATTTCTATTGGCACGGCCCTAGCAATCCCACAACACTCAACGATGAATTCTAACGAACTCTTGAAGAGTTTGTCAATCGGCACTAGCGGCACATTACCCAAAAGGGCTTTTGCAAGGAACTGTGACATGATATTAGTGCTGACGTTGAGGTTGTGTAGGGCATCTATGGAAGTTCCTCCTAACAAACAAGATATAGTCATGGAAGGTGAAAGATCTGAATTGCTTCAGAAGAACATTTCAATTCCAACGACCATTCTTTTGATGGATCCATGTTTGGGGAGACTTCCTTAGAAGGCAATGTATCCTTCTTGTGCCAAGAAATATTCAAAGTTTTTCCACAATCCTCGAATTTAATCGAGAACTCTGAACAATGGAGAACTGCCTCCTTTGGTGTTCATGGTTTGGGTGGAGGCTCATTAGTCAAACCTATGGATGGTATGTGGTCGGATATGACTAATGGGGGCTCCCCCACACTTGACATGGCTATGGCCTGGAGGGTTTCGGTTTCCACGACGGGGGAAACATGTTTTCTTAAGATGTGATCGAGGATTTTTTTCCTGTCCGCCATGGTTTTATGTGAAAACATCCCTCCGGCAGCCGTGTCAAGGCATTGGGCAGCATCTATGTCTAGACCCGAATAAAAGAGATGCAATTGCTTGCTGTCGGGTAAAGATAGATCTAGGATGGCATGTATTAAAATTGTAAATCTGGCCCAGGCTGCACCTATAAACTCCTCCCTGTCTTGCTTAAAATCAAGGATTGCCCCTAGCAGAGAGTTGATACGGGACATAGGAAAGAATGTAAGACAAAATTTGTCTTTAAGTTCTTCCCAGTCCCCATCATACTTCCTACGGCATTAGTGAACCATTGCTTTGCCTCCCCTTTGAGGGAGGACAAAAACAACTTCCATTTAAGTGCTTCTTGTGTCATGCCAGGAATGCTTAGGCGTGAACATAATTCCTCAAATTCTCGCAAGTGGTCAAATGAATCTTCATTGTCGTGACCAAAGAAGGGATTTGCCCGAACCATGGCTTTGAATCTTGGGTGGAGTTCATGGCCAGATGAAAATTTTGTTTTTGAAAAAGATGGATGCTCCAAGAACTCCCCTTTTGAAGCAAAAAGAGTTGTATTTGAATATGGCTTCATGGTGTAAGGATCGGATAGGATAAATACTTTGTTTTATAAAATAAAGGATACAGATACGAGGACAAACTAGGTTTAAAGAAAATAGCAACCGTTCTCGGGCAACGGCGCTAGTAAGCTTGTTGGTATTTCTTAGCGTAAGCAGATAAATCCGCAACGCACGGAGTACTGTTGCAGCTTTCACCTGGAAATATTTAGGGTATCGTATTTTCCACAGGGAATGGTGGTATTTCTCCTAGCTAGTTCATTCAAGGAACAACACGAGGGTAGAGATAGAAAGGGATAGAGATGGATTTCTATAGCCTTTAGTGCCCTAAGGATAGCGTTATAATACTTCTACTTGCTCACTTCGGACACAGGCTTATACCTAGTCTGCCATGTACCTCTGATCTATAGTTCTAGGCTGAACATGGACGTGGGGGATTACAAAGGACGGACATGGCTATCACCACCTGGCGCCTACCACCTCAACCATACGTGAACGAGGCAAACACCGATAGACGTTAGACTAGACACCACCACTATGCCAACCTCTACTACTCTAGCGTGATCAAGGGTTGCCTGACTAGGAGGGCCCTTCTACTAGAGCAACCACCACAAGTGCGTACGATGATCCCTCAAGTAAGTAGAAAGTAAAGCTAAGCTAACAAAGAACTTTTATCGGACTATAAGAAACACGAACACTTACTTAGCCAAGATCATGTGAAGGAGCCAAGTACTTGCTCGTAGAGGTACAAGCTCAGGGAGACACCAACAAGCCCAGCACTTCCCCGCTCTCTTCCCTCACATCTCACTCTCTCTAGCTCTAGATAGCTACTAGGGCATAGCCCTATGGAGTGGTGCTCTAGCTCTAAGCTTGTGTGGCTCTTCTCCCTTGAATGTGTTGATGAAATGAGAGAGGAATGGCCCTCCTTTTATAGGTGGAGAGGAGGGGGGTCCTTGAAAATGTGCCATCCCCACATGGAAAGGAGCAAACCGACCTCCATAGGGTGGTTTCACACCTTCCATGTGGAGTGCACACTAGAACCGACCTCCCTACATCGATTTGGACCGCCTCACCAAAGTTAGGCCTGTTTGGCCCTGAAAGTCGGGCACGCGCCCCTCCCCGGTCGTGCGGACAGGGGTCCGGAGCCAAACGGGCCCAATTTTGGTGGATGTGCTCTCCTCGACGTCCTGAGTTGGCCCATGTGGTGCACTTGCTAAGTTGGGCTGATTTGACGTGGGTTTTAGTTCAACCTCCTCTTTTCTGGGCTCTGGCTACTAGGACTTCTGAGTCTGGGCCTAGGTTGCATGGTGGACCAGCCTTGGTTTGGCCCTTGGCCTAAGCATGATGAATGATTAGGCCTTCTTAATAATATTTTGATAAGGGCCAAAGTGGGATTAGATATTTCCTTTCTATTTTTATACTTACGGCCCACTTTAGGTGTATTTCTGTATAAGCCCTGTAAAACAAGTGATACACCAAAACTTGTGGAAGTTGTTAGCAATAAGTCCTATTCACTAAGTTTGGTGTTTCTTTTATATTGTTATTGGTGGTATAAAGCGTGAGTTAAGCACTGCCAACATATACCTCTAGTTAGGTTTAGATCTAGTCTTAAACTAGAACTAGAAGAGAGATAGAGAGGTAGAAGATCTGGAGGAAGCCCCGAGCCTGTCAGTGCTCCTCTATGCTTTGTACCTGTGAATTCAAGTTCTTCAAGCTGGGATCAGAGATTTCTACGGTCGTCAACTTCTATGTGTCTGTGAGTAATTGTTCTTATTGTTCTTCTATTTTCACAACTCTTTTGAGTACTTTGATCCTAGTAGCTCTAGGGTTAAAGGAGTTAGTCATTCATAAGCGTGGTGCTTAGGTTCAATTACTTGTGGAATATCCCCTAAGTTCTAGGCCATGTGGTAGATCATGAAGGTGACTTTATAGCTTCGTTGAGTTCTCTATAGTCCACTCCTCAAATATAGGACATACAGGAGATTTGGTTACGTGGTAGATTCATACTCTGTTTGCGGTCTTCCATTGTAATCCCATAGTAGATTGCTAAGAGCAATACTTTCTAAAAGTAGAACTAGATAGCCCTAGTCTTCTCCTCCTACCTTCTAAGTGTCTCATCCTTGATTGTGCTCAAGGCTTAAGCATAGATCAAGATCCTTTCTCCTATTCCTTTGGGTTTGATATTTAAAATTAGTCATCCTGGTGAAGTGCTATATCGGTATATTATCTGTGCGCTTGCAGATAACTTTCATATTTTCGTTGCACTTAATAAATACAAATAGGTGGCGAAGCGGCGGTGAGGTAGATTCGTGTAGTGCCAAGCCGGGACGCTGTTGTAGTCATTCGGGGCGACGTCCTCCGCTCCATCGACTCCGGTGGTGCTCCGATGAGCTTAGTGGAGGAGTGGGCACGCAGGGGCTGATGCAGCGGTGCAGGGCTTGGGCGTCGTAGATTGGCCGAGGAGGTCATGTTGGTTATGGAGCTCCTGATCGTCTTGGTAGTGTGGACACGGCCGAGGTGATCGGCTTAGCATGCCCCTGGGTGAAGTCGATAGAGTGGCCTCTGTCTCTTTCCTCTTTACATTCTTTTCTTCTCTCTTGGACTCGAGCAAATGATTGGGGAAGCTTACCGTGTGGTGGCTAGTGATAGAAAAACCTAAGGCACTAGGAAGCCCCTACTTATAGGTGGCGGCCATTGTCATGGTGAGGGGAGATTCGGTGGATGGTGTGATGGAAAGATAGGGCTATCGGGCGGCTGTGGTGAGCGCAGGCTCACGGGCGCGCTGGCATCGCCAATTTTTGTGTAGCCAATCAGGGGAAGGACGGGCGGTGTCACCTCCCTTGGATGTGCTCATGGCATCAATGCGGCAGTTGGTGGGATGGCTTGGATGGGCACAAGCCGTGAATTATTGTCGTGCCAGGCATCCACGCGCGCGAGGCTCATGGGGTTTTGTAGACTGCAGAATAAGGTCAGGCACCGCAAATTCCTATTTTGACTGGTGCTCTGCTGCTCTGCTCCATCTTTGAGCCAAAACATAGAATGGAAAAGGAAAAGGTTATGGGGATGACGCACGGGACCTACCGGTCAGTGGTAGTAGGAGGAGTCATGGATGGCCTAGCCTGGCGTGGAGTGGGGAAGTGTTGGCAGGTCATCGCTACTTTGCCGGTGTGGGGTGAGTGCAGCGTGGGCCACCTTGCTCGGCCATCTAGTCTGGCTAGACTGGTCGAGCTATGAGCTGGGCTGTTGGCTTGGCAGGCCAGGTCGATTGGGCTGGACCGCAAGGGCGCGCAGGGGTGGATGGGCCAGATGCGGCCTGGTGCATTGAGGCCGGGCTAGTGAAAGTCCCTGATTTGGTTTTGGCTACTTGATGAAACCTAAGGACTAACCTTTGAGCCAGGTGGTTGATTTAGAAAAGGTCATCCTTGCTAGGTCTGGAGCTCATTGTGAATGAGTCATGACATGGTATCATGTAACCAAAGGTGAAGAACAAGATGAGGCTTGGCTCGATGGACCAGTTGGAAGTGTGAAGGGTAAGTCGAGGCTTTGAAGTGAAGTACCATGCGATGGTGAAGCTTGAGCAAGACTTGGCGCCGATGGACCAAGAGGGTTGCATGATGATATGGAATGTATCATGTCATGTGAAAGGCTTGGCAGTTAATGGAAAAGCAAAATGGTCTCAAGTTAAAGGTATAACCTATAGGCCATTTTGTTTTGCACTCAAGACACCATAGAGGGTGTGAGTGGTTTAGGATCGATAGCTGAACTATGAAGAGAGGAGATCTTCAGTAATTCGGTTCATGAGTGCCACTAGGTCTATCATCATGTTGATGCATTAGGATCTAGTATGCGAATGAAAATCCTTTGGAAATTCTAACACACAAGCACATGGAGTTGTACACTTGATGGTGTTGGCACATTTTGCCAAGGTGGGGGAGTTTGCAGGGTTGAGATGGGTTTGGGTACCGCTCATCCTAACTCTCGGTTACAAGTTGGTTTTGGGAAAATGAGATGGCTATTTTCTATTGCGCTAGATGCAAATTATTGTTGAAATCATGCTAACTCTCGATTACAAGTTGGTATACTTTTTGGGTAGCATGGTGGAGAAAATAGCGTGTTATGATGGCTTGAAAATGTGACATTTACATGTGTCAAACATTGAAGGCCTAGGCATCAAACGCTGGGCTGCGTCCGATGCATTATGGTCTGAGCAGAGGCATTTGGCGTCAACGTTCGCAGCAGCTGACATGAGCGTGTGGCACTGGACATAAATGTGGCGGATGCTGGGTGCCATCATTCGATGGTTTTTGTGCCTAGCGTCCGATGGGCGTTAGACGCTACTCAGTGGCGACTGCATTTTCCAGTCGAGGGACGAATTCCATGGGCCGTGCCTGACGGTGAGCATCGGACGCCGGGCTCAGCATCCGCCGGTGTGTGAACGGCTAGTTTTTGAACCGCTGTTTTGCGCGTGAAGAAGTGAGCGTCAGACGCGTCCGACGGTCCTGAAAGTTGCTGGTTGAGGGGGTAATGGCTAGTTTCGATTGGAAGGCTTATGAATAGTTGGTGTCCGGCCCTTGAGGTCTTCTTTTGCCCATTCTAACTCTCTTGAGCATCCTTTGAGCTGAAGTAACTCCGTCCTACTCATCTCACTTGCTTGATTGCTAATCTTGAGTGAAACTGAGTGATTCAAAGTGCATTTGCATGTGGTGATACATCTAGTGGCACTTGCGAGTCGCTTGGCCAGTGGATTTCTTGTTACTCTTGGAGAGTACCGCTCCTAGCCGGCTTGGAGGATTGTTGGAGGCGTTGGCAAGAAAAGGTGATTATTCTTGGCCACCTCTGGTTGATTTTTGAGAGGTTCTTAAGCTTTCCTTGGTGGAGCGCCAAAAGCTACTCTAGTGGAATGCACGTGTCACTGAGCTTGTGGTGCTTGGTGTCTTGCGGTGCTCTTGCAAGAGCTTGCCTTGTGAGGCCTTGACTTGTGAGTCATGAACCAGGGAACCATCTAGGTGTTGGTCAACATAACCAGGTAGCTTGTCGATCCACAAATGAACTCCGGGTGAACAAAAATCATTGTGTTCATCTTGTCTCCTAGTGATTGGTCTTCATTGTGATTGTTGTCATCGTGATTGATTGGTTATCATCTTGGTGATTGGCAATGTCTTCACTTCACCGTCGGTATAACAATCACCATCCTATCTCTTGTATTTACTTTCTAGTTTATATATATTTTGTAGCTTGTGTAGAAATAGTTTTCTTGCCAGCTCATTAGTATAGAAAGTAGTGACATAGTTGTTGTGTGACATAGAGATCATAGAATATATTAAAATTATCATTAGGAGGCTTGCTCACCATCTAGGCTAGGCAAAACCCACAATTACATCATTTGTTATACTAATCAAGTTTTATCTAGTACTTGTAAAAAATTTTATAGGCTATTCACCCCCTCTAGCCATCTCGAACCTTATAGCTGGGCTGTCTACGCACAATGGCCTTGGCCATCTACCCTTCCTCTTTTCCTGTTTCCTATTTCTTTTCTACTTGCATCATGGTCACCTAGTATGTATGTACATGTGTTGCCAA
>CM041643.1:24580175-24710123 GCA_023333625.1 Bothriochloa decipiens | reverse complement strand
CATGTGATGTGAAGGTAGAGATCAAGATGAGGGAGCGTTGGGAAGGTAGAGAGATGAGTGCACACGGATAGAAGACAAGCCGGAGGTATGAAGAATGTGATTGATGAAGGAGTGTTAGTTTCCAATGCTTTGAAGGAAGTGCATGCCACACAGGAATGCCACCAAGCATGCGGCCTCCACAAACACCACACACCGTTCATCACTACTATCTGTGTAAGTTAATATTTTAAATGTTTAGACCTTCTAGCTAGCGACTTCTACAATGTGGTCTAATAAAATTAGTGGCACCACCAAAGACTCAAGCTCATGTAAAGAAATTTCTACTGTGTGGTTTTGTAGAGGATGCAGCTAGCTAGAGATGGCTACTTAACATTGGCTTCATAGGTCTCTGCGGTTCTAGTTGTTCGTGCCCCATGGTTGGGCGGTGAATGTTGTTGTAGTAATTTGCACCCAGGAGTGGTTGGACGGCTTCACCTTGTCACAATCAATGCAAAGGGCAGCGATGCAAAGTCCCTGAAGCAATAGGCTGCCGATGCTAGGCTTGCGCGACATGCCTGCGCCAAAATCCTAGAGTACAGGATTATCTAAGTAGACCATATTTGAAATGGCCAGACCTTGCGTGATCTTGTGAAGCACTCCCTCCTTCAAGGAAAGAACGCAAGATACAGGTTGCGTGCTAGCAAAAGTATGATTAGTTCACATTTGACCTAATTTATACGAAGTAATATGTTCACATTTATACTTCTTACATCACTAGTAGAGATATGACCTACCATGATGAAAATTCTTAAGACAATTTTGTTATGGTCACCGAAGAGTGGTTTCCATGATGTTTTGGTCGTTTTGGTCATTGAACTGTGTGATGATTTTTTCCATGACATATTTTGGAAAGGTCATGGGAATAGTCATGGAAACCCTGACAGAATCATCACAGAAGTGTTCGTGGCATTGTTCATCGCTAGATTATGATAGTTTCACATATATCCTCGAGTTGTGATCAACACACTTCGTCACTGAAACCCCCGCCGCTCTATTTGGCTACGGGAGCCGATGCCATTTGCCTGCGGGAGAGCCACCTTCACTGATACTTCCATCTGCCGTTAGTCGTCAGACCAGCCCATCACTCAGCTAGACACTTCTCCGTCCAATGTTATGGGACCCGCCATTACTCATCCGTTAAGAATGGGCGCCGTTCTACTGCACTTCACTGACCGACATGTGGGACCTACCTGCCAGGGGAACCTTGAGGCCACCACCCTTCAACAACTGACTTGTGGGACCCGTCTAGGACCATTCTCCATCCGACGTGTGGGATCAGCGTGTCAGTTAGAAGGGACCCACCACATGGCACCCAGCCCACCATCCTTCAACGACTGACATGTGGGACCCGTCTGGGACCGTTTTCCATCCGATGTGTGGGATCAGCGTGTGAGTTAGATGGGATCAGCGTGAGTTAGATGGGACCAGCCCACCATCCTTTGATGACTGACATGTGGGACCCGTCTGAGACCGTTCTCCATCCGACGTTTGGGATCAGCGTGTCAGTTAGATGGGACCCAACCCACCACCCTTCATCGAATGACATGTGGGACCCCATCTCGGACCGTTTTCCATCCGACATGTGGGATCAGTGTGTCAGTTATATGGGACCCAGCCCACCACCCTTGGGACCCTTTCTCCATCCGACGTGTGGGTTAGCATGTCAGTTGGATGGGACCCACCATGGGGGACCCATTTTCGTTCATGTGGGGGTCAACCTTCATCAACTGACATGTGGGACCCTTCTGGGACCGTTCTCCATCCGATGTGTGGGATCAGCGTGTTAGTTAGAAGGGACCTGCCATGGGGACCCATCTCCGTTCATGAGGGGTCAACCTTCATCGACTGACATGTGGGACCTGACTGGGACTGTTCCCATCAGACGTATGGGACCAGAGCGTCAAGTTAGATTGGACCCTCAACTAGGACCCTTCTCTGTTCATGTGGGACCACCCTTCTGTTGGTGGTCCTTAAGTCCCTTTTTATACCGCCAATTAGAACATAAAAAGCATACAAAATTGAGTGAATAGGGATTTATGCTAATGCTTTCCATGAGTTTTGGTGTTTCACTTGTTTTGCAGGACAAACATGAAAATATACCTAAAGTGGATCCAAAGTGGAGAAAAGAATATGATAAATAAGAATCCATTTTAGACCAAAAGCAAAGCAAGGAAATAAAGCCAAATACTAGATAATTCAACCATGTCATGACTCAACCACATGGGCCAACAAGTTCAAATCCATCTTGGGCTGCATGACCATGTCTGGCTAAAAAGGCCATTCTGGGCTCATCCGGACTCCATTTAGGATGATCCAATAGGCATTGGAAAGCTAATGAGAAGGCCCACGCACCCACAAAAGATGAGGCTCAACCAAGCCAAAAGTGGGCTAGCCGTCCCAGGTGCACTGGCCGGTGCACTTTAGAGTCGGTTCGGGCCCAGCCTTAGCGAGGCAGTGCAATCAAATCCCAAGAGGGCAGTGCGGTGCTGGGTTTTCCCATTCTACCCTCAAACCGCCTTCAGGCTGCTATAAAAGAAGGGGAGGAGGCACTCTCTCAACATCATCACACAAAAGGGAGCAAGAGCACCAAAGCAAGAGCACCACTCCAAAAGGGTTATGCCCTAGTAGCTAGCAATAGAGTTAGAGAGGAGATGTGAGTGCGGGAGCGGGGAAGTGCCAGACTTGTCGGCGTCTCCCCCAACTTGTACCTCTATGAGTATTCTACTTGGCTCCTTCAAGGGATCTTGGCTAAGTGAGTATTTGTGTTTCTTATAGTCTAATAAAGGTCTCGTTTAGCTAGGCTTTACATTCTCTTGTTTACAGGTTTGATTGTCCATCCCTGATGGATGCTCTAGTAGGGGGTCCCTGATAAAGACGGATCACCCTTTATAACACTAGAGTAGTAGTCACAAGCAAAGATGTGGTGTCAAGGCTAGAGTCTATCATCGTTTGCCTCGCATCCCAAGGTTGAGGGGTAGACGGTAGGTGGTGACAGCCCTATCCGTCCTTTGTAATCCCCCACGTTCGAGTGCGGTGTAGAGCTATAGGTCGGTATCGCCTGGCAGACCAGGTGCGCCCCTGTGCCCAAAGTAAGCAAGTCGGAGTATTGCAAACGCTATGCTTAGGACCCAAAAGCTATAGGAATCCATCTCTACCACCTTTCTATCTCTACCCTTGTGTTGTTCCTTGGGCGAACTAGTTAGGAGAAATACCACCGTTCCCTATGGAAATTACGATACCTTGAATACTTTTGGGTGAAGGCTACAATGGTACTTCCGTACTCTTGCGAATTCTCTGCATATGTTAAGAAATACCAACAAGCTTTCTGGCACCGTTGTCGGGGAACGGTTGCTATTTTCTCTGACCCTTGTTCATCCTCGTATCTGTATCCCTTATTTTATAAAACAAAAAATATATCTTTTAAGTTTTATTTTTACAAAACAAAATATCTTTTCCATCTGATCCTACTACCATTAAGCCAAATTCAAATTCAAATCTTACCGCTTCAGAGGGGGAGTTCTCAAAGCCATCATCTATTTCAAAACCAAAATTTTCTTCTAGGTGTGAACTCCATCCTAGTTTAAAAGCTATGGTTCGGGCACAACCCTTCTCAGGGCTTGATCATGAAGACTCTTTTGGCCAACTGCAAGATTTTGAGGAAATCTGTTCATGCATAAGCATTCCTGGTATGACACAAGAAATTCTCAAGTGGAAGTTGTTTCTGTTCTCCCTCACGGGGGAGGCGAAACAATGGTACACCAATATCGTAGGAAGTTTGAATGGAGACTGGAAAGAACTTAAAGACAAGTTTTGTCTTGCATTCTTCCCTATGTCTTGTATCAACTCTCTACCAAGGGAAATCCTTGATTTTGAGCAGAATGAGAAGGAATCCATAGGTGCAGACTGGGCTAGGTTTTCAATGTTAATACAAGCCAACCTAGATTTGTCTTTACCCGATGGTGTGCTTTTGCATATCTTTTGTTTAGGAGTAGACATAGATGCTTCCCTATGCCTTGACATGGTCGCAGGAGGGTTTTCATATAAAACGACAACGGGACATAGGAAAATTCTTGATCACATCCTAGAGAAGCATGCTTCTCCCGTTGCAACCCCAATACCCCTCCAAAACAAGGGCATGTCAAGTTATGAGAAGCCCTCATCAGTCGAATCCTTGCCCTTGCCATCCTTAGATTTGACTCATGAGCCCTCAATGCTTTATCCTTTGGAGTTTGCTATCAAACTCGAGGACTTTAGAAAAACTTCAAACTTCTCTTGGCACGATAAAATTTCATGTCCTTATAAGGAAGTTTCCCCTAAGCAAGAACCATCAAAAGAATGATTGATGGAAGTGAAACGTTCTTCTGAAGCAATTCAGATTCTTTCACCTTCCACAACCTTGTCGTGTTCGTTAAAGGGGACTTCTATGAAATCCTTTCACAACCTCACAGTCGAGATAAATATCATGCCACAATTCCTAGCGGAGACCCTTCTGGGAAATTTCCCGCTAGTCCCGGCTGATAAACTGTTGAGAAGTCCATTAAGACTCATCTTTGAGTGTTGTGGGATTGCTAGGGCCGTGCCAATAGAAATTGAGGAAACCAAGGTTTTCTTAAACTTCCATATCTATGCCATCTTTGAGTTGGATCTTCTCATAGGCTGTCCCATGGATGAACTTTTCCAAGTAAAATCTTTCCAAGGGAGCCCTAATGAGAAGTTTAGGAAAATTGCTTCCACCATTCACCTAGAAACTGCAAGGATGGAGCATCTTCCTAAACATAACTTATTTGAGGAGGCAAAGTTCATTTCCCCGTTCATTTCACATCCTTGTGAAATAGAATGTTCATCATCGCTTTCACTCGAACAAAAGACATGTCCCTCTGGACTTGGAATTGTTGCTCTTGATAATGGCCGAGATGCAACATTAGTTCCACATGAAAACTTTCATGCCATGGACATGCCAGAAGCAACAACTCTAGAGACTAGGTTGGAATCCACTAACGAGCATGTTAACTTTTTTGTTGAGGCATCTCATGTTTCATGCTCACTTTTGGGATCACTAGAGTTTGTTTTGATTCTGACCATGTGCTCCTACGAGAATCCCAACCACCCCTTAATTCTTATTTCAAAACTTTTTAAGAGGTTGGTTGTCGATGCCTATGTTTATCATAAGCATTCCAAATCTCGCAATGACACGATGGTGCCTACCTTGCAGCTTGAATATTAATGCCTAATGTTTGGTGCTGAAGCGGGGAACTACACCACCATTGATAGCTGCAAGAAGAAGTTCCCATGGTCAAGCTTAAGACCATAACTTAAAACTTATTATTATTATTATTTAAAAAACTTATTATTATTATTATTTAAAAAACTCTTCTTCTAAATAAAAGCAAGGACATGTTTTCAAGTTAGTATGCACCATCGGGTATTCCTACTGCTAACCATTTTAGGTTAAGAAGAGCACGGGTCATACAACACTTCAAATGACATCAGTTACAAACTTTGATGATCTTGGGTGATGGAACACACTTAAAAAGGAGACCCTAACTCTACACTTGACTTTTATGCACAAGTTCAAGTGTGGGGAGGATGGTGAGAAACCCAAGATCCATACACACCAAGTGGTAGTTCAAAAAAATGATGAATAAAGGATGATGTCACCCTTTCTAAAAAATTAAAAAATGGGATAATATTGAAAAAATATTGATGATAAAAAAATTTAATTATAAAATGAAGAGAGAGAGAAAAAAATAAGAAAATGGGAATAGGAGGTTCAAAAAGATATAGAGACAAAAAAGAGAAAAAAGAAAAAAATGAAGGAGGAGAGAGCAGGAGCAGGTTGGCCCACATGTCTAGAAAAAACTCTAACTGGTTGCCTAACTCCACCCACCATTGCTTCGCAAGCAAGAAGGACTCGTCTCTCAACCTTTGCTAGTGCCAGCAAGGCCCATGGCCCATGCACATCAATGTGTGTGGCCTGACCCAGTGGTTCACCTGAGCAGAGCCATCATGCCAGCCGCAACAACAACTTCAATGCCTCATACATATATATTACCGGTACATATACTCAGGTATGCGAAGGTAAATAAATGTTCACCAACACTTTTTCTCAGTTTTGTCTCCATGAAAATGCAATTCTTGCTTCCTTAGTTTATGGCATATGCTCTGGTTTGGGTGTTTTCATATGTGCACATGTGATACATCCATAGGTCTTTTAAATTAAGCGTGGTGCTTAGGTTAAAATGACCTTCTTTAATCAATTTTTGACATGGTGTTGAAACTTGATTAATGAACCTTGAGTTGGTGGCATAAACAATAGAAGTAATTTATGACAGAGATAAATCAAGGCATGTTTTACATTTCAAATCTATCTTAGCCTTGTACGAGTTGTAATAAAAAGCTGGGTGAACAAGTTTTTAGTCAAAAAACAAATAAATAATTAAATAATCACAATAAAATCCTAGCTCCCAAGTTTTTCAATTAGTAGAATCTTTGCTTGTTCCTTTTTGTTTTTTCTCTTTATAAAATAAACAGGTACAAGAATAAGTGTAGGGGAGATCTCACAAGTATAACTAAAACACACATTTGAGATCTCCCCAACACAATGCACAACATCGAGAGATCCATCATACAGAAGGACCGAACAAACAGGTTGAAGAGAAGATCTGTTGAACTTTTGGTTCAACCGACCCAATCTTTGATTCACAAAACTCCTTCATCTTCAATGATGGTTTGTGCAACTGTACCCTCACATCTCCTAAATTTTTGAAGTTTTAAATTTATTAAATTAAAAAGACAAAACTTTTTGGCACAACATCTCCATGCTATCCTTTGATAAAATTTGCATACTCCTTATTCCTCTCCAATATTCCTATAACTTGTGAACAACTATCATAGGGACCCCATGTTATCTATATAGCTGGATGATTTGAACCTTTAACTTTTTATGATGGACTTGGGATTTATTTTATAAAATAAAAATGCAAAAGCATGCTCCTCAATGATAAAGAATTTCCTACCAAGGCCATATGACATGATTCATTTATGTAAACCTTTAGTCATATGCTGCTTGTCGGATCATTGAGTTAGGTTAAATTGTTGTGACCTATGTGAGATTCTGGTCATGCACCCATGATTGAGATTCACACGCACCCACCAATAAAATGCTGACTCTTACACTAAGAGTTGCGCACAACATGCACCTTTTTGTCTGTGTGGTTCGGTTTTTGATTTGACTATATATGTGATGCAAGTATGCCCACTTTCATACCTTCCTAAAACTCCACTCAAAAGCTTTAGAGATAGGTTATGAAAAGAAGGTAATTTCAAAGTGCCTTGGTAAGGAACCAAATACATATATGAGTAACTTGAGAGTATCATCTAAGGAGCAAGGCTATCTTTCTTTTTTGAAAATCTATAAAAACCCAAGTTTTTGAGCTAACTATTGCAAGGGGATTTGAATCCATGTTGTTCCATTATTCAATTACCCAAGATGATGTGGTAGACAATCCAAAAAGTTCACAAGTGCAGGTGAAGCTTGGAATATCTTGTATGCAGGTTATATATCAAGGAAATGATCCATCTTAGTCCTAAATCTTTACTTGAGGACGAGCAAAGGGCTAAGTGCGGGGGAGCAAGGCTATCTTAAGTCATTTTTTATACCGCCAATTAGAATATAAAAAGCACATAAAACTTAGTGAATAAGGATTTATGCTAATGCTTTCCATGAGTTTTGGTGTTTCATTTTTTTTGCAGGACAGACATGAAAACATACCTAAAGTGGATCCAAAGTGGAGAAAAGAATATGATAAACAAGAATCCATTTTAGACCAAAAGCAAAGCAAGAAAACAAAGCCAAATACCAGATAATTCAAGGCCCAGTCAAGTAGAGAGATAAGTCCAAAGTCCATGAATCAACCACATGGGCCAACATGTTCAAATCCATCTTGGGCTGCATGACCATGCCTGGCTAAAAAGGCCATTCCAGGCTCATTCGGACTCCCTTTCGGACGATCCACTGGGCGTTGGAAAGCTAAAGAGAAGCCCACACACCCACAAAAGATGAGGTTCAACCAAGCCAAAAGTGGGCCAGCCATCCTTGGTGCGCCGGCCGGCGCACTTTGGAGTCAGTTCAGGCCCAGCCTTAGCGAGGCGGTGCAATCAATGCCCAGGAAGGCAGTTCGGCATCTCCCCCAACTTGTACCTCTACGAGTATTCTACTTGGCTCCTTCACAGGATCTTGGCTAAGTGAGTATTTGTGCTTCTTATAGTCTAATAAAGGTCTTTCGTTTAGCTAGGCTTTACATTCTCTTGTTTACGGGTTTGATTGTTCCGTCCCCGATGGATGCTCTAGTAGAGGGTCCCTGATAAAGATGGATCACCCTGTATAACACTAGAGTAGTAGTCGCTAGCATAGACATGGTGTCTAGGCTAGAGTCTATCATTGTTTGCCTCGCATCCCAAGGTTGAGGGGTAGACGGCAGGTGGTGACAGCCCTGTCCGTCCTTTGTAATCCCCCACATTCGAGTGCGGCGTAGAGCTACAGGTCATTATCGCCTGGCAGACCAGGTGCGCCCAGCGCCCAAAGTAAGCAAGTCAGAGTATTGCAAACGCTATCCTTAGGACCCAAAAGCTGTAGGAATCCATCTCTACCACCTTTCTATCTCTACCCTTGTGCTGTTCCTTGGGTGAACTAGTTAGGAGAAATGACACTGTTCCCTGTGGAAATTACGATACTCTGAATACTTTCGGGTGAAGGCTACAATGGTACTTCTATACGCTTGTGAATTCTCTGCATACGTTAAGAAATACCAACACCTTCTCTGACAAAGATGCGTTACCACCCTTCTCTAACCGATGTTGAATTCCCCAAAAACATTGGGTTCTCTAGGATTCAAGCCCAGGACCTGGCACTAAAGACGTGAAGGTCTTTGCCACTATGCTAAGCGGCTGTGTGTGTTCTCATCCCCTTGGAGCCTTTATATATTATAATGTAAGTACATTTTATGTTCTCTTATATCTATATATATGGGACCCAGAAAGTGGATAAGTATCTACCCGTCGGACTTGTGGAGGAGTCGGAGGTGGCAGCAGAGGATCCTCGGTGTGCTGTGGTGGCTCCGGCGTCCATTTGGAGGCAGGCGGTGGGGCTTTCCCGATGGAGCACGGTGGCATTGGCGTTCGCGTCGCTTGTGTGCCGCGGCAGAGCCGTCAGAGCCAATTCGCAGGTCTCCTTTCTCCCCTTTTTACCGTTCATTTCTTCATTTCTGTTTTGCCTCGACATGGATGTACTACAGGACTTGGGGATTTTGCTTAGATATATCACCTTTGATGCATACCGGCATATTCCTTAATTTTAGATAGATGCGAGATGGGACTGGTTCTGGTAGTCCCTGTAGCACATGGCTATTGGATTTGTTAGGAGGCAGCAAATTAGTACCACTAATCTTTAAACTGCACTTGTTGCTACGCATGCCAATGATGGTCACTAGCACTTGCACTTGTAACACTGAGGCAGCCTATTTGGGTTCTGCAGATTTGAGATGAATCCATGCTATGTGGTGTTTCCAGCTGTAGGCGAGGGGTTTTTCGTAGCTAGGCTGACTGCCAGGAGCAAGTTCATGGGTTCCCTGGTGCTTCTTATAAAAAGTACACCTCCTAGGAAGCTGCACTTGCTACCTTCAAATCCTGTGAAGCTAAGTTCATGTAATGATTGTGTGATTGTTAGACTTCATTTATCTAAATTTGTAATGGTATTATAAGTGTGATGGTTAGACTTGATTTAGCCGAAATGAGCTCGTACCATGGAAATTTTTAATGGTTGTTAAAGTTGCATTTTGGTATGAGCCGTGGACTTCACTGATGGATCTTTGTTGCATTATTTTCTACTTCAGTTATCTCAATACATTCTATTTTGTGTTGTTTAGCTGTAAGCTGAATTTATAATGGTATTGTAAGTGTGATGGTTAGACTTGATTTAGCTGAAATTGTATTGCACTAATATGGTTACAGCCGCATTAATTGTTATTCTAATTTGAGTTGTCTATGTCTATGTGCTGCTACTCTAAATTTGGATGAGCTCGTAACATGGAAATTGTTAATGGCTGTTAAAGTTGCATTTTGGTATAAGCTGTGAACTTCACTGATGGATCTTTGTTGGATTATTTTCTTCTTCGTTCTGTGATATCATTACTTAGGTAGCTAAGGCCTCTTACACACAGACGAAATTGAGCAGGCCCCCAATAAGAGGATGGACTCATTTGCCAGCATCCCAGATGATCTCATTCTCGATATCCTCCACCACCTCTCTGGCCCCTCATTGTTCCGCTACAAATTAGTCTATCGACACTGGGAACTCATCTTTAACAAGTACGAAATCCATGACAAGCTGGCCCGCCAGGCTATGATCGGTTTCTTCTTTGATGGGAAGAACATGAAGGGGCACTTCACCAGCTTCATCGATGTACTTCCCTACTTCAACTTCTTACCCTTCTACACAAATAATGTAGCTGTCTCAGATTGCTACAACAGCCTCATCCTATGCTGGTGCTATATGCCTAGAGGACCTCCCTGCTGGGTCGTCTACAATCCAATGACACAGAAGTATAAGATACTACCGACTAGCCCTCATCATCATGCTTAACTTTGGGTTTATTAGATGGTGGTGCTCAATTGTGTTTTGATCTGACACTCTCCTCGCACTTCCATGTCGTTAATTTTGTGGTAGGTGAAGACCATACAATTGAAGGTCTAGAGATCTACTCGTCTAAAAATAGTACATGGCTTAGTATGGAATTGGGATGGGGTGAGCGTATTGATCTGGTAATGTGTGAAACACGAGGTGTATTTCTTAACAGTTTTCTACACAATGTGGCCTACATTGAGCATGAGGGAACATCTATGATAATTGTTGTGGATATGGAGGGAAACACATGGAAGGAAATTGCTACGCCTACTATTAGTGATGAGCACACCCTGCATCAAGCTCTGGGTCACATGTGTGTACGTCTTGTTGATGGTCCTCGCAATCAACGCAAGTTTTCAATGTGGATCCATGAAGACTATGGTACTAATAATTGGATATTGTAGCATACTATCATCCTTAATAATATTTTTAGAAGCATTAATATCTGAGTGGATTTAACCCACAAGGTGATTGCAATTCACCCAATTTGGAATTTGGTTTTCTTAGCTAGGCATGAAAGAAAACCAATCATCGCATATGACATGGACCGCAAAAAAGCTCATGTCATCCCTACCAGGCTCTTTCGGTATAGCAGACATTTCATTAAATTGGGAGAAGAATTCTTCCGACAAAGACCAGCCTATCTTCCATATGTTCCCTTGTTATTGGATTCACTAGAGCAGGAGAAGTATGCAACATTATAGCTCTACAGTTCGCACAATTTGAATTGGAAGCATTTGACCGATCAGGACAGCGAGGGCTACTCAACAGATGACTCCACCTCGTCAGACTCGGATCAGGACAGTGATGAGGGCTACTCGACGGATGACTCCATGTTGTCAGGCTCGGACTAGGCGAAGGGTGGCGAGACAGACAATGGCATGGGCAGTGGTGTCGACTGGTAGGTCTAGTTGGGTCTTTAGCAGTACATGTGCAACGGCGGGTACAATTGTAGTCGACTTTTGCTCTATTTTGAAATGACCTCATGTACCCAGAAAAATGCTGGAAATCAATATAATGTCGTTTGATCTATGTTTATGTGTTTTTTATTATTTTTGGGATGTTCTTTTGAACGGGCAAAGCATAAATGGGAAGAGGGAGTGCAGTCAGTACCCATGCGTTTTATATCGTACATGTCGATACTCCATCATACTCTGTCATTCGCGATCAAACTTTCTTACAAGCCCAAAAGCATTTCCATTAAAAACTTGCTGTAATAATACCCTTGCACGTGATCTGTGATTGAACTTTATACTAAATTAAATTCTGTCGTGCCACTACTACGGACTGGCCAAAATCGTAACCATCAGTGGGCACTCGACAGACTGATTGCTAGGGCTTTCAAAATAGAAGCATTCACACTTTTTCCTACGAGATCAAATTTGGAGCGGTCGGAGTTTCTTGTCGTTCACAGTGAAACTGAAGAGCTATGTATCACCCGTGAAGCTATAGAGCGAGGCAAGAGTTGTTGAGATGGACTACTGGCAGCATACGGTTTACAACAAACTAATAATAAGAACCAACAGATTACTATAAAGGACAATAGAAGATCACGTGCATATGTATTATAACAGCAAGTTAAACTGTTGAACATCACGATTGTCTCTAGTGAGCATGTCCTAACAACAAAATACAGCGAATCTTGCTGTGGTGAACTTGAGTGGTCATGATGAAGATGAGTACCAGTCTGGTCCGTCGGTGGATCCGTGCCGACAAGGCCGTGTGACCTGGAACGAACCAAAAAATTTAGAACTTATTATATGACCATAATAATAATACAGTGAAAACTGACATACCCATTACGCTTTGTCCTACGTGATCAATTATGTAGTGGTTGGACGTTCTGGCGTTCATAGACATGAACTGCCAGGAGCCAAGACTTGGTGGGTTGCAAGATCAAGAGACGAGACAATCCGACCCTTTCTCTTTCTTTGTCATGGGGAACTCCGGCCATACCTCTTTTGTGTACCACAGGACAGTCCTTATAAGGGCCTTGTGATAATTGGGCTGTCCCCGCTCCTAAGGGATAAGTCATGTGAAACATGGTGACCTATATATTGAATATATATCCTCTAAAAATAGGAAAATATCTCACCATTGGACTTGCACTGGCTGGGCGACGGAGCTAGAGGTGACGGCAGAAGATCCCGGGTGTGCTGTGCTAGCTCCGGTGTCCATTTAGAGGCAGGCAGCAGGGCTTTCCTAGTGGGGAGCGGCGGCATTACTGTCCGTGTCGCTTGTGTGCCATTGCGCACACACCCCTCTGTTACACCGCCACTCCAAACCGTACAGCGCTGCTCGCTACTGTACAGCGCCGCACACCACTCCACATCACCGGTTCCGTGAAGAAACGACGACCAAGGCCGGAGACGCGGAGATGAAGAAGCCCTCAGTGAAGCTGCCATGGCTAGAAGGTAGGCATCTTATCCTTCTCTTCATTTCTTTGTTCCTAAGGAGTTTGCATTAGGGATTTAGATTTTGATTTGGAGAAACGCAGCGGTGGATTTGCCAATGTGGTGGTGGTGGTGTGTGTGTGGGCGGGTGGAGGAGGGGTGTTACCCTACCCCACCCCACCAACATTTTTCGCATCACTCACTCACGGGGACCATCCTTAAACACACATTTATCAACAATAATCTTGAAAATGTGTAGGACATAAACAATTCTTGCTTGAAATTTGTTGGCCTTGACCATGATACTTGATACCAAATTTGATTGATCTATAATTCATTTGGATGGCTGTGTTGATGTTTCTAAATTGATTGCTCATATATGGTGTATCCAAAATGTTTGCTATGTACTATATACCAAAGTACTTTGTCATGAATTTCTAAGCATGGAATCAAGTGTTATAGCTTTCTTTCTAATTTCTTATTTGTTTTCATTAGTGGTGGAAGTTTTGATGAGACAAAGTATCCCATGGACTTGGCTCGAGTCCCTAAAAGGATATTTGATTGGACGTATCTGCTTTGTATGAGAAGTAGTACAACAAGCAGCCAAGTAATTCTCCATCAGAATACTTTCATACAAGCAAATAGTTTAAGTTGTTTCGAGAAGGCTTAGATAAGAGACCTATGTATAGAGAGCATAGGTGTGTGAATTGGGAGCAGTTAGAGAAGTTCCCCTAATGGTGAGTGTTGTTACTACATTTCAGGCCATGGGTTTGAAGGATATGATGGGGATGAAGCAAGATTGGAATGACTTGATAATCAGACAGTTCTATGCCACACTAGAAATTAGGAAAGAGGTGGAGAAGCTCATCTGGATGACCGGCACCGATATTTTGGAGGCATCTTTCTCTGATCTTGCAAGAGCTTGCAGATTGGATTACCAAGCAATGAAGCGAGGGGCTATAATAGTTGATCTTCCTTATTTGTCAGTTAAGGAGGAAGATAGCCTTTACTGTGATACAGCTGAGAATGGTGATGGTGAAATTTTGAGTAGGATACCCAATGTTATTTGGCAGCTTGTGAGGCAGACATTCATGGACGACCACGAAAATGATACTGAATATGACAATGTTCAACATTGTATGGCCGACGAGACAATACTGGCCATGCTGAAACATAAAAGAAAAAATATTATTGATTGGTTGGTTAATTAGATGGTGGACATCAGGGTGGACCCGAACAAGCCTCTGATCTTCCAGCCTTACATCATCACTTTGGTGCTGCTCAAGCTGCCTAGTTTCAAAGGTCGCCTAGATAGAACACACCACAGCTATAGTGTCTTCATCAACCATAAGTTGCAGATCTGGCAGAGGAATCCATCATCTGAAACCTATGTGTCATCAGATGAGGAAGGTAGCTTGTAAAAAAGGGGAGTCATTCTTGTTTATTGTACTAAATTGTTTTAAATTATTAGTTTTGTTTGTATGAACTTGATGTATCGATGATCATATATTCCCTTGCATTTATGTCATAGATGTCGATACTCTATCATATGAAATTAGTAGTCACTTAAACTAGTAAAGGACACAGTAACAAGCATCACAGTAAAACGCAGATAAACTATAGAGGGTACTGCTAGACGCGGCCAAATGTATAGGGTCAGACTTTCTTATGTGCACACTGACTGCATTTGAACATCAATGTCTCCTCGCTGCAAGGTGGGAGCCTGAAGGTATTCAATTGATGCAATGCTATCAGTTTCCCAGTAGACTGATTGCTATGACATTCATAACAGACAAACCTTCACACTTTGTCCTGCATTAGGATGTAGCGAGAATGGCTCATCGCTGCAAGGTGGGAGACTGAAGGTATTCAATTGATGCAATGCTACCAGTTTCCCAGTAGACTGATTCCTATGACATTCATAATAGACAAACCTACACACTTTGTCCTATGAGATCCAATATGCAGCGGTCAGACTTTCATGTGTTCGCAGTCAAATTAAAGTGCTTGGCCTCACCCGTGAAGCTGTAGATCAAGGTGAGACTTGTTAAGATGGACTCCTAGCAACGTACGGTTTACAACAAACTTGTAATAAGAATAACTAGGGTATTACAAAGTTCAACAGAAGATCATGTGCATAGGCATTATAACAGCAACTTAAACTATTCAACATCACAATTGTATCTAGTGAGCATGTCCTGACAAAAAAATACTGCGGATTTTGCGGCGGTGACCTCGATTGGTCAAGCTAAAGATGAGTACCAATATGGACTATCGGTGGGTCCGTGCTGACGTGCGGTGAGGCGTAACTGCGTAGACCACTAGCTTGTCAAACACACCCCACTGCTACACCACTATGTTCAATAATAATTGGGTTAGATCCCTTGAAAGTGGAAAAATATCTGCCCGTTGGACTTTCGGCGGTGGAGTAGGAGGTCGCGGCAGCGTGGCAAAGGATCCCCTTTGTGCTGTTGTGGATCCGGCATCCATCTCAAGGCAGCCACGGGGCACCATGGCGGCACTTGTTGCTGCCAATGCCAATAGCACTGGTTCTAAGTATTTTTAGACCTAGAACAAACAAAAAAATAGAACTTTTATATGACCATAATAATACTACAATTAAAACTGACAAACCCATTATGCTTTATCCTACAAGTTCAATTATGTAGCGGCCGGATGTTCTGGCATTCGCAGACACTGCCAGGAGCCAAGACTTGGGCCTTGCAGGATCAAGAGATGGGACAGTCCATCCATTTCTCTTTCGTGTAGCATGGGAAAGTCTAGCCATATCTCTTTTGTGTACCACGGGACAGTCCTTATATGACATGGACTGCAGAATAGGAGATGTAATACCTTCCAACCTCTTTTGGTACAGTCCACGTGTGGTTAATGATGGTATCCTTAACAAAGGTGTCTGACTGAGTCAGATATACAATGTTTGGTGTGTGCTGCAAGCGTTGTTATTGGCTACAAGCTGGGATCCGAAAGGTGGGGGAATTTAGTTTTTTTAGCTAGCCAGTATGGAAGAAACACAATCATCGCATATGACAGGGACCGCAGAAAATCTCATGTCATGCCTAATAGACTCTTTTAGTATAGTACACATAAAGAAAACTTCGATCATAGAGCATACTATCTTCCATATGTTCCCTTGTTCTCGGATTCACTAGAGGAGTTTGTGACATTGCCGCTCTACATGCGCCTATGGAGGTGGAACCCTCCAGATGATGGTGATGTGGGCAACACAATGGATGTCGTTTGACTCGGAATAGGCGGAAGGTGGCGACACAGACAATGGTGGGGGTAAGCGGTGTTGACTGGTTGAGCAATGCATTCCACCATGAGTGTATCACGGACTGGCTGAGCAGCCATTTGTCTATAGCGCATCCTAAGAGATCAAATATACATGGGCAATAGCATTTCAACAACATGGCTTCTTGACCCGTTGTGCGTTACGATGCGGCGAGATTTGATCCTCGCTACAAAGTGGGAGCCAGTAGGTTGGCGGTTGATGCAATGTATGGGTGCATACTGTCCGTCCATTTATCTTTTGTGTACTAGGGGAAAGTCTGACGATATCTCTTTTCTGTACCACGGGACAGTCCTCAAATGGGCCTTGTGATGATTGGGCCGACCCCGCTCCTGAGGGTCCTCCTTGTGTGGAACATGTTGACCTATATATTGGATATATCTCCCCTAAAAATAGGAAAATTTCTGCCCATTAGACTTGCGCTGGCTAGGCGGTGGAGCTAGATGTGGCGGCGGAGGATCCCCGGTGTGCTATGCTGGCTCCTGTATCCATTTGGAGGCAGGTGGCGAGGCTTTCCCGGTGGGGCGGGATGACTTTGGTTGCAGTCGTAGTAGCAGAAGCTAACGAGAAACTCCATCGACCGGCCATCAACCACAAAATCCACAGCAATGTGCTATGTCCTTGAAACAAAAGCAGGCCAACAAGGTTGCCATTAGACAATGGAATAGATTCTCTAGCATCATACTACAGACAAGGGGATACTACAAGCAAAATTGACAAACCCATTATGTTTTGTCCTGCGAGTTCAATTATGTGGCAGTCGGACTTTCTAGCGTTCATAGACATGAACTGCGATGACACAAGACTTGGGACGCAAGATAGTCTGGTCATTTCTCTTTCATGTGCCATGGGAAAGTCAGGCAATGTCTCTTTTGTGTACCACGGGACAGTCCTTAAATGGGTCATGTGATAACTGGGCCATCCCCGACTCCCCGCTGACTCATCCTCCTAATGTGGAACATGTGAAGGATCCCCGGTGGATTTGTGACACTAGCAGCGGCGAAGGATCCCCGATGTGCTATGGTGGCTCCAGCGTCCATTTGCAGGCAGGCGGCAGTGCTTTCCCAGGCAGCGCGACGGCATTGCGTCCGCGTTGGTTGTGTACTGTGGCACGGGCGACAGATCTGATCCACAGGTTTCCTTTATCTCATTTCACTAGTAGATCTTTGTTGGATTTTTTGCCACTATAAGGATCCCATTACTAAGGAATCTCTAATCATACTGCAGACTCTGATCATCGTAGTCTCTTCGAACTGGAGGAGGCCTGCAAGAACATGGACGCAGTGGACTGGCTTAACGAGGATCTTGTTTTCAAGATCATCCGCTGCAAATTGGTCTGTAAAACTTGGCTCCGCCTCATCTCTGACTCCAAGAACCAAGAGAAACTGCCCCAGACTATGGCCGGCTTCTTCTTTGCTGGTGCAGGTGGCAAACGAGACTTCATCAGCATCTTGGAGCTGTTTGGAGGCATTGATATTGGATTTGGGGACTATGTTTAGAGTAATGAGGAGTACTGGGTGATTGCACTCCATCTAGAATGGAATTTGATTTTCATTGAAGCGGAGGATAGAGTAAAGCTGGCATATGACATGGACCACAGAGAAGTCCATGTCATCCCTGCCCATGAATTTGAGTATGTTACAAGTATCATTAAAGATGTGTTCTTATTTAGACCATTATATTTTCCTTATGTTTCCTTGTTCTCGGATTCATAGAGATAAGTACAATAAAGCCCAATTTGATGCTTATGTACCCTTGTTCTTGAACATTAGCAGAGCACTAAATAAAGCTGCATTTTTTATCCCACGGTCATGACATTTTAAATGGACTGATGTTGTTTGCTTGTTTGAAGTAAAATAAAGCTCAAATTAATGTATCTCTGCGTTGTAATGTGTTATTGTAAAAAATATGACCAAATGTTGTTTCCTTGTTCATGGACATGCTAATTTTCTGAAGGATGGAAGTTGTACTTATTTCCGTTAAACTAGCGTGCCATCTTTGTTCTGTTTGCAAATCGAATTATTTATTCGGTATGCAAAGTAATTTACAATGGTGTCACAACTCCTATCACCCTTGTTCTCAGAGTCATTAGCAGATGTTGTTTGCTTGTTCTATGGATATGTAAATTTCCTCATAGATGGATGTTGTCATTATTTTAGCAAAACTAGTGAGCCACCACTGTATTTTGTTGTTTCAAAATTTGTTCTAGGATTTAGTGCCTACTGGACAGATCACTTGGGGTCCGGCCAAGTCAAAGCTTGGCTAGCCAAACTATCCTGCCGTCTGTGAACAACTTTGGCCTGATAAACTGTGGAGGCCACACTTAGACGCGTTCAAATGTTCAGCGGCCGGACTTTCTCACATGCGCAATAGTTTTTCAGCATCACCTAGCTCCTCTGTTCTACATTAGGATGCGAGGAAAATAGCCAGCAGGTAGGAGATTGATGTGATGCTATTGGTTTGCTAGTAAACTGATGGCTACGACACTCAAAGCAGACAACACTTCACTTAATTGCGTTCGTGTTAAAACTCAGGAGGCATGTCTCATCCTTAATGCTCAAATAACCCATGAGGTGTGTCCGGGTCGGTCACATTTACACTGGTCGGATGTTCTAATGTAAGCACAAAAATGTTAAGAGGAAGAAACATGCAGACATCATCAACTATGACAAGCAGAAACATGTAAAAGCTCCGCTCGGTCTATATTTGATTGCAAATTGTATAGACGACGTGATATATTCAATGGAGTAACGAAATAAAAAGTTATATTTGGATAATATAGAAACATTCTTTATTAGGAAACATACTAACAATAATTATCAGATAGGTGTGTATTTGTCAGAGAGTTACAGAAACAACAAGCAAAGGTAACAAATCACTGCGACACATCGATATATATTTGATTGAAACTCGTTACATATATTACTAGGAAAAGAATGCTGCATGCATATTGCACTTGTTCAAGCTTCTCCATCATCGGACTCGCAGTCATCACTCTCTTCATTAACTTGAAAGCCATGGTTCAACAACAGTTGCTTATGGCTTCTTCTTATCTCGTCATCATCATCTGAAGATAGACGCACAACACGATCTATGGCTTTGTTCCACATCCAGTTCTTCACTTTACGGCCTGGCCGGCAAGCCGGGCATGGTTGATCGTCTAACTGTTGTTGTTGACGAAGAGTAAGCCTCCTCCACCAGTACGAACAGGAGACTGAGTGAGGTGGAGATCAAAGTCATGCTCCTTTTGCAGGATTTTGTCAATCTTGTACGACACAAAGGCGTCTGTGCATGCATACTTGATCTTCTCATTCAATAGTCTGGGCTCGTCCCAGTCCGTAGCACGAAGAGAAATACTACCTTTTTCCATATCCACACCAAGCAAGTCTCGGCCAAAAAACTTGAGGCTTCCCACTGTGCTCCACTTACCTCTGATTACAAAGGGCGCCATGGCCTGTAGTTCCACTGCCTTGGAGAGTTCGATGTTGTGGTGGTGCCTCAGCCGATCCATGTCGTCGGCGATTCCTGCACCAACAAAAATGTGCTACTCACCCCCAAGGAAAGTCTTGAGATCGTTGGGGATGCCACCGATGACGGCCACCTGGAAGAGAAGGCACTGCTTGTCGATGCATATTTGTAAGAGGGCCATCCTATCCTCCTTCTCGAGGCATTCCTCATCTAAACCAACGATGAGCGGCTTGTCACGGCGGACATCTCGAACAAAATGCCCGACCATCTGGGGCTTTGATGTGACCATAACCAGGACCTTGTTATCCCCATCAATAATGGTCTTTTCTTCATCCAAGAAGTGGGAATGGAAGCCAGTGGATCCGCTATTGTCCATGGACGATCTAAAATGTGTGGGCGAGTGGGAACGAAAGCGGTAGCGTGATGAACTGTCCATTGAGCGCGAGAAGGATGAACTTGTTCGGATGGAATGATACTAGTATAGCATGAAATGTTCATACACGACAAAGACTGGTGATGGAGGCAAAGGTTAATATACAAGATAAAAAGGAATCGCCCAGATGTGTGAATGCCAATGGATCGGTGCACTGAGATGCTAGTAGGAACTGTCATGCCGACAGAGGAGGGAGGCGATGGATTGAGAACACTAGCCAACCCAGACAGGATGCAAGGAGTCACAACACTTGATTCTCTACGCCAGATGGTTCTCGTGCCTGGGCATGGCGGGCACAATGCCTGTCTTCTCAGTGTGGCTGGCATCAGAGACTAGTACAACCTATGCTTGACACGATGCTATCCGCAGTGAGGTAAGTGAGACACACAGTTTATAATTTATAATTTATAATTAAGAACCTCCAGTCGCTTCCTTCTTGTAAACTTGATATGTGTCTATCCTGGTGAAATATGGCATGCTTGGACTTTCTTGCATGTGTAGTACTCCTCCATGAGGTTTGTCCGCCACCGTGAAATATACAATCGAAGGACTTTCTTACGCGTGCTGTATATTTTTGAGTACACATTCTCCATGTATAAATCAATGCAAGTACACTGTGGAGCCAGATGAACGAATTTGCAAACACAACCAACATGGCACCCTAGTTTTGCTGCAAACTTGCCACTATCCGTCCTAGATGAAATCAATCGCATCACCCCACCCCCTGGCGTGCATTGGGAATCTAGAAGAACACAACTGCTTGGTCACCAAGTTCTGCTGCATTGGGTTGAGAGCCCAGGAGCGAGAATACAAGGAACAGGCCACCTTTTTGACTTTTGGACATCATGTTTGACCATGCATCTTATTCACAAAATTAATGTTATTTGTTTATAGAATAATCAAATCATCAATGACGGTCTTTGTGAGACATAGGGAGTATATATAAACTCCAGCAACTAACGGCTCGATCTATCTCCAGGCTAAACTATTCCTTGTTCATCACTTCCTATGATGGACTATCAGCAACCCTCGGAAGGCCCTACTGAACCCTTGGCAGCACCGCCATTGGTGGTGGCGCCGTCGCCGGTGCAGTTGGTCATGCTGCATGTTCCACCAAAATCCGACGTGCTCGCGGCAATCAGCGAGTTTGCGAAATGCGAGAACTTGTGCATCTCAGTTCTCACTAGGAGTGGCTGGGAGAAGAGTGCTATTGTACCACCATGGTGAGGGGCGGTGTCCTCCCCACACGTGCTGGCGCAGGCGGCATCGTGGGCGTGGAGGCTCGGTCACCACAAGCTGATATCGCTATCTAGGACAGTTCTCATTCCTCCCATGGCGGTCACACCGCTGTTTTACACAGTGTGGCTGGGGGAATCGAAGACTGGTCCAAACCATGCGAGCGAAGTGGTGGGGTTGATAACAGTGGAAAGGCTGGTGGTTGTAGCCCTCATCGTTCCTATTGACTGCTGCCGCATGCACCTGTTGCCTACGATGGGAGTGCACTTCGATGAGAGCTGGATGCAGTCAAGATTTGGACTATTTACTTCATCCCCAACTGGTGGCTCCAGCAGTGTAGGCACCAGCGGACAATGGGCCTAGAAGCGAGGCATTCGTGGGCCGCTCCAATGCTAGCTATGCTGGCATTCGTAAATTGCACTTAGTGATGCATTGTTCTTATTTCTCCATCTTATATTCCTCCATCATACTATGTTCTTGTTTCTCCATCTTATGTTTTTCGATCTTACTATGTTCTTGTTCCTCCAACTCATGTGGTAGTTATCATGATGTATCAATTATATCTTTTTTTCGCTTGCACCATATCTAGTGTTGTTTCCCCTCAAATTGGAGCCCACCATGAAGAAATTTTTAGAAGCAGGACACTAAAGTTGAGCGATAAGCCCCGACTGTTAGAAACCCTGCCCATCCGCATTGCAACTTCAATGAGGGCTTCTTTGTCTTCGCATCTCTTGCTATAGATTGATTGCTACAACATTCAAAACAGACAACCCTTCACATTTCGTCCTACGAGATCAAATATGCAGCGGTCAGACTTTATTGCATCCGCCTCTTGAGATGAACTCCTCTCTGCCAGTGGTTTACAACAAAAATATAAAAAGATATGTCCTAACAACATCAAGAAGACATGTCCTAACAACAAACATAATTATTGTTACATCGATTTGGTTACCAAGCCAGATTAAAAGGTCAGCCATGTTGACAACTCCAGAAGACATACACAAAGCTGACCCTGATCTCCGATCATAGAAAATACATAACCTCCAGGCATAAGAATTGTGCTCTCGTCTAATATATTAAAAAATTTATTCAAAATATCATTTCTTTTGTTGTGACTTGCTTTATTAACAAAACATCTTTGAGAATGACCTAAATTTGACTACATTTACTAATATTTTTTGAATAATACGAGTGGTCAAACTTGATTTCAAAAAGTCAAATGAACTGTTCGTTTGGTCATTTCTGGCTGGCTGATTCTGCCTGATGCTGATTTGTCATGAGAAGAAAACACAGCTGAATCTGTAAGCACTGATAAGACCAAACGAATAGGTACAGCGGATGGATTTTACTGAGTTTGCAGTAGTAAATTTCAACAGCCGACTACTAGTCCATTTGAACACGTCTACGCCCACAAATTATGCTTGTTTTGTTTCCCGAGGAGTCAAACTTTTAAAGTTTGACCAAGTAATGGTATTTTTTATAATATAACCGACATACTTAAGGTACTAAAATGTGTTACTATGCTAAAATTGCATTCTTTTCCGGATGGAGGAAGTAATAAGTATCAACAAGCCTCGGCTCTATCTAATGCAGAACTTCATTTGACTAGGAACATCAGAACGTCCGGCCACTGTGTCTCTGATCTTGTCCGGATGGTCCTACGCGTTGTCATCTTTCAGTGTCATGGCAATCAGTACATCTACCCATCGACTGTTGTTGTTGCTTGGATTGGGGCTAAATATACTGTAGACCTATCACAACCGCATTAGTCAATCAAGTCTGAAGCGTGTCATGTTGGTCAAAAGCTCTTTTTTCATGATTCCTCATCTGCCCCATTTTCCTGCTGCATTCACTTCAATCTCACCAAATGCACAAGGTCTAATATGAAAGGGGCTGCCATGGCTTGCCGCATACTACAGTTCAATCTAGTTCAACGTTCCTGATGGTAAATTTGACCAGTCAGACTTGTAACTCTTGTGCTGAGCTAGTCCAATCATAGTAAATACAACTAAGCTAGACTCGCCTTCAGTCTTCCCCTTGACTAGCGTGACTACTTGGATTTGAGTGAATTAACTCACGAAAAGACCTATCACTACCACACTAGGCATTCATGTCTTGCGTGTCAAATCTTCGTTTCTCGAATAACCTCATGTGTCAAGATTTCCTGACGCATATATTACTAGGCTCTGAAGAAAGTCTGAGATTGGGCACATTTGTTTCATCGGACAATTAGCAGTATAGAAATCTTCTTATTTTTGAGTCGGTCACAACATTTGTATCAGTAGTAGTGATGAGTGGCTTGGATCTGTTTGTAAACCAACTATTCTTATTTTGATGTACTCACAAGAACTCGAATCAAGGATTACTTTATTCAGAAATTTAAACTTTACTAGATCACAGAAGGTCTAGCAGTCTAAGATCTTAGCTACCCAGAAGACGTCCTCCTGCAGTTTCTCAAGCTGGTTTATTTCACTCTAGTTATGTCATATTTTTTAAATCAGCATGTGAGGTGTTTTATGAAAAAATAAAAACACAAACAATCAGTTAGATTGTATATAGTGGAGACACAAGGAGGAGACATGGCCCACACAAACATCTCGGTCTTGGGGTGGTCAACTACTAGATGGCCTCTCTTGTAAAAAAATAAAAAGAAAAAACTAAAAAATGGCCTCCAAGCTATGAGAGCATAAACAAGGTGCGCGACAAAGGTTATACTTGTTGCCTTCTCTCTCCAGAGCTCTTCATTCCATCCCAAAGCTTTTGCCTTGCACCCTACTGTGCCTCCGACCAAGACAATGGCTGAGCCAACGAGCTTGACTGTCGATGGGGAGGCCCCGGAGGCCGTCCACGCCTATAATCCTATGCCTACGGGCAGAAGTCTGGTCGGCGTGGTCTCTGACCTGCCAGATCTCCCTTTGAAGGTGTATCATCAATGTACCGCTTGTACATGTTGTTTATTTTCACTGGGTATGCTAGAAATCCTCGCACTAGTATTTGGATCTTGCCTACTCTCAATAGGTGGATGTGGACGTGATTGTGTCCCAAGGACCGTTGCCACTGGAGCCAGATTCTCCATCCGCGGTGCGCCCGAAAAGCTGTCCCACAAGGCATCCCCCGATGGAGGCACGTACCCATGACTCCATGCCATGCTGCGCCGATCAGTTTGGTGAAAGTCATTTCCCTTCTCAATCAGATGGCTCTCCTGCTTTATGGGCTTGAACTTGTCTTGCATTGTGCAGCGCTTCCTCCACAGCGGCATGGTCCCTAGATGACTGCCTCCCTACCCTGCTTGCCTGCCATCATCGAGCTGTGGTGTTCGAAGCCATTCGTTAGGGTGCAGCCGCAGTGCTGGCTGCCGCCCAGCTTCAGATTGGCACAGCGACGAATCTCGGATTGGTGGAGCAGGGTTTTCCACCAATTTCCATGGACGATGACATCACATATCTGATGGTCAAATTCGAGCCGACGCCATCCTACCGAAGGTTGAAGTGGACGAGATCCTGTGTGCCCATCTTGACCCTTGATTTGTGAGACATATCAGTATTATTAGTTGTCATGATTAGGTTTGATCTGTGGGGTGCCCTTGTTATGTGAACTCTTATTTGCATGCGTGTCTTTGTGAACTTCTGCTGCACTTTGTAATAGGTGCATTAAAATCTTTTGAGCGCGGTGGCTCACGTCATTTTGTACCTAGTTTGTATCCCCTATGGTTTGCTTCTCGCTACAGATCTCTTTCAGGTTGTCTTTGATCTTTGTTGATGACTCGTGTTTTCGTTAAAATCTGTATCTATTAGGGATTCAACGAAAGTAATGGTGATTTGTGTCTGGCCCGGTCCGAATCACGATCCTTGGAATTTCTTGTGTGCACAGTAAATTTGAATAGCTATGTGGTTCCTCCATTACTATTTTAGCTAAATCAATTATAACCATCATACTTGCAATCAAATTACCAAACGACAATAGGAGCTAAGGTTTGTTGCATTGCTTACATGTTGACGGTAGATAACTCATAGTTTTAACTGTCAACTAAACATAAAAATGGACCTGTATGCAAACACTCGGTAGATATAGGGTTATCACTAACAGAATTCCACGAGTTTTGGTGATTGCCTATTTCTGTAGGGGGTTATCAGAAAAGAACCAAAAGAGGTCCACATGTTGGATTTACATGGAGAGAATACCACGTCTAGCAACTCAAGAACATTCTAAAAGACTCGAGGAGGCACCCCTGCAGAGCTAGGCCCACCTGGCAACCAGCAGTGGGCGGCCGCCCAGGCCACGTGGGCGCCCGCCCAGCTACCTCAACCAATGAGGAGCAACCTCGCGGATCCTGCCTCCACCGACTTTGAGGCTAAATATTAGCCTTCAATTTAGGTTGGTTTGATCCAAGGGCTGCGGTGCATTCTAGAGGGCTATATAAACAGGGCCCCTAGCCCCTGGATCAGAGCAGAATTCAGAAACCCTAAGTCATATTTTCCAGAGATAATTAGCTAGGGAGGGGTCCCTTAAATGGATCCTTCTCTCTATGGTATTAGCAACAAGAGAGATTGAGAGAGTATGGGGTGGAGGTAGAATTAGAGGAAGCTCGGCCTATCGGTGTCTCCTCTCTAGTTGTACTTGCAGGATCAAGTCTCCTAACCTGAGGCTTGTTTCTAGGATCATTCAAAAATTCAACTTTTAATACTAGTAAGATCATTGTTCTTATTGTTCTTTGGTTTACGAGTTTACTTTATTCACTTTGCATAGGGAATAGAGTAATTGTTCGTAGCGTAAGAGTGGTGCTTGGGCTAGGAAGACTCGTAGATACTCCCTATCTGGCTGGATTTGTGGTAGCAGCGGGGGAAGTGACAATCCTCTTGTTGTCTCTAGAATCCACGTCGTGTCAGGAGGTTTGGTAGGAATTAGTGTGCCAGGGTTAAGCATTCTCTGTAGTGTCTTTTCCCTAGGTGCCCCCCTTTGAACAATAATTGCAAAGCTTACCATAGGTTAGAGGAAGACTGACGGAGTAATCCTCTCTATATCGCTTAATTCTCGCTATCTTGTCTTGCAGCCCAAGGGTAGCAGTTAGACCGAGTTAGTCTTTAGCACATTTTTTCCTTGTGGATAAAAAAATACAATACTCTAGATTTATCTCTGATTTATCTCTCGGGTGAAGTGCTCATCGATATCCATGTGCTTGCGGATTCTTCTCTTATTTTTCGTGTGCATAACCAATATCAACAAGCATTTCTGGCATCGTTGCCGGGGAGAAAGACGGTCTGCTTAGATAACCTAAGTCTTGCTTAGATAACCAATATCTTTTTTTGTTATCTCACATTTTCTTTCATTTTATCTTTTCCTATCCTTATGGATAATTTAAACTCCATTCCTATCATTCAACTTTCTGCACCCACGGAGACTAGCCTAGTGCAATATGAATCATCTCAACCTATCCAAACACCTAGCTATAGGCTGAGTCCACAGTTGATTGCGTTGGTCCAAAGCCCATCCTTTTCAGGAGAAGGAGACAAAAACCCTTACCTTCACATTAGAGACTTTGAACAACCATGTGACTGTCTTCGCTTGAAAGTATGTCCGATAAAACTCTCCGTTGGAAGCTATTTCCTTTCTCATTAAAGGGAAAAGCTAGACAATGGTATGATAGAGCTATAGGTAAGCAACAAGGAGATTGGGGATCCTAATGTTCCAACTTTTGCCTAGATTTCTACCCCATCTCCCAAATCATCGACCTTAGAGTCAAGGTTCTAACTATCAAGCAAGAACCTGAAGAATCTTTGGCCTCATCCTGGAATCGTTTCACTACACTCTTAGCATCAGGCCTGGATCTTAGTCTACCAGACCCTATTCTTTTACAGCACTTTTATAAAGGTCTATGTAGAGATAGTAAAAACTTGCTCGACACAACTTCTGGAGGATCTTTCTTGCATGTCTCCTCTGAGAAAGAAAGATTAATAATAGATCAAATCCTATCCGCTGAATTAGATTACCTTCTGGAAGTAGAACCAAAACCTCAAGTTGCTGAAGCCAACTCTTTGCCAGATATACCACCAACTTCAGCTAGTTCAAGTCTTGAGCAAGCAAAGGAAGAAATTCTGTTTCCAGAATTTATGCTAGAAATAGAACCAGATCTCTTTTTTGATTTTGGAAACATTTTGAATTACCATTCTGTGAAGAAACCACAGAATCGGAAGCATCATAAAGAGCCTTTAAATGCTCCTGAGGACATTCCTTTTGGAAGAACCTCAGGAGAACTAGTATTTGCTATGAGTAATGAATGGTTAGAAGAATCATAGCTTTCCTCTGAAGTAATCCGTTTGGATTCATCTTCTCTTTTGATTTGTTGCATAATCACTACAGGTTAGATAGATGCTCTACAAAATCCAGTTGTGGGTATAAATATCATGTCTCTATCACTTCCACATTATTTATTGAAAGACATGGCATTAACCCCAACAGTGAAATTTATGAGAAGTCTCTCAGGACATATCATCCCCAGTCTAGGAATTCTACATGTCCTACCAATCTAGGTAGAAGGAACCCCAGTGCATTTGAGCTTTTACATCTTTGACACACGGGACTTCAACCTATTTATAGGACAACCATTTAGAAGACTTCTCTATGAAGGACAAACCAAAACACTGAACATCTGCTTAGGCAAGAAACTTCAGTTTCCAATGTCCATTTCATACTCTTTAAACTCTAGGACCGAACCTTGTCCATAATATGATCTGTTGGAGGAATTTAGAGCTGCTTCTTTAGACTTTTTAGCCAAACCAATGTTAGAAGATGAAGCTAGATTCTTCGTTGAAGAAGAAGCTGACCCTTCTAAGAATGTACCTTTAGATGAGTTTGCGGAGCCACCTAAACCTCCTCTTAAGGTTAAACCTTTACCATCCGGTCTTAGATATGCTTTTTTAGGCGATGATCTAGAGTCTCCTGTTATTATAAGTGATAATCTCACTCAGGAATAGACTCTCTGCCTGATGGCTATCTTAGAAAACATCATTCAGCCTTTGGCTACTCACTCCAGGACCTTAAAGGAATTAGTCTTGCCCTTTACACCCATTATATTCCTATAGATCCTAATGTTCCACCATCTAGAGAACCTCAACATAGACTCAATAATGTGATGAGGAAGGTTGTTAAGAAGGAAGTTTTGAAGATGTTGCACACAGGGATTATATATCTAGTGCCACATAGCGAGTGGGTAAGCCCTGTCCAAGTTGTGCCTAAAAAGGGAGGCATGACTGTTGTCCAAAATGAGAAGAATGAGTTAATCCCTCAACGAACCGTCACAGGATAGCGGATGTGCATAGATTTTACAAAGCTCAATAAGGCAACAAGGAAAGATCACTTTCCCTTGCCATTCATTGATGAGATGCTAGAACGATTAGCCAACCATTCTTTCTTCTATTTCTTAGATGGATATTCAGGGTACCATCAAATCCCTATCCATCCAGATGATCAAAGCAAAACGACCTTTACATGCCCCTATGGAACCTATGCCTATCGTAGAATGTCTTTTGGGTTTTGTAATGTGCCAGCATCTTTTCAAAGATGTATGATGTCTATATTTTTAGATATGATTGAAAAGATTATGGAAGTTTTCATGGATGATTTTTTTATTTATGGAAAGACCTTTGATGATTGTCTTGAAAACTTAGATAGAGTTTTGCAAAGATGTGAAGAAAAGCACTTAGTCCTTAATTTAGGAAAAGTGCCATTTTATGGTTAGAGAGGGAATAGTGCTAGGACACCTGGTGTCTGAAAGAGGCATCGAGGTAGACAGAGCTAAAATAGAAGTTATTGAGCTGTTACCTCCTCCTATTAATGTTAAAGGAATTAGAAGCTTTCTTGGCCATGCTGGTTTTTATCATAGATTCATAAAAGATTTCTCGTTTATTGCTAGACCTCTTACTCATTTATTGGCTAAGGATGTTCCTTTTGAATTTGATGATGCATGTTTACAAGCTTGTTTCATTCAACCCCCTGAATGGTCTTTACCTTTTGAAATTATTTGATGCAAGTGATTATGCTGTGGGGGCGGTTTTGGGACAAACTAAGGATAAGAAGCATCGCGCAATAGCTTATGCTAGCAAAACTTTGACAGGACCTCAGCTTAATTATGCTACTACTGAAAAAAGCTCCTTATTGTTTTTGCTATCGATAAGTTTAGATCTTACTTAGTGGGAGTAAAAGTAATTGTTTATTCTGATCATGCTGCTTTAAAATATTTGCTTACTAAGAAAGATGCTGAACCCCATATGATAAGATGGATTTTGTTACTCCAAGAATTTGACTTAGAAATAGAAGATAAAAAGGCAGTAGAAAATTCTGTTGCCGATCACTTGTCTAGAATGCAGTTTGAGAATCCATAGGAACTACCCATCGACGACTCATTCTAGGATGACATGCTCTACGAAATCAACAGATCTGACCCCTGGTATGCAGATATTGTTAATTTTATGGTTTTAGGTTATGTACCGCCAAGAGGCAACAAAAGGAAACTCATCCAGGAGAGCTGAGCTCACATATGGGATGAACCATACCTCCTCCGAGTATGCTCTGATGGCTTACTCAGAAGATGTGTACCAGCTGAAGAAGGAATCAAAATCATTGAGAGATGCCATTCATCACCATATGGAGGGCATTATGGAGCATTCCATACACATGCAAAAATCTGGCAATGTGGATATTTCTAGCCAACAATGTATGAAGACACAAGAGAATTCATTCGAAGGTGTGGCCCATGCCAAAAGCATGGTAATATTAATTCAAGAGATGCCATGCCACTCATCAATAATCTCCAGATTGAGCTCTTTGATGTCTGGGGGATTGACTACATGGGGTCATTTCCACCATCATAGAAATATGAGTACATCCTTGTGGCAGTGGATTATGTCTCCAAATGTGATGTGAACTAGGTTCCCGATCTTCCTTCAGTTCAAGATAACTATCGATTTGGTGGAGCACGACACACCGATCCGGCTTCAGATCACAAAGACCCAAACCCTGTAACCTTAGCACCACTTCTCCTCTGGTTATCAACCGTGTCACAATCTAGTTGACCTCGCCAAGAAGGCTAATCCCTGCTGCGAATCGAAGAACACAACCAAGAACAAAATAAAACACAACTAAGATTGAAGTGACAATTGTGGATATATGATTAAGCACACGAATGTGGGGTTTCACAAAGCGATAACGGTGACTGTTCAATAACAGATTGATCTAAAGCAAAACCCAAACCCTAACGAGGGCGGCGGCTACTGAATATAATGCCTAAGGGTCGTCACACCCCCTGGATGTGCCCCTCTAACGGGCTCAAACACGATACACGGCCCAACGGACCAAAAACTGTGGTGCAGCACTGGAACAGATTCTGGATGCTGGCTTGTTTTGACGTTTCCTGATGACTCAGAATGAATTTGGACCTCAAACCAATGCCATTGGTTTCCTTATGAAATTATCTTTCCATCCATATGTGGATCGTCGAAAACGGAGTCCGTATGCATCCTGGGCTTCCATTTTAATCTGTGCTGGTCCTGGAGGCCGAGGCAGACTCGAACTCGAATTGGGCTGGGCCTCCGTCTTGTCTTGGACGCCCTTGCTGGCCTCCAAAAGTGGTGGCCAGGGTGGAGGATGTCTAAGGGCTTCCTTGGTGAGTTCTCCATCTACTTGGGTCATGCTTCCACTTGGTCCAGGGTCCCAAGGATGAAAAACAAGCCCATGACGATGACGTAGCTTCTGACAGAAACAGCAATAGAATATTTTGATGATTAGGAGACCTTGCCAATGTGATATTGATATGGGACCAGATCTATTTGAAAGCCTATCAAATAAGCTTTCCACCAAGTGCTCATTGACCTCGATTGCACTCCGGATGGATGAGTTATGGCCTTCCCAATGAAGCATCGTCAGGCTGCCGACGAACCGAAAGTTGAACTTTGTTGAACTTGCATTTTGAGACACATTTGTACCTACAATCAAATAATGACATGGACATGTGGAACCAAGTGAATTATATCCAAAGTCACTATACAAATGTGGGAATGACATCACCTTATAATCAATGGTCGTATCTGAAGGTGTCATGTCCTCATCAAAATGGGTCGAAGCTATGCCATGTAGGAGGGTTGACAACACACACTCCAGGAAGATATTTGAAGAAATAATATTTCCAAGACTCAGAGTTCCAAGGGTAGTGATAAGTGATGGAGGATCACACTTCATCTACAAGTGCTTTGAGCAATACTTGGTGAAGCAAGGAATACCTCATAATGTCGCTACTCCTTATCATCCTCAGACAAGTGGCCTAGCAGAGACATCAAACAAACAAATCAGGAATATTCTACAGAAGACAGTGAATGAAATGGGGACAGCATGGAAGGACAAGCTTCATGATGCACTCTGGGCATACCGAATAGCATACAAGACACCCATTGGGATGTCACCATATCAACTAGTATATGGGAAGACTTGTCACTTACCAGTTGAGCTAGAATTCATAGCTCACTGGGCCATTAAGAGATGGAACATGGACCTAGAAGCAACAGGAGATAAGAGCAAGATGCAACCCTCTGAGCTAGAAGAGTGGAGAGAAAAAGTGTATCATAATGCCAAGATTTATAAAGAGAGAGTAAAAAGATGGCATGACAAGAGAATCGAGAAGGAGTTCACCCCGGGAGATAAGGTATTACATTTTAATTCTAGGGTGAAGCTCTTCTGGCATCAAAAACTTCGAAGTAAATGGGAAGGACCATTCGATGTGGTGAGCTCATCATCACATGGAGCCGTTACGCTTCGCAACAACGAAGGTAGTTATTCAAGGTAAATGGTCAACACCTTAAGTTATTTTTAGAGCCCAATAATGAAGTAGAGGAAGTAGATGTAATTTCTTTCTTCCTTAATTAGGGGTAGTTGGGCCTGACCTTTTTGCTTTTGAGTTTTTGGGGTCCAGTAACTTTTTTAATACTAAAAATATATAATTTTATTAAAAAGCTGAGACGGAAAGTGCTCGAGGCCCGGGCGGCCGCCCAGCACCCTTGGGCGCCCGCCCAGCACACAAACAATTAGTTAGATTGTCGACAATGTAGACACAAGGAGGAGACATGGCCCACGCAAACATCTCGGTCGTGGGATGTCAACTACTCGATGGCCTCTCCTATAAAAAAAAGAAAAAGAAAAAACATAATCGATGGCCTCCAAGCTATAAGAGCATAAACAAGGTGCGCAAGGAAGGTTATACTTGCTGCCTTCTTCCAGAGCTCCTCATTCTGTAACAAAGCTTTTGCCTTCCACCCTACTGAGCCTTCGACCAAGACAATGGCTGAGCCAATGAGCTTGACTGTTGATGGGGAGGCCCCGGAAGCCGTCCACGCCGACAATCCTGCGTCTTCGAACAGAAGTCTGGTCGGCGTGGTCTCTGACCCGCCAGATCTCCCTTTGAAGGTGTATCATCAACGTACTGCTTGTACATGTTGTTTATCTTCATTTCACCAGGGTATGCTAGAAACGCTCACACTAGTATTTGGATCTTGCCTAATCTCAATAGGTGGACGTGGACGTGATTGCATCCCAAGGACCATTGCCACTGGAGCCGGATTCTCTATCCGCGGTTGCGCCCGGAAAGCGGTCCCATGAGGCATCCCCCAATGGAGGCAGCCACCCACAACTCTGTGCCATGCTGCGTCGGTCAATTCGGTAAAAGCCATTTCCCTTCTCAAACAAATGGCTCTCCTGCTTTATGGGCTTGAACTTGGCTACCATTGTGCAGTGCTTCCTCCATGATGGTGCCATCCCCAGATGAATGCCTTCCTACCCTGCTTGCCTATCGTATTCGAGCCGTGGTGTCCGAAGCCATTCGTCAGGGTGCAGCCACAGTACGGGCTGCCACCTAGCTTCAGATTGGCACAGCGGCGAACCTCAGAGTGGTGGAGCAGGGTTTTCTACCGAGTTCCAGCTGCCAACGCCATCCTACCGAAGGTTGAAGTGGACGAGATCCTGCGTGCCCATCTCGACCCTTGATTTGTGTGACATATCAGTATTATTAGTTGTCATGATTAGGTTTTATCTGTGGGGCACCCTTGATATGTGAACTCATATTTGTATGCGCGTCTTTGTGAACTTGTGCTGCACTTTGTAATAGGTGCATTAAACTCTATTGAGTGCGGTGGCTCATGTCATTTTGTACCTAGTTTGTAGCCCCTGTGGTTTGCTTCTCGCTGTAGATCTCTTTTAGGTTGTCTTTGCTCTAATCGATAATATGCTAGACATTCATGAGTGCCTTTGATCTCTATTGATGACTCGTGTCTTCATTAAAATCTGTATCCATTAGGGATTCAACAAAAGTAATAGCGATTTGTGTCTGACCCAGTCCAAATCATGATCCTCGGACTTTCTTGCATGCATAGTAAATTTGAATAGCTATGTGGTTCCTCCATTACTATTTTAGCAAAATCAATTCTAACCATCATACTTGCAATCAAATTACCAAACGACAATAGGAGCTGAGGTTTGATTGCACTGCTTACTCCATGTATTAGTAGCCATCTTTAGCAATGATGCCTTCGGCTGCTACGAGCATGGGACTGTGTGGCGTTGGAATGCACTGTTTACTCCACCGAGAAGGTCCGGCTGTCTAATAATTTCACTACTCAGACAATAATGAACGTCATGCTATCACACCAGTAGACTGTTCCAGTCGTGTCATCCCTGTGATGTGCAAAAGCCTGGCCTCACCATGTATAGCCAACTTCAGCTAGCTGACTGGCTCTGCTCCTGACAATTATTACTACTATTACTGCTGCTACTACAACTACCACTGATAATACAAATGCATTTCTACCACCTTGTTCGTATGGTAGATATCTAACACCGGGTTCCCTTCAAAGTGTCCTCTACCTCTAATTACTCTAACTCCAAAATCATAGCTACAGACTAAGCCACCAGCCCCATAGAGTTGCCATCACTATGAGCTCCACTGTAAATCTTGATGCCCAGGTTTCCACTTTTTGTCACTTCGTCTGGTCAACAGTGATGTGGACAAGATCCTTAACTAAGTATGGTGCTAGTGAAGTAGCGTTGTCTGTGACCTTGGAGTGCAAGGTCACCAGGATCCTCAAAGCCGACGATCCCTGGAAGTCGGTGAGGATGTCGTACCTAGGACACGACGCCAACAGGATCTTCATCACGGATCAAGCCGTGGTCGTCCCGATCGACGAGGATGGTGTCCGTGAGGTCCTTAATGCATTGTTGAGGTCAGCCTTGCCATTGTAGGATCTGACCCTCAAGGATCGGCAGTAGGATAGAATTCTTCCCGAGTCGGCGATTCCTCTGCTCACCGTCTTGTCGCGTGTGGCCTGCAAGGATGCTACTTCGCCCAAGTGAAGATTGGGCTTGTGGTCAACCAAGTAATCGAGTTCATCACGTCCTTAGCGCTCTTGACGCTCTACATGAAAGCAACGGCACCAGGGCATTGGGAGTGCAGCTACTGCCTAGAGGATTTTAGATCTAGTGATGCGGCCGGTCTTGATGTGCATACGCCATGCTGCCGCCGAGCATTCCACCGCAATTGCATAATAAATTGGTTCGATCTGAAGTCCACCTGCCTGTGGTGCGAGAAAGATCTATCTACGGGTCTTAACCCGTTGTTGCAGGTGATCCTCAAGCTCCTCGTTATGCCAGAAGAGTCCATCTCGCTCATCGAAGGATGACAACAAGGATGACACGACGAGGTGGATGGTGGCGACACAAACGACTTCGAGGGTTGAGGCATTGATTGGTAGGTGTACTTAGTACCATAGTAGAAGATCTAGTAGTACTAGTACAATGGCGGGTGCATGTAGTTCACTTTTGTTCTATTTTCGAATGACCTTATGTACCCTAAAAATTATTGGAAACCAATATAATTCTGATTTAACTATTTTTGAGTGGTTTTCATGATTTTGGGAATGTGCTTTTGATGGGGACGAATAATAGATGGTAGGAGGGAATGCAGTCAGTCACAACATTAGAAACCACGTGTTAATAGTACTAGTGGCTTTGATCTGTGTTGGACCGTACAGTAAGTCAGTCACGTAAACTAGTATAAATGATACGGTAACAAGCATCATAGGATAATGAGGACAAACCATGTAGGAAGCTATCTGATGTGGTCAAATATAGAGGGGCCAGACTTTCATATGTTCAAAATAGCGTTTCAACTCCAATGGTTCCTTGGTTCTGCGTTAGGATGCAGCGAGAAAGGCTCCTCGCTGCTAGATGGGAATCCACCAGGCACCAGGTTGGCGATTTTTTTCTTGACAACTCACCAAGTTGCCGATTGATGCAGAGCTATTAGTTCGCCAGTAGACTAATTGCTAAGACATTCAAAATAGACAACCCTTGGCACTTCATCCTCACGATCAAATATGTAGAGGTCGGATTTTCTTGCTTTTGTAGTAAAACTGAACAGCTATATCTCATCCGTGCTGCACTAGATCGAGGCAAGACTTGTTGAGATAAACTCCTCACTGCCAATGGTTTACAACAAACAAGGTAAAAAGAACAACTAGGGCCACAAAACCAGCTAAAAATGACCAAGCAACCGATGCTACACCATCCTCAACAAAGCTTAACCCTCCTAATTATTACATCAAGGTACAATTGTCTCTATTGAACAATCAAAACACTAATAAGGGCATGTATGTAATTCCATAAACACTAAATGATGACATCATCTGACCACATGGTTAATGCTTAGTTCAAAAGGAATAGCACCAAAAAGATTTTGCAGGAAAATTGATCAAAAGCGCTCAGATTCCAAAACCTGCACAAATTAGCCCTCCATGTCTTTCCCTCTGCATCAACAGGAACCACATGGTCAAATGCACAATGAGTAACAAGCATCATAGAAAAAGGAGACAAATTCACAATGAGTAACAAGCATCATAGGAAAAATAGGGCAAACTTTGCAGGGTATTGTCCGACACAGTCAAATGCTCAAGGTCCGGACTTTCTTACCTTCACAAAAATTTTGACAGGTGTCTATATTCTCCAACACCTTCGCATCCTTCTTTCCCATACTCTTTCCAAATTAGAAAAATCCCCCTTCCCACCACCTTCTTCCTACGTGTGTGATGGGTTACCCGCACTACATCTCATCGTCGAACCATATATTCTCTACGTGCACCTCGTAGTTATTAAAAATGCAACATATCCTCTAAACGCCAACCACTTCTCCATTGCCCGTTGGGCATGCGGTGGTGGAGGAAGGTGTACTCTGGTGGTCTCTTTCAGTGTGCTGTGGTGGCTCTGGTGTCCATTTGGAGGCACGTGGTGGGGCTTTCTCGGTGAAGCGCAGCGGCATTGGCGTCCGTGGAGGAACCGACAGATCCGATCCCCAGGTCTCCTTCCTCCTCATTTACTGTTCGTTTCATCTGATCCACTAATTTTTAAGCTGCAGTGCACTTGTTGCTATGAATGCTAATTAATGATGGCTAGACTTGATTTAGTTGATGTTGTGATGCTCTAACTACTAGCCTAGATTGCATATATATACCTGCTACTCTAAATGTGGATGATCTCCTACCCTATGTTCAGGTATCTCCTATAGCACAAGGCTGTTGTGGATTTTACTAATGAATCTTTGTTTTATTATTTTCCTCTTTAGTCATTTTATTATTTATGAAACTGAGGCTTAATACACACTAACGAAATGGAGGAGGCCAGCAACAGGAGGACGGGCACGTCTGCCAGCCTCCCGGACGATATCGTTGTCAATATCCTCTGCTTCCTCCCCTCCCGCTCCTTGTTCTGCTGCAAAATGGTCTATAAATCCTAGAAAAGACTCATCTTGGACCTCATGTTCAATCAGCTGCTGCCCCAAACTGTGGCCGGCTTCTTCTACGACACTTATAAAGGCTATCGACACTTCACCAGCGTCACGGGGGAACCACCCTCCTTGAAATTCTTGCCCTTTGACATTGAAATGGTAGCCGTCTCAGATTGCTACAATGGTCTCCTTCTATGCTGGTGCCACATGACTGATGGAGACCGCTATGTTGTATGGAATCAAGTGACCAAGAAGTTCAAGGTACTACCGTCTAGCACCAGGGATGTTGGCTATGCTATTGGCGAGGCTCGCTTGTGTTTTGATCTCACAGCCTTGTCACACTTCCATGTGATAGAATATGTTGATAGTGAAGACGTTGTGTGCGTAGGTGTGGAGATCTACTCATCTGAAACCATAGCGTGGATCTACAAGAAATCTCAATGGGGCGAGGAAACTGATGTGACATTTTTTAGTGCACAGAGTGTGTTTCTTAACGGTTGTCTGCACATTATGGGGTACTCTAACTACTCTATGATACTTGCTATGAATATGGAGGGAAATAAATGGAGTAAAATTGATAGGCCTGATGGTGCTACACACTCCATGCATCAAGCTCAGGGCCTCTTATGTGTGTGTCCTGTTGATAAAACTCCATTTACAACCTAGCTTTCAATCTGGATCCTTGAAGACTATGATACTAACAATTGGACACTAAAGCACACAGTCAACACCCAGGAGCTGTTTGGAATGACTAATATGCGATTTGGTGCCTATGAGCTTATGCAAGAGAAGCACACAGTGATTACACTTCACCCAGAACGGAATTTGATTTTATTTGCTGGTAAGGATGGAACAATCATCGCATACAACATGGACTGTAGAGAAGTTCATGACATCCATCATAGTGTCCATTGGTATGGTAGATGTCTCATTAAAAAAGAGTTCAACTACAAACCAGTCTATCTTCCTTATGTTCCCATGATGTCAGATTCATTTGGATTCATTTGATGTATCTGTCTCTCATGACATTTTAAATGGACCAATGTTGTTCTCTTGTCTATGGACTCAATGATGGATGTTGTTATTATATGTCAACTACATTAGTGTGTCATTATGTCGTGATGTATGGCATGATAGGTATCTGGCCACTAAGATATACAACGTGCGGTCTTTCTTGTGTTTAACATTAGGATTGTGTGGTATGTCTGACGCAGTCAGATTTGCAATGGTAGACTTTCTTACTAGTGCAGTATAGTATAGACAACTGGTGCGGGCGGACAATCCCTTCTGCCACCTAGCATGATGTTTTCTGCTATGATTGCCAGAGAGTCGGTGCCTCACCGGCCAGCAACCACTGTCCGTCACCTAAAGTGTTGGGATATGAGAATGCTATGCTAGCCAGAAAACAAAACTTTTCAACCTCATAAACCAGGATCTACTGCTAGTTACAGGTTACGGGATTACCACTAGATGCACAGGTGCAGCGGAAGATGATTCGATGTAGTTGTATGCGTCGCAGCAGGCAGTGCAGTTGCGTGGTCATCCATCACCTCAATCCCCCCGCGTGGTTCATCCCAGTGCTCCAGATGCAGCACCTCTAAGGAATCCCACACGTGTAGGGAAGAAGCGATGCGCCTCCGAACTGCTAGGTCCGTGAGGAGCAGAAGGCGCGAGCGTAGGGAGGGCAACGATGGCTACCAAAGGCTTGTGTCCCCCTGACCGTGCCCCTACCCCTTGCTTATATAGGCATCCCCAATAAGCTCACGAGTTGGAGGCCCATTAGTAACCCTAAGCCTTGTCTAATCAGGGTCCAACCCGAATTAGGCTTTCAGCCCCTTAAGCATGCGACCCTATGGGTTCACACACACATTGACATGGGCTGAGTACTCCTACTCACCCAATAGTTGACAGCGGCCTCTAGCAAGGCGTGACAACTCCTATGTGCATGCAAAGATCATATCAGACGAACCACCGACCACATAAAAGTTATTCCCTTTGCCACTCGATATATGGTTCAACTCGTGGGTTAACACTTAACCCAAGCATGGCCATGCATTTGTTGATCCAATCACTTGAGTGATCCAGTGATATCTCTCTTGCGTAGAGGGGCAAATTCCATCTTGATTGTCTATGTCTCATAGCATGCTTCCTGACCACCCGAAGACCACCTTTATAACTACCCAGTTACGAAGCAGCGTTTGATAGTCCCTAAGTAGGCCGTTTCACATCTTGAGTACATACCACTATCTTAGGTCTAAGGACATAACATACATGACATGAATAGAGACTTTCTTATGTTGGGTCAGTCCAGCCTACATGTCTCACATGTGCCCACATTATTAGTTTGATATCTCCATGTCCATGACTTGTGAAACATAGCCATCAACTAATACATGACTTGTGGTCTAATACATAGCTATCAACTAAGACTTGTGAAATCCGTATGTATTTTGCACAATTTGATCTCTTCTCGTTTCACAAACTCTCGAATGAGATAAAACTTCTGGAGTACATGTTTGTTCTTCTGGTGATCCCTAGGCTTCTTAGCCTGTGCAATCGCCCCATTGTTATCACAATGTAAATTCAATGGGCCGGATGCATTCGGAAACACACCAAGCTCAATGAGGAACCTCCTCAACCAAACACCTTCCTTTACAGCGCCAGAAGCTACAATATACTTGGCTTCTGCTATAGAATTAGACACCGTGTCCTACTTAGAACTTTCCAGCTAACTGCACCACCATTTATTGTGAACACAAAACCTGATTAAGATAGTGAGTCATCCCCGTCGGTTTGGAAGCTAGCATCGGTGTAACCGTTTACAACGAGGTCCTCCTCACCTCCATAGATTAGGAACACATCCTCAGTCCTTCGTAAGTACTTTAGGATATTCTTAACAAGTGTCCAATGAGGTTCACCCAGATTAGCTTGGTACCTGCTTGCAACACTTAGAGCATATGAGACATCCAGGCGAGTACATATCATGGCATACATGATGGAACCAACGGCCAAAGCATATGGAACCTTACTCATGCGGTTGTGCTCTTCATCTAATGAAGGACACTGCTTGTCACTAAAGCACATACCATGTGACATAGGCAAGAACCCTTTCTTGGACTGTTCCATGTTGTACCGTTTCAACACCTTGTCAATGTACATGTCTTGGCTTAATCATATTAGCCTTCTCGACCTATCTCTATAGATCTTAATTCCCAAGAGGTATGTTGCTTCACCTAAATCCTTCATAGAAAAACTATTATTCAGTGAAGTCTTTATAGATTGCAACATAGGAATATCATTCCCAATCAATAGTATGTCATCCACATACAAGATCAGAAACACAATAGCGCTCCCACTTACCTTCTGGTAAACACAAGGTTCTTCTTCATTCTGATGGAAGCCAAACCCTTTGACTACCTCATCAAAACGAATATTCCAACTCCGAGATGCTTGCTTTAACCCATAAATAGATTTCTTAAGCTTGCATATTTTTCCAACGTTATTAGGATCAATAAAACCTTCGGGATGTATCATATACACGTCCTCTTCTAAATACCTATTTAGAAATGTTGTTTTAACATTCATCTGCCATATCTCATAATCAAAATATGCAGCAATTGCTAGAATGATCTGAATAGATTTAAGAATCGCTACTGGCGAGAATCTCTCTTCGTAATCAATTCCTTGAACTTGCCAAAAACCTTTTGCAAAAAGTCAAGCTTTATAGACATGAACATTTTCGTCCATGTCCTTCTTCTTCTTAAAGATCCATTTGCTCTCTATGGGTCTAACCCCATCAGGCGGGTCAACCAAGTTCCAAACTTGATTGTCTCCCATGGAATCTATCTCGGATCTCATGGCACTTTGCCATTTCTCGGAATCTAGATCCATCATAGCTTTCGCATAATCCGCAGGTTCGTCATCGTCTAACAATAACAAATCCCCACGCAATGCGTGAAGTCTTGCTGATCTTCGTGGTTGTGGTGGTGTCACCACTGCCACAGGTGTCTCAACGTGCTCTGCTATATTAGCATCACTTGTAGAGTCAGTCCCTACTGGCTCATCTTGAACTTCTTCAAGATACACCTTTTGTCCATTATTTTCTCTTTTGAGAAACTCTTTCTCTAAGAAAACACCATTTCGAGTAACAAACACTTTGCCCTGTGTTCGGTTATAGACATAATACCCTAAAGTTTCCTTCAGATATCCCATGAAAAAGCACTTGTCCAATTTGGGTGTTAGTTTATCTGATATAAGTCGTTTGACATAAACTTCATAACCCCAAATTTTCAGAAAAGACAAATTGGGACTCTTACTAGTCCACATCTCATATGGTGTCTTAACTACGGACTTAGATGGTACCCTATTCAATGTGAAAGTGGTTGTTTCTAGAGCGTATCCCCAAAAGGATAAAGGTAGGTCCGACTGGCTCATCATAGACCGAACCATGTCCAACAAGTTACGATTACGTCGCTCATACACGCCATTTCTCTGAGGTGTTCTGGGTGGCGTAAGCTGTGAAACAATTCCACAACTCTTAAGATGATCACTAAACTCGTGACTTAGATATTCACCTCCACGATCAGATCACAAGGCCTTGATCTTCTTGCCACGTTGATTCTCTACTTCATTCTGAAATTCTTTGAACTTTTCAAATGTTTTAGACTTATGCTTCATTAGGTAGATATATCCATATCTACTAAAGTCATCAGTAAAAGTTATGAAGTATTGAAATCCACCTCTAGCTGTCATGCTCATTGGTCCACATACATCTGTATGTACAAGTTCCAACAAGTCAAAAGCCCTCTTAGGAACTCCTTTGAATGGCGCATTGGTCATCTTGCCTAGCATGTAAGCCTCACATGTCTCGTATGATTCAAAATCAAACAAAGTTAGAAGACCATCATCGTAGAGCCTCTTCATGCGATTCTCACTTATATGACCCAAGCGACAATGCCACATATAGGTAGGACTTAACTCATTAAGCCAAGGCCGTTTAGCACTAACATTACAGACAGGTGCATCATCAAGATTTAAAATAAATAACCCATTCACAATGGATACAAAAGCCACAAACACATCATTCTTTGAGATCACACAACCATTGTCTTTACTCACAAATGAATAACCATCCTTCATCAAACATGAAGGTGACACAACGTTTCGACTTAAACTAGGAACAAAATAACAATTATTCAATTCCAAAATAAATCTTGACGGCAAGGGAAGTTGCATCGTCCTGACATTCAATGCAGCAACTCTTGCATTATTGCCCAAGCGGAAATCAACTTTTCCTTTCTCCACGCTTCTACTTCTTATCATTCCCTGCATCTATTGTAAATATGAGCAACCGATCTGGAATCAAATACCCAAGAATTGATATAAGAGTTAGCAAGGAAAATGTCTATAACATGAACAACAAGTGTATGAGCGGGAGTACCTTTACTACCGCCATCCTTCTTCAAGGACGCCAAGAACACCTTGTAGTTTCTCTTCCAGTGACCTTTCCCCTTACAATGAAAGCATTCATCATTCTTTGCAGGTGGTTCATCCTTGGAAGATGATTGGTTTGGCTTAGAGATTTCATCTTTAGCCTTGCCCTTCTTCTTCCAGTTGCCCTTCCTTCTCTTAAAGTTAGGCTTATTTTGAACTGCCAACACTTGGCCACCTCCTGCTTTCTTGATGTTAGCCTCTGCTGTTTTTAGCATGCCACATAGTTCATTCAAGCCCTTCTCCGCCCCATGCATATGGTAGATTGAAATGAAGTTTCCATAGCTGAGCGAAAGAGACGAAAGAATGAAATCAGTTGCCAACTCATGGCCAATTAGGAAGCCTAGCTTCTCCAACCTCTGAGTGTAACCAACCATCTTGATTACATGTGGACCAACAGTTGTGCCCTCTGCTAGCTTGGTTTCTGCAAGCGCCTTAGAGACATTGAACCTTTCAGTTCGCACTTAAGTTTGGAACATATCTTCAAGTGCCACGATCATATCGTTCGCTGAATGATTGTTGTCGAACTGCATCTGCAGATCAGGTTCTACACAAGAAAGCATGAGGCAACTCACTTTGAGATCCGCATCACATGCTTTCTTGTAAGTGTTTTTCTCAGTAGCAGGAGCACTCTCCTCAGGCTCATCTGGTAATGGGGTGTCTAGAATATCTTCCTTTTTCTCAGCCCTGAGAACAATTCTCAGGTTGTGGATCTAATCTGCGTAATTTGTTCCATTCAACTTATCTTTCTCAAGAATTATATGAAAAGAAAATGGTTGATTGCGAGCAGCCATCTACAACAAAAGTAACGCAAAATACTAAGACAATGTATCCATAAAGGAGTAAATTATATCAAAATAAAATCTACTCCCACTAAAATCAATATCCCTCTATTGATACTTAGTGATTCAAGACCCACAACTAACAAGTCAACTAGTGAGCTTTAGCATCACCGCTAGAAGACATGGTAGACCGGTAAGCAACACTTTGCTAATCATATCACATATGACTCATTGTTGGGTAGCATCTCTATGCTATGCTCAACCTACCCATGCTCCAAGGTCCCTAACCGTTAGGATGACCTTGTTTAAGTAACCAAACCTTCTTGCAGTAAGTATCCGATATGAACCTGCCTAGTTGAGGAAGACCAGTGGCACCCTAATTTCATAGACCCACCACCGATTGTACAAGACTTATGACAGTGCAAGGTTTGGGAAAGCATTTAACTTAAACATTGCTGAGGGATCGTTCTACTTAACTACCGCACTCATATAGACAAAAACATAATAGCATGTGAAAGTAGAACATAGTAAGAATGGCATAACACAGACATGACTTGGTATAGCCCATTATTCCTTTGGGGATCTCCATCTCCATCATTCTGTGCATCATGGTGATCTCCATCTCCATGATTCGAGTATGCCATCCTTCAGTGATGATTCTGCCAATACTAGCTACTACTAGCGCAAGTAAAATGAAATTACATAGCCGCGGATAGATCATCACAGATTGGCACACAGGCCATTACATTAATTTTGACAATATGTATGTGGCTCCTGCCCATATTTTCCTCATGACATGCAAGCCATGAATTAAATACATACATGCATCACATACACATAAGGGCTATACCAGTCATCAATACCTGAAAAACAGAGTTATCCGAATCCGATGTCTAATCTTGCAACGCAAAAAACTCTATTTTCCAAGCCTTATTTCACAATTCTAATTTTTCCGAATGAGGCTAAGCTGTAGAGAACCATATGTAAAATTTCGTTCTCTATGATTTTTGTTTAGAGTTCGTCTCAATCCGAGTTACGGTTCAAAAGTTATGGCTGTTTTACCGAACAGCACTTTTCTCGGCAAACCAGCGCCCGGCAGTAAATTCCATCTACCACCGCCGCGCATCATATGCGCTTGGCACTTGACCTAGGGTTCAATTTGATCAATCTGATTGATCTCTAACTCACCATGACTGGATTTACATGAATCATTTAACTCGTATGGCGAAATTCTGACCAGTACGAGTAGATCGTTTCAAGACCAACATGGCAAGATGACGAACCAAGGTTAGAGACTCATCTACAGCCACGCATATCACCATATACACAAAACCGAACCTATAACGAGGCAGTAACAGCTTCGGTACCACTCTTGGGATATGAGAATGCTATGCTAGCCAGAAAACAAAACTTTTCGACCTCATAAACCAGGATCTACTGCTAGTTACAGGTTACGGGATTACCACTAGACGCGCAGGTGCAGTGGAAGATGATTCGATGTAGTTGTACGCGTCGTAGCAGGCAGTGCAGTTGCATGGTCATCCATCACCTCAATCCCCCCGCGTGGTTCGTCCCAGTGCTCCAGATGCAGCACCTCCAAGGAATCCCACACGGGTAGGGAAGAAGTGATGCGCCTCTGGACTGCTAGGTCCACGAGGAGCAGAAGGCGCGAGCGTAGGGAGGGCGATGACGGCTGCCAAAGGCGTGTGTCCCCCTGACCGCACCCCTACCTGAAATGACCTTGATTTCCACGAAGGGAAATCCACTGTGTCGGAGTGTAATATGACCATTTAAATCACATAACCCGATAACAGTTGAATCCATAATCCATACATCGAACAAAAGAGAGCAAATAGAGGGAGTTACAATAACTTATTACATCACCACAGGGCGAAATCAGAGTTCATGCAGCATAACAGTAAAAACTTGAGGTGCGGAAGCTATCTTCTTCTCTCCAACTTGAGCGTAGACATGAAACCCTCAATTGCTGTACTCTCCAGATGAGTACTCACTCCTTGAACCTGAAACCAAATTTTTAGTACGATTTGTACTGGCCACACTCCCATCCTATGCATTGCTTTGTGGAAGTGGATGCAAAAATAAGGATATCTCAAAAGGAACCTATAAGGATGGGGTTTTCTTATGAATTGTTTAAGTATATAAAACAATAGTATAATAAACAAGTTTTAAACACAAACCCATTCCCTTCATCTATCTCCATCCATATCTGTAACATCATCTCATCTCCCCCAACACCCTCTCAGACTCTGGTCGACAAGCCAACTCCCTCTTGGCTTGCCTCAGTGGCCCGCAGCCCTCAAACTGGCTCACGGCCGGAAATCACACTCAGAGGAAGGTAGAACACTCCACTCACTAGTCCGGTGCATGCGAAACATAGGAAAGGTCCATAGCCAAAGATTCGGCGTATGTATCGATCGATCAACCATACACTCTGCAGAGGTTTCACTAATCCACCAGATAACCATCATCGATGCACGCGCGCACCTAGGCAGATTGCGGGCGCCTACTGCCATAGGTGATGCCACTCTACCATCTAGCTCTGGATCACTGGAACTGTGAAGAGAGCATGTATCCGCTCCCGTAGAGGATGCCATGCCATGTACCCACTCCCGAAGGGGGTGCCATGATCATCTCGGTAGGGTGTTAGCTCCATCCCATGCATATACCTTCCTATCACTTCTCGCCTAGCAGTAGTGGCATCGACCTATCCAGCGGTTTGGCCGTCTCCCCCCATGGAGAGTGAGTGGAAAGCAAGAGATTCCATGGTCCGGATACCAGCGCAACAGTTCCTAGATTTGACCAAACCAGGATATCTTCATCAGGGATTATCTTTAACGTGCTACCACGGCACCTTCATCCCGGGCTCCACCTCTCAGAGGATCACACCCAAGGACTGCCATCACATCTCAGTTAGCCCGCCACAGGCTCCTCTCATGGGAATGTCCAGAACCATTCCCTGGCAAGAATTGCTCCAAAAGCTCATCGTAGATCCTGGCTCGATCGACTCAACCCTCACCCTACTCCCTGCCGTAAGCTCCACCCTAGACCCGGATACAACATCATCAGCTCACATGCCCATCTAAAACATCAACTCACACATCCAGCCTGGCACCCTCCAGGCCTTCCCCGGGTTCATCACGTCGCATCAAAATGTAAGTGAGTGAAGTATAGAAATATAAGTATAGCAGATAAGCAGGTGGCTATCATAACAGCGGGTAAGCAGGTGATAGTTTACAACAAGGTAGGGCTCATCAAATAAATACTCTATCATGCAGTCCTAGCACAGGCATAGCATTATAGCAACATGAATTTAAAGCACTAGCCTTACTATAATTGCCATGCATAATGGGATCTACGAGGTTGGATGGTGTGTGGCACCTTCATTGCGTAGTTGTCGGACTTCTCCTAGTAGTCACTGTCGTCAGACTTGTCCTCGCTCGAGCCTGTAACGAGATTTAACGGTCGCGGAAGCGACCCCTATAGATTAGCACAAGGAACAATTTGCAAAATAGAAGATCCAAATACACTCAAACATAGCCTAGATAGATAGGGCTCGATTTATAGAAAATTTGGATATATGGATCATAATTTTCTGAGCTCGTATGAATTAGTTATGAATTTTCAAAGATTTAACCATTTTCTGAAAAGAAAAAGGGCTCGAGGGTACGGTCTTGAGGGTTAGGTCTCGAGGATACGGTCTGGTCTCGAGGGGTAGGTCTCGAGGGTATGCTCTCGAGGGGTACGGTCTCGAGGATACGGTCTCGAGGGTACGGTCTCGAGGATTACGGTCTCGAGGGTAAGGTCTCGAAGATACGGTCTCAAGGGGTATGGTCTCGAGGGTATGCTCTTGAGGGGTACGGTCTCGAGGATACGGTCTCGAGGGGTATGGTCTCGAGGGGTTACGGTCTCGAGGGTTATGGTCTCGAGGGTTACGGTCTCGAGGGGTATGGTCTCGAGGGGTTACGGTCTCAAGGGTTAGGTCTCGAGGGTTAGGTCTCAAGGATACTGTCTCGAGGATTACGGTCTCGAGGGGTATGGTGCTTGATGACAGCCTGTCTCTACTCGAATCCAAGTCTTGGCTGGGCTCGAGAGTGCAATTAGGGTTGCCTTGCACTCCTACGCTGCACCTGCAGCGACCAATTCATGCGGCGGAGTCCGCGCGAAGGCCAAGTCCACAGCGGTTCTTCGGCGGAACGGTGGTGCTCGATGCTCGAGGGTCGGTTTGTCAAAGGGTCAAACTCGAGGGTCGGTTCGAGCACGTGATCCGTCTTAGATGAGATCGGCTCGAGCGCGGGGTTCCTCCTCGGTGATCGGCGGTGGGGAAACCCTCGATTCTTGATGGGCTTCAGGGCGGCAGCTTTGCTTCCGGTGACGAGCTCTACGGCGGACAGCGGCTCGATGGCGACGGCGCTCGATGTACACTTCACACCAAGTCACTCCAGCTCCAATTGGTGGCGTAGATGGGCGATTGGAGTCACGCAGCACCTGCCCGAGGTGCCGGCGGTGACCAAAACACATGGCGGAGTCCGCGCGGGCAGCAACTCCCACGGCGGAGCTCCGACAAGTCCTCGGTGCATGGCAACAGCACTCCGAGAGGGTCCACGGTCTCCATCTCCTGGCCCAATCGATGCAGCTCATCACGGCGGAGCTTTCCGGCTTCTTCTTTCTCCTTGGGGTGGTCGGAGGTGGCAGGAAACAACGGTGAATGGCGGTGTTCTAGAGCGGCAACGCACTGACACGTCGACGACAAGGTGGTTCGGGTCGGTGATCTGGCGAGGCAAACGCGGAGCTAGGGTGCACACGGGGTCCGTCTCATCAAGGCGAGCACGGATCCGAAAACAATGGAGGTCGAGGCTCAATGGAAAGGCGGCTGGGTGATCTCGCCACGGCGGCGCTTGGCGCACGGCGATGAACTGGGCGGCTTCCGTTCCGGCATCCTCCCGATGCCGTGGTCCAAGGAGGCTCGGCTAGTCTCATGTGTGTGTGCGGGTGTGTCCAGTGAGGTCAGTAGCGACCTAGGCCTACGCGCTCACGGCAGAGCGCCATGGCCAGCAGCACAGCGGGTGTCGAGAAGATGGCATGGCGGAGGTGCTCACCGATGCGGACGGGGATGAAGGCGTGGTACAAGTCCAAGCGGCTCTGGCTCGAGGTACTGCTCTTCCTTCTTGCTCCTGATGCAGCAGCGGCGGCTCCGAGTTGGCGGCGGCGGTCTCCTTCCCCAACTCCTTTCTTCCCCCTTCCTCCACCTCTCCTCCAATTGAGGCTGGCAAGATGGAATTGGGCTCCACCAGAGCAGTGGCGGGGGCCTGGGAACCCTAGGGTGCCGAGGGTGCTTGCTTTATAGGGCGGACGTGGAGGTAGGTGGCCGACGGACGGTCGATCATGGCTTCGGCTCGATCTAGCGGCCAAGGGGGTTCCTGGTCAGCAGCTTGGGCTCGGTCTGGGTCTTGAGAGCAGCGAGAGGGGGCTAGGTAGTGCTGGGTGTCAAAGCTCTTCATGGCGGTAGCATTCTACTACGGCGACAGCACAGGTGCTCGCGTGCGCGAAGAATCTTGCCTGCGGCCGTGGGCACTTTGCGCGGGCTGGTCGTTCCAGGTGGCTTGTGGGCGCGCGTCGATGCGGGGCGACACGGGATCGAGCGGTCGAGGCAGGTTGCTTCGAGGCGACGCGAGGGACCAGTGCTGACGCGAGCGCGCGTGGCCGGCCGGGTGACCTCAGCGGGCGCGATGACATGTGGGTCCCGCTGCGGGACCCCATCGTCAGCGGCTGCGGCGGCTCGGTGCGGCGTGCGGACGCGCGCGGCTCTTGCTGGGCCGTCGGCCTGGTTGGGCCGCGCAGCGCGCGGTCACGCGGGCGAGCGCAGGCGCGCGTGCGGGCCGGGCCGGCTGGGCTGCTCGGGCCAGTTTCCTTTTCTTTTTCTTTTTCCTTTTCCTTTTTCATTTTCAAATACATTTTTATATATACTTATATATATACATATATATGTGGTGTGCTAAATTTGTGCAACAAAATAGTGAGCATACATGGCCCAATAATGCTAGGGTATTACTCCCTTAATATTTATTTATCAAAATAAACATTATGTTGCCATTTTTAATAATCATCACATAAACCAAATAAGAATCCCACTCACTCTTTTAATGCAACATGATGATTGAACTATTGAAACTTTAAAATGTAACATGTGAACATAGCGCATTGTTCTGAGATGTTAATTAATTTGCAACATATGAATGCAATGCATGACATGCTAGGGTTGATGCATATGTAAGGGGTAGATGATGACATGTCGCACCACATCACTCAGGGTTTTGTCAAAAAAATTTGTAGTTCTAATTTTTGGGTTGTTACAGTCCTTCCCCCTCATTGGAATCTCGTCCTCAAGATTTAAGAGGTGTCATACCCTTCGAAGAGGTAAGGATACTATAGCAGAAGTTGATTCTCATCCTCCCACGTTGCTTCATGTTCAGAGTGATTGCTCCATTGAACCTTGCACATAGGGATAGACCTGCTTCGGGTCTCTTTGGTGTCATAACCCAAGACCTTGATTGGGTGCTCCTTATACTCAAGTGTATCCTGGATATCCAGCACATCAGTGGTGACTGCTTCCTCTTCTGGTACCCTTAAGCACTTGCGTAACTATGAGACATGAAAAACGGGGTGTACTCCTGTTAACTCGGGAGGTAGTTCAAGCTTGTATGCAAGCTTCCCAACTCTCTGACAGATACGATACGGTCCAACATATCTTGGGGCCAACTTCCCTTTTATGTGGAATCTGACGGTACCACGAAGTGGAGACACTTTGAGGTAGACAAAATCCCCAACTTCGAACTCAAGGTCTCGACGCCTTTTGTCGGCATAGCTCTTCTGTCGGCTTTGGGTGATCCTCAGGTTCTCTCTGACTTGAGCTACTCCTTCTTCGGCTTCCTTGATCTTGGTGGGGCCAAAGACTGCTCTTTCGCCTGGGTGGTTCCACATCAACGGGGTTCTACATGGTTTGCCATAAAGGGCCTGGAAGGGTGACATCTTGATACTTGCCTGGTAGCTGTTGTTGTAAGAGAACTCAGCAAACGACAGACACTTCTCCCAATCTGTTCCATATTTGAGAACACTGGCATGAAGCATATCTTCTAGAATCTGATTCAACCTTTCTGTCTGACCATCTGTTTGTGGGTGATAAACAGTGCTGTAATCAAGGTCAGTCCTAATGGACTCGTGAAGAGCTTGCCAGAATCGGGACATGAATTGGGGTCCAAGATCTGACACAATACTCTTAGGAGCTCCATAAAGCCTCAAAATCTCCTTGATGTACAAATCTGCCAACTGCTCTGCACGTATCGAAGTTCTGACTGGTATAAAATGTGCTACCTTCGTCAGACGATCGACTATTACCCATATAGAGTCATGACCTTGTTGAGATCTAGGTAATCCCACGATAAAGTCCATGGATATGCTTTCCCACTTCCATTCAGGAACATCGAGTGGTTTGAGTAATCCAGCGGGCCTTCTGTGTTCGACCTTGACTCTGTTACAGATGTCGCATTTGCCCACATGTCTTGCAATGTCTGACTTCATGCCTTTCCACCAGAAATGCTTCTTCACCTCTTGATACATCTTTGCACCACCGGGATGGATGCAATACTTAGAGTCATGTGCCTCTGACAGGATTTCCTTACGCAAAGCAGGGTTGCTGGGCACACAGATTCTATCCTTGAACTAGATGGTTCCATGCTCATCTTCTCTAAATTCAGGGTTGTAGCCTAGCTTCATCAACCCACGAATGTACTCCATTTCTTCACAACTCTTTTGAGCTTCACGAATTCGCTCGGTGAGATTATACTCGATACGAAGTTCGTGCAACAACCCATGGGGTACTATCTCAAGATGAAGATCTTCAATCTCTTTCTTCAATTCAGGTGGTAGGGTCGATAAGAACAGGGCATGACAATAGGTCTTGCGACTAAGAGCATCAGTGACTACATTCGCTTTTCTGGGATGGTAGTGAATCTCCATGTCATAGTCCTTGATTAGCTCTAGCCATCTGCGCTGTCTCATATTCAGATCTTCTTGAGTGAAGAAATACTTCAAGCTCTTGTGATCGGTGTATATATCACACTTGTTGCCAATAAGATAATGTCTCCATATCTTCAGAGCATGCACAACAGCTGCTAGCTCAAGATCATGCGTGGGGTATCGTTGCTCGTGCTCCTTTAGCTGTTGGGAAGCATAAGCAATAACCTTCCCATTCTACATCAGCACACAGCCTAGCCCTTGGCGAGAGGCGTCGCAGTAGACGACAAAGTCGCTAGTGATATCAGGTAAGGCTAGGATAGGTGTGGTGGTTAGCTTCTCCTTTAGAGTTTGGAAACTGTGTTCACACTCCGGTGTCCATCCGAACTCGTTGATCTTCTTCAAGATATTTGTCATAGGACGAGCTATCTTCGAGAAGTTCTCAATGAATCAGCGATAGTAACCTGCCAATCCCAAGAAACTCCTGATTTCGGACACATTGCGAGGTTGTTCCCATTCTTTTACAGCCTCTATCTTTGCAGGGTCTATAGCAACTCCATCTGCTGAGAGTACATGACCAAGAAAAGCAACTTCTTCAAGCCAGAACTCACATTTGCTGAACTTAGCATAGAGCTGGTGTTGGGACAATTTCTCGAGCACTATCCTCAAATGTGCTTCATGTTCTTCAGTAGAAAGTGAATAAATCAGAATGTCGTCAATGAAAACCACAACAAACTGATCAAGATCATCCATAAACACCTTGTTCATCATGTTCATGAAATAGGCCGAGGCATTCGTGAGACCGAAGGATACAACAGTTAATTCATACTGCCCATAGCGTGTGACAAAAGCTGTCTTGGGTATGTCTTCTTTTCGAATCTTCATTTGATAATAACCAGATCTGAGATCAATCTTCAAGAAGTACTTAGCACCACAAAGCTGATCAAGCAAGTCATCGATCCTTGGCAGAGGATACTTGTTCTTGATGGTGATGGCATTGAGGTTGTGGTAATCAACGCACATCCTCATCGAACCATCTTTCTTTTTCACAAACAAAACAGGTGATCCCCAGGGCGAAGCACTAGGCCTAATAAAGCCCTTATCGAAAAGTTCCTTCAACTGCTTCTTGAGCTCTTCTAGCTCATCCACTGACATACGGTATGGTCGCTTAGAGATGGGACCGGTTCCGGGCATAAGATCAATGATGAACTCAACGTCATGATCCGGTGGCATGCCGGGCAACTCTTCTGGAAACACATCCTCATATTGCCTGACAACGGGGAAATCCACGAGAGTCTTCTCCCTTTTCTGAGATTCTTCCTATGACTTGAGTGCATTCAGGGCACATAGAACAGATACTCATTTATCCTTCTGAGGTGCACATCTGACTGCTTGGCCAGAAGGATGAGTTATCTAAACATATCTGGGTGAACAAGAAATCAAACCCTTATGCTCGGTAAGCCAATCCATGCCTAGGATGACATCCAAACCATTTGATGGTAGAAGGGTAAGGTTAGCTCAAAAGGTTAGACCCTCGATAGAAAGCTTCACTCCCTTGCAGATATGGGTGCTTCTCATCTCACCAAGAGGAGAACTGGTGACTATAGGCTCCAAATGTGGAGTGATAGGTATCTTACTCTCTAGTGCAAACTTAGATGAGATGTATGAACATGTAGCTCCAGAATCAAACAGAACGGATGCTTTAATGCCATTAACAAGAAACATACCGTACACAACATCTGGGGCAGCTTGAGCTTCTTCTGCATTCATGTGCGTGAGACGACCACGGCTTGTAGGTCCACGGTACTGAGACTTGGGTGCAGCAGGTGCGGGTGTCTTCTCAGGACAGTCAAACACCTTGTGGCCAGGTTTGCCACAACCAAAGCAAGTGAACGGCACACTGACTGTGGGGGTTGGTGCAGCGGCCTTCCAGCTGCCTGAGTTTGGCGTAGCACAAACAGGCGCAGAGTGATCAGTCCTATGACGTGGCTGCGATGAGTGCTCACGGGGGTAGCGATCCTTCCCAGCACGGTCACGAGAGCGGTGGTCACGAGAGTAACGATCACGGGAGCGATGGTCACGGGATAAGCGTGAGTGGTCAGCCGAGTAGGTACCACCACTCCTACCTGAGCCATAGGTAGAGTCCTTGCCGTAATGAGGACAGCTAGACATCTTGTCCCGACGGAACCTCTTACGCTCATGGTCACGGTAGAAGCCCTCGGACTTCTTCTTCTCCCTTTTGGACATTTCTCCTGCCTCCTTCTGGTCCTTCTCAATCTGGATGCAACGATCGATCATGTCATGAAGGGTGTGACTCTTGGTGCCTCCCAGGGCTACCTTGATCTTGGGGTTTAGACCCTTTCTGTACTGTGTGATCTTCTCCTTCTCAGAAGTCGCGACATGCAGAGGTGCATAGCGCAACAAACTAGTGAAGGTGTTGGTGTACTCACAGATGTCACATCCCTTGTGGGTGAGGTTACGGAATTCCTCCTCTTTCTGCTCCATGACTCCCTCAAGAATATGGTACTCGATGAACTCATCTGCGAACTCATCCCAGGTGATGTGATTGGGGTTCTCATGAGCTTGGCGGTAGCTGTCCGACCAGGAACGCGCAGCTCTAGTGAGGTGGTGAGCAGCGATCCCGACTCGCTCCTCTGGGCTACAAGTGGTAAGCTCCAGCTTCTTCTCGATCTCATGAAGCCAATCATCAGCTTCCAGTAGTTCCTTGTAGGTGCCATCGAAAGTGGGTGGCCTGAGCTTTAGAAAACCCTCCTCTGGAAGTCATTCGGATTTCCTCCAAAGCAGTGATTGGCTCCATTGACCAAAGCATCAAGCAGCTGTGTCTGTTGCGCCATCACTTCCGCCAGGTTTGGCGGTGGTAGCGGTGGCGGAATCGGCTGCGACGGAGGGTTCGGCTGAGGCGGAGGTCCATTGCCATGGGCATCACCTCCTCCAGCAGCACTTCCTGCTGGCGGGGTCCGCTCGTGATCGTTCCCACCCTGGTTGAGGTCGATGGGTGGAACACGACCTCCCCTTAGTCCATAGCGTCTTCCACGCCCAAGCTCGGGTTCGGGTGGAGGCGGACGGTTGCCCAGACGTGCGGAGCGACGTGCAAACATCTGCGACACGGGTTGACAACTGTTTAGTACTTATTGGTTAAATATAATTAAATGATTTCAATGATTTAAGGAAAAACATTTAATCTATCCAACACTCATACAAAGAAGCAATAAGAGCCATAAAATGCGATAAGATTGATCATTCATTACATGGTTGCATTGCATGGCATCATCTCTAGCAGCTATGCTAGATGACGTGTGAGACTCGCACTACGAGAAGGTAACTCATGGATACAAGCTAACTCATGATGTGGCCACGCAGGGTCCACACTACTCTGACTCATACATCGGCGCGTTGTATACTCCTGGGTGAAAACGATTGCCAAGAACTGTCAACTCCTCCTGTGACATGTGAAGGCGCTTCACATAAGCCTGAGCTTCTTCGAACTCCTTGGTAAGTGGCAGGTTGGTGGGAGCTGGACAGTGGTCGTGCCTCAAGAGAGAGTGGCTAATCTGGAAAGTTTCCTTAAAGGGGTCCTTGCGTCTAGCTGACAAAGGAAGTCTGTCACGCAACTCAGTGTACTCCTGGCAGCGTCTCTCGTCGGCATTCTTCCAAGCTGTCTTGAGTCTCTTGTACCTGTCCACCAAGGTCTCATTCTGAATCATCAGGGCAATCAGATGGCCTTGGTTGCACTGTGCTTTTGCTTCTGCTTTCTTCAGGGCTTTTACGAGCATTGACTTCTCACACTGCACGGTGAAGTTGCTCTTGCCATCTTCCCATCTTCTCTTCTGTAGTTCTTTGATCTCCATATCCTTGTCCATCTTCTCTCCCTCCAACTGGAGAACTCTTGCATCGAGGTAGTAGTTTTAGAGCCCAATGTCCTCAACCTTGTCTCACAGGTCAGCGACCTCGGCTCTGTGAGCCCTTGCCTGACGTGCGAGCTTGTCCTACAGTTAGGCGACTGTAGCCTCGAGCCCTTCTTTCTCCTTAGCTTCCTGCTTGCAGAACTCCTAGTACTCCATCAGAGTGTTGCGGTCGAGGCGTCTCTTCTTCTCCAGGTGCTCTATGTAGCGGTTCTGCTCGAAGAGGTGAGCGACGGAGGCACGGTTGCAAAGACTGGTCTCAGCTAGGATGATTGGCCTGACCAGATCATCCTGCTGCTCTGGTGTGAGGAGAGAGTTCAGGGCCTAAGGAAGTAGACAAAACTCTATGTTGTGAAGGTGCTCGTAAGCGATCTTCATCACTTCACGCAGGGCCTTGAGTGACACAGCCTGGATTCCTTCCTCGATTGAGTCCTCAATTGTCATCTCCAGGAGAGCTGGTACTGAGGGCAGAGTCTGACTTGCAGGGATCTCTAGGTGAGTGACCACGTAACCCTTGATTCCTCCTTCTGAGTCCGGTGCTCCAGTGCAGGTTTACTTGATCTCCTCAACAGGCACTCCGAGTACTCCCAAAACACGACGTAGAGTGTACGAAAAGCCTGGGAACTCCTGTCCCTCGTAGGTGAACTCAGCCTTGGGCATGCTGCTCAACGGTCCAAGCGCGGGCCCAAAGCTTGTCATCTACAAGTTTCAAAGGGAAGAAGGGTCAGCAAGTCAGTAACAATAGAGAAGCCTTGCATAAGAAGAAATGCAGGGTCGGTATATAACCGAAAGAAAAACTGGTTTGTCCTGTACTAACGTCCATTTCTAGGGTTTCGTCCTAAGGTTAAGTATGGCTCCGATACCAACTGAAATGACCTTGATTTCCGCGAAGGGAAATCCACAGTGTCAGAGTGTAATATGACCATTTAAATCACATTAACCGATAATAGTTGAATCCATAATCCATACATCGAACAAAAGAGAGCAAATAGAGGGAGTTACAATAACTTATTACATCGCCACAGGGCAGAATCAGAGTTCATGCAGCATAACAGTAAAAACTTGAGGTGCGGAAGGTATCTTCTTCTCTCCAACTTGAGCGTAGAAAAGAAACCCTCAATCGCTGTACTCTCCAGATGAGTACTCACTCCTTGAACCTGAAACCAAATTTTTAGTATGATTTGTACTGGCCACACTCCCATCCTATGCATTGCTTTGTGGAAGTGGATGCAAAAATAAGGATATCTCAAAAGGAACTTATAAGGCTGGGGTTTTCCTATGAATTGTTCAAGTATATAAAACAATAGTATAATAAACAAATTTTAAACACAAACCCATTCCCTTCATCTATCTCCATCCATATCTGTAACATCATCTCATCTCCCCCAACACCCTCTCAGACTCTGGTCAACAAGCCAACTCCCTCTTGGCTTGCCTCAGCGGCCCGCAGCCCTCAAACTGGCTCACGGCCGGAAATCACACTCAGAGGAAGGTAGAACACTCCACTCACTAGTCTGGTGCATGCGAAACATAGGAAAGGTCCATAACCGAAGATTCGGCGTATGTATCGATCGATCAACCATACACTCTGCAGAGGTTTCACTAATCCACCAGATAACCATCATCGATGCACGCGCGCACCTAGGCAGATTGCGGGCGCCTACTGCCATAGGCGATGCCACTCTACCATCCAGCACTGGATCACTGGAACTACGAAGAGAGCATGTATCCGCTCCCATAGAGGATGCCATGCCATGTACCCACTCCCAAAGGGGTGCCATGATCATCTCGGTAGGGTGTTAGCTCCATCCCATGCATATACCTTCCTATCACTTCTCGCCTAGCAGTAGTGGCATCGACCTATCCAGCGGTTCGGCCGTCTCCCCCCATGGAGAGCGAGTGGAAAGCAAGAGATTCCTAGGTCTGGATACCAGCGCAACAGTTCCTAGATTTGACCAAACTGGGATATCTTCATCAGGGTTTATCTTTAACGTGCTACCACGGCACCTTCATCCCGGGCTCCAACTCTCAAAGGATCACACCCAAGGACCGCCATCACATCTCAGTTAGCCCGCCACAGGCTCCTCTCATGGAATGTCCAGAACCATTTCCTGGCAAGACTTGCTCCAAAAGCTCGTCGTAGATCCCGGCTCGATCGACTCAACCCTCACCCTACTCCCTGCCGTAAGCTCCACCCCAAACCCGGATACAACATCATCAGCTCACATGCCCATCTAAAACATCAACTCACACATCCAGCCTGGCACCCTCCAGGCCTTCCCCGGGATCATCACGTCGCATCAAAGATTTAACCATTTTTTGAAAAGAAAAAGGGCTCGAGGGTACGGTCTCGAGGGTTAGGTCTCAAGGATACGGTCTCGAGGGGTATGGTCTCGAGGGGTATGGTCTCGGGGGTATGCTCTCGAGGGGTACGGTCTCGAGGATACGGTCTCGAGGGTACGGTCTCGAGGATTATAGTCTCGAGGGTTAGGTCTCGAGGATACGGTCTCGAGGGGTATGGTCTCGAGGGGTATGCTCTCGAGGGTATGCTCTCGAGGGGTACGGTCTCGAGGATACGGTCTCGAGGGGTATGGTCTTGAGGGGTTATGGTCTCGAGGGTTATGGTCTCGAGGGTTACGGTCTCAAGGGGTATGGTCTCGAGGGGTTACGGTCTTGAGGGTTAGGTCTCGAGGATACTGTCTCGAGGGTTACGGTCTCGAGGGGTATGGTGCTCGACGGCAGCCCGTCTCTACTCGAATCCAAGTCTTGGCTAGGCTCGAGAGTGCAATTAGGGTTGCCTTGCACTCCTACGCTGCACCTGCAGCGACCAATTCACGCGGCGGAGTCCGCGCGAAGGCCATGTCCACAGCGGTTCTTTGACGAAACAGTGGTGCTCGGTGCTCGAGGGTCGGTTTGTCGAAGGGTCAAACTCGAGGGTCGGTTCAAGCGCGTGATCCGTCTCGGACGAGATCGGCTCGAGCACGGGGTTCCTCCTCGGCGATCGACGGCGGGGAAACCATCGATTCTTGATGGGCTTCAGGGCGGCAGCTTTGCTTCCGGTGACGAGCTCTACGGCGGATGGCGGCTCGATGGCGACGGCGCTCGATGTACACTTCACACCAAGTCACTCCAGCTCTAATTGGTGGCGTAGATGGGTGATTGGAGTCACGCAGCACCTGCCTAAGGTGCCGGCGATGACCAAAACACACGGCGAAGTCCGCACGGGCAGCAACTCCCACGGCGAAGCTCCGACAGGTCCTCGGTGCACGGCAACCGCACTCTGAGAGGGTCCACGGTCTCCATCACCTTGCCCAATCGATGCAGCTCATCACGGTGGAGCTTCCCGGCTTCTTCTTGCTCCTCGAGGTGGTCGGAGGTGGCAGGAAACGACAGTGAACGGTGGCGTTCTGGAGCGGCAACGCACTGACACATCGACGACAAGGTGGTTTGGGTCGGTGCTCTGGCGAGGCAAACGCGGAGCTAGGGTGCGCACGGGGTCTGTCTCATCAAGGCGAGCGTGGATCCGGAAACAATGGAGGTCGAGGCTCAACGGAAAGGTGGCTGGGTGATCTCGCCATGGCGGCGCTTGGCGCGCGGTGATGAACTGTGCGGCTTCCGTTCTGGCATCCTCCCGATGCCGTGGTCCATGGAGGCTCGGCTGGTCTCGTGTGTGTGTGCGGGTGTGTCCAGTGAGGTCGGTAGCGACCTGGGCCTACGCGCTCACGGCGGAGCGCCATGGCCAACAACACGGCGGGGGTCGAGAAGATGGCATGGCGGAGGTGCTCACCGATGCGGACGGGGATGAAGGCGCGGTACAAGTCCAAGCGGCTCCGGCTCGAGGTACTGCTCTTCCTTCTTGCTCCCGACGCAGCAGCGGTGGCTCCAAGTTGGCGGCGGCGGTCTCCTTCCCTAACTCCTTTCTTCCCCCTTCCTCCACCTCTCCTCTAATTGAGGCTGGCAAGATGGAATTGGGCTCCACCAGAGCAGTGGCGGCGGCCTAGGAACCGTAGGTTGCCGAGGGTGCTTGCTTTATAGGGCGGACGCGGAGGTAGGTGGCCGGCGGACGGTCGATCATGGCTCCGGCTCGATCTAGCGGCCAAGGGGGGTTCCAGGTCAGCAGCTGGGGCTCGGTCTGGGTCCAGAGAGCAGCAAGAGGGGGCTAGGTAGTGCTGGGTGTCAAAGCTCTTCATGGCGGTAGCGTTCTACTGCGGTAACAGCGCAGGTGCGCACGCGCGGAGAATCTTGCCTGCGGCCATGGGCACTTTGTGCGGGCTGGTCGGTCCAGGTGGCTTGCGGGCGCGCGTCGATGCGGGGCGACACGGGATCGAGCGGTCGAAGCAGGTTGCTTCGAGGCGACGCGAGGGAACAGTGCTGACGCGAGCGCGCGGCCGGTCGGGTGACCTCAACGGGCGCGATGACATGTGGGTCCCGCTGCGGGACCCTATCGTCAGCGGCTGCGGCGGCTCGGTGCGGCGCGCGGACGCGCGCGGCTCTTGCTGGGCCGTCGGCCTGGTTGGGCCGCGCAGCGCACGGTCGCGCGGGTGAGTGCAGGCGCGCGTGCGGGCCGGGCCGGCTAGGCTGCTCGGGCCGGTTTCCTTTTCTTTTTCTTTTTCCTTTTCCTTTTTCATTTTCAAATACATTTTTATATATACTTATATATATACATATATATGTGGTGTGCTAAATTTGTGCAATAAAATAGTGAGCATACATGGCCCAATAATGCTAGGGTATTAGTCCCTTAATATTTATTTATCAAAATAAACATTATATTGCCATTTTTAATAATCATCACATAAACCAAATAAGAATCCCACTCACTCTTTTAATGCAACATGATGATTGAACTATTGAAACATTAAAATGTAACATGTGAACATAGCGCATTGTTATAAGATGTTAATTAATTTGCAACATATGAATGCCATGCATGACATGCTAGGGTTGATGCATATGTAAGGGGTAGATGATGACATGTCGCACCACATCACTCAGGGTTTTGTCAAAAAATTTTGTAGTTCAAATTTTTGGGTTGTTACACTACCCCTTGCTATATAGGCGTCCCCAATGAGCTCACGAGTTGGAGGCCCATTAGTAACCCTAAGCCTTGTCTAATTCAGGACCAATCTAAATTAGGCTTCCTGCCCCTTAAGCGTGCGACCCTTTGGGTTCACGCACACATTGACATGGGCTGAGTACTCCTACTCGCCCAATAGTTGACAGCGGCCTCTAGCAAGGTGTGACAACTCCTATGTGCATGCAAAGATCATATCATACGAACCACTAGGACCACATACAAGTTATTTCCTTTGCCACTCGATATATGGTTCAACTCATGGGTTAACACTTAACCCAAGCACGGCCATGCATTTGTTGATCTAATCACTTGAGTGATCCAGTGATATCTCTCTCGCGTAGAGAGGGGCAAATTCCATCTTGATTGTCTATGTCTCATAGCATGCTTCCCGACCACCCGAAGACCACCTTTATAACTACGCAGTTACGGAGCAACGTTTGATAGTCCCTAAGTAGGGCGTTTCACATCTTGAGTACATACCATAATCTTAGGTCTAAGGACATAATGTACATGACGTGAATAGAGACTTTCTCATGCCGGGTCAGTCCAGCCTACATGTCTCACATGTGCCCACATTATTAGTTTGATATCTCTATGTCCATGACTTGTGAAACATAGCCATCAACTAATACATGCGCTGGTCTAATATTCAAGTGTGTTCTCACAAGAACGTCGATCAGGGACAACTTTAGAATAACCATGCAAGTAAAGAGTTCCACAAAACAATTCACATAATTGCTAATCAATACAAGTTATCTTTAATGGATATTCCATGAACACTTTATTAATCATGGATACAATCGGAATATCATCATCTACATGATTAGCTCTAGGGCATATTCCCAACATAAAGTACACGTAGTTGCGAAGCAGTAGCGAGGAGGACAAGGTGGAGGCTTTTTTCTCCCCTCTTTTGCTACAAACTCAAATCCTACAGAATCCACGACTTTCGTAGCTGAAACAATGGGTGGGGTAGTTCAAAAGCCCCGATAGTTGTCCAAATCATTAGGGAGTAATCAGTATGTAACTTCTTCTTATTAATCAAAGCCGGGTAATAGGATCTTTCAAAAAAATAGGTGGGGCTATTTTGCAACATTGTGCTATTTTGTTTACTTACACTGTATTAGTTCTTTATTAAGGAGGGTTTTCAATCCTGGGTGTGCTTGCCCCTTCCTTCCAAATTAGGCCTTAGAAACCATTCAGCCATGAACATTTCCTATTAACAAGCACGTAGTAGTAGAGTAATATGTTTTTTATTTATTGAGAAAAAACAGAGAGTAATATGTGGCGGCCTCAGCTGAAAGCAGACTGGGGCGGGCGGTCTCTCGGGCCAAATCCAATTCCTCTTATTAAAAAACACGGAATATGTGGCGGTCTCTGATTTAGAGCAGACGGGGAGGTCTCCCCGCCCGTAGGTTTGATTTTTCACCAAAATTTTCGCTCCGCGCCCACCAACACGATGTCTCTCTTGCCCTTCCGCGTGGAAAATGTGTTCACCTAAGACAAGGGCATTTGTGGTATTGTGGTGGCAACATAAAAGCACAAGGACAGGCCTTCTCTGCCCCCATCTCCCATTCTCCCAGCCGCACCCATCTCTCTTCCGGCTCTCTCCTCTTCTAAATTTTCAAGCAGTGCCACCATGCTGCAAGCCCACCCCACTTCGAGCACTAGACGCCATCACTGCAGCAGCTTGACTCCAAATTCGGATCCCCTAGTTTGGCACCCGTCGTGATCCATCGAATTAGAACCCTAGCCGGATCCCAATCCAGCACGCCATCGTCCACGCCTGCTGCACCAGCTCCGTGATGACGATGAAACCTTGGGGCTGACAACGAACACTAGCCAGTCAAGGCGGAGTAACAGGTACCAAGATCCCTTTTTATGATGTGTGTTGTATTGTATTGTTTTTTTATGATTTTTTTACGACCTTAGTGGTTGAACCTGGGATGATTGTTGCTGACACATATTTGCACACCCCTGCTCTGTTATTTACATTTGGTTTAAACTTTAGTTTATTAAATGCTTATGTAACATAGATGCAAATGAACCAAATCATTTTGAAGAAGCATGGATTGCATATATCGCAAGCATTCAACTAAAAATGCAAGAACTTGGACTGTCTATGCACCGAAACCCTGTGTCTCCTACAAATGAAAAAAGTCAAGCAAAGATCTAGAATATATCCCTGAACCATGTGAGTTCACTGACGGTGGCTATAAAGCAGATGAAACAGATTCAGACTTTGAAGCTGAGCCAAAGTCCCTACTAGTTAAGTTACTTGTTCTGTTCTGTATTTTGTTTGAGGGCAATGTAATCTGCACATGCTTGCTACTTATGTTTGTTTTGTAACCTTCAGTGTCTGGTTCCAGGAAGGCATAGAGGAGACTCTACCAGTAGGACAAAAGGCTTTGGTAATATGGGTGCCGGGAGAAGTTGTACGAAGCGAGTGATGCCAACAGCACCTAAGTTGACTGGTGTTTGTAGTTGGTTAGGTAAACATAATGTGCTTGATGGATTAGGAGGAGGCGACCATAACCCTGTGGGCAACTTCTCACCTCCAGATAATAGTAGGACAAAATGTTGTCTTCCTTCAGACGCAGAACAACAACGAAAGTTGCTAAGGTTGGTATTAACCTACATATCTCTATCTGTTGATTTGCAATAGCTATTTGACATCCAGGATGCCTGTATAACAAACAGAAATTCTACTAGATGACAATACCCATGCCGTAGAGGATCCTTCTGAGCAAGCTACTGTCTCCCCTGACCCGCAGAACAATAATGAAATTGTCCAAGGTTGGTATTAACTTGCATAAGTTTATCAATCAATTTTGCACTATCTATTAACAATCTAAATGTATGAAAACTGTGTAGAACGACCGCTGCCAAGAAAGAGGAAACGGCTGGGAAAAGGTATGGGAGTTATGCTTGATGAAATGATTGGTGTATTTGGAGGAATGAGGATGCCCATCTCTATTTCCAAGGGGAACAGACGACCACATGATGCACTGCAAGCCGCCAAGTTTGCCTCAGCGGCTAGTATAGTAGTCGTGGATCAAGTACCAATTTTCACCCATTTCAAACATTACAAGACACCTGATGGCAAGGTCCATTTTGAAAATTTTTTGCATAAGCTATTTGTATGCATCGCTACCGCTTGTTTACATTCAACTGTGCCTTGAGCAACTAAGAAACTGATTTAATTTGCATGAACGCTACTACAGACAAAGCTCGCCTTTGACCAGCATCAACTACCAATGAGAGATGCTTGTTGGAATGTGTTTAGGTGTGCTGTGAGGTAGGAACGCTACAGGTTGAAGAAACTCTACTACGATAAAGTCCCTGCTGATCAGATCATGACGTGCTCTCCTGTCCAGTGCATGAACGATAAGCAGTGGAATGACCTTGTCAAATCTTAGTCTAGTGCAAAGAACAAGGTGCGTGTGAAGTCATCGAATGCCTGTCTATTCCTGCTATGGTCTACTTGTGCTGCAGTGTAACACCAATGACGTTACAAGATGTATCTATGAAGAATAAGCAAAATCGTACAAAAGTTAAGTACCATCAGGCTACAGGGCTCAATCCTATGTTGTCAAGCTCCACAAATTTGTAAGTGATGGTTTCATTGTATTGTTACTGGGACTTTGTATATATATGAACTGAAACCCATGTGCAATGTGAACAGATGAAGGATAAGAGGAAGGCCGCACAACAAAATCAAGGACTTGATGAACAACAGGAGGGATCTGATGCAGATGCTAATGCTATGGAAGTCTTCAAGGAGTTCCATACCAGTAAGAAGAAAGGCCTTAGTGATGCTATAAAAGAAGCTGTTGTAAGTACCTTTGCTTGATTTACTTGAAATTTGCAATTATACAACAATCTATACGGTACCTGAACATTATGCTTATGTAATCTCTGTTGGCTCCCTATCATCAATATATTGTGCAATACCTATGCATTAGTTGTTATGGATTAATCTCCTAGGTTTTCAATTTAAGTCCTCTACCACTATCTGCTACCTTTATACCACTATCTGCTACCTAAATTTTAACACTTCAACATACGCAGGTAGCTATGGAAAGTCTGCAAGCCACCTGTGTTGCTGAAGGGGGGAACAAATGACTAGTGTTGTTGTTGTTTGCAAGGTCATCTGCGACTCCCATGACAAGAATGAGTCCCCGGCACCCATCAACAACATCCCTTTTTTGAAGAATCCTGGTATCCAGACAAGGTCCACCATAACAGATACATTGGCGGAGAGGATGCTTCGACAAAAAATTTATGAGGAACAGGTTAGTTCTGCTGCCCTCATTGAGGAACTAGCTGAATAGAAGATGAAGGCATAGAAGATGGTGATGGAGTTTGGGGATTACAAGAGACAGCGACAAGAGCAGCACAGGAAGTTCCATGAGGAATTGTTGGCCGCCATTTCTTCTGGTAATTGACTATAGGTCTGCTGCTGTTGTGGCCTTGATGTCATTAACTTTTGTGGTTTGATGTGAGACCTGTGTACTGGTATGTGCCGATTTGATGTATGGACTCGTGCTAGTTTGTTGTGGTGAAACTCTTGCCGCGGCATGCTGCACAGTGTGAAATGTAAATTAGTTTCTGTGATGCTTTTGAATGGGTGTTTGGACGATTCCTCTTATTTCTGTGATGAAATGAATGTCGGCTATGGACGATCCAGGGGCAGCCCACGTGGTCAATTAATAACGGATCATTGTTGTAGTCGTGCAATATCGATGGCACGACACGTGTGTTTCTAAGTACCAGCATGCGGTTGAATAGCGTGAAGCCATATGGCGGATGAAGAAAGGAAACATGGATGCAAGCCACAATGGCATGTGGCAGAATGAGAGACGGCCATGTGCACAGATAAAAACCCGACAGATGGTCCAATAAAGCATGGACAAGTGGGATAGCAGGGTGTGAAATGTGTGCCAATAAAAAATTGACAAGTGAACAAATAAATAAAAGAAAAATGGTCCAATAAAAGAGAGACAAATGGGCTAATGGTAACACGCAACCTGTGCCAATAAGAAATTGACATGTGGTTCACCAGTGTCCATACATGTGGTCCTCTAGGAGCCTGAAACGTGGAAGACCCTGAGCACGCCATGTCAGCCAAACGGCCGCCATGGGCACCAAACGGCCGTCTGGGCGCCTAACGGCCGTCTACGCCGTCAATGTACGCATACGTAGCCCTCATGTACGCATACGAAAAACTTCCCACATGTTGGTCATCGAAGGTAGGTTTCCGCGATGATTCCTTAAGGATCATCACAACTATATATGTGTGACGCGAGTTATGCGACAGTGGCGTTTTGGTCACAGATTCGTCATGGAACTGAAATAGTGACGAATTTCGCACCTACCGTGACAAAAATAGTTCATCATGGTAGGTCATATCTCTACTAGTGCATTTACCTCTATATGAGTGTGTCATCTTTGCTTGTTTGGAAAATGAGTTATTATATATTATTTCTTGTTGTTTTCAATCAATTTTGTTTGTTGTCAGTAGGGATTCAACAACAAAACTATGTGTGACGTGTGTTTACTTTTATTTGTTTCCTTTTTTCCAATCTTTTTTGTTTCCTTGTATAACGTGATACTTGTCAGCCCTGTTATAATGCTTGTACTTTCTTGCGTGTGCAATATGTGTAACGTGAGGTCTGATATGATATTGCAATGGTCGGACTTTCTTACGTGACCACCTAGCACGGCACCGACTTTCCTATGTGTGCAATAAAACGCAAGTAGAAGAACCATCGATACTGCCATGCGAATGGTTAATATTGAATGGATGTAATCTTTATGCAGTACGCTTCTCTAAGAAGAATCGATCCAGTGTGATTCACATAATCCAGTATAATGAATCGATGCGTACCACTTTAATCTTCTGGGTAGCATTACAACAAGACTTGAACATATAGGAAACTATAGTATCTTGACTTAACAACTTCAAGAGACTAAATGACAGTCGCGCATACAAAACAAACTCCTCGGATGTGTCAACGTCCACCGTTGACAGGGCACACCCCCTTTTTTAACAAATAGAAGATCACGTCGCTAGCTTATTTCAGCATCTTCTGAGCTCTAGACCGACAGGCTTTAGCTCCTTCAGCTATTCACGGTGATGTCCTCCACACATGCCACTTAACTACAAATATGTAGAAATTAGTATAAGTAAGCAAGCAGGGACATGTACAAGTTTTACATGGACAAACACTAGAAAATTGCTTAGATAGACATATATAGCATACCAACTCTCCTGGGAGCTTGTATTCTATAGGTTCCTCGTCATCTCTGGGGGGCGCTATATAGTACGAAACCATATTGGCAACTGCCAGATGCTGCGATGGTCATAGCAGTGTCCTCCATTATCGTTCTTGCTCTATTTGGAGCACTTGACATCAAAGCATTCCTATTCAAGGTTGATTGGGTCCGCGAGATACACAAGATTCCCCCAGAGATAAGAATAAGAACGAGGTTGGGTGTCTATCCTGGGAGTCATCCCCATTTTTGACAAACTGAGAGATGTCGATATTGAAAGGGTGGTTTGCGCCCACGAACAGGTGCGATCACTGCCGAGGTCTGTTACGTGTCGCCACTTGCCAGCACCCTCATCGCACTCATGGAGGAGGACGCGCCATGGCATGAGAATTGCATTTCCACCACCCTCGCCGAGCTCCGAGACGGATAATACTCATTTCTGCGACGGTACACGCAGACCAACTGGTGCCAAAAATAAGGCTTTAACAAGAACTCGCATAATTATGTTGTGATAATTCTTTTTCACAAACCATCACCGTCGGCGTCTATGTTTTTAAATTCTTATTATCATGTCACAACTTAAATTATGAAAATGCTTTTAGATCTATTTTTCAATAATCTTTGTAGGTAACTTGTTCTAAAACTATCTTGAACAAAAAAATAGTTGACTAAATTTGGTCCAAAGTACTGTACGTGGGAGCGAATAGGTAGAAAGAGAGAAAAAGACGAATGGCAAAATGATGCAAATACCAAAAAGGAAAAAAAAATTAGTGCAAACAACCCCCTCACGCGCTATAGCGGTCAATGCAAATTGGATGTCTACTAGCTTTATGGACCGTGATTTGAGGACGATATAGAGGTAAGCAGGTAGCAGTAGCAAGGTACCGTATGTTTGTGCGTCTAGCGTGGACAGGGTCAGGACCGCAGAGTCTAGCGCGCATTGTGTTTTTACACAAAGTTAACAGCGTGCTGGTTCAAACGGAAAAGAATCTGCAAAAGGAAGGCCGAACCGCTAACGCAACCAGTCAAGCTGCCAAATGCCTGTCAGGGCCTGCGGACCTTTTGCAGGCTGTAGCAAAAGCAAAGCATCCCAGTTTTTCAATTCATCTTCCTCCCAACTTCCCAAGAGCGAGTAGCAACTCACGAGCGCCCATAGAGGGGGAGCTCGCCGCCGTTGCAAACGCTGGCAACACCACAAGGCTTCCTCCCACTTACTACTTGCTACGGAGTATAAAGTTAGTTTCCTTTACATCGGCGCCACAGTTGTGGCGTGTCATACTAGTAGTTTCCTTTAGCACTTAGAATGCAGATTTTTTGCATGCCATTTGAAAATTGAAAGTGAGCGAATGAGCGACGGTTGGAACTTCATTGACACTTCGTTACGGCGGAAAATTTTCTATGCCACACTGCATGGCTTTAATTTGTAAATGCAATCATGCCCACGCGTTCAAAAATGCAGCCAAATTGATGCTCAACATTTATTGCTTGTTGAATTGCTTGATGCTGCCTTCGTGTTGAATTATATAAATTATTTTAACTTATTCCATATCCAAATTTTCTATTTTGAACCAACTTTGTAAAAATCTAACATCTAAATATGCTCAGATAAATGCTTGTTTAATTAAGTATATAATGAATTTTATTTGACTTTGTAAATGTTTTCTTTTGTACTTTTTTCTATAAACTTGATCCAACCTATATAATAAGTTTGACATATAACAAAATTAAAATGAATTATAATTTAAAACAGATGGTGTGGTATATACTTTTTGATATGGGTACGGGTCACGACATGAAATAATGAGTCGTTTTATGTACCTACCTACTCCTTTTGTTCCAAACTATGAGCTGCTCAATACCTAAACCTTAGATTTTTAATCCATTTTAAGAATTATGTAATTTTACTTGATCACGTAGCAGACAAATAATTGCATGTTTCCAATTTATATTTTTATTTCTGCTGTCATTGATAATATATTATTTATACCATTAACACACTCAAGGCCGAAGTTTATGAACCCAGGCGTGGACATAAGTTTCCATGCACAAGTTGCTAAAAGGGCGAGCGTGACAAAATATCACAGATCGTGTCACGGCCAGGTGGTTACTCCACGGCACCACACTCAACCCATAACCATCCGCCCATCCCTACATGTAACAGATACCTACATTTTTTATGAAATGGATACTTACATTATCATATTGATACAAAAGGAGGCAACCATGCTCTAAATTCACCTGAAATGTCTACCTCTTATTTGGCCACCGCTTCTGGTTAAGTGGTTATCACAATCACGTAGAACTACATGCTTTGCTACATTGTGCTCGAAAAATATCGCCGATCTCCTATTAGTGAAAAAAGAAGTGCAAAGGCATGGTCGCAGAAATGAAAATGAACATATCACTAACCGACTTTATTACTCCCTCCATTCCAAGATAAGTGTCGTTGTTGCTTTCAGTGAAACAACTTTGATTAAATATATATTAATATTTATACTATATAATTAATACAATAGAAAGATTGTTAACTCTAGTTTAATAAATTTATTTAGAAATACAAATATTATACTATTTTTTATAAAGTATGATATAAAAATCTATAATAACATTTATTTTGAAACGGAGAGGGAAATAGCGAAACCCAGTCCGCAAGACGACAAAACTTGATTATCGCGAGTTGAAAGTCAGTCTACGAGATGACAAAACTTGATTACAGCGAGTCCGGGGCCTTTGCAAGCCTAGAGGGAGAGTAGCACCGTCATTTCCGCCTTTGGACTGGCATTATTTTTATCTTGAGACGAAGAGAGTAACAGCGAAATCCAATGTGAGACGACGAAACTTGATTACCACGAGTCAAAATTCAAAACCCAGTCTGCAAGACCCAGTCTGCAAGATGACAAAACTTTACCGCAAGTCGGGGCCTCGGCAAGCGTGGAGGGAGGGTAGCACCATCGTTTCCGTCTTTGTACTGGCACAACAACCTTCTTCTGTTCTGATCCCAATCCCAAGAGTCCTTTTTTCTTTTTCTGGATAAAAGCGTCCAACTCCCTCGTTGTCTTCGCCCCGCATTCCATTCCACCACCCTGAGTCCTGGAGGCAGCCATGGCGGCGACGCCCGTGCCCCGCTCCCTCCTCGCCCTCGCTTTTCTCCACCTCCTCGCCTGCACCACCACCGCCGATGACCTCCTCGTCCGCAGCCCCATGGACACCGCCACCACCCTTCCACCGCACGCCTCCGTCCTTCCCCTGGGTCCCGACGAGCCGACGACGCCCACGCCCACACCCACGGGACGCCCTGCCTCCTCCAACCGCCTCGGAGCGTCCATCTTCTCCGGTGCAGTTTTGCATCAGCGCCTCCTCGACGACGACGCCTCCGTCATCGCGCGCGAGGACAACGCCACCGCACCGGCCACGACTGCGACGACCGCGCCCACTACTACTACGAGTGCGAGCCCCCGCGTCTGCTGTGTCCACATCACGCGCGACGGTATCCTGCTGCTGACGCCTGGCGCTAGCGGGACCAGCACCGCCCCATCCAAGATGGCGGCGGTGCTCAAGGCGCTGCCCCTGCTCGCCATCCCCTTCCTCCCGCCGCCGCTCGCTGCTCTGGTGGTGCTCTCCTCCATGGCGACGCCCGTCCGCGCCTGCTCCGAGTCCGAGACCTCATCCGAAGACGACTGCTCCGTCTCCGGGCTCACGCACGCCACCTGCACCGTCTACCGCTACCTCCACGACAGCGGCACCATCGACCGCGCGCAGCCCTTCGCCAACCTCCGCGAGGTGTGCCCGCACCCGCTCTGCAACGCCGGGAGCGACGAGCGCGCGCTCTCCACAGCCTACGGCCACCGCCGCGGCCGGCGTGACGACCCGTTCCATGGCTGTTGCTCGGTGACCACTCTGGTGGTGGGGGTCGTGCCAGAGACGGGAGACCGGTGCCTGTGCAGCGTCCGCGTCCACCTGCCCGTCGCCGACCCCGCCGCTGCCGTGGCCGCCGGTGGCGACGTCTGCTACGTCGAACTGGAGCACATGAACTACAGGGAGGGCTACTACATCCTCTGCCCCGTCCGCGACTGCTCCCATGAGCCGGTCGTGTGCTGCACGGAGTTCCCACACGATGCCATCGCCGCTGCCGTCTGGGATCACCGCAGCCTGATCTACCGGCACGCCCTTGGGTGGTACAACAATGACACGGCGAGCCCGCAGCTTGAGGGGGAGGTGTACCACTACCACGACGAGCTTTGATCGCCTCCGCCAGCCGTCGTCATATATCATCAGATTTTCTCCTTGGTACTTGGCGCTTCCTTTTTCAGTTCTGCATCAGTGCATCCTGAATCTGAATTCGGATGACAATAGTAGTTTAGAGATTAGTCCTTAATTGGGTACTTTAATATCAGTCGCCCTCGCCTAGAGTAGTATTGGTGCTCGCATGATCTCTGGCTACTGTTCCTTTCATCGGAGAGATTTGGTAGTAGTACGTAGTAGCAGCAACAGGTTCTTCCACTGGATTTTCTCTCTTTTGCCAATGTTGGGAACTTTGGATGAATGGTCAGGTGTTGTGACGAGAGGACCAAAGTGAACATTCCCCGCCATGTGTGTTTTTATGAGAAGGCTTCATGCTTGGAGAACAATTCGTGATGAATGAAATTCCAATAGTTAGATTTCCAGTTCCCTATGTTTTCTTACTTGTTTTGCTTCTACAATGTGTGGCGATATTGTTACTGTGCACTAGTTCCCCAACCGGATCAATGTCGTCTGAAATAATATTTGATCAATAATATACCAATGTCACATTGGCCAGTGCATGTGTAATAATAGTTCCAATGGCAATTGCATTGAACTAAAAGAAAGCAGATAGCGCCCTAGATACGAAGTATACGAATGATCAAGTGTTCAAACTCGAAATTACCATGAAAAATGTTCCTATCGCTCGGCTCACAGTGCTAGTTTAACTTTTTGGTGCTGTTTATATACTAAATAAAATCGTTCGGTTCACCAAAATGTTTGTAATACCAAACATATAGCTTGTGAGCTCACCGTGAGCGTGCAGTGCCCTTTCCAAAGCGTATCGCCTGGCCTCAAACATCTAACATCAATCAGGTAAAAAAAACATTTGAACTAAATGGCAGCTTCAATGACTTCTTTAAAAAAAAAAAAAAAGAGGAAAAAAAACTGGCTGGGTTGTAAAATTGTTGCGTGGGATTTGTTAGAAATCTAACCTGTATTTTCAGATTTCAAACCACATTCGTTTGTTCAAACCAGGGATTCAGACAAAGGATGTAGACAGATATTAGGATTTGAATGTACGCAGTGCATATTCAAAGACATCACATCTACGAAGCAAGCTTGTAATATATGAATCAATATTCACCTGAATTTGATCAGCATCTACGAATTCACATGATGCGAGAAGTGGTGACACATCTAGACTGCAGGCAATATTATTGCTGCAACTGAGCTATGGAAAATTTAAACTGTAATTACCCACGAAGACACGAATGCATCATAAAAAGGGAATGCAGAGATTATAACAGCGAAAATATTAAAGGATTGGTAAAGCCAACGACCATGGTTAACCAAAACAGTGTAGTGTGTACGTCAACAAATCTTGGAACCTCGTCCACAGCCCACTAGTCTGATATTACATCTCGTCTTGGAACAGAAAAAAAAACAACCGATTGACAAGATGAAAGATCATCGATCGAACACTTGCCTACCAAAAGAGAGATGCGGATGCCGATTTGATCAGAGGTCAACGTCGTAATCGTGACCCCAGAACTGCCCGGAGGCGCTGAACTTGTACCTCTCGCACTCGGGGCCGACGGTGTCACGGTACGTCAGGCTGCAGTGCTCCCACACAGCAGACGCCACCGGCTCGTCGGGGAACTCCATGCAGGACACGTGGGCATAGCCGTCGATGGTGGCGGGGCAGCGGATGTAGTAGCCCTCCCTGTAGTCCATGTGCGCGAGCTCGACGTAGCAGACGTGGTTGCCGGGGGCCGCGGTGGCGCCTATGTCGGCGACGCGGACGGGCAGATGGGTGCGCCAGGTGTTCCTCAAGAGGAAGAAGAAGGACTGAGACGCGGCGCCCTCAAGGGAGTGCACGGTGCAGTACACGCGCAGCGAGTCGTCCCTGCGGCCATGGCTGCGCTGCGCGTAGGCCACCCACAGAGTGCGCTCGTCGTAGTCGGAGTCGGCGTCGATGCAGAGTGGTCGAGGGCACACCACGCGCAGTCCGTCGATTGGACGCGAGCGCTCTGTAACGACCCTAGAAATCCGGTCACCGAAAATACGGGCTTTTAAAAAAAATTCTAAAAAGTATACCAATGTGTGGCGAGTGTCATGTAGGAAACCACCAGATAGTTACACAAGTAGCGTCTAATGCTAGCATGAGCATTGCATTCAAATAACCAGAATTGATTCGCCTCTTATTTGATTTTATGTGATGTTAATAAAATCGAATAACCTTTTATCACATGTATATATTTATGCCCGCTAACTCCGGAAATAGATCCGTCATGACCTAGAGACCCTGTTGGACCCACCATGGTGTATACATCATGTTCACTAACCTCATTAACCTAGGGTTGTGGCTAAATTAGTTGTCTTGCAAGAAATAGAAATGGAAAAGGTTTTGAAAATAGAAAGAAAAAAGGAAAAGACCAAAGAAGCCTGATCAGCCCAGCAGCGGCCTGCCAGCCCGCTCGCTCGCGCCGGCCTGCCAGCCCGCTCGCGGCCTGTCCGGCCTGTCCCGCGCGTCGGCCTGCCGCCTCGGCCCAGTCGCTCACGCGCGCCGCGCCGTACGCTGCCACGCCCCACCGCGCGCCGCTCGCCCGGCCTGCTCGCGGACCAGCAAGGCGGCCCGCTGCCCGCTCGCGTGCGCCACGCCCGCCCGCTCGCCGGCCGCCGGCCCAATAAGGCGGCCCAGCTAGGGCCTGCTGCCGTCCCGCGCGTGCTGCCGTCCCGCGCGTGTTGCGCTTCGGGCACAGCCACTGACCAGTGGAGCCGGCTTATCAGCCTCCACCTCTTGCCATTCCGGGGTGCCCGCGCGTCCCATCCTCGCTGCCAAAAATGGCCGCGGCACAGCCCAACCGTCCGCCCGCGTACGGCCGCGCTCTCCGCCGTCCGCGCGCCTCGCCGCACTCGAGAAAACCCTAACCCTAAGACCGGCTGCGTCCCAGCCGCCCGATGGGCATCACACATCTCCACCGCCCAACCTCCATGATCGCCGGCCGCCATGCCTATTTAAAGAGGAGCACGGCGCGCTAGGGTTTCCTCCATGCCCAGCCGCCTTGCTGACCACCCTGCGCACATCCGTCGACGTTAAAGGAGTCGGAGAAGGAAGGGTGAAGAAGGCGGGGAGGAGCCGGACCAGACCAGAGCGCCACCTCCGCCGTCAGCGTCCGTGCGCCGGAGAAGCCCGGCGGACCCACTCGACCCCGACTCACCCCTCCGGCGCTGTGGCACTGCTACTCCCCCAACAAGCCGTCGCTTCGACCTCAGCCGCGGCGCCGCGAGCCGCCGGGATCGCCTCGCGCAGGTGAGCTCACCCTGCCCGCCTCCATGACCACCGGCCAGAGCGCCCCCGCGTTCCCGGCACTCTGCTCACACCTCTCGCCTTTGACTCCACCGACGAACGTGTCATAGCCTAGGACGCCGCTATGGCAAGGTTTAGGGAGCCGGCGTAGACTACAGCGAGGGCACGCCGCTTTGCTGCCTTTGGTCTTCCCGGACTCCGACCGGCCAGAGCGCCGCCGCGGCCAACACGCCTCGTGCGCCTCTGCCGAGCCACCACACGCCACGGTAGAGAGGTCAGGGAGCTCCTAGCTGCTCCAATCGAGGAATGGAGGTGAAGATGGAGGCCCATGTCCAGCGACGCCGGTGAATTCGACCGGTGAGCCTCCATTGCCGCCGCCGGGTCGCCGTTGTCGCTCGTCGTGCCAGGAGCCCCGCGACCAAATTAACTCGGCCGATCACCTTTGCCTGGACCTCACAAACGCGTTGCACGAGTCGAAGCGTTCCCTTAGCCTCCGCTGCGCCCCGCAGCCGCAGCCTCGCCGCCGGCCACCGCCGGGACACGAGCGCCGGCGAACAGAGACACCCCCAGCCTGCCTGCGCCCCGCGACCGCACCCGCCTAACCACCGCGCTCACCTAGCCACTGCACCGCCTTGCCCTGACCGCTCGCAGCCGCTGCTCGCCTGCACGTCACCGGCGACGTGCCGCACCGACCGCCGCGCGAGGCAGGGAAGGGAGGGGAACCTCCCCGCGCCTGAGTGGACCGGGTCCACACGGCCACGTGGACCCAGCTAGACCAGTCACCATGAGCCACTCAGCCGCTGTGTCCACGGTCCACCATGGACTGAGTCCATGTGGCACCAGTCAAAACAGGCCGCGGACTTGGCCCATTAAGGGCCCAGACGCGCCACGCGGCCTATCTCCCTGCTTGACACGTGTCCGGGCCGGCCCGGCCCAACTCGGCCCAGATCCAGCCCTACCCAGGCCCGCCGAGGCCCGGTCGGCGTTGACCGTTGACCGGTCAACGTTGACCGTTGACCTGGCCCCACCTGTCAGTGACCAGATCCGTGGGCCCCACCTATCAAACACTGACTGGGTCCCCGTCAATGCTGACGTCAGCATGACGTCAGAATGACGTCAGCACAGCCCCGGTTGCACTGTTCCCGCACGCCACGTGGCCCAATCAGGAGCTGCCACGTGTCAGCACAGGTTAATCTGCCCTTTTTCTTTTTCAGAAAATAGAATAAACTTCGGAAATCCGTAACTTCTTCATACGAACTCCGAAAAATATGAACCAAGTGTCCAAATTTTCATAAAAATGAGCTCTACGTCATAGGCTTGTGTATGAGTGCATTGGAGTTATTTAATTTTATTGCTTCTTTGTGTTGACTCTATAGGAGCCGCTAACGCGGCTATTATGTCTCGTTTCAGAGGAGGACGACTATGAGTACGAGGAGGAGCTCGGCGACGACTTCGCAGGTGCCACACCCCACCCAACCTCATAGATCCTATTATGCATGGCATAATGTCTAGTCGCTAGTGCTTTAATTATGAATATCACCTGATGATAGGTTGCATGGTAGAACTGCTTGATGAGCCTTTACCTTGTCGCAACCTTACTCCTGCACACCTGCTGATAGGCTAGACGCTTGCTTTTTGTACTTGTGATGCTTTACGTCTACTACGCTTACATCTGTGTGATGATGATGCGTGGTGGAGAGTATGGTTATAAGGCTAAGGCACTTGGTGCCACTTTACTCGGGGAGAGTGTTGCGTGCGTCTTGGGTGTGTGGTGAGGGTTGAGTCGATCGGACAGGATTCTACGACGAGCCATGTGGGTGAGTCTTGCCGGGGAATGTGTTCTGGGCATTCCCGTGTGAGGTGCTTGTGGCGGGCACATTGTGAGGTATAAGGAGATCCCGGGGGTGAGAACCTTCGTGGAGCGAAGCCCCGGGTAGGAGGTGCTGTTGTAGCACGGATTGTTGTTGTCCATAAGGGAAGATAATCCTGTCTGATCCCCCTAGGACCGATATCTCTTGAGGACCGGAACCTTGGGACTTACGTGCTCACCACTCGCTCTTGAATGGGCGGGAGACGGATGTCTGACTAGCTAGGACAGTGCCACTACTACTAGGTGGTTAGCAGATAGTGTTGGGAGGTACGGGTGTGGAGACCCACACCCTCCTTAGACAACATAGTGACCTCGGAGGCCCGGTACTATGTCTCACAGTCTCAGTGTGCCGGTGGTACCTATCCGGGATGTCCCAGTACTGAGTGGTAGGATGGCATCGCACCGGTTAGAAAGCAGCCAGAATCAGCTTAGGCGGGGCACCGCCGATGATAGTGATCTTGTGGTTATGGGAGTACACGCTCTGCAGAGTTTATGAATCTATATATATAGTCCGCGAGCCACTGGTATGGCTTTTTCCTAAGACCCACGCTTCTCGGGAGTAGTGAGAGGAGTCCTTCTATTTCTCCCCCTGGTGTTACCCTTCCGGCTGTGAGCCGCTGAGACAGGCTCCGAGAGGGAGTTGGACCTGTCGAATGAGTGCAAGAGGGTGAGATGTGTGTGATGGGAAGGAATGGGTTTGGACATGTGGATGAGATGGGTTAAAACTTGATGATTTATATTATATAATATTGGCCACTACTTGCATAGGAAACTACAGCCATATATTAGGTTGATTTGATTATATCCCTAGCATCCCACCAAATACTACATAGCGAAAGCAAAGCATAGGGTGGGAGATGTGGCCAGTACAAACCGTACTGAAAATTATTTGGCAGGTGAACCTGACTACGACTTCGATGACGAAGAGGAGTAGATGTCTCGTTCCTACGCTCAGACTTCTTTTGGAGATTTATTGTACTTCCGCCTTCCGCAGCTGTTCCAGACGCTGCAGCTACTCTGATGATCCCGCCAATGTGGCGATGACTATTTATGTAACCCCTTCTAAATATATTCTTTTGTTTTGTTCGAAGTATGGTTTACTGCATCAACTAACGCTGGATGATATGATGGTTTGAGCTTCAAACTATTGAATTATTCGCCATTCTATGTATTTTCCCCTCATGAAAAATCGAGGATGTTTCACGCTCGATCGTGCCGGTGGCGTTGTCGTACTTGTAAATACTGCAGGCGGCGTGGTTGACCTTGATGTGCTCCTCCGCGGAGAGGTCGGAGGCGAAGACGAGAGAGGCCAGGGACGAGAGAGCCACCGCCGCGGCTAGGGGAGGCGGGAGGAAAGGGACGGCCAGAAGCGGCAGCAGCGCTATCGCGTTCGGCGGCGATGCGGCAACGGCGGCGCTACTGGTGCCGCCGCCGCACGGTGTCGAAATGGCGCTGATGGCCCACGCGAGCGCCTCGTCGTCTGATGTCGTGACATGCCGCTCGCAGGTCCAGGCAGGGCAGTCGAAGCCGAGAGGCTGTCGTAGTTGTTCATGTACCCGATCTCGACGTGGCACACGTCGCCGCCGGAGTATATGTAGGCGCCCCAGGAATCCGGCATGATTGGCGGCGTCCCCTCGATGGTGCGCATGATGCCGTAGGCGCTGTCCTCGTGCCAGCGGCCGCCAGTGCGCGGGCCGTAGAGCATCAAGTGGAGCTCGTGGTCGGAGTCGGCGAAGCACAACGGGGGCCGGCATGCGCAGTGCAGGTCGGCGAGGGTGGCCCCGTAGTGCGTGTAGGTGTAGCGCCCTCGGGCGGCGGTGCGGGCGTGGTGGGCAGGATGCGGGCGCAGAGGAGCGGCAGTTTGCGGCGACGGGGCGGTGGCGGCCTGGTCCTTCTGGCCCCACGCGACGGCCGGGGCGACGAGGAGGCGGCACGGCGCGGAGTAGCCGCCGTCGGACTGCAGGGTAGGCGGAGCGTAGATGCGGTCGGAGAAGGCAGGCGCGCGGAGAAGGACGCGTCCCGTGGCCGCCACCGATGGCGCGTCGTCCCGAGCCCCCGTGGGAAGGGCGGAGGCGCGCGGCGGAAGGCTGATGGAGGTGCTGGTCGTCGAGGCGGTAGTGTGGGGAAGGAGAGCGAGAAGGACGAGGGAGATGGCGGCGAGGTGGAAGGGGCGGAGGAGAGGAGGATTCGCCATGGATGGGAGCGAACTCGTCGCCATGGCTGATTGCTTATGGGAGGGGATGTCTCGACTCTCGAGTACAACTTCTCGAGTCCTCGAATCGATGCTGTTGTGCAGAGAGGCGCGGGGAATTCCGTTGTGCCGTACGGGAGAAAATGACGGTCCTGCCCCTGACTTGCTTGCTAGTAGGGATTCCGCTAGTAGATGTCTTGGTGTCGTGCAATAGTAATTTTTTCATAGAAAAAACTAGTTTAATAATGACACGTCCTAACTAAATTTTTTCAAAAGAATACTATCGCCATCTATAAAATAATAAAATTATTGTATTTTGAGAAATCAAATAGTGTAAACTTTGATTGAAACTATATAAAAAATGTATTAAATTTATAAAACAAAATAAATATCATTAAATTATGAGGCTATTGAGTTCTACCCTTGTTTTGAAGACCAATTTTTAATTTTATCCTCGTTTTTTGTCATATTGTATTTTTATCCTCGTATGTTAAAACGAACGCTCAGTTTTTCCTTCTTTTCAAGTCTGTTAGTTATTTCTGTAAAAAAATCCAGAAAAAGCCAAGTTCACAGGTTCCCTGGACCAAAATGCCCCTCCACTCAATCCTTCTTCCCAGTCGCGTTTCCCGTATCTGGGCGTCGTGGCCCGACGCGGCATGCACGGCGGCTGCGCGGCGCGGCCGGCTTGTCGGCGCGTCCAGCGGGGCATCGCGGCCGGGCGGCGCGGCGGCTGGGCCGGGCACCCAGGCGACCTGGGCTGTGCGCCTAGGGTTTCCCGGGGCGGCGCCGAGGACGGGGGCGTTCGAGCCCAGGGACGGCGCCGGCAAGCGGACGACGGCAAGGGAGCCGTCCGACGCGGATGTGTGTTGGCAGCCACTCAACTACAAATTAAATTGGATGGGGGAGCAGGGAGGCGGCGCAGTCTTGGGTGCGGAGGTGTTGGTGGCGGAGCCATGACGGCTCGCCGAGGTCCGGCCTGCTCTCGGCAAGGAGTGGCGCAGTGCGCTTCAGGCGGTGCTAGTCAAGCAGTGCTCTGCCGGAGCGGAGAGGACAGAGCAAGACGAAGGCATGTGAATCTGTTTTTTTTATTTCTTTTTTTTATTACTCTGCGGGTCCCACAAAACAATGGCATCGGTTCCAGTAAATTCCAACACTGCAGGTCCGCAGCTACGGAGTAACGGGAGTATGTAGGATGCGGTGCCAAGTTCTTGACGTGGCAGTTCATTTTTTTAGCATCACTCCACATTGTGGGGCCTAAGTTTGGATATAAAACTTGTATTGGTAAATTTTATATATTTAAAATACCTTTAAAATATCATAATTCTTTAGCACATCATAATTTATTTTAAATAGTTGAAATATATTTTATTGACTTTTTTACAAAATAGGGGTAAGATTACAATGAACTTAGAAAAGTAAAGGTATTTTCGTAAGGGCAAAATTATCCTTTCCAAGCCCTTTTAACATTATTAGCCGCTGTTAACCGAATAGGGGTAAATCGAATGTTCGTTTTTATAAAACGAGGGTAAAAATACAATATTGTAAAAAGGAGGTAAAATCATAACTGACGTTTATAAGAAGGGTAGAAACGCAATAGCCCCTTAGATTATTTATGAGATATATATTTTTATAACAAATTTATTTCAAGATATAAACTTAGTCAAACTTAGTCGAACTTGAACTAATTTGATCGACATGTTTTCTATAAAGGCTCCCTTTCTATAATTGCGCAAGGCTGAGGGGGGTATCATTTTTGTTCACGTCAAACTGTATGACACGGCTGAGTGACGTCACTACATAAGGTACGTGCGCCTTGGCATGCCACGATGGCTCCTCATGGCTTGAGCACAGATGATGTGAATACGAGTCACACCGTTACTATAGTCGTGACTGAGTCGCACAAAACAGCATGGCATAACTTACTGTGACTCGATCATGTATGGTGTAGCACTGTAGCTCATCTATATATATTTACGCAGTGTATCTGGCCTTCTTTCTAACCTATTCTTTCCTCTAAAGAGCTCAAGCTCTAGTTGAGTCGTGCTGAGTGCTTTCTCTATGCGCTACCTTGCTGATTTCTTTATTAGAACTAACCATTTGGTCACCGATTTGATCAAATTTGATAAAACCTAGGAGTGGGCTGCCAAATATCTCCTCCATATCATTGAACTGATTTGGTTCATTTGCACGAGAAAATGGCTTATTAGCGTGTGTTTGGTTTGAGGATGAAGTGGGTTGGGTTGGGTCCGACCCAGTTTTCTGGGATAAAATAAACTCATCTCTTGTTTAGTTAGGGGAGTAGGTTGAACCCAGTTATTTGTTTAGATGTAGGGATAAAGAGGGTTGTAAGGGATGATGTATTGACATCGTTAACGGTAGCAATCAATGGAGCCCACTTGTCAGCCTCTCATTTTTCCACCAGGCCCCGCTCCGGCGGCCTAGCGCCACGCCGCGCTGCCCACAAGTCCTAGCGCCTCCTAGGCGGCCGCGCCGCACCGGTGGTCCAGCGGCTCCCCATCCTGCCCCGGCGCCCGCGCCATCCCGTTCCGCCTCGACAGCCCCGTGGCGCTCCAGCGGCCTAGCACCACGCCGCGCCACACCGCCCCTGTGGCCTAGCGGCTCTCAGGCGGCCGCGCTGCCTCGATGGTCCAGCGGCTCACCGTCCCGCCCCAGCGGCCGCACCATCCTGTTTCGCCTCGACGGCGCTGTGGCGCTCCGGCCTAGCGACTCTCCGGCGGCCACGCCGCCCCGATGGTCCAGCGCCCCTTCCCGCCTCGATGACCCCGGCCCGCAGCGCACCGGTGGCTCTGCGCCGCCCTGGGAGCCTAGCGTCGTGCCGCGCCACCGTCGGGAAACCGCTGCTACGCCGCCCCAGTGGTCTGCCCCATCCCGTCCTGCCTCGACCACAGCAAGCTCCTGGTGCTCCCCGCCTCTGTCCTCCCCTCGTGGCCACGCACCGATGGCCAGGCCCGCATCCTGCGTCTACCATCGCATCCTAGGCAGGCCGCATTTCTCCGGCCACCACGCCGCCCCGCCCATGCCGCCAACCCGCATCCTGCTACCACTGTCGCGTGCAGACCGCGCGCGTCCACCCACCGCGCCGCGCCGCCGTGCATCCCACGTCCGCCGTCGTGTCCCAGTCAAGCCAAGGCGTGAAGGAAGAGAAGGGAAGAAACGGAGTCATGACGGTGTCGATGTGGGTCAAGATGGTTCGCTAGATTTTGAGAAACGCATTGAACCCGCATCAACTGGGAATATTCCCTATTCTGTTGAACCCAACCTCCTTTACTTTTCATCCAAACACGAGTTGATGTGGGTCGAACCGCTTCAACCCACACCAATTAACCAGCGAACCAAGCACAGCCTTATAGGACTCCAAAGAACTAGTTTCTCTATAATAGAACTTCTGATGTTTGTTTCTCCTAAATAGGACTTCAAACATTATTTATAAGTTGTAATGACATTTTGAGTCTTTTTTAATATCTTTATCTTTATACATCTAAATACATATATTTGTTTCCAGCATGACTCTTTTACCCTTGAGTATTTGCTGGTTGTTCTCTCGTGGGCTTGCGGCTGGCCGTTGTCTTTGCTGGCTGCTTGTCGTGGCCATGTACAGCTAACAATAAATTGATTCATACACGATTACAAGTAATAAATAACAGCAATAGTTTAGCACAAAGGATTTCATCTCATAAACCATGTATGTAGCATAAACAAGTTCATCAATGTCACATAAAATAAATCCTGAGTTTAAATCTCATCATTACTAAAATGCTACATCATCCAATGTTTAGCTTTCTCCTCTTTTGGAGTTAATTTTTTTTGGTGGCACCGGTGTAGGCATCCTCACGGGGCTAGCGTTGTCAGTTTGTGAAGATGTGCCCTCTCCAAATAACATCGCTAGTTTGCTTCATCTAAATAGGATCGGCAATTAGATGTGTAAATTGTTGTATACAGTAAATGTGTTAATATTCCTTACCTTCTAGTGAACCTTCTGTGGCAGAACCTCCCAAATTATATGACCCACACGCACCTATCATTGTCCCGAAGACCTCTGATAGCCACGCATGTGTTCTAGATAATTTAAAAAGCCCTGTCGGGTGCCCTCAAAGGACCCCGATTAAACCATATTTGATAACTCATATCAGGATTAACGATGGAGTAGCTGCAACATTACAATATTTATTATAAAATATATATCAGAGTGTGGAAGAATAATAAAATTAAATTTATTAAATATATGAATAAGTTAAATTTTTACCAACTTAACTTCAATTGCGGAAGCAAAGTAGAACTATAGAAAACAACTTAGGTAGAGCACCTAAGTCTGGAGAGGACAACCAGATCACATCGAGCCCACCGACATGAACTAATTAGCAACACCAGTCAGCACCTGCAACAGGGGATCAACAAACCCTGAGTACAAAAGTACTCAACAAGACTGATCCGACTAAAAAGAGGGGTAAAGACTCAGAAATACAGGTCCGAGGGACAAGGTAAGACTCGCAAGAAGCAAGGACTTTTTGCAGAAAAGCTCTTGTGGATCAAATTTTAACTCATCATTAGATATAATAGAAAGTAAAGTTGTCTTGCTCTAGCTTAAGATTACCAACCAACTCCATTTTGATACCTTATCATCATTCAAGTTGTTACTACGATCATGAACACCGATCGAGTCTTCTTCTTCGAGAAGCAATGGCGATTCAAATCCATTTTTATACCCAGCTGGGACCTAGATCACTGGGATACCGGAGACTCTAACTCCGATGCATACTAGATCACAGATATACCAGGATAACAACCGCAGCCATATATCACCACATGATACACGTGAGCACTTAGACCTAGTGTACCGATATACGTGAGAACTTAAACCCACAGTATACCACACTATGACATATGTGGAGACTCTGGCCCACTATATATCACTCCATGACATACCTGGGCTCCAACCCTCAGTATATCACTTCATGCATGTGGACTTTTTAGTTTCTCGATATCACCAGTTCACCAACGAACAGGACCTAGGGCATCAACAGACGAAAACACTACAGAGGGACTCCATTCCCAATGCAAGTTACCCGTCTGAACTCGATTTATTAACTATCATCATATTTTCACAGATAAAGCCATCCTCATCTTTTTCATTCTTTTACTTTTTGAAAACCTAGCTAATTAGGCAGGGCTAAGCATTACTACGCTTTTTTTCCAAAAACAGGTAACAAGGAAAATGGAAGTAAGACAGGTAATGCAATTGGTGGGTTTTCACTAAACTCCTATTCCCTAATGCAACATTTCATAACCGAAGTGATAAATCTTTTATAAAATTAAGGAAGGGCTTAAATGCATCCGGGGCTTGCCTGTGTTGCAGAGAAGTTAGATTCCAATTGTCAGATTTGACATCAACTCCGTAGATCGACGATACTGGCACCATTATGGATGACTTCAACACCATTGTTGGATGATATTTTTTCGAAGCTTGTTCACCACGATTCAACTCACTTTCGACAACTACACGTAATGTAATGATGCATGCTTTAGCATGATGAACTCATGACATGATGCATGGCAATGCATTGGTGAAAGCATAACAAGACTAATTATTAACTATTTTAAAAGCATTACACAAGATAAATATAAAACTCCACATATTCTAAAATCACATGGCCATATTAGGTGTTAATATGACATAGCAACATCATACAAAGTCAAAGGAACCACATTTTCCATTTATACATTTCTATTATAAATATAAACCATTTAATAAGTAACAAACAAGATAAATCAAAAGATAAAGCATACAACATCCAATGACCATAATATTTTTACTACAACACACACATGGCATCAGAAACATGTCATAAAAATTTCAAGTCAAAAGTATTTACATAGCATGAGATATGAATTTCCTTCTTTTCTAGTATTAAATAAAAAGTATAAAACATAACTAATTATTTTACTACTAAACATGGAATGTTTCATATTTTTAATAAAAACTAGACATCACAAAGAACATAACAAAATTTAGTTTACCAAAAACGGAGTTACCAAACTCCAGATATGAATTTCTGAAGTTTAAGAAAAACTAATACAAACAGGTCCTCGGGGAACTATTCACCTGAGTCATATACTGTGTAGATAGGCCCTGGCTTTTGTCAAATTGTTGCACGTGGTCCTTGACGCTAATGGAAACAGAGGAGGGCATCGGGACCACGATTTTCGGTGATGGGAAGGCTTCCCGACGATGATGGAGTGGTGGGGGAGCACCACGGTGACAAGGAAAACCAGATGGTCATCCCGGTTCGGCCCGAGGCGGCGTGGCTGCCCGAGCCGGCGGCTTGGCGGTCATGCGGCATAACGGCAGCGGCTCTCTGGCAAGGAGACAGCCAGAGAAGGGGATGGGGAGGTGCAGCGCAACACTGGGATGGAGATGACGCACTCAATTTGGGCGGAGGTGGAGCAGAGGCGGTTTTCCGCGTCGACAGCAAGGGCGACTGCGCGAACCGGCGGCAAGCTCGGTGTCACGGCGATTCCCAAGCACCAATGAGTGAACCACGGAGCGCATGAGAGGGAGGATATCAAGGTGTGCACGTTAGGGAAGAAGAGGGAAGAAAATGAACAACCACGGCGGTGGTCGACGGTGGCGGGCTCGCGGTGATCCTGCTGCCAGCCAGGAAGAAGATGACGACGCGCGGGCGACTCCGGCGAAGCAGCTCACGGCACTTCGCGATTTGGACTATTTACAGAAATGCCACTAACTAAAATTTGCAATTACTCCCAAATCTTGAATAGAACTAGAAATACTCCCAATATATGAAATGATCATAATTTTATGCTCTACACTTTTATCAAAATTAATAACTTCAAATTCTACCAAGAAATTAGATTTTTAAATAAAATTTTGAAAAGGGAGCAAAAAGGGAATAAACCCCTAGAACAAACATTTTAAAAATCTTTTGATTTTGCTAAATAACTTGAAAATCGCCCAAAGTAGGGAATGCTCAACTTTTCAAACCAAACATTTTTATTATACAAGGTTTTTCCAAATTATGCATAAATTTTGAAATATGAATTTAAAATCAAAAAAGGGAAAATGTCAGAAAACTGTATTTTCAAATTCATTTGAAATTATTTTTGGAAACTTGAAAAACTTTAAATACCATAATTGTAGCTCTTGTCAAGATCGACAAACCATATTTTGAGAGTATATCAAAATTCCTTATAAATTATGAAATATAAAAAGAGGGGTAAAATAGGGTTTTGAAAGTAGTTTTTGAATTATCAACCAACTCATCATTTCAAAAGCACAACCAACCTATAAATATAAACTTGTTTTAGTTGAGACGTATCATGGTTGACCTAACATAAACATTAAGCAAAGCACAAGATAACAAGATAAATTTTAGGTTGTTTTAAACATTTACAAAGTCACATAAAATGATAAGGAAACTTTAAGTAAACAGAAAGCATCATCATTTCCTGTATAAAACTAAGCATCACATAAAAGACATAATTAAAACATGAATGCATTTATGCCATGATGCTCAATGATTATACTTGATAATGCACTTGATTATAATTTTAATTACTTATTAACATCTGGGATGTTACACCTTCCTAGAGTATCTCGTAGGATTTCCTCCCGGGTTGGCCTCCGTGGGTGTTGGATTCTTAATGTCGCTACAAAGATTGGCAACAGCGCTATAAAGGCTTGTGGGTTATTTCTTATGTCTATTTGATTATTCCGTAAGCGCGCAGAATGTACCGATGTAGCACTTCACCGATGATGAGTATTCTAAGGTATCGTTATTTATTTTATCCCAAGGGAAAGAAGTAGCTAGGAATATTTAATAAAAGGGGAGATAGATCCTTATGTCTACTACAATCTAGTATCAACTAGTGTAAAAGGGGGTAAGTGATTATAGGAAGGATAGGTAAATGAGATAGCAAAGAGTCTAATCTAAAGATAACTAGTAGCATGTTAGCTAGGTGGGAGGACAATTAGTGAGTAAAGGACTCCTATGTATCTAACTTTACTCCTATAAACTTAATCCTGACAGATAGATGATGTAACTAGACTAGTGCCTTACTATTTGTATGATAGGGATAGCCGAGACAGTAGAAGACAGAAACTCTACTAAAGCAACTACTATGCTTATGGATGCCTTGCCTTTTAAGAACTACCCCGAACGTGGTGGGAAACCTATAAAGCTGGGTAAGGCTTGTCACCTCTTGCCAGCGCCCACAAACTGTCCGTGCAGACCAGGGGCAATCAAAGGTGAGATTAAGCATGAGCACCATGCTCACACTTACTCTCACGGCTCTAGCTAACGCACAGATTACTAAAGCTCCTATGCAAAGATAGGATGATGATACACACAAGGAGTTGTTCCAGGAAACCAATCTAACTAAGACAACTATACTGCTAAGACAAGTGCACAACAAGACTATAATGAATATAGAATTGCACTAAGTAAATACTGAGTAAAGTAAAGTAAGAATAATATATTGATAAAAGGAAAGTCTTACAAAAGGAAAAGGTACAAGAGCTATACTAGACTCTCCAAAAGACGACTCCGGAGACCCCGAGCTTTGCTCGACTCAAATCTAACTCCCACTCTAGACTAACTACTACTACTCTTACTTCTTGATCTCCCAAGATATGAAGACTTGGATATGATGATGGGAAGATATCTCTCAAGGGTGGAGGCAACCTCCTTTTATAGGGGAAGGAGAGGGGGTGCCACGTCAGTGATCTGTGTGCTCCATGCCTCTCCACCCTTGGATGAACCAACCTTCAAACAGCCTTAGATGGATGGCAAGGATGAAACCAGCACTTGGGAAGCCTGCAAACGTCGGTGGGGAGCCAACCAACAAAGCTGGCCACCAGTGGGTTTTGGCCGACCCCCTATGACAGGTGGGCCCAGCCAGGGTCTTCTAGAAGGTGTCCCCATCTGTCATAGGAAGTGGTTCCATCTTTTGCCATGTATTTGTCACGTTGCTTGCTTCCTTATGGGCCCATGAATCCATGTGAAATGATCTTTTGCCATTGGATGAAAACACAAGTTGATCTGAGGGTTGATTTGGACTCCAGGGATCTTGCATATGGATCATGCTCGAAGCTCAAATCAAGGTGGGACCAGTGGGGGTCGGCCGACCCCCTATGTGCGTCCCCCTGAGCTCTATTTTGTGTTACCTAAAATCAGAAGCTAAGAGTACAAATGGAACTAGTTATTGATAAAAACATGCTCATGTTATGCTATTCTTCCTTGAAACCGAGGCATGTTGACGGAGTTTTGAGTGTGGATTTCTATGGTATATCCACTGTCAACAGTGAGGTGCTAGGTTCTGTCGTTCTTTCTTTTGTGACATTCTTCCTAGGTTGCCTATGCTTCCTACAAGTGATGAAATAAATTAATATTGGCATTTTTATTCAATTTTGTTAATAAAGAAAATCATCAATTACCCCTTTTTTGCGGTCCCATTAAATGGGCACTTGGAACTAGCTTGTCTGTGACCTTTTCCTTCGCATCTTTTGCAGGTCATAGGTCCTGTGATCATCTTCTATCCCTTTGTGTTTGTTGGAGCAGTATCATTATCACCTCCACCCTCACCCCATCGCTTGTCACCTTCATCCTCATTGGTAGATTTTCCTTTCTTCAGGTGTCCACCTTCATCCCATCCATTGATTCTTAGTTTCCTCATTCTTCTAGCACATAATTTAGTCCAAGGTGCACCAACGCTAAGTGGTAGGTCGACATGTGGACACTATGTTTTATCTATCATTGGCTCAATCCGCCCCTATTACAGACCCTAAATTTGTTGGGCCAACAAAACAACCCCACACCCCACAAATTTTTTGGGCCAATAGCTCCAGCACCATCCGTTGTTTCCTCTCCCTGCATGTGCGAGCGTGGTTGCCGCCTAGGAGCGCACCTTCCACGGTCATCACGCCCCCTACAGGCCGCCACGCGGGAGCAACCCAGCCACTCCTCCAACGAGGCCCTCTCCCCCTTGGGCGAGCCCCATCCCCTGCTCACCTTGCAGCCCTCTGGCGAGCCCTTCTTTCCTTGGGAGAGCCCCATCCCCTGCTCGGTGCCCGCTCACCTACCCGGGGGTGTGTAACACCCCTGCTCAAGGCTTAATAGGATTAATAGGATACTAATACCAATAAGTTGTAACTTCTTTTCTGGGAGCCCATCTCAAAAAAACTCCAAAGTTAAGCATTATTGGCTTGGAGCAATGGGTGATCGCCCGGTAAGTTCTTCCCGGGTGCGCATGAGTGAGGACAAAGTGTGCAGAAAAGACTGGTGTTGGTCTTTGAGGGCAGTCTATGTCCTATAAAACCAGCTAGATGTAAGCAGGCCCAGCCTCGAGGAGGCGGGTGAAAGGTCGAGATGGCGGACTAGAGGGGGTGAATAGTCCGTTCTAAAATTAATCCGGCTTACCAAAATAAATGCGGAATTAAAACTATCAGCCTAGTCAAGACTTTACCCCTCTAACTATAAATCTACAAGCACCTTATGAAATATCCTAAACAAGAATTAAGGTGTCAGGCTAGCTAGTGCTCTCCTAAATAATTCTACCTTGCAAGGTCAAACAAACCTAAGCAACTAGTACTTTAACAAACAAGGGAGCACCTACATAATTCTAATAAGCAAAAGCACAATGCCAACCTTATCTCACAAGATGCTCAAGGACAAGGCTACACAAGCCAAACCCAAGAGCTCAACTTTACTTAACTACACAAGCTAAGTAAAGTAAGAAACTCTAATTCTAGCTACACAAGCAAGAAGATGATTAGCAAGCTACACAAGCAAACTAATCACTAGAGCAACACAAGTTATATATATATATATGAAAGTAACGAATGTAGATGCAAACTTGTGAAGGAGATAGCAAACCATCGCGAAGTGTGGACACAGGATGACATGGCGATTTTTACCGAGGTTCACCTAGTTGCCACCAAGCTACGTCCTCTTATGGCGATACACCCACTTGGAGGTTCACATGCTAATTGGTGTCACCTAGCCAAACCCATAGCCATGGGTGCGGTGAAACCAACACAAGATGGGGATCCTCCAAGCCACGAGCTCAACTAGAGTTGCCAATTACGATCTCCTGAGGGGAAGGCTCAAGATCCCCTCACAATCACTTCTTCGGAGCACCACACAATCTTCTTGGGTGCATCGATAGAGTCTCTTACCACCAAGCCGTCTAGGAGGTGGCAACCTCTAAGAGTAATAAGCCCACCAGCTTACAACACGAACACCTAGTGCCACTCGATGCAATCTCTCAAAGCAACGCACTAGAAATAGCTCTCTCACTCAAAAAGATGAACTCTATCAAGAACAAGTGAGTAGAGGGCACTGAAGAACTCACAAGCATGGACACATAGTCCCCAAGGTGCTCAACCTTGGCCAAGCCTGAGACACCCCTCTATTTATAACCCCAAGGAAAAATAGAGCCATTGGAGTATCTTTGCGATAAGTGCGGACAGTCTGACCCTCTAAAAAACTAGCCGTTAGGCTCCGCAATGGTCACCCCGGATAGTCCAGCCCTTAAAGCCCGGACGGTACGTTGTTATAAAAAACTAGCCATTGGATTCAAACTCATGAACTGCAGACAATCCACCCCCAGAGGCCTGGACAGTCTGCCGTTGAATCTGATCAACCAAGATAGAGTCTGCAACACCTCTGCTCGCTGCCAAAAAATGACTTGCGGATAGTCCACGGGCCAAGCCCGGATTGTCTGCCATTCATTCTTGATCCACCATCAAACGAAGCTACTTCTTCTGTCTAAAAGTCCTATTATTCACGGACAGTCCGCCCTCTAGTCCCGGATAGTCCACAGGTCAGAATCAGCAGCACAACACTTCGGTTAAAACGATCAAAACTCTTAGCTACTAACTTTGATTTTGATGATCTTGGAATTTTTGGAAAAAAGCTTATTCAAAGGATTGCACATCCCACTAAACATCTTGATCGAAATCACTACGGATCAAAGCAGTTTTCCAATCCAAGAACCATCGACTCTCTTTTTCAGCACAAACAGCTCTCCAAACCTTCTCCAACTTCTCCTTTGCGAATGTGTCAACACCACCAAGTTACATCACCATGTGCATGTGTATTAGCATTTTCACAATCATTTTCAAAGGATTTTTTCTTGCTTTCACAACACCACTCGATCCTAGCATGTCGCAATGTTAGATCACTCAAGTGGCACTAGATGACCGATATGCAAACAAATTTGCCCTCTTGATAGTACAACTATCAATCCTAAACCCGGTCATCAACTTCTCTACACACCTCATGACCGATGAAATGAAATGTCCTGGGTTATACCTTTGCCTTGCATATTTCCATTTTCACTGTCTTCCTCCAATGTGCCAATGCAACACATGCACCGACACGATCACCAACTGATATGATCCACTTCATATCATCGCATGACCTTCTTGGTCCATCGATCTTGACCTCACTTGCTCTTCACCGTTGAGTTGGTCGATCGGCGCTAAGTCTTGCTCAAGCTTCACCATCTCCTAGGTCCATCACTTCAAAACCTTGACTTGCCCTACACACATCCAACCGGTCCACCGAGACAAGCCTCATCTCAATCTTCACCATCTTGGTCACATGACTCCATGTCATGTCTCATATTCAATGAGCTCCTTCATCACATAATCACATGTGGACTAATCTCCTATGTATTCTTAATTTAACATATTAGTCCAACCTAAAGTTGTCACTCAATTGCCAAAACACATAGGGGCTTTTTAGCAGGATGTTACAAATGGTATCAGAGTCGACTCTTGCGGTTTCACGAGCGCGTGTGTTAGTTGCGCAAGCATGGTGCGCATGGCTGGTGTGGATCCGGAGTGGTCACATAGCATGGCGCTGGCACTGGACACATGGACGTGGCCGTGGCCAAGAGAGGACGTTCGAGGACGTCGATCTCTTAAGGGGTGAGGATGTAACACCCTAGCACAGGGCTTAACAGGATTAATAGGATACTCATACAAATAACTTGCAACTTCTTTTTCGAGAGCCTATCTCTAAAAAACTCCAAAGTTAAGCATGCTTGGCTTGGAGCGATGGGTGACCGACCGAGAAGTTCTTCCTGGGTGGGTGCGCATGAGTGAGGACAAAGTGCGCAAAAAAGACTGGTGTTGGTCTATGAGGGCAGTCTATGTCCTAGAAAAGCGGCCGGATGTAAGCAGCCCCGGCCTAGAGGAGGCGGGACGCTACACGGTGAAGGGGCAGAGAGGTGGCGTGGTCCGTCCTCCGTCACAGGAGTGGCGCCAGCACTAGAGCGGCCCCTGCAGGCCGTTGCGTGGGAGAAGCCCCAGACATGGCCATGAGGACGCGCTGCGCGGGCAGATCCACCGACGCGCGGCCCGTTGCCCTGCTCTGCCGCGTGGGAGCTTCTCTGGCGCGCATGCCTGCCCCGTCGTGTGAACGATGCCGGAGGTTGCTGTCGCCCTGCTCGCACGAAGGAGGAAGGATAATAGAAGAAAGAGAGACTGACGAGTAGGTCCCATTTGTCATTGGTACACATATAGATTTGGGGCTCAAATTTATGTGCTACTGTTAGAGTAAAAACAAAAATTTGAGCCAACAAAAATAGGTGGCAGCACCCAAATCAAAAGTAGGGGTTTTGTTGGGGGATACCGTCGGAGATGCTCAAATAGAAATATTTAATGAAGGCATGGCAAATAAAAACGAAAATTTTGTTAATATGTATATATAGGGACAATATACGGGAGTTGACTTCCTTCACAGTTTTTGACGTCAAAAATGATATACGGGAGTCCAGAATCCACTCCATTTCAATAAAATGGTCTGTCGTCTGTCGAGTTAGATTCTTTTTGAATTTTCTCGAGGTTGGTTTTTGAGTTTATGAAACGTATAAAGGAAAACTGGACATAAGTGAATAATACTACCACGTACACGGCGTGGTGGTTCGTACGGAAAAGAATCTGCAGGGTCCATGAGGTTCCCTTCGTCCTTTTGCAGGTTGTACAAGATGCAAAGCGCATCCAAAACCCTCCCAACTCCCAAGTGCAAATCACGACAGAGTGCCCATAAAGCTTGCCGCTGTTGTAGATTATAAAAGTCGGGTTGATATTAATTTCTATCTAAAAAGGTAAAGTTCACCGTGATCCTCAAACATAAACTCTCGTAACACTCAGGCGGGCCATGCTGGGCAGCGTAGCGTTGCCCGTGCCGTGGCGTGCAAGCAGGCGGTCATCGCCAAGTTGGACAGCACGCACACGGCTCCCTTGCGGTGTCCACTATGACACGGTGACGAGCTCTCCGTCTGCTGGATCCGCTCTATGACACGGTGGTACATCAAAAAAAGTCTTAGTGTAATCTTTATCTTTATTATATATATCTATATCTATCTATTCTATTCTATACTATAAAAGAGCAAAAGAATTACCAGAAGGCCAGGAACTCGCCCCTCGTCCGATCTCGTGCTCCCGCCGGTGAGGTCGCCGGTTCCCTCCACCTCCGGGGGCCCTCGGGGCCTCGGATGCGTGGAGAATCGGAGGCTTTTCGTCCGGCGGTATAGATTATAGGTCTCTTTTTCAGGGTTTGGTTCTCCTGCGGCGCGAGCTTGGTGAAGGTGGCGGCACTGCCATAGTTGAATAAATTCCTCCTCGTCTTCGTCCACCTCATCGCCATCTACTCCGGTGACGATGGGAGGCCTGTGAGGTGGTGTAGGAGTTTGCGGCGGCTGTTGTTTCGTCATCGCGGCGGAGCGGCGGTGCTCGTGCCGCGTTTTATGTCAAGGCTACGGTGGCGGCTGGGGGTGTGGCGGCAAGATGAAGTGTGGTGGATCAAGCTCGATCTGCGGACGACACGAGTCGTCGGCGAGCTTCGATTCAGGGTTGAGCGGGCTCGGCTTCACCACGACGACGGATGCCATCGTTGGCGTCGCCATCGTCGTTCCAACCTGGAGTGTGATCCTGATGGATGGGCGTTCAAAGACTTCTTCGCCTTCATGAGATTGAGCGTCTGCTGCAGTCCACCTCAACGCCGGTGGCTTCCTTCGGCTTTAGGTGCTCCAGGTTTGGCGGCGTTGGCTAGTGACGGTGGTCTTCGTCGGCGGCGGATGATGCTGACTTCCGTTCTCAACTGGGCTACAGAACGGTTTGTAATTTCTCTTTTTGTTAAGCTCCTTGTAGCATATAGGCTAGGCTGCTGTCTTCCGTATCCTTATACGGTGTTTCTGTATTCGTACGTTTTTCTTCCCCTTCTTAATACAGGTATACATTCTCAAAAAAAAGGGCGAAAGAATTAAAAAATAGTTGTTACCTAAAATTTCATACCCACCTCATGTTATGACCATAGGATTTATTTTATCGTTAGATCTAACAATGCACGATCAATATAATGGTGGACCCGCTTACGTTGATTTCTTACGCGTCCCTGCCCTTGTACATCGGCGGGCGACACCTCCCTGCTCCTATTTTTTCACCGTGAACTTTTCTACCCGCTTGACGTACCCACCCTGTCTTCACGCGCGGGAGGCGTGTACATCACGCCGAGCAACATCGACCACCGTCTAATTTGCCTTGGACTTTGTTTAGGATTAAAACTTTCATAAAGACGCGAGTGTGGATATGCACGCCGGCATCCTCCCCATTGACAAGCGGCACTCCCTTCCTCCAGAGGAGAGTAGCGGGATGGTTGCCAGATGCGTGGGATGCGGCGGCATGAACATCAGTGTTCGGCCTTGCCATGCGATGGATCAATCTCGGCACCACAGAGCACAGCCGTGTCTCCCATCATACCGATCAGCCATATGATGGCAGCAAAGCGATGTGTACAAATTGATTTTGTCATCGTCGATTCTAGAGTTCTTCTATTAATTTCTTTTTTCTGACATCGATGCTGCTTGCAACGACTACAGAATACAGATTTTTTTAAGTTTGGTCCAAAAGATGTGTAATTATAGATGCAATGAGAATTATTGTACTTTTTTAGTTTATTATTTTAGATTAGATATTGACGATGGTATAGCCAAGCAATAATTTGGTGTTCATCCAAACACTGTCTATATCCAAATCGATGGCCGACGGCGACGGCGGTAGCGGCGACATGGGGAAAAGTGGTGGATCGTGCCGGTGTTCAATGGCCGCGGCGGCAGCGGCGAGCTAGGGGCCAGCGGTGGATCAAAAGCACCCAGCTTGCCCGCGGGATGTGATGACGACGACGTCGACGGAGGTAGCGCCCTTGTGACCTCGTGCTCCAAGAAGGGCTATAACGCTGGTTTCCGATGCGAGCACATGGTGTCTAGCGAGAAGGACGGTGGAGGGAGGACATACTAGTATGAAGAGGAAACACTGCATGTACTTTGCCTGCCTCATTTGGAGGTAACCATTCTTTGATGCAGTGGTCACCAAATACAAGTACTACTTTTCTGAACATTGAGCTTTGAAGGTATGAATTAGTTTGGTTTGCTTCTGTTATATGCAAGTTGAAGCGTTGATCTTCAGAGGCTCTATCAGGATGTGCGGAACAAGCTAAGAGGACAAAATATTGATCTCTTGCTTGCTATACTGCCAGAGGAAACGACAACTTTTATGGTAATATTTCTTATAGTAAAATTAGTTTCTTCATTGATTATCACATATATACATGTCATATGCCTGACTACTCTGAACATTAGTTAATTGCAAAAGGATTTGTGACAACTGATTCAGTCTAATAGTTCATGCAACCTTTCCAAAATAACCACTAAGCATCCAACTCTTTAACTTGACTGTGGCTCATCATCGAGGTACCCAACCTTACCTACTTATCCATAGCGTAACTAGAAAATAAATTTTCTGCGCTCGCATCGAAACTCCCCCTTGTTTTTCTCTCCATTCAGGTGGTAACAACATCTGCACGGGGCTTATGCCATTGATCACAACAAATTACAGCAGGTTGAACGGCTGATGGCTTACCTCAACAATAGAGGATGCAATGCAAGGTGGTGTCTCCGATCCAGTGTTATTTGTTGAGGGAGATGAATTGTTCTAAGGCTTCCCATTGTAATTAGCATGCACTAATCTTGCTTGATTTCATATCACTCTATTTGGTGTTGATTTAGATTGGACTATAACTTGGTGGTTGTTGCCTGTTGGTCCTTATATAGCTTAAGCCTTTGAGATAATGTACACTCTTGTAATCAAAGTTGGATGTATACTGAGTTACCGATTTTACTTCGTGGTCCCCGCAGCTAAAAGAAAATGCCTGAAAATTATTTTTTTATAGTATTGTAATGGCTGATCAAGTCACATATAAGCATGTTTGTATGTACTCATTGAACTATTGTAGCATGATAATCTTATATATTCTTGATTAAGAGTTTTCAGTCTTAGTTTTTATCTAGACTGTAGACAATGGATTTGATATTATTATGTCTCATTTTTCAATGGTTTTTGTCTCGCGTGCATAGGATTTTATTATGTCTCATAAAAGAATGTTTCATAAAAAACGTCGCATATATAGAAATGAAAATTCAATCAATAAAAAAATATATTTGATAAAACTTACAAATACAAGTGGATCCCTGCCCGGCCTAAATTTTCAATTATTGGTGCAAGTTTGGGAGGCTACATGCCACACATATTGTTTTGATGATAACGTTCCCAGACATTTCAATATATAGTTACAAATAAACAAAAAAAATGTTGATTTCAAATAAACATAAAAATACAAGAGTAATATGATAACGACAAATGTTTCTAGGCACGTGCGTGTCACACGTGCATATTAACTAGTATAATTATAATCCTCCTTAATATTTAATTAAAGAAATTTCAGTCTGCCTCCTCTTGAAATAAAATTTATGTCCGCCACTTCTATATCTATATACCGATCTATAAAAAACGAAAATTTCTCCACCCAATTTCTTTCACCTCCGTGTTTAGATCGGTGACGGTAGGTTCCTCTCCTGTACATCTAGTCTGTATAGAATTAGGATTACATTTAATTTTTTGCCTCTCATCCCGTTTACGTTCAGAGTCTGTTTAGAACTAGGATTATTTAATTATGGCATTCTAGTTTCTATTCGGACGGTGAAGATCGGGCAAAAGGTAAATTCAAATCCAACAAGAATAGTACGTAACAGCAAAGATGAAAAAAATAGTCAAAAAACTTGACATGAATGAGAATTGCCTGTGTTGTTGTCGTTCAACTTTGATACTTATCATTATGGATGTTCTCCCATCCAAATCCAAGCTCAAATTAAAATAGCTCCGGAAACACAAATAGCTTATAAAATCAAACCAATCCACCTATACACAAATCGATCGATTTGGAAATCAGATCAAGCCTCCAGGTCGTCCAAAATGCCCGCGACGTGCCTCAGCGCCACCATCAAGGTCCGCTTGTGCAGGCAAGGCGGCGAGCTTGGCTAGTACGAATTGATCCAAGTGAAAATCAGATCAAAACTCCGTGCCCCAGCTTTCGCAGTCTGCACTGCCAACTAGGTCCACTTGTCCAGGGGAGGCGGCGAGCTTGGCTAGCTGACGCTGCGAGGACCTCGTCCACGTTGGACTGGACGTGGAAGGTCATGATGGCGGTAGCGAGGCACACAAGGCCAAATAAACGGGAGCCGCCACTGGCCTTAGCGCCGCTGTTGAGGGCAGCTGCTGCCACCGCACACTATAAAATGAACATGTGACGCCGCTAGCCATAGACATAGCCGTCTATACTCATGATTTATATTCATGCGAGTTAGATAGCATATGTCCAACCAACGTACGCTATATGATTCTAAAGTGTACTAGAACAAATGACATAAGTTATAATTCCCATTCCAACGCACGGGCATATTTGCTAGTACTATATACATAGTCAATAGTTAATTCGAAGTCGGTATAAAGGACGTACATATCCAGCCCAACCAAAACTGCAGTCTGTATAGGACTGTGTCCTTACAATACCAAATATATGTATATGTTCTTGTCCAAATAGGATTGCATACAATAATCATACAACTCTATAATTAAACGACCTCGTCAAACTATAATACACACGAAGAAATCAAAATTATGGATATCAACGACTAGCGCGAGCCGCTCCCGGCAACGTGAGATGCGGCCAGGCCGGCGAGGCCGCCCCACCACCGCATCCATCAGAGAATTCACACACCAATTGTTGTATAGGAGGTTTTGGGTTGGTAGTCCCAATAAGACGGTGATAGTGACCGAGACGACGTGGGCACCACCAGTGGGCAGTGAGAGATGGAGGTTTGCACAGGGCTACCGAGACAACGTGGGCACCACCAATGGGCAGTGGGAGATGGAGGTTTGCATAGGGCTGGCGGTGGGGCATTGTGTTGGTATAGTCGAAAGGAGCCCTATGATTAGGGTAGGGTGGCGTGTGAGGTTGGATGTCGCAACGTGATGCTGATGGCGAGACGATGTGCGCAACACACGTCGGGACAGTAGGAGATGGCAGTTTTGTGTAGGTTATGGTGGCGTGGGAGGTTGGGGAATAGTGCTCGTGCGTGAGCCGGCTGCCAACTACGGGTGCTGAAGGCCAAATAGAGGGGGCATCATACGAGGGGTGGTTGTTAGTGTGCGCAAGAGGGGCGAGGGCAGTGCTGTAAGGAGAAAGATGGATCATGACTTGTCTCTTCTCCTGTTGCAACGTACAGACATATTTGACATATTTGCTAGTATAATAATGAAAATCCAAAATTTCCTTCTGCCCAAAAAATCCTATCCGCTACCCACTCACGTGACGGTCGCCCCGCCCTTTTTCCGTCAATAAAAAAAAAGAAAACGCATCTGAGTCCATCTAGGAATACAATACCCGGAGCCCTCGTCGTACAGAAGGAAATAGGAATTGCCGGCCCTCCAGTCCGTACGTAAAAGGGAGAATAATAGCAATGATAATTTAGCAAAGCGATGATAATTTCGTTATACATTATACGCAATGTTATAAGCCGTTTCAAGAATACATGAGTAAGTTTGTCATCTAATTCAGTTAGTGCCAAGAATAGAAAAAGTGAAGGGTTCTAGGTAAAAAAGTTGATATAATAAAAGTTTATTTAAAGATATATACAATAAATAATATAGTACAAGTGCCTTCACTTCGTGTCAGAGCGCACCTCACAGATTTTGGGCCTAGGAGACCATATTAGATTATTCAGGTACGGGTTGCGGTGGCCTGGTTTCCATATGGCACGGACTGTCCTGAGGTCTCGTCTAATGAACTTTACTGTACTAAAACATTGTGATCATGGACGAGTGCGACGCAGACCACAGCGGCGGGGAGGTTGTCTTAGCAGGCCATACCGATCGCGCAAGAGTACATAAGTGAGTCCGTCATGTAATTTAGAAGGACCTGGTGGCCAGAACAGAAAAAAGTGGAGGGTTCCAGCTGAAAAAATTGATATAATAAAAGTTGATCCCAAGATTCTTCATTAATTCTGTATTTACAATACAACAATTTGATGTCATAATCTGTGTAATTTCTCCATAATTGTGATCAAAATTGAGACTTCTTTTGGCTCTCCTATTACTTAAATGGAGAGAAAAATAGTTATGCAAAGAACTATAACAAAATTAGTTAACCAATATTAATGGCTATATTGTAAAGTAAGCTAGACACACATAGCAGCGCGTGTACGAGGAACTAGTCGAGGCCGGACAAGCTAAAAATGAACCAGGAGAGGCCAAGTTCATGATCGACACGATTTGATACGACACACATGACGAGTTCATGTGCCGCCTAAATTTCCACCCCATTCCCTTAGGTAAAATATTTTTCTCTCAAAAAAACAACATTAGCTGACTTATCACCCGCATAAATCATGAACCGAACGGCCTGGGTCTTCGTCACATCTCACGGCCCCTCTCTTTCTGCACGCCATATTCAATTATCATACAGTAACCATTAGCTACTGTAAATGATCATATTCGTTCAGTTTAGTGTAGAAAATAGTTTTTAATGCAAGTGGCTTGAAATTAAGTGTCTTTATAAGAATCGATGTATTATCTACATGACTTTTCTATGGCTTAAAATATAACCTAGATCCATCTGTATACTTCGGATGTCCTTTAATGTTTTAGCAAAATAGGAAATTATATAGTACATTGAAAATTAATCGGTCACTAGTATTTAGTGTGGACTTCATTTTTTTTTGCGACGTGAATCTTCTAATATTGCGAGATTACACAAATAAGTTTAAGGTGTGACGCTGACGGCATAGGGGAAGAGAGGGCTTTGGCACTTTTGCCAAAATCTATCCATAGTGAAGATAGTGGACAGCTATCACACGAATAATCAAGTGATTAAGGCTCATAAAGTATCTACGAAGTTACCAGACCACAAAGCTTAGCCTTACGAGGGGTCCTAACAAGAAGTAATGGAAAATGCAAGCAACTTTCTGATACCTCAAGAAAAAACATCGCCATTCTCTAACTGAAAGACCAGAATCGGCGATCAGAGGGGATAAATGGGAGCCTTAAATTTTTTTTAAAAATAATTAAGTCAGTCCCAATTTCACTCCTAAACACAGAAAGCAAACACCGTGATGTTCACCACCCAAGTGAATGGGTGAATGTTCCCTAGAAACACAGCGGGACACCATAAATTCAATGCAAGAGATAAAGATCGACCCAGAGATAAAATTCGTAAGCCAAGGACGAATCAAAATCTCGGACTGGCAATTCTAGAAGTTTAATTGAAAATTCTTAAAAATAAACGGACAGAGTAACGCCTAAAAATAGAATACTCTATTTTACCAGCGAGAACTGGATTCCTGTAAAATAAATAGTGAGTACGATTTACTTGGCACATGAAGGAGCACGGCCTACCAATCAGTTACAACACCAACCACACCTGCAGAAGAACACAGAGAAAGCAATAACAGGAATCATCATCTCGATTCTCACTCAATACACCGTGCAGCACCAATACAAAATGGTTTTTTACTGTAGCTTGAAAGTGACATTCAGAAATTAAAAAATAAGTAAAATCCACGCTAAGCTTTATACTTGCTACTGCTGCCGAACTGCAATGAAACTGAATTTCAAGCACTGCTAATCGAGGCAAGATATTCTGACCAAATAAAAATCAAGAACAAGCTGACACGCTGCAGTGGAACAAGATCAGGGCGCACGGCGCCTGTACTGCTCGGCAGCAGTACTGTTGCTGCTTCTTGCACTTCAAAATGCGACACAGAAAAGGACAGGAACAAGACGAGCAGCCTTGCTGCTGCTGGGCGGACTGCTTCTGGGGACGAACGCAGAAACATTCAAACACGAGAAGAAACCAGACGTAACCCCGGTGCTCGGAAGTGGGATTTGGCCAGGGACGAACGCCGCTCCTGTCGAGCTCGCACGGTGCCTAGGCACACGGCGCTGGTAGCACTTGTGACTGACCTGGAGCCGAGATCGACGAATACAGGCGGAAGAACAAGCTGACGAACAGAAAAGCGGGCAGCCGCAAAATCGATAGGATCTCAGCCAAAACAAAACATCTCGGTCCCAAACAGATGAAGTTCAACTAGAAACGAAACTATTCCCAAGAAATCAAGGTCTAAGATCAAGTCAAACTCTTGCAAACTCAGATCGACGCTATGGCGAAAATAAGAAAACGACGGAAACAAAGCACAGCTTAGGTTGACAACGAAAATCACAGACCAAAAGCTGAAGCCCGGAGGACACCAGGAGGGATTAGGGCCTCCTCTTCCCACTCAAACATCTCCGAAAATCATCACACAAAATTTATTCTTGGACCTCTGACAAAGAACGCTGCTAGGAGGGGAGAGAAACTACTGAAAGGGAAAAACGAAAAAAATAACAGAGGTAGGGAGAGTTGGAGCTCCCCCATCTATTTAACGGTTTATTACATATTCTTATTTTGCTTCTAGTTAGTTTGAGCCAAACCATTTAACCGAAGAGCGTTGTAGTTCAACTCTAGGTTTTTTTGATCCGACGGCCACCATGCCTTCTCACCGGTAGCCTTACTTCGACGCAATCTCTCCGATGCCGTCACGTGTTGTCCGTCCCGCATCGAGACCTCCGCCCGGGTTTTGAGGCACAAACCCGCGAAACCTACCGTCGATGGTTTTGAGAACAAACCACCAAACCGCCCACGAGTAGCGTAATCCATACGCGTCCCCGCAGATGGTTTTGAGGACAAATCACCAAACCTTCTCGCGAGTAGCGTACCGCGTACGCGTCCCCCGCCATGTACACTTGCGCTTGTCGATGTCCCAAGTGTCAGCCACCGCGGCTGGCCACCCGGCCGTCTGGTCCGTCAGTCCAAGCCTAGCGTCCGCCCTTCACCGCACCCGGTCCGTCAGCACGGCACGCCCTACTTGACCTTCTCCCGACCGCTGCCACCGCATCCAGACTCCACACCTGCACATCACGAGCCAAGAGACGAGTTTCGACACATAACTCTGTGCCAGGGATCAGAAGAACCACCAAACCAACCGCGAACCATAAGTGTTTGTATTGACAATCGTTCATCACAACAACAATGGTGCTCCATAATGGTTATGTAAAAAACATGTGTTCGTACTAACTCAATTTATATTTTCACATTTAATTATTGCATTCTTTGGTATATGTTTTGTCTTCCTAGTTGAGTCCCGTGGACTTATAACTTGTAACTAAAGTTTAGTTCTAAATCCAAACTGGTAGACTAGTGGATGAACTAACAACTAGTCTAAATATCAACTACTCCCTTCGTCTCAAATTATAAGTCATTTAAGAATCTTGAAGAGTTAAAGCATCTTAAATTTGATCAAATTTTTACGATAAGATAATAACATTTAGGATGTCAACTGAGTATCTTTGGATTATTCGTTAATTATATTTTTATAGCATGCCTATTTGAGGTCACAAATCTTTGTATTTTTCTTTTTAATTTTGATCAAACTTAACATGCTTTGACTTTCCAAGATTCTTTTACAATTTGAGATGGAGGGAGTAGATGTTAATTCACTAGTAAATACAACCCAACTATTTGAGACTTACAACTAGTTCTATTCTACAGTAGTACTTGTTAGTCCTTCGATCCAAACTGGACTCAACTAATCACTAGTCACCAAACTAATAGTCAACTAATCACTAGTTCTAGCTAATCACTAGTCCTAGTTCATTCAAACAAGTTAGTTGATATGATTAGAAACATATTAGTCCAGAATTGTTTTTTGGGTAAAGATGACAACACTTAGAAAACAAACTTGCATAGGTTTTAAAAAGTTTTTTAAAAAAAAAACTATAGATGTTTTAAAGTGTTTATTAAACCTAGTTCTTAAGTGATCTATAACTCACCTTTCTTTTAGGCGTGATCGCACCTTCAGATATCTATAGATTTTATATCACCGGATTGCTCAGAATTTGTCCCGCGCAAAGGCTGTATGTGTAGCTGTGCATGGACCCACAAATATGAAATATCCGTTCATTTCCTACCGGTGAAGATCGCATACTCTTTTTGCTAGTAAGTTCTAAGTGAGTGGAAACAGGACATTATAACTCTGGATCTTACAGCTGAGCAGTTTATACATCTGCATCGAGCTAGCAATGCGTCTGCAGCGCGAATTGCTTGATCGAGTCCACTAGCTAGGCATTACATTAGTAGATATTAATAAAGGTCTGTCTGGATCTAGATGCACCGAAATCGACCACATATGTGCTACGGGAGGATGGGCGAACGATTGCACCCGCACATGTCGGACGAAATTCCTCTGGTTTTCCAGTGTGCCCTTGATCGGGTAATGCATCTGCATCGAGCTAGCAATGCGTCTCAACGTGATTTGCGCTTGAATTGTTCAGGCCTCTGGGAGAACATATGGCTGTCGGCAACATACGGAAGGCCTTTCCCTCCTCCAGGGCTGTGAAGGATAACCGAGCTGACAGAGGGCTGGGGGAAGATCGACGAACTCAAGTGATCTGCAGGGCTAAGCATGACCCCAGCAGAAGTGAGAATCGGTGGGTCTTGATCAGATATGCTTAAGCCACTCAGTTGCTCAGATACTATCTTGAATGCCTTATCTAGTATCGTGTCGATGTACTTCTGGTTCGCCTCCATCCGGATCTGCATATGCTTCTGGACCTAACAAATGCATAAGTGCAGTAACCAGTTGTTATGACGAGATTATACTGCACAACTTCAAACGAACTAAAAGAAAGCCATGTGTAAATTGATCCAAATTGAATTAGGAGGAACTGGAATCGCTAGCTCAGGTTTACTGTCCTAAAGCTAAAATGAGTTTGTTTCGCAAAAAAAAAAAAAAAAGGCTAAAATGAGTTCATTTGGTCCATCCTTAATTAGGAGGAGGTTGTTTCAATCCTTCATCAGCAGTTGCCAGTCAACTAACCCACAGCACTGTTTGTTCTTGATAAATTACAGATTAGTAGACAGCAGAATATGGTTCCCCTCTTAACTAGGAAGTAGGAAGCACTCAAGTATGTGGAAACTACTGACTTCCTAATGGCGGCAGTCAGAACAACAATCCCACAACTCAATTTATCAAGTAAATCAGTATTTGGTGAGACTATCTCCTTAGCATTATGTATGCTAAGCCAGCAATGAAACTAACTGAGTTCAAGAAAAGGGAAGACATACTGGCAGATTGGGAATTCATGTTACCTCCACTTGTTCGTGCAATCTTCGTTGCACTTCCATTTGTGCTCTGAGTGCTTCTTTAACTTCTTGACTCCTATACAAATGTAATAGGAGCATGAAATTTCTCTAGAGCTGACAAGTAACTTAAAATCCTAAATATGTATGTGATGAGCAAACAAATATAATATAAATTTGTTGTGACATGTGCTGATGCAGCTTACTCTTTTACATCTGGAGTAGAACCTCTAGGAGACAAAGTTGTTCCACTTTGAGCTTCCATAAGGTAAGAACCTGCAATTGTGAGAGAACAGAAAAGGCCATACGTGTCACTATGAATCTGGCACAACCTTACAACATTAGGCTCACAGTAATAAATAATTATACACATGGCTCATGAGATCATATGTAAACAATGTTTTGACGATACATATGTAAACAATGTTCAGACAACCTATATCTATTCAATTTGTCCGCTCAACTCCCTATAGGAAGTTTCTCATCAATAAACACACTCCCTATTGAGTTGCATGCGCCAACCAATTCAACCCAAAAGCTTAAGCTGATGGGGAGAGGTGGACAATTCACTTATATTCCAACACTCCCACAAAAAAAAAGAAGCATAAAACTCTCTATAAGTTCACTTTAAGTTGATTGTAGATTCTGAGATGATATATGACATCATGAACTATGCTCAAAATGTACTTCACAGTTTTCGTGATGCATCCCCTAATGGAGCTCTCTTGGGCTTAATGGCAGAGTTGACGACACAGTCTAGGTAGTGTATAAGGGGGGAGGTGCTATTCAGCCCAGGGAGGATCGCCATCGCCACACAACATCGTGCAGACATGTTTTGCCAATGCCAACATGCTTAATAATATTGTCCATTTCTCAATTATGGCTTATAGATTGAAGGAAAGTAGGAAAGAATCCCAATTATTAAGAAAATATTACAGGAGTAGAGAAACTAATTACCTAACAACCATATCTTTGAATAAATATTCTTTCCTTATTATGCATGTCATAGTATAGCACACACTATGGCAAATGAGTGGCGACTATGCATTCTAGAGGAGTATTTGTAGTCTAAGAATCTTAACTATGGATGACATGCATACCAAAATGGAGACTGCTTTTCCATTCTATTCCTAAGAATGTTAATAAATGAATATCACAAAGAAAGGAAAGGTGTAGCATGGAAGTTTAAAAAATCATCAGTACTTATATGTTACTTACCATCTTTTGACTGCTCCATCAACTCTTTGCCAGACTGTCTTCCCAGTCTGTATTTCTGGTAAGTAGAAATAAGAAGTAAACTTAAGAGTCAAGTTGCACTTTTGAAATTACAGGACATAGATGCATGAACAACTGCATGTACCTGAAGATGGCTTTTCAAGTGAAAAAGGGTTAGGCCCTTCACCCCCATTGTCCTCATGATAGCTTTTGGTGTTGCTTCTGCAGGATTGGTATTGCAATCAGTCTAACAATGATATATCATCATCAGTGTCGGGTACCTGGAAAAGGGGTACCCCAAACCCTCGATCAATCAGACTAATCCCCGAAGTCAGCAACGCAAACCCTCCAACGACATCCCTCACTATCGCTCGAAAGCCCACAGGCTAAGGCATATTAGGCCGCCCCACGAACAGGCGTCGACAGCCCAAAGCCACAGCCTGCTCGACGGGCTACCACGCGGACCGAGACTGTACGCTCGAGGGTACAACTCGGGGACCCCTCGAGGACGGAACTGCGCCCGAGCGAACGAGCCCGTCCTCGAGGACGGAACTTCGCCCGTGCGAATAGGCAACCCTCGAGCACAAAATACCCCTCGGCTACCTACTCCCCGTATGGATCCAGGCGCATTCAATGCATTTTACCTGCTCCCGCCTAACCGTATGGCCACAGTTACCGAAACAGTTGCGAGTATGGCAGTCGAATCCTGCTTTTACCACCCATACCCTGGAATCCCGCGGGTCGTACCTCACTGTTACGCCATACCAAGCACTGTGTCCCGTCCGGCACCTCCTCGAGGCTCGAAAGTCAACACATTCCCCGCATCTCCCGGGATTCGGCCTTATTCGAAGGGCCTCGACCCCCTCGACTCGACCTGAGGCCTCGATCGTCGCCCCTCGACACCGTCACGCATCCTCGAGCGGGACTTCAACAACTCCGGTCAACACTTCAACAACTCCCGACGCGACGGTTGCAGGACCTCCCATGCCGACGTACACCTCTACAGCGACACCGACATGATCGGCATCGGCGTCATACGTCACCGACCACGTTAGCACTAAAAATATGTACTCCTGTGCCTCTCCTTCGCCTATAAAAGGAGGCGCCAGGGCTTGGGACAGAGGATCCGAGATCCGAAAGCATCACACGCTAAGGCTTAGATCACAGAACAACACCGTGAGACAGTGTAGAGAGCTGAGCGCCCGAAACGCTCGAGCTCAAGCCCATACTTCTCACACCCGCTTGTATTCACCCCTGTACTAGCGCTTCGGTGCAAGATAACACGAACTATCCCCCTCCGCTGGACGTAGGGCCTTCTTTGCCCGAACCAGGATAAATCGCCGTGTCCTTCTTGCATCACCCACCGGATTAAGGGAGCACGCAATTACGAATTTACTCGTTGGTGTTGACCCCTGGGGTCGAAACACCGACAGTTGGCGCGCCAGGTAGGGGTCCTGCGTGTTACCAACGATTTCCCGCCATTCTTTCCGGACGGGCGACTCTGTTTCACCACTTCCTCGCGCTACGGTGATCTGGTTCGGGAGCCTGGAGTTCATGTCCCTCAGACAGGGCTATGACATGACCCTGCTCTCGATCAGTGACCCAAGCGGAGGTCGCAGTGTGACCCCACGCTCAGGAGGGGCCACTCGTCGGTCTCGCCACCATGCGGCCGCAATCAGAAGGAGGCGGATCGGCGCCGTCATCACCATCAACCTGAGTCGAGATTGGTGCCCGCTGCAGTCCCCTCGCTCCTGACCAGTGATGAGGAGCCCCTTGTTGGGGGATTATCTGACCTGAGTTCAGGAGCAGAGGACGGACCGGTAGGGCTCCACGACAACCTCAACTTCACCTTCGCAATGCACTCGTTAAGGGAGCCCAGCAGAGCTCCCCCGATGCGCGCAAACCCACTACATCGAGCCTACTTCCGCACAAGCTGTTCGAGCGTCGTCGACGGTTCCCATTCGGCCTCAACAATGCCGCAAAGGCGTTCTCGACCTTGACCCGCGCCAACATGAGCACGATAGGGGACCGCCCAGGCGCCCTCCTTCGAGCAATGACGGACGTGGGGACGGTCATGCCGGCCTCCGTGGACTTGGGCTTCGCGAGAGCACCCGGCCCTCGAAGGTACACCGTCGGCATACTCCGATAGCAGCTGCAGGAGGAGGCGCGGGGACAAATTCCCCGTCTTCTACTGAGGCGACCCAGGCTCCGGCTCTGACCATTGGGACCCTACCCGCGAGTGTCCCCACATCGACGATGACATTGCCTCCAGTGAGGACACTGTCGATCCGATGACCGATGCGGCTGCCGCTGCGGCGGGAGGGGCTTCCCCCAGAGCAGAGGTTCGACAACCAGTCGCACCCCGAGAGGCGTGCCCCCGTCCTGACGAGCAGGACGCACAGCTGGCACAAATTCGGGAGTTGCAGGCTAAACTCGCCGACGACCAGGAACGACTACGCCAGCTCGAGCGAACCCTTGAGCAGGAGCGACCACCACCCGGCGGAAGAGCCCGAGCCAGGGCCCGAGAGGTCAACCGGCAGATCAACGAGGGCGAGGCACCCGAACATCCCGTCAACCGTTACCCTCGAGCAAGCCAGAACGTTGTCGCGGCGGCGATGCTTCTTCGCAATATGCCCGCGCCATCCAACTCGCAAGCTCGACGGGTACAACGCGAGATCGAGGGTCTCCTCCAAGTTGCTGCTGTTCAGCAAGCCGAGAGCTCAGCCTCGAGGCGTCGAGGAGCAGCTTCTGAACCACAGGACGAGCCCTCCCGGCCTGAAAGGGAGGGCTCGGTCGATCAAAAGGCGCCCCCCCGAGCGAAGAAGACACCAGCCCGAGATCGTATCATCGACAACCGCGCCCCACGTGACGCGCGCCTCGATATCATCGAGAACCGCAAGCGCAAACACGGGGACGCCGAGGATCGAGGGTACAGTGCCCATCGTGGGGGACGTTACGACAGCGATGAAGACCGACGGGCCCCGGAGCCACCGAGTCCCCGAGTTTTCAGCAGGACGATCCGCAACGCCCGGCTGCCCGACAAGTTTCGACCCCCCACGAGCGTCGTCAAGTACAACGGCGAAACCAAACCCGAGCTCTGGCTAGCCGATTTTCGACTGGCTTGTGAGGCAGGCGGGGCACGTGACGATCGCGCGATCATACGTCACCTTCCCCTGTTCCTATCCGACACCGCGCGTAGGTGGCTCGAGGAGCTTCCCCCTAACCAGATTCACGACTGGGTCGACCTGGTCCGAATCTTCGAGGGGAACTTCAAGGGCACCTACGTGCATCCTGGAAACTCCTGGGAACTGCGCAACTACAAGCAGAAACCAGGGGAGTCTCTGCGTGACTTCGCTCGGCGTTTCTCCAAGCTCCGAACCGAACTCCCCCACATCTCTGATCTCGACGTAATTCTAGCGTTTGTTGCGGGTACGACCTGCAAGGACCTAGTTCGCGAGTTGGGGCGCAACCGCCCCAACACCGTTGACGAGCTCATGGATGTGGTCGCCAATTACGCGGCTAGCGAGGAGGCGGTCGGAGCCTTCTTCGACGACGAAAAAGACAAGAGAAAGGCACCGGCAGTCGATGCCGGGGGCTCGAACAAAGGTTCGAAGAAGAAGAAGAATCAGCAAGGCAAGCGTGAGATTGCAGACGACGATCTCGTCGCAGCAGCCGAGCGCAAAAAACCTCGAGGTCCCCCCGAAGGGGCCATCTTCGACAAGATGCTCGAGGAGCCCTGCCCTTATCACAAGGACGGGGTGAAACACAAACTCAAGGACTGCCGCATCCTTCGAAATCGTTGTTGTCGACAAGTTTACCAAGTGGATCGAGGCCCGGCCTATCGGCAACATCCGCTCCGAGCGGGCGGTCGAGTTCTTCACCGACATCATCCATCGCTTCGGGGTCCCGAACGTCATCATCACTGACAACGGCACACAATTCACTGGCAAGAAGTTCTTGGATTTCTGCGATCGCCATCACATCCGTGTGAACTGGTCCGCGGTTGCTCATCCTCGAACTAACGGCCAGGTCGAGCGCGCCAATGGCATGATTTTGCAGGGCCTCAAGCCGAGAATCTTCAACCGCCTTAACAAGCACAGAAAGAAATGGGCCGCGGAGCTGCCTTCAGTCCTGTGGAGCTTAAGGACAACACCAAGTCGAGCCACGGGGTTCACACCATTCTTCTTGGTCTATGGGTCCGAGGCCGTCCTCTCCATTGATCTCGAGTATGGTTCCCCTCGACTAAAGGCCTACAACGAGCAAACCAACGAAAAAGCCCTCGCAAACGCCGTCGACCAGCTCGAGGAAGCTCGAGACATGACGCTGATTCACTCCGCGAGGTATCAGCAGAAGCTTCGACGCTACCACGACAAGCACGTGCGCTCGAGGGACTTCCAAGTTGGAGACCTCGTCCTACGTCGACGTCAGAGCAACAAGGGGCGTCACAAGCTGACTCCACCATGGGAAGGCCCATACACCGTAGCTGAGGTGCTGAAGCCCGGAACGTACAAGCTAGCGAACAACAAGGGCGAAACCTTCACCAACGCATGGAACATCGAACAGCTACGTCGTTTCTACCCCTAGGGCATCGATACCCTTGTACATTCTCGCATGTTTCGTACATTTTCGCATGACAAATATAAGAAGTACTTTCGATTATAAGTTTAAACTTATTATTATACATGCAAGAGGTAGCCTCGACCCTGTCTCGCCAGAGTCGAGCCTCCCTCGGGGGCTAACGGGGGGAACCCCCTAAGTTCCTAAAAAATACGAACGATTTTTCAAAAAATCGAGCGTCTCCTTTTGCTTCGTAACTAAGTAGAAAACGCCTCGAACTCCCTCGAGGTCGATGAGGGCTGTCGAGCCGGGAGCTCTCCTACGCCCCAGGGCTACGGTACCTCCACTCACTCCCCCCCTCGAGGGATATGAGCATGCGTCGAACACTTAGTCGAAAAGCAAAGGTCAGATGATCGAAGTTCGAGCGTCTCTTCTTTTCTTCGCTTCTACGCGCTTCGTGACTAAGAAAACACCTCGAATTCCCTAAGGGTCGAGGGCTGTCGAGCCGGGAGCTCTCCTACGCCTCTGGGCTACGGTACCTCCACTCGCTCCCCCCTCAAGGGATACGAGCACGCGTCGAACACTTAGTCAAAAAAGCAAAATCTAGGCGAAAGAAAACAGAGAAGGCTCGAACTTGAAATATCCAAATGCATTACGATAGATGCATAGATGTTTTAAAGGCCCCCGAGGCCATACTGAATATAAGTTACAAAAACTAACTTATTTACACGGGCACTTTCTCCCAGTTTTGTCCTACAGGCCCGCTCCGCCGTCTCCGTCGCCGCCCTCCTCGACGGTGTACCCTTCATCTTCGGGGAGGAGGACTTCATCCTCGAACAGCTTCACCAGCGCTTCCCCCGGCTTCTCGGCATCCTGGATCAGCCCCCGGCATCGCTCCTTGTTCTCGGCATCGGTCTTCGAGATGTCGGGGACGAAGCCTTGGGCAACGACGTCCATGTCGAAGATGAAGCCGGAGGAAACCACCGCCAGCGCGCGCTTCACGCCGGTGTGGAGCGCCTCCCGCACGCGATCCCGAAGGGTGGCGTCGAGGTGGTAGAGCTGGTCGACAAGCGCGGCCCCCGGGATATCTTCTTCAGCCACCTCGACGGGCTCGACCTCCCAGGAGGTACAGAGCCTGTTGATGGCAACCCGGAACCTGCCGAGAAGCGCCCCCTCCGCCACGAGGCTCTCCTGTAGCGCCTTGGCGGCGGCCTGAGTGGAGAGTAGCTCGGACTCCAGGCCTGAAAGACAAAACAAGAATTAAACAAGTCACACGGAAAGAAAAAGGTCAAAGCCCACCAAGGAACTCACTGGCACAGCGGGTCTGGAGGGCGCTGCGGTCCTCCAGCATGGCGTCGTGCTCCTCCCGAGCCTTGTCTCGCTCCCGCTGGGCCTTCTTGAAAGCCCGAGTCAAGTCGATCTTCTCGCACCGGAGGGTCTCGAGGGCACCACCAGCCAAGATGATGGCTTGCTCATTCTCTCGAAGGGTAGCCTTCATCACCTCGAGCTTGGCGTCCAGACTGTCGGCTCGACCCTTCTCCTCCTTGACCAAGGCGGAGAGGGTGTCGCGCGCCGTGGAGACCTGAGCCAGACTGGCCTCGAGCAAGCGGATACTCTCCACGGAGCCTCGGGCCTCCTCCGCGAGCAGCATGACGTGCTCTTGAGCGCGAGCGCCATCGCTCTTGGCCTCCTCCGCTTCGCCCCTGGCCGCGTCGACCTCCTCCTTGACCCGCCGGAGCTCCTCCTTGACTCGGGCGGCTTCACCTCAAGTTGCCTCGGCGTCCTCCTTCGCCTGGGCGGCCTCTTCCTTGGCCCTGGCGGCCTGCTCCCTGGCCCGCTTCACCTCCTCCTCGACCTCGGCCACCCTGCTCTGTGCAGAACGGCCGGCCTCGAGTTGGCGAAGCACTTCCTCCCGGCTGTTATGCGTTTCATGGAGGAAGTATGACTTGGAGTGGGAACGCCTCCGCAAGTCCTGGAAACAGGAAATCGAGGGTTAAGGCGATCCATACGGGAAAAGCCAAAAACCGTATGTGATCCAAACGGGGACTTACCGCGAGACTCTGGTCGAGATCCCCAACGAGCTCGACACCCAGCTTGAGGAGAAGTGTTAGAGCTCGACGCCGTAGAAGTTCGTCAGCCCCCGCATGAACTCGCTCGGGGGCGCTCTGAGCCCGTGCCGGTGGTACTTGAGGAAGCTCACCACGTAGCCCTCCGGCGGGTTTGGCTCCGGGTGGCCCCTCGGCGGCGCGATCCACTCCGGCCGAGTCGGATCGGTGACAGGGCGGAGAAGTCCCTCTCTTACCAGCTCGTTCAACCTCTGCCGCGTCACGGTCGACGGCCGCCAGGGTTCCGCCGGCTGAAAGATGGGGGCCATGGCAGCGGCAGCGGCACGGATCTGTTCGGTGGACGCGGCGGCGGCGGCGACGATGCGGATCTCCTCGGCGGACGGGCGGCCAGGAAGGTTCCCAATCGCGGTTTCCCGCTCTAAGCTCCTACCCTCGCGCGCAGGAAAGCAGGAACTCGGGAGCACTAGCGGTGGAGAAGGCAGGAAGGCAAAACCAGGGGCGAACAGTGCCTGTCCCCCCTGGTTTTATACCCAGGAAGAGCAACGGGCGGAATCCAGCGGCAGAAAAAGGTAACTCCCCGCAATTGATGCGCTTACCTACCCGTTCCCCCTCGATCCTCGGCCAGATACACGCGTTGCACCTCAGGCAACAAGCCATTGCTCGGGCCCACCACGATCTCCACCACTGCACCGTTTAAGCCTACTCCTTAAAAGACGCGTCCAACGCTAAGAAAAATAAACGTTGCTCGCCGACGGACTCTTCCAGGAGAAGGTAAATGGGCTCCGGCCCCACAACAAGCCTCGAGGGAGCGAAGGCTGGCCCTCGACCAGGGTTCGACAGCCGCCCTCGAGCACCCGAGTCAAGGGTGACCAAGGGGGAGCCAACACGAGGCCCCGCTCGAGAACGAACTCTCGAGACCCCTTTGGACATATCCAAGGCGAAATGCTACGGACTTTTATGGAATCCCCCCGAAGGGAGGCATCGAGCCGCCGAGACCTATCGAATGGAATCGGTATCCGTAGGTCCATTGCGTTTTGTTTTAATGAGACCGCCTCTGGGCCTCCAGCCGACCTCTATCGAACGAGGATCGGGCTCTCACTTGGATTCTCCCGTTACCAGCTCACTGAGAACTTCGAGGCTCGCCCTATCGAGGGTAGTCCGACGCTTCTCGCCTCACGTCCGATCGAAAGGACTCGTGAGATGAACGCCGAGGCCGGCAGCGCCCCAGCCGCACGAGGCTCGAGAGCCCGACCGTGTCTGGCACCCCTCAATGAAAGAGGGTCGAAAATCCCCTGGGGGTTCGATGTTCCGACATACCCCTCGGTAAAGCGCCACGACTCCAGTTCAAGTCCATACCCAATTGGACGAGCACCCCTCGACCAAAGACAAATAAAGCCCTCGAAGGAGTCTTCCGACTCCTCCAAGGCCTCGGGGGCTACCCCCGCGGATGACGCTCGCGCGCCTCCCGCAGAAAAATCCGAGTCACACCTCGCTCCCGTCTCCTGACCCCCTGCCTGAGTGCCACCACTCACGCAGGGGCTTGGGGGCTACTGTCGAGGATCTGGGAAAGGGGTATCCCAAAGCCTCGATTAACCAGACTAATCCCCGAGGTCAGCAACGCAAACCCTCCAACGACGTCCCTCACTATCGCTCGAAAGCCCACAGGCTAAGGCATACTGGGCCGACTCCCGAACGGGCGTCGACAGCCCGAAGCTACAGCCTGCTCGACGGGCTACCGCGCGGACCGAGACTGTACGCTCGAGGGTACGGCTCGGGCGACCCCTCGAGAACGGAACTTCGCCCAGGCGAACGGGCCGGCCTCGCGGACGGAACTGCGCCCGAGCGAACGAGCCCATCCTCGAGGACGGAACTTCGCCCGGGCGAATAGGCAACCCTCGAGCACAGAATACCCCTCGGCTACCTACTCCCCGTACGGATCCAGGCGCATTCGATGCATTTTACCTGCTCCCGCCTAACCGTATGACCACAGTTACCGAAACAGTTGCGAGTATGGCAGTCGAATCCTGCTTTTACCGCCCATACCCTGGAATCCCGCGGGTTGTACCTCACTGTTACGCCATACCAAGCATTGTGTCTCGTCCGGCACCTCCTCGAGGCTCGAAAGTCAACACATTCCCCGCATCTCCCGGGATTCGGCCTTATTCGAAGGGCCTCGACCCCCTCGACTCAACCCCCTCGACTCGACCTGAGGCCTCGACCGTCGCCCCTCGACACCGTCACGCATCCTCGAGCGGGACTTCAACAACTCCGGTCAACACTTCAACAACTCCCGACACGACGGTTGCAGGATCTCCCATGCCGACGTACACCTCTACAGCGACCCCAACATGATCGGCATCGGCGTCATACGTCACCGACCACGTTAGCACTAAAAATATGTACTCCTGTGCCTCTCCTTCGCCTATAAAAGGAGGCGCCAGGGCTTGGGACAGAGGATCCGAGATCCAAAAGCATCACACGCTAAGGCTTAGATCACAGAACAACACCGTGAGACAGTGTAGAGAGCTGAGCGCCCGAAACGCTCGAGCTCAAGCCCATACTTCTCACACCCGCTTGTATTCACCCCTATACTAGCGCTTCGGTGCAAAATAACACGAACTATCTCCCCCCCCCCCCCCGGCTGGACGTAGGGCCTTCTTTGCCCGAACCAGGATAAATCGCCGTGTCCTTCTTGCATCACCCACCGAATTAAGGGAGCACGCAATTACGAATTTACTCGTTGGTGTTGACCCCCGGGGTCGAAACACCGACAATCAGGAAGTTTAATTAGATAACCAATATATGCCAACCTAACAATAGCACCTGACTCATCAGCATCCTACAAACTGATACTAGCAAGGAATAAGATCTGCAGACAAACCTACAGTTGATGATATTGTGGTTAAACAGTTTTACTACCTAAGTTACTACAGAAAATGGAATGGATTCACTCTGTATTTATGCCTCTTAAGCCAAACAATGGGAATTCTTATGTAAAAAAGTTGAAATTTACTGACAGCTCCACCAATCACTTTAGGGGCACCGGGGCAGTAAAGTGTAAAATACGAAAACAACAACGAAAAAACATAAAAAACAACAGCATAAAATCTAACAAAACACAAGGTTTTGAAAGTCACACTTATTTAACAAAGGAGCAATAAAAGTAAGGAACACCTAAACGGCTAAACCAACACAAGGTTTTGAAAGTCACACTTATTTAACAAAGGAGCAATAAAAGTAAGGAACACCTAAACGGCTAAGCCACATTCAAAATTCAAATTGCTAGAAACAAGAGTGCAAGGAAAAGCTGATGACACAAAGAAGCAAACAAAATGGAGTAATGGACTATAAAAGTGGCTGAAGAAAAGATAACACAATGCAATAGCTAAAAAGATTATTGGTGACTCGTGAACAGAAAATAATCACATGTTTCTAATGGCGAAATAGTGTATAATCTAGAAGATATATTCACTGTTAGGGACTGGATTAGAAGAACACAGGTTTTGTGATATATTTATGATTAACCAAAGCATAATAAAATTACCTGATTGAATCAAACAATTTACTAAGATGCATGCTATGATGCTAAGATTTGGTTGAGAAAAGGCGTCAATTCTTTTAAATTTGACAAGCAGCATCCAAAACAACAAACTCAAATCCCTAAACACAATCATGGATGCAATAGTTAAAATGAAACAAGGAGCCTTTTCTCAAATGCAGAGAACCATAAAATCAATGGCAAGCACAACTCTATCTGAGATTCTGAGACAAGGATGTTTGGGATGGGGCTCTAATATCTTATCCTCCACCAAAGTGTACAAGATCCTGATGGGGCACTCCTGGATTGTTGATCATCAATCAAGCCTTTAAGTGGATTTGGAAATATTTTTGTCAGACAAAGCACAAGGTCTACTTCTGGCTTTTGGCCAAAGACAGACTAAGCACCAGAAACATTCTAAAAAATGAAACAAACTTTGTTTAAAAGTACTATAACAAGATAATGACTGGCTCCAACGCAAATGAGAAACCACATCATAACAAGAACACTCCAAGAGACCGGATTGCTCCAAGCTGACCAACCTCATGTTCTTTGTCATGATCCAAAAATTATTAAAGATGCATGCTCTTTATGATCATGTTACATGAAAAATAACATACTGCCTGAAATGATGACCTTAAACTTGTGGATTCATACGAAACAGAATGATGCAAGTGTGCACTTAAACAGAAGAGATCACATGCATAGATAGATAAATGTACCAATTCTTCACAATACAAATTAACAAGGTGCACAGATTTCCTCGAGTAGACACCCAAATTGAGAGCACACGATGGCTAAGGATGCATTAATGTGAGGCCGTGACCTGAAACTCAGACTTCGTCAGCCCCCCATGACTAATGGAGCTGCGCATTCAATCAACTGAAATAAAACCTCAAGGTAGCTCAAGCTTCCCCTCCAAAAAGACGCGCAGTACCAGTCAATTGTCCTAGAGTCCTAGGTGAATCGCACATTTTGCTAACCGCAATGCCGCTGCGCTAATTCCCACATGTCATTAGCCGCAACGAACCAAGCAACGCAGCCAAATGAGCGAGGAACCATGAAAGAGGCAGATCAAGAAACGCGCGCAAGCGACCACGGAGCAAGAACGAGGCAGACAGAGCAAAGGATGCGGGAAAGAAGCATGGGGAAGAGCTGTCGGAATGCTCACTATCAGCCCCGCCGAGCTGGGCGACGGCATCGACGAAGCGGTCGTGGAGGTCGGCCGTCCAGCGGAGCCTAGGCTTGGGGTCGGCCGTGAGCACCACGCTGGGCCCGCCGCCGTGCCCGTGCAGCCCCAACCCGGCGCCACTGCGCGGTGCGTCCTCGGCGGCGGCGACGTCGGCTCGACCGCGGCCAGCGTGGTGGATCAGGCTGGGGAACATCTCCCCGCCCGGAGCTCACCTGCGCTTTAGACTCTCCGCGCCCGGTTCCCTCCAAAGATTGGAGCTTTTCTTGTGATGGCTGCAGCCGTTCTTCCCCGCTTTCCTCCTCCCCTTTTTGCTTGTGCAGCAGACAGCAACACCGAGTTTTCCCCAAGGAAAGATTCGACCGGCCGCGGCGCCCACGGACGGGCACATTGCGACGTCCCGGGCTTTCACCGTCGCAGTCGCAAGCCAAGCTATCATCACTCATCATCGCACACCACGCTTCTATCGGCTTAGTCCATGTGGGCACACCACGCCATAGTCCAGACTTGAAACTCCTGACTCTGACTGCCACGTGGGCATAAAAAGTGGCTTTATCCGCTTGAAGTCACGGGAGACATGGATTAATCAGAACCCTACCATTTAAAATTCTATTATTACTGTTTATCTTTTTGTAACGGTGCTATTATAATTCTTGTCCATCCCATATATGTCGTCTATAACTCTTATAGAGCAAAATTCAACGGTCTATTTCTCTTAACACGAAAAATGTTCACTTCAGTAATTTAGAATCAACCACATGATCAATTTATCTTGACATACAAAACGTCTACATCAACAGGCCATTGTCAACCCTAATATATATTTCTCTCTACATGCGAAGTATCTACCTCAGAAGTCAACTAGGTGTCCACCTCAGCAGTCTGTAATTTGCGATTAAAGTTCACTAGTTCAAGAATTATAATATCCATGTCAGCGAGACACATCATCCATTATGGATACAATCTCCATAATTATGCTCTATACATATATTATATCATATTCATTCATGTATCACTAACATTCTACATATACAACACATAATTCTTATTAGTTAACATTATAACCCATTTATATATATATCCTTCATGGACAACTATGGGCCCACAGCTCCAGTCTGATCACCCCTTTCTAGTTCCCTCCACGTGCCACGTGCCCCAATCCATGAAGTCACATTGCGCCCACCAAGGTCGTCGTCCCATGCCGTTGCACTCGCCACTGGCGGAGCTACGTGTATGCCTGGGTATTCATCGGAATATCCAAGATTTTGGCAAAAAAATTAATACATATACTAGGAGTACATGTATACCAAGAGAGACAAAAGCCCACGAACAAGCAGTGAGTGGCAGCCGAGCAGACCAACAATATTTTAGTTAATATGGATGGATTTGATAAATGTCATGGACATTATAACTTTTCATCCATTATATTGTATATTTGCTTTAAATTTTTGTACAGTTGGCATACCCAGCTATAAATACCTAGCTCCGCCAGTGGCATTCAGCCCATGGAGACTGGCTAGCCACCCAAGCTCTACCGACGACCACCCCACCCTACCCCACGCCACTATGGACCCACGCGATCGCTACGAAATCTCTTTCTTCTGTTGTATCCACCCGATTTGGATGCTTTGCTGGACATAGGGCTCTGACATCATAAACCAAGATACATCGTTGTGTCTTCTCGCATGTTCTTGAGATCACCAGAGCTACCAAAGACCCTGAAGGGTCCCTTGGTTGGTTTTGACAATTCAGTGGTAACTTTAGGTGGACTAATGTGTTGATGTGAGAATACACAGGAGATTAGTCCATTGGTGCATGTAATGATAAAGGAGCTCATGGAATATGAGACAGACATGGAGTCATGTGACCGAGATGGAGAAGATCAAGATGAAGCTTGGCTCGATGGACCGATTGGATGTGTGAAGGGCAAGTCAAGGCTTTGAAGCGATGGACCATAAGACGGTGAAGCTTGAGCAAGACTTGGCGTCGACAGACCGACTCAACGGTGAAGAGCAACTGAGGTCAAGATCGATGGACCAAGAAGGTCATGTGATGATATGAGGTGGATCATATCATTTGGTGATCATGTCGTGCATGTATTGCATTGCCTCATTGGAGGAAAATGGTGCAAATGGAAATACGCAAGGCAAAGTATAACCTAGGGCATTTTATTCATCGGTCATAGGTGTGTAGAGAAGTTGATGACCGAATTTAGGATTGATAGTCGTACTATCAAGAGGGGCAAACTTGTTTGCATATCGATCATCTAGTGCCACTTGTCAAGCAGACAGCCGAGCCGGAGCTGGCGTCGGACGCTTCTGGAGAAACGCATCGGACGCGTGACATCAGCGTCCGGCGCTCTCTGCTAGAGGAGGGCTGGAACTCCAACGCGTCGGACGCTAGGGTGCCGGAGCGTCGGATGCGTTCGACGGGCGTCCGACGCTACTCAGAGGAGGTCGTCTTCGGGACCAGCCGACGGATGATGGCGACAGACGCTGGCCAGAAAGCGTCGGACGTTGAGGTTTGGCATCCGACGCCTCCAACGGCTAGTTATTCGAGGCTGAGCGCGTGTGCACGTGTCGGACGCTAGGCTGAGCGTTTGACGGCGAGGTACTGATGCATCTGACGGTCACGTTTTGCTGACTCGGCTGGGTAACGGTTAGTTTCTTGGCTTGGTCTATAAATAGAGATATTGGCGCCATTTGAGATGTTGAGCACCTTGGGGACTTGTTGTCCACCTTGGAGAGTGCTTGGAGAACCCTCTACTCACTTGTGCTTGATAGAGATCATCAGATCGAGTGAGAGAGTGATTCTAGTGCGTTGCATTGAGAGATTGCATCGAGTGGCACTAGGTGTTCGTGTTGCAAGCCAGTGTGCTTGTTACTCTTGGAGGTTCTCACCTCCTAGACGGTTTGGTGGCAAGAGACTCCGTGGAAGCACGCAAGGAGATTGTGCGGTGCTCCAGAGAAGAGATTGTGAGGGGTATTATGCTCACCCGCGAGAGATGGCGAAGATCAACTCTAGTTGAGCCCGTGGCTTGAAGGATCCCCATCTTGTGTTGGTTTCATCACACCCAGCTGCGGGTTTGGCTAGGTGACGCCAATTAGCGTGTGAACCTCCAAGTGGGTGTATCGCCACAAGAGGACGTAGCTTGGTGGCAACCAAGTGAATCTCGGTAAAAATCGCCATGTCATCTTGTGTCCACACTTCATGATGGTTTGCAATCTCCTTCACAAACTTTGTATTTATATTCATATTTAGCTTGCTTGTGTTGTTGCTCTAGTGATTAGTTTGCTTGTGTAGCTTGCTAATCATCTTCAAAGTAGAGCTCTTTGCTTTGCTTATCTTGTGTAGTTAAGTGAAGTTGAGCTCTTGGGCTCGGCTTGTGTAGCCTTGTCCTTGAGCAACTAGTGAGCTTAGGTTGACTTTGTGCTTTTGCTCATTAGAATTGTGTAGGTGCTCCCTTGTTTGCTAAAGTACTAGTTACTTAGGTATGTGTGACCTTGCATGCTAGAATTAATTAGGAGAGCACTAGCTAGATTGGCACCTAGCTTTGATATTTAGGATCTTTTATAAGGTGCATCTAGAGTCATAGTTAGAGGGGTGAAGTCTTGGCTAGACCGATAGTTTTAGTTTTGCATTTGTTTCGGTTAGCCGGTGCGATAAGTTTTAGAAAAGACTATTCACCCTTAGTCCGCCATCTCGACCTTTCAGACCCACAGTCCTAAAATTTGATGGACAACGATGCTTGCCACAACAAGGAACCTGCGACAGCTAGTGCGCTAGGAAGGGGGAGCGCGACGAGTGTGATCATGGCTCATCGCAAGAGTAGACAACACCGAGATAGGGTTGTCCGCCTCCCCGATGAGTTCTCTGTTAGAGTCGAGGCCTTCTCCCTGGCCAGGTCCTCAACTGTGGGAGCTTGGCCTATGTCACTGATTGCCACGATGAATTTCTCCCACTCAAGTAGAGCGAGGCAGTGGACAACAAATCCCTAGCATAGTGTCCTTCGATGGACCTCTTGGGAGCAGATCCGACGGCCTCGCACAAGATATCCGACTCGGCTTCAGCCTAAACTCCACCACGTCATGGTCTATATGTTGGCGAGCGTCCACTATTTCCACCAACGAGGTGGTGTCGCTGCCTGAGCACTTCTGCTACTACATACCAGACCTGCTATATAGGATCCATAATGCGGTGACGTCGTTCTAGCTCGAGATGGAGCGCCTCGCCAGCCAGGAGGTGCCGCGTGGCGCGTCCTCTCAGGTGAAATAGGGATCGACGTCCCCTCCCTGCACAACCTGAAATCCTCTGTGTAGTCAGAGTACGTGCTGACTACTAGTCCACTCCTGTGTCCACATCGACGACGGGGTCATCACCGCAACCGCCCACCCCCCCACCCCCCCAAAAAGCTCACGCCTCTAGACATGAGTCTCACTAGCCAAGTGGCCTGCTTCAAGGAAGGACAAACGACTCTAGTCCCGGTAGACAGATCTTGATGTCGCTAAGGCAGAGCTCATAAGGAAAAGAGAGGAGCTTGAACAATAGTTTTTATACTTTTTGACTCATGACTTGATCCAAACCCAAAGAAAGATATAAAGTAGAAAACATGAGAAATAGCTTGACATGAGAGGCTGGTTTGGACCAAATATTTTGATGCGACACTTTTTTGAACTTCACCCAAACCGGTGTTTGATACGATCTAGTTTCTTCAAGCATGCACTTTGAACCAGCTAAGCCAAGGTTTTCAAAATCTAGGAGTATTAGAATCACAATGTCAATAAGGATTAATTAATATACCAGTGTTGTAAGTCAAGTCTTCAAACAGTATGTGAAAGGAAGACTTAAGTGTGGTCAAATTAATGAGGGAGATGAACAAAGTCTGAGAGTTCACATTATTGTACATACCTGCCTCCTCTCTATAAATAGAGGCCAGCTTCATTGTAAATGTACAGAGACGACAAAGTGAATACAAAGAAAGAAACCCTCCATTCCTGCCTACTCTATGTCTCTAAGTGCTTGCTCCATATATACTATGTATAACTGTGTGTCTTGAGAACTTGATTTCTTAACACCCACTTGTTCTTTGTCAATAATACTAAACAATATTAGCAAGAAATATCTAAAATCCATGAGAATTCTAGATGCTAGTTGGAACGATTATAGACAACTGGAAAATCGTTGTGCCTTTATTAAAAAAGAAAAAAAGGACCAAATTTGTTTCTGCAAGGATATATTTGTAATTTGAGAACTTTCAGAGCGCACATGCGCATAGGGTCTTGGTATAATTGCGCACCAATCAGCATTTCGTAGACTTTCCTCGTGAAAAAAAAAAAGAAAAGTCTGCTCGTACTCTTCCCGGATAGGTTCTGCCCCCAGTCCGGCGGGCGGCGACCATGTCTTCCGGCAGCCGCTACATGGCCTACTCACCGTCGCCATCCACCGGCCCGCACTCCCCTCACCTCCCCCTTGCCGACCATGAGAAGTAAGTACGCCTGGCCTCTGAGCCCTCTCGCCCCCTGATTTTATCCTCTGCCCTTCCTGCTCATTGCTGCGATATTTTTTTTAGTTCTAGTACCGTGATTAGGGCCTGTGTGGTGATTCTGTGGTCGGATATTCTAAAAACAATGGGCCTTGGAGTCGATTGGTGATCCCTGTCTGGTTTATTTTGGCTTAGGATTGGATTGACTGAATGCCCGTTCGGTGCGCTAAAGATTTCTGATTGCCCCAATTCGAGTGGATTTAGATGATCAACGTGCGAGGTGGTAGCTCAACAACTGTGCTCTTCGAGTTGGATTTCTGCCATGTCTAAGACTTGTTTATAGATTGAGGAGTGAATGGTCATCGAGTTGGACTTTTGCCATGTCTAGAACTCAAGGCTTGTATATATTGATTGAGGAGTGAAGAACCTGTATAGTTACATGAATCTTGAACATTTATGTACTAAATTACGATTTATAGGCTTTTGATGGCTGTGTTGGCATTGATACTGGGAGAGGTTTGTTGGTTTCAGATGAGTTTTTATGATTGGAATTGAAACATGGATCTTTTGTTTTTTGGGGATTGGTAAGAGTAAAGTTACTGAGCATTAGTGAACTGATCCTTGCGAGTTCAGCTGATTTCCTAGTGTTTTCTTTGCTTAATAGATTGCAGTTGATATGAACTGTTGATGTTTGGTTGGTGTCACAATCAAACAATCTTGTTCCGTGATTCAGTATGACATTTCTGTTGATGAGCATCCACTTTCTGTTGTTACATGTGTGTGGGCTCACTAATTGTTATTCTTTTCTAGGTACATTGCAGAGTTGCTTGCGGAGAAGCAAAAGCTTGCCCCTTTCATGCAAGTTCTTCCATGCACATCTCGATTGTTGAATCAAGGTAAATCATTAGTAACACATCAACTAAATTTTGTTTCTTGGAAAGAGGCATAGTTGTTTTCCTGAGTGAACAGTTAGTGGAGACATACAAATAATTATGCAAATATTTTTTTCCCTTGTGCTGTTGGTATAATTTCTAGAATCATTGCGGACTTTTAAATATATACCTAACATTCTCAAATCCGAGTTGTAGACAGAAAGAACAGCTTGAAATTCTTCTGTGAACTGAAATTTCATTCACAACCATTATGCACTTCGTCACTTAAAAGAATCCTCAAAATTCTACATGTTGCAGACATACAAATAAGGGAAAAAATTCAAATTACTCCAAGTTTAGTCTGTCTGGATAACACCTTAAACTAATATGTGGTTTGATATACTCCTCTCCCCTCCCACTCACCCCCATACGACTATTTCAGTTGGTTCAGTTTGCCCATTAACAAAGTCTATTTTATTTTTTTTTTCTCTATGTATGAGTTTAAATTTCAAATTTCGTGAGGTCATAATAGACATTATAGTTTCTTTACGAACTTTCCATCATTATGTTTCATACAAATTTGTATTTCTAGTATTAATATATTATCAGGGTTCCTAACTTGTCAAAATAATGATGAAAAATGTATGATGTGTTTTCTAACATAAATTATGGTGTCAGCTATCACCTCACAAAATTTTGAATTAAAAATCAACTTGAACAAGGAAAAACAAAAATAACAATCTTGTTAAGGGGAAAATTGGGCCAACCGAAATAGTTGAGGGGAGTAAACTGATCCAAACTGTACATAGGCTAAACATTAGTTTATATAATGGAAGCAACTTCACAAAAGAGTAGCTACTTACTGTGGTACACAACAGAGGGATAAATATAGTTATAGATACATAGAGAAGGGCTCCTAACATCTTTGTATGGTTGTTACTATTATTTAACCAGTTCCTTTTGTTCTGAATTATTTCCTTGATTTTTCTTGTTTGAATAGCATAGCCATTACGTTGGATTTAAATAAATTCCAAATTGTTGATTTGTTGAGTGTTAAGACTTGGGTCATAGAGTCATGACTCTGCAGTAGTGGAAGCTGACCCTGCTTTAGTATCCTGAGTCAATAGTGCTATGCTTTGATTGCTTCTGGGTACCTGATGCTAATACTGGCATGTACAGCCAATGCTGCTCTGAAAATTTATGTGTGCTTGAAATAGTTGAATGAACTTTAAAACTGTTGAATTTAAGTTGATGTGCTTATCTGTCAACTTCTGACTCGTCTGCTTCAATGCGTAATGCTAACTTATTGGTACCTGTTATGCTTGGCATTCCAAACTGTGAGCAGAAATATTGCATGTGTCTGCACTCTTGGGGATTCCTGTTTTAGATCAACCTGGCTATCAGCACGGTAGTCCCCTTATAAATGGAGGAGCAATACCAAATGGAAGGCCTGTTGAAATGAATGGTTGGGCGCCAGCAATTCCATCTGAAGTATGATTACTGACCACTGACTTAACTATTGCTATTTGTTCTTATGAGTTGTGGTGAATGTGAAATATCTAAATGAACTAACAGCTTGTCTCTTGCTGTTGATGTTTATCACTACTGAATACCCTACAATATTTTTTTGTTCACCAGGCAATTGATAATAAAGTGATGTAGTCTCTAGGGATAAATTCTTATCCCACCTCTGAAGTTGATGACTGGTTGCATATAACTTCTCAAAAAGCCACACAAAATTTTCAAACCTACTGACTGCATGTGTATCGTAAATTTAGAGGAATAACTTATCTTCAGTTATCACCTTTACTTTTTAAGGAATGTGTGTCTTACGCAACCACTGGTGAAACCTAGCCAACTTAAACATGAAATTTTCTGTGGTAAATCATTTGGAATTGTAATTTGCAGTGTATAATGACTAGCTATGTTCTCATTACAAAATGTACTCCAGTTCATTAAATAATTTCCAGAAGTTGGAATCTCAGCATTAAAGTGTAAAGGTGCTCAATTATGATGATTTAAGTACAATTACAACTTCGATTTGGGCATATTCCTGAATATGAAAATGAATTTGACATAACTGGTGAGATTACAGTGCACTCATATTTCTTGCCAGTTCTTGAATTGGGGATTCTGCGTCAACTTTTTTTTTTTAACAACATTAGAGAGATTCTGCATCAAGTTAAGCTAGAATATTCTTGTTTTCAAGTAGTTGATTTTCTTGGGGCTAAATTTTGTTTTATATTTCAGGGAGCAAGCATGTTCCATCCTCCATCTAGGAGTTGGCTCAACCCACAAGGCAGCTCCTCAGGATTTATTGTGAAAAAAACAATGAGAATGGACATACCTGTGGAGAAATACCCTAATGTAAGAAGTTGCTTCCATATCTTGGTTCCGTTGTTGTTCACTACAGATGAATTTTGCATGAGTGTGGCATTGCGCTTTACAGTTCAACTTTGTGGGGCGACTACTTGGTCCAAGGGGAAATTCGCTTAAGCGAGTTGAGGCAAACACCGACTGTCGTGTCCTAATTAGAGGCCGTGGCAGCATAAAGGACGCTGCTAAGGTAGGTTTCATCTTGGTTTATGACTTGTGCTTGTGACATTTTAGATTTGTGTCACTGCTAATATTCTTATTGTAAATTCTTGAGTCATTATGCACCGTGTTGGTTCCTTGTCACGAATTCACCATTTCTAGCCACTTTGGAGCAAGACTTGCTCAGTTGTCGTTGTATCTTAATTTGGGTTGCCCATCTATTTGTGGATAGTGTGGGAGCTTTTAGATGAGTCTTTTCCTTGCTGTTTGGTCACTAAAAGTATTTTTTGAGTAATCATCCTGACATGATTTGGTAATGTATGAGGGCCGTTTTTCTCTCTCTATAATGCAAAGATACACAGCTGTCCTGCGTATTTAAAAAAACTCCAATCCAAATTATTATTTGCTTTGGCTTTGTTCTAACTCAAACTTCTCTAACTTCGATCAAATTTATTTATAGAAAAATGCACCAACATCTAAAACATCAAATTAGTTTTATTAAATTCTCCACGAGATATGTTTTGATAGTGTGTTTACTTTTCTAGAAACTCGGTCTCACGACAAAACTGAAGTGAACTATACTTTGGAACAAAGGGAGTAATGAATATGACCAAAACTGGCGTCATTGTTTACTGACATCTGAATAGAGCAAGCTTATAATGCTAAAGAAAAATAGAGCAAGCTAATAATGCATTTAGCTATAAACTTGATATATTTTATAGGAACAGGTGTACGCGCCAAGTCCTTGGGTATTAGTTTTACCTTAGTAACTTGCTTTTATGTTACGTTTTGTTTGTTTAGCTCATGCTTCAGGACTGCCCAGTGCTGTGTACCTTGTCCTGCTACTGTTGTTATACAGTATTTTTTTATTTTACTGTTGAGGTTACCTCATGTTACTACCTTCAAAATTTGCAGGAAGCAGTAATGAGGGGAAAACCAGGATATGAACACCTTAATGAGCCTCTCCACCTTGTGATTGAAGCTGAGCTGCCAGCCGAAATTGTTGATATCCATCTTATGCAAGCCCGAGAAATTCTGGATGACATGCTGAAACCTGTGGTAGGACACCTTTGCCTATGTTTTTTGTGTGTGAATTTTCCATTTTCAGTTCTAGTTCCAGTTTCAATCATGTTGTGAACATAGTCTTGTCTGGGGTTTATAATCTATATATGTTCAAATATTGTTAGGACGAGTCGATGGACTTTTTCAAGAAGCAGCAGCTTCGAGAACTTGCCATGCTAAACGGCACCCTCAGAGATGACAGCTCGCAAAAGTCTGGTTCGGTCTCCCCATTCCACAACATGGGCATGAAGAGGGCAAAGACTCGTGGTTAAACTAGGGTGGTACTGGTACCTATTTTGACTATCCGAAGAGAAGAAAGCTGTCATGTGACTTGGATTTGCTGCTTAATATATGTTGCAGCTGTGCGTGGCTGTGGCTGTGACTGGCTGTGTAGTGTACTAGACTAGTAGACTACTAGTGTTTACTCTGGAGTTCTAATCTAGGGAAAGAATGTGCTATGCGATTTTGGTAGGCTTGTATAGCTCAACAGGTTGGTATATGGAATTGGAAAGAACTGATTGTATGGAACCGTACTCGGTAATGTTTGTGTGATCTTAGTGCAGAGATGAACATCTGGTATTAATATCTTGTAGTAGTAAGCAGCTTTACTGGGCTGTGGCTGGAGGATAGGGGCTGCTGATTCTATAGATCAAGAGACATAATCATGCTGTCAAAGACCTAGCAAGTTGCAAGGTCGAAGATCGGCGTATAAACTGACTTTCTGGCAAAAGGAGGACTCCAGTAGATTTGTGTATACTTCTGGACAGGGCAATAGCTTGATCATTTTTTGAGACAAAAGAAATATTGACAAATCATGACGTCATTACGAAGCAGATAACAATTGCATATCTGCAATGCTTCTTTTTGAGTGGCCATTAAATATGCTCTAACAATGCAGTGCATTCCAAATCTGCTCTAAGATGAGACAAAAATTAAATATCAAGGCCTTGTTTAGATCACGAAATTTCTAGCCCAAAAAACACTATAGCATTTTGTTTTTATTTGATAAATATTATCCAATTATATTCTAACTAGGTTTAAAAAATTTATCTCATGATTTATAACTAATCTGTATAATTAGTTATTTATTTTACTAATATTTAATATTTCATATATACCACACAGCATTCGATGTGACAGGAAATTTTAAAAAAAAAATTATTTTTTGCTTCATCTAAACAAGGCCCAGGTTAGAGACAATGACAACCCTTAATGTTCTGCACGATTAGCATATTCCTCGGACAGACCAAGCCAAAGAACAGGCGGCGGCATTTGGTTTCTCGGCGTCTCTCCAACCGTCCAAGTCAGGGAGACTCCCTTGTCCGGCCTCCGGTGGTGGGCCCCCTCTCCCAAGTCCCATGCATCGCTCAAATCTACGGCTCTGCGGTTGCTAAAAGAAAAGAAAAAACTACGACTCTGCGCGTGCCACGTCTGTACTCCTTTTTGACACGTGAGCCGTGGCCATGTGTTCGGTGCCTTGTAGTACTCGCTAGCTGATCAACCGAACTACAAATTCCTTGCTAAAAAAATTACAAAATCCTTCTCAAAAATGAAACGAACTACAAAATGGTAGGTGCCCTGGTCTTGTACACGGCCAGTGGCTACCATGGTTATCAGAGCCAAATTGGTTTTTGCAAATGATTCTTAGTGAGCTTAATAAAATAATAAACCTTTGTGTTTGTTGTTGCACTCTACACCCATGACTACGGAAGAGAGTGAGAGTGGAGAAAGGAGAGTACCTTTTCTATTGTTAAATGGGACCCACAATTTGATATATTCACTAGAGCAATCCAACTATATTTTGTACTCCCTCCATCTTAACATAACTTATGATTTTTGAATTATAAACAATATGTTTGACTATTTATTTTATTCAAAAATTTTATACAAATATTATTTATTTTGTTATGACTTAATATACCATTAGAGATACTTTAATGATGATTTAGTCACTTTATTATTTGTATAAAATTTTTGAATAACATGAACGGTCAAATATGAAATCTAAAAGTCAAAAACGTAAATTATTTTAAGACGGAGGAAGTATTCATTTGTGCCGGATCTCATGGTTCGCTTAACATTATTGGAGCTACCCTTAGTCATATTGAACACACTATAATGCATAATGACTTCTAAACATGTACTCCCTCCTTATATTCTAATTTATAAGGCATTTTGGCTTTTTAAGATAACTTTTGTTATATATACTTAATTAGATATAAAACTATTTCTAGATGTATAGTAAACTCAATATATTTAGAAAAGTCAAAATGTTTATAATTTGAAATATATAGAGTAATATACACAATAATATATCCCCTTATTTTTTGGAATAATATAATAATTAAACAAATTAAAAGATCAGAAAAATGGTACAAATCTCTGAAATCTTAGCATATCCTACCTAGACCCAGCTTCACTATTTGGTCTGTGTCAATTGCCACCTGAGCAACGAAAGTAATTATGGAAAGCACGCAAGGAGAGGTGTGACATGCACACAGGGGTATATAGATGTTGATGTACACATAATATAGTTATTACTTTTCTAAGAAAAATAGAAACTTTAGATCATGTAAGTTTAAGTATCCATGTTCTATTTTTCATTATACAAAATTTTACACATAGAACGATTCATAATTAGAAACTAAGAGATAAAAATAGTTAGTCGTACAACTTCTTTTACATCACGTACATGATCAACTCTATATATCATGATTTTAATACGTTTTTTTTCATTTTACACAATCGCATGCTGCCAAATGGTTTGCAACCGTTTATTATGAAGTGCACAATCATGCATTGTCTATTGTGATGCCAAATGGTTTGCAATTAATCTCTTGCTTCACTGTGCAACCACTTAAAAGCATAAAAACCATCTTTTGTGACATAGATTTCTTCACAACGGTCATGGCATTGTTTATTGTCTTACATGGTGACACAACTTATACCATAACATTCTAACACACTTACATTTGTCCTTGTAGTTATCGTGGAGTGTACTACTTAAATCACACGATTTGGAAACTAGCAATGTAGCCTTTTCTAATGTCATATCTTGTGTTGGAATGTCCTTATAGTTATCGTAGAGTGCACTATTTCAATCTCGTGATTTAGAAGCTAGCATCGCAGGCTTTTCGAATGTCATATCCTATGCTGGAGCAAGCCATACAGCTATAAACTTGTATAATATGCTACATTTTTTCGAAACAAACTTGTTTCTTCACTTTAAGGAATAATATTGTATCTCAAAAGCTGAAAATATCACGCTTACCTAAAA
>CM041643.1:24515061-24551502 GCA_023333625.1 Bothriochloa decipiens | reverse complement strand
TTTAGTGCATTTGCACCTGAAATTTATTATATGATTTTTTCTAGACTAAGTTTAAATATCAAAATTTGTGACAGTATACATCTATAGATGCATACAAATGTGCATAATTTCAATTTTTGAAAAATCCTAAGTTTTTTTTCCAAAATAAATTTTCACGATTTCATCATGTAGAGGGTTTGCACTAAATATTTTTCTATCATCTCTTCCCAATAGACGTTGTGTGGATGAGTTTTAGCATGATGCCCACTTTACAGCAGCAAAAAAAGGAATGACTTGCTGAACGAGATATGTAGCTGATGGGAATGGCTAAGATAAAACGATGCAATAATTTCTAATAGAAGCATATTCATATGGGAATATAACATTGCCATATGTAATAGCCTCAGTGATGATTCAAAAAAAGAGAGAGGAAACATATACCGCTGACAAAACAGTGGCAGTGATGCTAAAGAAACCCGTTCTTGCCCCGCTCCTAAGTTCCATATTATTCTACTATAGCAACAATTGGTATTTGAGTTCCCAAAAATTACTCTCTGTTTACTCAACGGCTACATGACCATTGTCTCACACCTAGAGTCCTAGATCACTACACTATGTATACAAGGGTAGCACATACATGAATGTACATATAAATCTGGTTTTCTCCCTTTGTAGACATGGAGAACACTTCTTCCATTTTCATGAACTTGATGGAAGCTGGTCAATAGCACCATTTCCCCTAACCGCACTACCCCATGAACTATCCACAACCATAATTGCCTCCTAATTTTCATCCCAAATATTCACACATATGCGATCCTTTTGGGGTTCAATCACATTACCCCTAATTTCCATTTACACAAGGAGGTTATCCTAGGAGTTTTTACTAGGGGAATGTGGGACAATACCCACAAGAAGGCAGTCAATCATTACTAGCTGGATATGTAGGCTTCTTTCAAGGTAGTCATGGCACCAATTCAAAAGGTGATGAGAGTAGACTAGTTAATTTAGCTTCTCTAGTATCCAAGTTGGTGCAAATCCAAGTTTAGATCTTGCAAGCAGCCTTGATCAGTTTGGAAAAGGAAGAAGCGTGTGTATATTGGGGTGAAGATGAAACCTTAGGCTAAAAAGGTCGACCGATCTAGTTATTGGAGTTGATACAAGGAAAAACATGTATTGGAAGGACAAGGATGTTGCAATATAATGAAACATGCATGCACCCAAAGAACAAAGAACAACTACTCAACGCAAAAACCACTCAAACAAGACTATTCCTTTTATCAAAAAGTTTACTCAATGCAAAAACTATTAAATGCAAGAACAGAGAAGAACAACTACTCAATTAGGCTTCGTTTGCTTGTACGGGGACAGAACACACGTGGCGCACTACCCACGTGGGGATTGGGTGATCCCCTGCCCTCCACCCGATCCCCACCCACACCTGGTGATCTGAACCCCGTTAGTCACCAACGTTTGCATGCACTGAACCGTGGGAGACCGGATTCAGTCTTTAACGAGCAGAAAAATCAAGAAACAATCTCTAAAATTCAAAAAATAGCAAAAATAAGCAACACAATCCAATTTTCACTGTAAAATTCAGAAAATAAATGTATAGCTATGTGAGCCTTGAGTGATCACCAGCAACGTAAGAAGCAACAGACCACGCTTTTCATCTTTATACACAAGATGAATCATATGAAGTTCACGACGACAATTCAGCACAGAAAATTAATTACATGGTACTCTCATCTTCCATTTAACAAACCATTTGCACAAGGTATATAAGTAGTATTGTCATGGCAAAACTAAATATTCAGCTTTGTGGAGCTTCAAATGAAATTAACTAGCCATGTTTTTTCATGGGTAAATGTTGCAGGATGTCTTTCATAACTCCACCTCCTCAGACCTGTTGAAAGCAAAAATCAAATGCTAATGTATTAACACTTATTGTCTGCAGACCAGTCAAGATAAAGCACAAACTATAATAATAAAAAAGATAAAGCACAAACTATCAATCTCAGAACACAGAAAGTAAGAGAGTGCATTGAGCTGTTCCAATCCTAGTGTACTGAAGTTCTACAAACGTCCTTGTAGATCTGGCCATTTGCTTACAAAGTTGGTAATGGATCTCTCATAATTCCAGTCTAAAGGTATGAACTGCCAGAAAAAAGCATGTAAAGTAGACTTTCAGGACCCGACTGAAAGTACAGAGACAGTTGGTCCATATACTGAGTGAAATTGAGTAAATGCAGTCAGACAAAAGTTGTAATATGGAAAGTACACAAACAAATTTAAATAACTGGCTTCTATCTATAGATTTTTCCATATTGTTAGTGATCTGAGATACAAACTTTTCGATCTACAGACTCAGAATGCAATGAAATTTGCAAAGTGCAGCACAGGCTCAGAATGCATGACTCGAATATCATGGCATGATTCACAAGTATTGTACATGCAGCAACTATTTAGTATCTCTGAACAGCAACTTCAAAAGTAAACAAGTATTTTCTCTGAATGCATGACTCTCTGAACAGTAACTAGCTAGGTAGCAGTAACTTGGTCTTAGGACTGTTTGCATAACAAGGACTGAATTAGCTAGTAGGTGAAAATGTGAAATAGTAGTCATCTACAGACAGAGGTGAACAGCACACCCAGAAATAGAGGGCTACATGTTTCAAAAGCTTGAAATAATGCATAGCAAGCTAGAACGGTGCAAAAGGAAGAGGAAACCAATACTGAATTCTAAACCAATATCCACTAAACATACCTCAAATACAGTGAGTGGACTGCCGAACTGAGCAGTTCATTGAGCCACAGAAACTAAAAAGCTAACCATTTATTCCTTATCACAATAAATTAACCAATTAACAAGAGACCAAAGAACATGTGTGCGCTACTGACTATGTTCAGATTTTCAACGCACGGGGCATGGACACAAAGCACAGATCCACACAAAGCTAGTAGTAAGAAAATTCCAAAGACACTGCATCCAATAATTATTTATGAAGGAATACACATGTATATAAGTTCCAGCTACAAAAAATAATAACTTGCCATCTCATTCTCATCTCAGTGAGGCTGCTTGCCTGATCAAAATTCAGATCAAGTGGCATTCAAAAAAAAAACATTCAGATCAAGCTATCCTGCAGATTGCACGCGGTGTCAACAAAACTTCATCTCTGTTAAACATTCTTCTAAAAAAAAACAGAGATAGTTATTACAAAGAGATTTTTTAGCGCGGTATTATAATGATTTCCAAAACGCTACTACTTAGTTTTTGATAAACAGCACAGTCCAAAATTATTGTTGAAAAAAAATCAGATCTAAGAAGCAGATGCATTAAGAAGGCAACTTGCTATCCTGTCAAGAACTTGAGCAATCCTGAACTACTGCACATTGATCCCTCCTTTTCTCTCCCACCTCTTGCACATCCATCAGGACAAGAGTATCATCTCAACAATGAAACTTAGGATTTCAAACCCAGCAATCATCAAGAAACCAGTAGAAAACAATACATAATCACTGAAAGCTGACACAGTTCAACACAATCTTAAATCTCAGTGGCAGTACCTAGCTTTTCTGGAAACAAATTGTTTGCACTAAAAGCATGTTAGTTAGGTCAGAACTCACAATGATCCAGATCAACAGGCGACAGCAGCAAGACTAGTACTGATCATTATTCAACGATGGTGTTCTATTGTATAAAGCACACCACACAAGTATATGGTGATCCTATACTACTGCTCCTATAACTGCTCCTATCATCACAAACTGTACTGAAATCAATTCTTGGGTTACTGCTAACATAACAGTACAAGTACAGTATAAGCAGGAAGGGAATAAAAGCAGCAAGGAAAAAAAAAATATAATTCCCGTCTTGGCCCTATGATAAAGAAAGGACTGTCGCATGTGTAGTGTGTAAACGAGTTATCGACAACGACAACGTCTAAACTTGAAAAATTGTCAGACCTACAACACAAGAAACTGAGAGCGGAGAGGAAGGGAGATCCTGCCGGACCTGAAAAATTGTCGAGATCTTGAGTAGATAGCCGCTTCCCTACAATTGTCGAAATGCCACCGTCTCCCTCCAAGTCGGCATGAACCGATGCCGCCGCCGGCCGCCGCCGCGGTATACTGAAACCCTAACAAGTGAAATTGCTCAGGAGAAGGGGAGGGTGGAGGGGATGAGGCCGAGGAGTGTGGAGGGGATGGGGCCGAGGAGGATTGGAGGAGACGGAGAGCACACCTTCAAGCGCGAGCGGTGGCGGCGTCGTCGCCGGCAGACCTGGCGGCCAGTCGAGAGCGGGGCAGAGTCCCGCGCGACTCGCGAGCGCGAGAAGGGAGCGCGGTCCCGGCCTCGGGTGAGGATAATTTCTTCCCACTTGGATCGAAGTGGATCGGGCGGGTTTTCTTCCAATCCCGCGTCACCCAAATGCAACTTTTTTGCATCCACGTGGGTGGAACCCCGGCGTGGGTTGGTTTCCACGGGAGGCCGGGATCCACTCCAATCCCTGCCGATCCAAGTCTATCCAAACGAAGCCTTAGTGGGTCTACACCATGTATGCTATGACAAGGAGAGAATATTTAAGAAATAGTTGTGGTGATTCCGACGATGAAGCTATGGAAGGAACTCATGAAACATAGTTGGTGGCCAGATTGCGATGTACACATCTCATTCCTCGTAGCGTCTTAGGTTGCTGCTTCTGTGAGGACCATGGCGTTGAGCAAGGGCATGAGCTGCCCGAACACCTCTATGTTGTGAACTTCTCTCCATGCAAGGCGAGCCATATCAGCATCCTCGCTCGCCTCGATCTGATGCCTTGTGCACATTCCATGCCACCACTATTCTCCATTCTACCCCATTTCTTGTTGCGAGCGCGGAAATTGATTTGTGGGATTTCACTCCTCTTCACTTCACGAGAACGAGAGGAGGGTATTTTTACCTAGCATGAAGGAAACGGATGACGGAGTCTGAGGTTTCTATATAGCACTAGTTTTCTTTTTTTTCTTGCACACTATAGCTTTACTGACGGATCAATACTATGTTTTTTTAGCTTCACTAGCACATTGTGTAGGGCCTTAACTTTATTTTGTAACTCCGATAGAACCATGACAGTGACACCTAGTGACAACAAAAGAACATGAACGGATAATGCATTAATTTGTGAAGTGGATATAGGATCGAACAGTAGAGGAGTAGATAAGCTACTGCGTTGGTCTTTAAACTGGCTCATATTTATAAATTGATGTCATGGTATCAAGTGGAAAAGAATGCACATGTGTTCCGGTGAAATAGGACTTTCCATTTCAGTTCTCATCCTACGCGTTGGCCGTTGGCCGCTGTCTGTGTTGCCCAGACCAGCCACACCTTGCGGCTATACCTCTCCTTCACCGTAACCTCCTGCACCAAACCCGGCTAGTTCAGCGCGGCTCACAGCTCCTTTTTATAGACACCTTGTCTCGCATGCACGCAACGACCACCGCACGACGTCCACCCCCCATCTCCTCCATCCTCATATCCTTCCCCCTCTCGCCTTCATACTTGGTTTGCAAACCATCGCGCGCACGCATGCAGCTGGCCGTGGACGGCAGCACGCTCGTGTGCCGGCGGCCGTGCGAGTGAATGAGTGATCGAGCCATGGGCACGCAATGACAAGCAAATAATAAAGGAGGCCAGCCAGCGAGTGAACAAGGACGGAAGATGTCAAACCCGCCGCCAAAGAAGGCGATCCGGAACCCCGGCGCCGGCGCCAGCGCCGGCGGGCCGGCGGGAGCCCCGCGGGGGCCGGCGGGGAACACGGTGAAGTTCGCGCGGCGGACGTCGAGCGGGCGGTACGTGAGCCTGTCCCGGGAGGACATCGACATGGATGGCGAGCTGGGGGCGGACTACACCAACTACACGGTGCAGATCCCGCCCACGCCGGACAACCAGCCGATGATGGACCCGGCGTCCGTGGCCATGAAGGCCGAGGAGCAGTACGTCTCCAACTCGCTCTTCACCGGCGGCTTCAACAGCGTCACGCGCGCCCACCTCATGGACAAGGTGATCGAGTCCGAGGTGACACACCCGCAGATGGCCGGCTCCCGAGGCACCCGCTGCGCCATGCCCGCCTGCGACGGCAAGGTCATGCGCGACGAGCGCGGCGTGGACATCGACCCCTGCGAGTGCAGGTTCAAGATCTGCCGCCATTGCTACCTGGACGCGCAGAAGGACGGCTGCATCTGCCCCGGGTGCAAGGAGCACTACAAGATCGGCGAGTACGCCGACGACGACCCCAACGACGCGTCGGCAGGGAAGCACTACCTACCGGGGCCCGGCGGCGGCATGATGAGCAACGGCAATAAGTCCCTGCTGGCGCGGAACCAGAACGGCGAGTTCGACCACAACCGGTGGCTCTTCGAGAGCTCCGGCACCTACGGCTACGGCAACGCTTACTGGCCCAAGGGCGGCATGTACGACGACGACCTGGACGAGGAGGGCGGCCCCGGGGGTGGCGGCGGCGCCGACGGCGGCATGCTCCCGGAGCAGAAGCCGTTCAAGCCGCTGACCCGCAAGATACCCATGCCGACGTCCATCATCAGCCCCTACAGGATCTTCATCGTCATCCGGGGGTTCGTGCTCGTCTTCTACCTCACGTGGCGCGTCCGCAACCCGAACATGGAGGCGCTCTGGCTGTGGGGCATGTCCATCGTGTGCGAGCTCTGGTTCGCCTTCTCCTGGCTGCTGGACATGCTTCCCAAGGTGAACCCCGTGAACCGGAGCACGGACCTGGCGGTTCTCAAGGAGAAGTTCGAGACGCCGTCGCCGTCCAACCCGCACGGGCGCTCCGACCTGCCGGGGCTGGATGTGTTCGTGTCCACGGCCGACCCGGAGAAGGAGCCGGTGCTCACCACGGCCACCACCATTCTGTCCATCCTGGCCGCGGACTACCCGGTGGAGAAGCTGGCGTGCTACGTGTCCGACGACGGCGGCGCGCTGCTGACCTTCGAGGCCATGGCGGAGGCGGCCAGCTTCGCTAACATCTGGGTGCCCTTCTGCAAGAAGCACGACATCGAGCCCCGGCAGCCGGACAGCTACTTCAGCATCAAGGGCGACCCGACCAAGGGCAAGCGGCGGTCGGACTTCGTCAAGGACCGGCGCAAGGTGAAGCGGGAGTTCGACGAGTTCAAGGTGCGCATCAACGGCCTGCCGGACTCCATCCGGCGGCGCTCTGACGCCTTCAACGCCCGCGAGGACATGAAAATGCTCAAGCACCTCCGCGAGAGCGGCGCGGACCAGGCGGAGCAGCCCAAGGTGAAGAAGGCGACGTGGATGGCGGACGGCACGCACTGGCCGGGGACGTGGGCGGCGTCGGCGCCGGACCACGCAAAGGGAAACCACGCGGGCATCCTACAGGTTGCCGTTGATGCTGATTGATTAATGGATTAATTACTTTCATACACGCATCCGGCACTGACACTGACCTATCCGATTGATGGCTGGCATGTCAGGTGATGCTTAAGCCTCCTTCTCCCGACCCTCTCTACGGGATGCACGACGAGGAGCAGCTCATCGACTTTAGCGACGTGGACATCCGCCTCCCGATGCTTGTCTACATGTCCCGCGAGAAGCGCCCCGGCTACGACCACAACAAGAAGGCCGGCGCCATGAACGCCCTGGTGCGCTGCTCCGCCGTCATGTCCAACGGCCCCTTCATCCTCAACTTCGATTGCGACCACTACATCAACAACGCGCAGGCCATCCGCGAGGCCATGTGCTTCGTCATGGACCGCGGCGGCGAGCGCATCGCCTACATCCAGTTCCCGCAGCGCTTCGAGGGCATCGACCCCTCCGACCGCTACGCCAACAACAACACCGTCTTCTTCGACGGCAACATGCGCGCGCTGGACGGCCTGCAGGGCCCTATGTACGTCGGCACGGGCTGCATGTTCCGCCGCTTCGCGCTCTATGGCTTCGACCCGCCGCGCACCACCGAGTACACGGGCTGGCTATTCAAGAAGAAGAAGGTTACGCTCAGCGCCAGTGGTGGGGCGGCGGACCCGGCGGGCGAGACGGACACGCAGTCGCTCAACCACAAGCAGGGTGGGCAGGGTGGGGACTTCGACGCCGACCTCACGTCCATGATCGTGCCCCGGAGGTTCGGCAACTCGTCGGCTCTGATGGCTTCCATCCCCGTGGCCGAGTTCCAGGCGCGGCCGCTGGCAGACCACCCGGCCGTGCAGCACGGGCGTCCCCCTGGGTCGCTGACGGTGCCCCGGCCGCCGCTGGACCCGCCCACCGTGGCGGAGGCCGTGTCCGTCATCTCCTGCTGGTACGAGGACAAGACGGAGTGGGGGGACCGCGTGGGCTGGATCTACGGCTCCGTGACGGAGGACGTGGTGAGCGGCTACCGCATGCACAACCGCGGGTGGCGCTCCGTCTACTGCATCCCCGAGCGCGACGCCTTCCTGGGCACGGCGCCCATCAACATGACGGACCGCCTCCACCAGGTGCTGCGCTGGGCCACGGGCTCCGTCGAGATCTTCTTCTCCCGGAACAACGCCTTCCTGGCGTCGCGGCGGCTCATGTTCCTGCAGCGGGTGGCCTACCTCAACGTCGGCATCTACCCCTTCACCTCCATCTTCCTGCTAGTCTACTGCTTCATCCCGGCGCTGTCCCTCTTCTCGGGATTCTTCATCGTGCAGACGCTCAACGTCGCCTTCCTCTGCTACTTGCTCACCATCACCATCACCCTCATCGCGCTGGGTATCCTCGAGGTCAAGTGGTCGGGGATCGAGCTCGAGGACTGGTGGCGCAACGAGCAGTTCTGGCTCATCTCCGGGACCAGCGCGCACCTGTACGCCGTCGTGCAAGGCTTGCTCAAGGTCATGGCCGGCATCGAGATCTCCTTCACGCTCACGGCCAAGGCAGCGGCGGAGGACAACGAGGACATCTACGCCGACCTCTACGTCGTCAAGTGGTCCTCTCTGCTCATCCCGCCCATCACCATCGGCATGATAAACCTCATCGCGATCGCCTTCGCCTTCGCGCGCACCGTCTACAGCGACAACCCGCGCTGGGGTAAGTTCATTGGCGGCGGCTTCTTCAGCTTCTGGGTGCTGGCGCATCTCTACCCCTTCGCCAAGGGGCTCATGGGCCGCCGCGGCAAGACGCCCACCATCGTCTTCGTTTGGTCGGGACTCATCTCCATCACCATCTCCCTGCTCTGGGTCGCCATCAGCCCGCCGGAGGCCAGCGCAGGAGGCCGCAGCGCTGGCTTCCAGTTCCCTTGACCTTTGACTTCGGTCCGTCGCCTAGCATTAATTTCTCAGTCTCAGATGCCAGTTCCGTTCCTGATGACGTCTACGTGTCACAACTCCATCTAGTCTGCAATGCATTTCATTCGTGCATTCTACCAGATTCCACTATATCAGTGATGCTGCACGTGCGATAGGTGAGCAAAGTAACTAGAGAGAGATTTGTCAATCTTCTTGTGTTTTGTTTCGACTACTTGTTCTCTGGTAGGGTTAATCGAGATCAGCGTCGTTTCCATAGACAACAAATGGAATTGTTCAGCTCAAACTGAACTAACGAACAGATCCAAGATGTGTATTCATATAAACTTTATTAATTAAGCAGCTGTTTTCCTTCTTTTTCGTTATATATTAAGCAGTCCGTCTGTGTTGACGACTTTGTGCTGTTCGCATGATCTTTAATGGAATTTCTACAAGTTTCCCAATAGAAACATTTGGCACTTCATTTGTCATATCATCAACTAAATTATCAGTCCTAAAACTAGTCCAGTGGTGTCATCTTTGGCCCCTAAACTAAATAAAGTAAATTTGTAATATCTGGGTACCTAGACTAAGTGTTGATTTAAACCTATCTAATTAGGTAGTGTTGATTTGTTTACTTTAACATCTATGTGGCGTTCATGCCAATAAATTTTTACAGTTTATTATTCATATACCTGTTGTGTCACAACACAAGCAACCAAGAAAATCACACCAAGACCCACATGTCATATCATCATTGCTCTCGTAGATATATTGTCACGTTAGTTTGCCACATCAGCAATCATCATATGCTAATTATAACGGAGGAGTTACTAAATGGCAGCACACAAGTCAGTTGAACGAAGAGAATTCTAATTTTGTGTATCTTCCTTTGAACAGCAAGTGAAACGACAGAGCAACAAACACCCGTTGGACAAGGGTTGTTAAGTATTTATGCCAGTACTGCTTCCTTTTCTGCAACTAAAAATATATACCAACTATTTCATGATTATGTATAACTACTCTGGCTTCTTACATGTCACTGTAATAGGAACAAAACTTTCTGTACCCTGAACAACCTATGCATAAAGTTATTAAAGTATGATATCCTATCCATCGGAGATTGAAACATTGAGTGTAACACTGACAAAATTTGTGAGGCGCCCAGATGATGATAATACTGACACTATCTTCATTGTCCGTATCTTCTTCCAATTTGAACAGGGAGGTGGCATGGAAAATTGTGGATTTGCTCCAAATCAGCAATCGACATAGCATTTGCACTAACAAATGCAGTTGCCAGATCACCATTTCTCTACCTAGTGACCCAGTCCTCTCTCTCTCTCTCAGTTCTGGGTTAGATATATACCTATTTTTTAAATTCATCAGATGGTGAAGCAGATGCTTCCAGCAAGGAAGAAAGTGATGGGCGCAGTAGAAGATACAGTGAGGGCCCCACAAAAGGTATCAGTGCAAGCGGTAGAAGCCATGAACCATTTTTCCTGTCAAACAAATGCTAATTAATGCATGTTTCAATTGCCATTTTTAACTCAGGCATTGCAAAGTCTATCATGCAACTTCTCTACACAACATTAAGCATTAGTGCTTACCATCGCCTTGCTGTCATGTCGTTATAGACCCAAAATGGTGAGAAGGCTGATAGCAAAGTAAAATCAAGGCAGGTGGCATGGATCTGATACATGACATAAAAGAAACAGAAAATTAATTTGATAGCCACACAGTATTGATTATATCCATAGTAATCAAATGCATGGCAATGACATGTAATCAAACTATGGCATGATCAATATATAAATCACTTATAATCTTGGAACCTTATAAGACAGGAAACTATATCAGAGACTATTTTAACATTTTAAACTTTGAACATGTTTGTCTTTGTGATCACACTGAATACCAAAATTGTTTAGGGGTTGTAAAAAAACTCAAATGAAAGAACATGTAAGATGTGAATAGTAAATGCATGATAGTCATATGTGCAACCATTTACTCTAGATATAACAAAGCATTTGTTTACTCAAGATTCATTGAATCATGTTGCAGAACTTACAAACTTGCTCGACCTGAAGTATCGAATAAATTCCGTCCAATCGTCACCACCAGCTTTGCCAGCATATATGATCAGTCCAATGCCCAAGGCTAACACTACCTGCGACATGGAGAAAGAAATATAGTCAATAATTACCAAATAGTGTTTGAAATGTAATAATAAAACTAAAACTTACTCCCGCAGTTAACTTTGACTCAAGAAACTTTAATGGCCATTGTCCAATTTCATCTTCCTCAATGGGAGGTGGAGGCGGCTTCCATAAGACAAAGTAAGGAATCAAAGCATACGCTCCTCCGATGCATGAAAGAGCCAGGAATGGCCACACAGGAATCTTGCTTTTGGAACTGCAATACCATTTTACTGTTACAAAAATAATATAGAAAACAGTAATCATTGAAAATAATAACTACTGATTTTGTTATTATATGTGTATACCAAACTAGTGAGGGAGAAAAATGCTAGTACAAAATCACAAATTGATTAGTTTCTCAATATTTTGGACATAGGTATGTTCAGTTTTTATGTTTCCAAATGATCATCCATTTGCACTCAATTCCAAAATCATGGCAATCACAATTCTCCTTGCAAATGTACTCTACTAATCTTATAATCTTGTATGCTTGTAAAAGAACCATGAATGTACAATGTAGCACATACTATGTAACACAAAGGCCTCTATTAGCAAGTAGATGTAAATGCAATCTACTGAATGACTGAAATGTGACAGGCAATGAGGCCATTCATGTACCTGTGTTTGTATGACAGAACACTCTGTAGGTTTTCTTAAAGACAATAGGACACAAAGGTGCGGTGTATCTTTAAATGCGACATGGATAAAACAACGATTCATTGGTTTAACAAGGGGAGCAGGGACTCCCAGTGATCTAAAAAGTAAAACCCTGTGCAATATACCATATTTATAAAACTTGCAAGTGTGCACTATGAGCAGAATGAATACAATATATTCTGAATAAAAGGCAATTAGGAGCATTTTAGTAAAAATTCATCTTTCGGAGCAGAGCTCAATACATGAGCCAAAACACAAAAAGGGCTATAATATAAATGAAAAATCATGTGGTGCTTTTGTACAACTTTAGCAGTCAAATAAAGGGAACATTTCATTGATTACAAATTCGCAGATTCATTTACCTACTTTCAGTGGGAAAACGCAACACACTGTAGACTAGTTCAACAAAATGCTGGACAAAAACTTTGTTCGTGGTTCGATTATTTACACAAAATAAAGAACAAGTCACATATCACTCTGTCTGCATACAAAGATAATATTTAAATCATCTTACTGCACAAGGTGTTATTACTACAGCATGCAAAGGAAACTAGATAATCGTTCCATGGTTAATATCACCTATCCCAACTTGCTTGGGAAGGCACCGTTGTTGTTGTTGATCAGTTTTAGTTAGATGCAGATGCAAGGACTAGCAATTAAAGTGCCTAAACCGTAATCTTTTTCTTGTACCATTTATGTGTTCTTTGTTTTCATGCCTCTTTTGGGTTTCATCTCTAGCCTACCCTAACTTGCTTGGGACAAAAGGCTATGTTGTTGTTGTTGTTGTTGTACAGATGCAAGGACTATCTTTTTGTTTAGAAACTATCCAAGGATTAAGACAACGCTTCAAGATCAGTCAAATAAAACAAGAAAACTGCTATGTCCCAGGCATCATCACTAGCTTCCTACAGAACATTCATAAAGCATGAGCCGAGTAGGCCGGAGGGTTCACAATTTCTCCTGGAATTTTGTGTTTATATGGTTAGGGGCCGAAATTTTCTCATGCCGATTTAGTAAACCTCAGCTGACTACATAATGCAATCAACCACATTAAAAAGGTGGTACAATGTACTGATTTTGTGTTTATACTGATTCTCACCTTCTACCAGTAGGAAGGAGCAACATACTGTAGACTAGTGGCCAGAGGCCCATAATGTACCATAGAGAAACCAGAACATCATTCATGCGGAAACCATCATCACCCTTCAGATTTAAAAGTTTCTGCAAGAGGTATGTGTCTTGGTACTGCAGCCAGAGTGGAGGCACAAATTACAAATTAGCAAGGGAATGCGAAATCACATCCACAGCAGCACAACGCAAAGCAAGCAGGCAGGCAATTGTCCCCGTACCGGTGTCTGGTTAGGCGCCAGCAGGAAGACGTAGTACATGAGTCCCGCCCAGATCCCGAAGATGAGCACCGACGTGGTCCAGTCGCTGAACCTCCCGCCGCTGGCTCCGGCAATCCGAGCAGCGGCCTCTGACACCGCCTCGCTCTTCCTCGTATCCTCTTGCTCCTGAGCGGTGGGAGAATCGGCGCCTGAAGGGCCCTGGAGGGACGAGTCTCTGCAGATTTGGGCCCAGCCACGGCGCTGCACTCCCGGCCGCCGGCACGCGGCGGCGTTGACGAACAGAGGGACAGAGGCTCTGGCGCCACTAGTGATGGAGGCTGCGGCGGTTCTCACGACGAGGGCCATCAGCGGTGGCCTTCTGAGAGGAGCGAGGGGAGCACGGGCGCTGGCGAGCATGAGGTACGTAGAGGAGGATGCCATGGCGGCAGTGGCGGTGCGCGGTGGCGGTGCTGTGGAGTGTGGTGGACCGTGAAGGATAAGCCGGCGGTGGTGCTGTGGGGAGGGGACAAAATTTTCAATTCGACAGTAACCAGATTCCTACGTTTGATACGTATTAAAAAGAGAGAGAGAACGCAACTGGAATAGAAAAGTCTAGAACTTTTTTTTATAGAACTTGACTACCTAATAGGATAGTTTCTATAAAAACTTAGTATAGTGTCCGTGATAACGTCACGGTTTAATTTCAAAATTATACATGAAAATAATCATCGTATATTTGAAAAATGAAATGGAAAGAAACAATTCATTTGCAAAGTAATATATAGAATTTAGAATAAACCATGACTTTAGCATGGTATATATATCCATTCCTCTACATAAAACTGTCAAAACTAAAATTAAACTTTACACTCTGGACCGCACTTCTCTAGGAAGACAACATAGAAAATATTGTAATATTCCAAAAGGCTTTTCAGTTCACCAATATTGAGGTGTGGACAGGCTCTCTGGAGTGGTGAGAGAAGAAATATACTATTCTTCTATTCTCCTGTTTTGCAAATTCGTCTTTGGGTTTGGTAGACCAGATTTCATCTGGTCTGTCTCGGTTGAAAAGCATTGGCTCAATGTTGTTACTCACAAGATCAAAGTTAACCTGAAAAAGACATGAAGAAAATTAGAAGGCACTATCCCATATCACATGAATATAAAAATGTCAATACAATGCATTTGAGGAAAAAAAAGGGGTTAACACGTTCCTCTTGCTCCACCGGCTGGTTAGGTTTCTTAGAGTCCCCACATTTAGGGAAAAACAATCATGTCGGGTACCTGAATAAGGGGTATCCTTAACTCTCGACTAAGGAACTCAATCCCTGCATTAACAAATCCAAAACCATCATTATTATCCCTCAGCCCAAAAGTACATAAGATATCTGATCCAAGTATCAAACTATGCTGGGCCGGCCCACGAACGGGTCTCGACGAACCAGGCTACTGTTCACTCGACGGGACCCTCTCGACTCGAGGCTGTCCACTCGGGGGAACTGTCACCCCCTCGAGTGACGGAACTCCCCCGGGCGAACGATCACCCGTCGAATACCGCGCACCCCCTTGACCCGCCTACTTCCTGTACGATTCCCCAGGCATTTAATGCATTTCACCTGCTCCTGTCTAACCTCATGGCTACAGCCGTGATAACAGTGGACAGTACACCGGTCAAATCCTTCTTTTACTGTCCATACCCAGGAAACCAGCGGATCGTACCGCACTGTGTCGTCATACCGTGGACTGTGCCCCATTCGGCACCCCCTCGAGAAGCATTTGTCAACATAAATCCCGCATTTCCCGGGGCCGTTCCTATCCGTTCCGGCCCCGACCCCCTCGGACACCCCTCGACTGAGCCCTTAGTCGGTTCCGCTCAGCACTACGACAATCCCACTGCGTCACCTATAGCGAGTCGTACGCTCCCAACAGTAGAACACGTCTTTCGACACGCCGCTGAGGTACGATAGCGTCATCATCAAGGCCGGTCAGCCACCGACTTCGTCGAGACACCGCGGGATGGCAAGGCATGCTGTGTGCAAAGCTCAACCTCGCTTTGACGCACGTCGCTACAGTCTCCTGGACATGATCGGCATCCACTTTCGACGTCACCGCCTACGCCAGCCCTGCAAACAACATTTCTAGGGTTACATTGTATACCCGTGCCCCTCCTTGGCCTATAAAAGGAGGCGTCGGGCTAGTATAGATTAGGGAGCTCACCCATAAACAGAGGAAAGCCAGAGCCTGCAATGCTTAAGTCCTAGCCAACCTCACTCGCTCGCTTGTATTCACCGCTGTACAAGCACTTCGGTGCAAGATAATACAAACTCTCCCCCTCCGCTGGACATAGGGCCTTCTATTGCCTGAACCAGGATAAACCTTGTGTATTCTTCTTGCATCACCATCTGAATTAGGGAGCACGCAGTACAAATTCACTCATTGGTGCTCGGCCCCCGAGGTTGAAACACCGACAGTTGGAGCGGCAGGTAGGGGCACTGCGTGTCACCGACGACTTCCCGCCATTTCTCCGAATGGCAGACTCAGCTTCACCGCTTTCGCGAGCCATGGTGATCTGGTTCGGGAGCCTAGAGTTTATGTCACTCGGCCGGGACTACGACATGATCCTGCTCGGAGATCCGAGCGAAGGCCGCAGCGAGCCCCCACGCTCAGGAGGGGCCGCATGCCGGTCTCGTCACCACGCATCCGTACCCAGGAGGAGGCGCGACCGGCGCCACCGTCATCATCAGCCCGCGTCTGAGTCGACGTCTTCCATGTTTCCTCCATCCTTGGTGCGCAGCGCAGGGCCCCTGGTCGGGGACCTGTCTGACCCATGCCTGGGAATGGAAAATGAGCTGGCAGGGCTCTATGGAGACCCCGACTTCACCTTCGCGATGTGTTCGTCAGGGGAGCTCGGCGAGGTTCCCCCGATGGGCACAGCTCTGTCACTCCCCAATCTGCTGTCGCACGGACTGTTTGGAGCTCACCACCAGTTCCCATTCGGTCTGGACAACGCCGCCAAGACGTACTCCGCCACAATACGCTCTAGTATGAGCACGCGTGAGGACCGCCCGGGGGTTCTCTTGCGCGCTACCGTGGACCTGGCAATGGTCTTGCCGGCCTCTGAGGACCTTGGCTTCTCGCGAGCACCTGGCCCGAGGCAGTACACCCTCGGCACGATGCGACATCGGCTGGAGGAGGAGCGGCGCGGGCAGTTCCCCATCTTCTACTCCAGCAACCCCGACTCTGAATCCGACCACTACGACCCCACCCGCAAGTGTCTCCACGTCGAGCGCGAAGTCACGTCGAGCGATGACACTGTCGACCCAACGGCCACGGCAGCAGCCGCGGCCGTAGCAGGAGGGGCCCTTGTCATGGCGGACCCGGAGGAGCAGCCCCCGACTGCACCCCAAGACGAACGCCCACGTCTGGACGACCAAGATGCTCAGCTCGCGCAGGTCCGGGAGATGCGAGCCAAGCTCGACGAGGATCGGGAGCGCCTGCTCCAGCTCGAGCGGACCCTCGAGCAGGAGCGCCGACCCCCGCCCGACGGGAGGGCCCGAGCTAGAGCCCGAGAGGTCAACCGACAGATCGTTGAAGACGGGGGACCCAAGCACCCTGTCGTAAACCATTTTCCCCGAGCCAGTCAAAACATCATCGCGGCCGCCATGCTTCTTCGTAACATGCCCGCGCCATCGAACCCTCAAGCTCAGCGGACATGGGATGAGGTCGAGGGCCTCCTCAAAGACGCGGCCGCATAGCAGGCCGAGAGCTCGGCCTTGAGGCATCAAGGGGTGACCTCGGAGCAACCTGTCGAGCCCCCCGCGACGAGAGGGAGGTCTCGGTTCACCAGGAAGCGCCCCCCGAGCAAAGAAGGCGACCCCCATCCGAGACCGCATCGTCGACAACCGCGAGCCCCAAGACACGCGCTATGACATCATCAAGAACCGATGGCGCAAGAGCCGGGACGCTAAAGATCGAGGATACAACGCTCATCGAGGGGGACGCTACGACAGCGATGAGGACCGCCGGCCCCAGAACCACCAGGCCCTCAAGTCTTCAGCAGGGTGATCCGCAGCACGCCACTGCCAAACCCCTTTTGACCCTCCCACGAATGTCGTCAAGTACAACGGTGAGACCAAGCCTGAGCTCTGGCTGGCCAATTTTCGATTAGCCTGCCAGCTGGGCGGGGCACGCGACCACCGTGCCATCATCCGCCAACTCCCCCTGTCCCTCTCTGACACCGCTCGAAGATGGCTCGAGGAACTCCCCCCGGTCAGACCGTAACTGGACCGACCTGGTGTGGGTCTTCGAGGGAAACTTCAAGGGGATCTACGTGCACCCTGGCAGCTCCTGGGACCTCCACAACTGCAAGCAGCAGCCCGAGGAGTCCCTCCGTGACTTCGCCCCAACGCTTTTCCAAGCAACGCACTGAGCTCTCGCACATCCCTGACCACGACGTCATCCTGGCGTGCGTCTCGGGTACCACCTGCAAGGATTTGGTATGAGAGCTAGGACGTAATCGCCCCAAGACTGTCGATGAGCTAATGGACGTCGTCGCCAACTACGCAGCCGGCGAGGAAGCGGTCAGAGCCTTTTTCAGCAACGAGAAGGACAAGGGGTGGACGCAGGTGGCCGACGGCGAGGGCACGAGCAAGGGCCCCAAGACGGGCAACAAGAAGAAGAAGAAGACCCAGCAGGGCAAGTGTGAGGCTGCGAACGACGATCTCGTCGCTGCGGTCGAGCGCAAGAAGCCTCGAGGTCCCCCTGAGGGGGTCGTCTTCGACAAGATGCTGAAGGAGCCCTGCCCTTACCACAAGGGAGGGGCTAATCATAACCTCGAGGACTGCCGCATGCTCAGGAACTACTACGAGAGTTTGGGCATCAAGAAGGATGACCAGAAGAAGGATAAAGGCGGCGACAAAGGCGACAACAAGGAAGATGATAAGTTTCCCGAGGTCTTCAACTGCTACATGATCTACGGCGGTCCCTTGACCCATCTCACGTCTTGACAACGCAAGAGGGAGCGTCGAGAGGTCTTCTTCGTCCGAGTCGCTACACCACAGTACCTCAACTGGTCCGATGCGCCCATCACATTCGATCGTGATGACCACCCGGATCGCATCGTCAACCCTGGAGTCTACCCGCTCGTCATCAACCCAATCATCATCAACACCCACCTCTCTAAGGTGCTCATGGACAGGGGCAGCAGCCTCAACATCATCTACGTCGAGACCCTCGACCTCCTGGGGGTCAAGAGGTCACAGCTTCAGCACAGCGTCGGGGGCTTCCATGGAGTCGTACCTGGGAAGAAGGCCCTGCCTGTCGGTCGCGTCGACCTCCGCGTCTGCTTTGGCACCCCCTCGAATTTCAGGAAGGAGATCCTCACCTTCGAAGTAGTCGGATTCCACGACACGTACCATGCCATCATTGGTCGACCTGGCTACGCGCAATTCATGGCGATCCCCAACTGCACGTATCTCAAGGGCGTCATCGCCATCGGCTCCTACGAGCACGCATACGACTACGACGTCGAGTGCGTCGAGAATGGAGAGGCCATCGAGGAGTCCACCAGGCTAGCCTTAACCCTCGAGGGCCTCGCCGCTGAGGCCCCTGACGCCAAGCGTCACATAGGCAGCTTTGAGCCCGCAGAAGATATGAAGAAGATCCTCCTCGACCCGAGTAGCTCCGATGGGAAGGCACTGACGATCAGTGCCACCCTCGACAAGAAATAGGAAGCAGTGCTCGTCAACTTTCTCTGCACGAACACCGACATGTTTGCGTGGAGTCCCTTAGATATGCCAGGCATACCGAGGGAAGTCGCCGAGCACACCTTGGAGATCCAGGACAGGTCCAGATCGGTGAAGCAACGCTTGCGCCGCTTCGACGAGGAGAAGCGCAGGATCATCGGCGAGGAGGTGCACAAGCTTTTGGCGGCCGGGTTCATCAAGGAGGTTCATCATCTCGAGTGGTTAGCTAACCTCGTATTAGTTAAGAAAAAGAATGGAAAAATGAGGATGTGTGTCGATTATACTAGTTTAAATAAAGCATGTCCTAAAGTTCCATTTCCTTTACCACGTATTGATCAAATTGTTGATTCAACTGCGGGGTGTGAGACCCTCTCGTTCCTTGATGCTTATTCCGGTTACCATCAAATCAAGATGAAGGAGTCCGACCAGTTCGCGACCTCCTTTATCACCCCTTTTGGCATGTATTGTTACGTTACCATGCCCTTCGGCCTTTGAAACGCTGGGGCAACGTACTAGCGATGCATGATCCATGTTTTTGGCGAACATATAGGGACGACGGTCGAGGCCTACATCGACGACATCGTAGTCAAATCTATGAAGGTCGACAACCTCATCGATGACCTCAAGTGCCTTCGGTCCAAGAATATCAAGCTCAACCCCGAGAAGTGTGTCTTTGGCGTGCCTCGAGGCATGCTCTTAGGATACATCGTCTCTCAGCGCGGTATCGAGGCCAACCCCGAGAAAGTCGCGGTAATCACCAAGATGGGGCTGATTCAAGACCTGAAGGGTGTACAGAAGGTCACGGGCTGCCTCGCGGCCCTCAGCCGCTTTATCTCGCGCCTGGGAGAAAAGGCCCTGTCGCTGTATTGTCTTCTGAAGAAATCTGAGCACTTCGCATAGACCGCCAAGGCCGAGGAGGCCCTCGCTAAACTCAAAAGTATGCTGAGCTCCCCTCCGATTCTCGTATCTCCAAAACCGGTCGTGCCACCCAATCCAGTCAAGCCTCTTCTCCTCTATATCGCCGCAACCACCCAGGTGGTCAGCGCGGCCATAGTGGTCGAGAGGAAGGAGGAAGGACGCTCCCTGCCCGTCCAATGGCCGGTTTACTTCATCAGTGAGGTACTCTCGGAAACAAAGGTTCACTACCCACAAATCCAGAAGCTTCTCTATGCCATCGTGCTCACGCGCCGCAAGCTCCAGCATTACATCCTCAGTCACCCGATGACCGTGGTTTCATCTTTCCCCTCGGGGAGATTATCCAAAACTGGGAGGCCACGGGAAGGATCGCTAAGTGGTCGGTCGAGCTCATGGGTGAGACCCTCACTTATGCGCCGTGCAAGGCCATCAAGTCTCAGGTGCTGGCGGTCTTCATCGCCGAATGGACCGACAACCCAAATTCCGCTAGCACAGATTCAAGCCAAGCTATGGACGATGTACTTCGATAGGTCATTCATGAAGACAGGAGCAGGCACGGGCTTGCTCTTCATCTCGCCCCTTGGAGTCCATATGCGCTACGTCATTCGCATCCACTTCACTGCCTCCAACAACGTCGTGGAGTATGAGGCCCTCATCAATGGTCTTCGCATCGCAATCAGCTTGGGGTTTGACGCCTCGACGTTCGAGGCGACTTACAACTCGTCATCGACCAAGTAATGAAAGCAACGAGCTGCCATGACCCCAAGATGGAAGCCTACCGCAATAAGGTACGCGAATTGGAGAACAAGTTCCATGGCCTTGAGCTCAACCACATCGCTCGACGATAACACAAAGCTACAGATGAGCTCGCCAAAATCGCATCTACTCGTGGCACCGTCCCGCCCGACGTGTTTTCTAGGGACCTCTTCGAGCCCTCTGTCGACTTAGGCTCGGGGGCTAGCATCATATCATCAACACTCGATCCCCTGCCCTCGAACGAGGCCACCTCGAATGAGACTGAGGTCATGGAGATCGAGAGGTCATCTCCACCGTCAATCCCACCACCAGACTGGCGCGTTCCCTTCCTCGACTGCCTTATTCGAGGGGAGCTCCCAGAAGACCGAACCGAGGCTCGACGGATAGCTCGAAGGGCAAGAACCTATGTCATCTATGGCGATGACAAGGAACTCTACCGACGAAGCCCGTCAGGGATCCTCCAGCATTGTATCAGCGTCGAGGAAGGCAAGAGGCTCCTCGAGGACATACACTCGGGGGCTTGCGGCCATCATGCCACCCCGAGGACCCTCGTTGGCAACGTCTTTCGGCAATGTTTCTACTGGCCGACCGCCGTCTCCGACGCCATCAACCTCATTCGCTCATGCGAGGGGTGCCAATTCTACGCTAAGCAAATGCACCTACCCGCCCACGCTCCGTAAATGATCCCCATCACGTGGCCTTTCGCCGTTTGGGGGGCTCAACCTTGTTGGGCCTCTGAAGAAGACAACCGGGGGCTTTATGCACTTGCTGGTAGCAGTTGACAAGTTCACCAAGTGGATCGAGGCTCGGCCCATTACCAACATTCTCTCCGAGCAAGCAGTCTTGTTCTTCACCGACATCATCCACCGCTTTGGGGTCCCCAATGTCATCATCACTGACAACGGCACGCAATTCACTGGCAAGAAGTTCTTGGACTTCTGTGACCAAAATCACATTCATGTGAATTGGTCCGCAGTCACTCATCCTCGAACCAACGACCAGGTCGAATGCGCCAATGGCATGATCCTTCAAGGCCTCAAGACAAGAATCTACAACCGGTTGAAGATGTATGGCAAGAAGTGCTAAGCTACCCTCGGTCCTATGGAGCTTAAGGACAACACCTAGTCAAGCCACGGGGTTCACTCCATTCTTCATGGTCTACGGGTCCGAGGCCGTCCTCCCCACCGACCTCGAGTACGGGTCCCCTCGACTTAAGGCCTACAACGAACAGACGAACGAAGAGGCCCTCGCAAACGCCGTTGACCAGCTCGAGGAGGCTCAAGATATGGCCCTCCTCCATTCTGCAAGGTACTAGCAGAAGCTTCGATGCTACCACGGCTAACACGTGCGCAAGAGGGATCTCCAAGTTGGCGATCTCGTCCTCCGTCGATGACAGAGCAACAAGGGGCGCCACAAGCTAATACCACCGTGGGAAGGCCCATACACCATGGCTGAGGTGCTGAAACCTGGAACATACAAGCTATTGAATGGCAAAGGAAAAACCTTCACCAACACTTGGAACATCGAACAGCTACGTCGCTTCTACCCCTAGGGCCTCGATGCCTTGTACATTTCTCATATTTTGTACAACTATGGCATCATGAATGAATAAATGAAAAATGACTTTGATTCAGCATACTTTCTTATTTATTCATGTAAGGTAGCCTCGACTCTGCTCCCTCAGAGTCGAGCCTCCCTCGGGGCTACAAGGGGGAACCCCCGAAGTCCTCAAAAAACTCGCACATTTTTTTGAAACTCAATGTATATTCTTTCTTACGCGCCTCGATATGTGTCGTCACTTAGCCAAAAATGCCACGAGTGTCCCGAGAGTCGAGGGCTGTTGAGCCGGTATGCCTCTGCGCTACCGTACCTCCACTCACTCCCCTCCTTCGAGGGACATGACCGTGCATCGAGTTTACTAAGTAAAAACACAATCAGGGCATACAAGAAAGAAAAGGACTTAAAAATGCGAAATATACACATGCATAATGTTTCAAGGCCACTAGGGCCACGTTGTCATGATTCGCAAAAACTAATCTATTACGTGGGCCTCCTTGCCCACATCTGGCTCATAGGCTTTTGTCCCCATCATCGCCACCACCCTCATCACCGGCGCCTTCTTCACCTTCGAAAGGAAGGACCTCGGGCTCGAACAGCTTCGCCAGCTTCTCACCTGGCTCCTCGGCAGCATCAATCAAGCCCCGGCACCTTTCCTCGTTCTCGGCGTCCATCTTTGTAAGGTCAGAGATGAAGCCATGGGAGATAATGTCCATGTCATACGTGAAGCCAGAATAGACGACCGCCATCGCCCGGTTTACGCCAATATGGAGTGCATCTCGGACGCGATCCCTCATGGCGGCCCCAAGGTAGTAAAATCGGTCGATGAGAGTGGCCCCGCGCACCTCTTCCCCGGCCTCCTCCGTGGGCTCGAACCCCCAGGAGTCACAAAGACCGTTAATCGTGGTGCGGAGCCTGTCGGTCAATGCCGCCTCGGCCAAAAGGCCCTCCTAAAGCGCCTTCGAAGCCGTACGAACAGAGAGTAGTTCGGCCTCGAGACCTGGCAGGCAGAATGAGAGTCAATAGTGGCAGGTGGAGATAAGAAGCTTAGAGCTAGAAAAGAGAACTCACTGGTGCAGTGGGTGTTGAGGATGGCGCGTGCATCCACTGCGTCGCCGCGCTCCTTCTAGGCCTCCTTGAAAGCGCGGACTGCCTCCGTCTTCTCGAGCCGCAGGTCCTCGATCGTCCTCCGACCAGAGTGATGGACCCCTCCTTCTCTTGAAGGGCCACCTTCAGCTCGACAACTTCGGCAGCAAGGGCGTGGCGCGATGTTTCTCCAACCAGGCCGAGATGCTGAGGGCATCGCGAGCCTCCGAGACTTGAGCAACCCCTTGATGCGCTCTACGGCGTCTTGAGCTTCCCCTTCGAGCGAATTTACGCGCTCAAGGGCCAATCGCGCCTCCTCGAGGGCCCGTCCGACGTCGCTCCTAGCCTTTTCGACTTCTTCCTTGGCCAAAGCGGTTTCTTCTTTAGCCTTACGGGCCTCTTCCTCCGCCACGGCGTTGTCCTCCTTGGCTCGAGCCACCTCCACTTGAGTCGCGTCAGCGTCCTCTCTGGCCTTGGCAGCATCTTCCTTTGCCTTCTTTGCCTCCTCTTCAGCCTGGGCCACCCTGTCCTAGGCAGACCTGCAGGCCTCGAGTTGGCGCCACACTTCCTAATGCCCGTCATGCGTCGAGTGAAGAACTCGGACTTCACATAGGAGCGCCTTCTCAGGTCCTAAGGACAAAGAGCAAGAAATTAGGCATCAAATCAAGAAGTTATCCAAGCTTAACACACTCGGAGAAACACTTACCGAAAAAACCCGGCCAAGATCCTCGACGGCGACATAAATGGCCAACTTCAGAGCATGGGCCATCCATGCCTGATACTCCTCCGCATCCTCCTAGCGATTTATCTCAGCTGCATCATCCATCCAGATCACAGGGGCGCTGGGCTCCAACGGATTTTGGAGCGGGAGGCGCTCCCTACGCCAAGAAGGGAGAGCCGCCTTGACCCTCTCTCACATCGACGACCTGATGTGCTCCACCGTGTCTAATGAACCGCTGTAATGGGCCACCCGATCGGCCAAGGAGGGCAACGGCAGCTCGACCCTCGCTCTGGCCGCCGATGACTCGGCCTCACCGCTCACCTGCCCTGCCAAGGCAAAGGAGCCAGGGTTGGACCAGCCGGGGCTGCGAGGGGCACCCCGAGCGACTGCTGCTCCCGTAAGAAGAAGGGCGTCTCCCTCCTCCTCACGCCGATGCGACAGCCGTGGGCTCTCGACAGCCACCTTCCCAGGCTGCTCCCGCGACACGAGCAAAACCACCGACGCCTCCTGCACCGCGCTCTACTGCAATTGCTGTTGGTTCGAGGCTGTCATAGTGTCCCCTGCTGCCGAGGGAGGCTCAAGATCGCCAGCTCCCCCAATGACTCGTCCCGCCGCTGAGGCGGTAGGTCCGAAGGCGTCGCGTCCTCCGGCGGCGTCTGCTGGTGCTGCTGCTGTTCTTGCTGCTGCTGGTACTGCTGCTGCTGCTGTAGTCGTTGCTGCTCCACCTGGCTTGACGCCAGCCTCTCCCCCTCTCGTTGCTGTTCGGGCTGGTTCTCAGCCAGCCCCTCTTCCTCCTGCCGCCTCTGCAGCCGGTCTTCCTCCTCCTTCTTCTGCGGGCTATCCTGCTCCTGCTTCCGCTGCACCTCCACCTCGTGTAGGCCCTTTGGCCACTGCTCCTGCTCCTCTCGCTGGGAAGGTAGCACTCCTACTTTCTTGGGGCGCTCCACCATCTCCTCGATAGAGGGAGAAGGAACTACGACCTCTTCGTCCCCAAGGACGATCGGGGCATTTTTTGACCCAGGCTCGCAGCTGTCGAGGGCTCCCCTCTCGGTTGCGAGGGCCTCGACCTGGCCAGGTGTAGGGGCCATGAACGTCGAGACCGGGGCACCAACCCCGCTCTTCGGCATCTGCCCCCCAGTCGAAGCTGCCACACGCCATGGCCCCCGCACCGCTCGAGCCTGCAACGAGCAGAGCCCGTCAGCTTGCCCCGAATAATTGCCGCCAGGGCTTGTGATAGCCAGGTTGCCTCCGACGTCGACAGGGGCCTCGGGATCACACCTGTCCCTCCTGCCGCCATCCTCGCGGCCGCGTCCACCTTGAGTCCCTTGGCCGACGAAGGGTTCGCCTCCTGCACTTGACGCTTGAGCCTAGGCAATGTAGGGAAAGGCAGGAACATCAAGCAAATTCTGTTAATCGTAGGAAAAGGGAAGAAAATTTTGGATGGAAAAGCTTACCCTAGAAGGATGACGATCGACCCGGGCCCCCTCAAGTTACTTGGGCACCTCGAAGGCCCCCTTCGAACCAGATCCTGTCCGGAGCTAGAACTGCGCGGAGCGACTGACTCGGACCTTGGCACCTCGAGCTCCACTGGGGCCGCCTCCCGCGAGTCGTGCGTCGAGGATGGTTTCACCCGCTCCTCTGAGCCCGTTTGGCGCCGGGTCCTCGCCTCGAGCGTCGAGGACCTGGTTTGGCGTGGCGAGGCGCTGGACGGACCCCGAGACAAGGCCGGCGGAGTGCCACCGCACTGGCGACGAGATGAGGACCACGCGCGGGTCGAGGAACCCCCTTGCCTTCTTTCCTGCGGTCGCTCTAAGACGTCCTCCTACGAAGGAGGTGCGTCAGCTCGAGGAAAGCTAGAAAGATGGTGCTCAAGATGCCCCGCCACTCCCTCGACATCATCATCGTCATCATCCTCCACGTCCGTCTCCTCAGGGGGGACTCCTCGATAGGAAGCCCATCTCGCCTTTGTTTAGCCCGGCGCATTTCGAGCGCCTGGCGCGCGAGGTTCTTCCTCTTCCACTCCTTCTTCTCCGGGTATTTCCTCTTCTTTTCCTGTTGAGCGTCAAAGCGCCTCACCTGGCGATCGGGGTCGTCTTCCCGAAACAGAGGCACCGAGACCCTGTAGTCGATGTTACCCTACGCTCAAAACTGCAGCCAGAATGTCAAGACAAGCCAAAAAATAGGGAAGAAACTCGAGGATGTGAAATTGAGGGACTTACGAAGATGATGCTACGAGGATCCGGTAGCATCGGGACACGATCCACGTCTCCTGGCCCGAAGTCACCGGTGACCGAGCTCCTAACCCGTTTTGCGACATCCTCGGGAGGCAGGTCCGTGGGCAACATCTGGCACCCCTCAAGCTGCTCAGGAAGCGCCTCAGGCCCCATCTGATCTAAGCGCAATGGGCGTGCCATCAGAGGTAGGACTCTTCGGCTGTGGAAGCCCGCGACGACGTACGCGGCATGCACACGCTGCTCGGACAAGGTACGCAGCGCATCGAGGAGGGGATTCAGCCTCCGCTAGAAGGACTGGGCCACGCCCCAGAGCCAGTGCCCCAGATGCGCCCCGATGACGCGCCCAGTGTAGGCGGGCAGCAGGCCGTCGTCGTTGCAGATGTAGAACCACCCTGACTGCCAACGGCTGTGGTTGGTGGACAAGCCCATCCCGATATAGAGCTCGGACTTCTTCAGTGCCAGGCTGTAGCTGCCCATGTGGATGATCCTCCTCTTCCCCTCCAAGATCCACTTGGTGTAGTGCTCACCCTTGAAAAGGTGGAGCCACAGTTCCCAATGCGGTTCCATACCCATGTACCCCTCACAGAGCGCGGCGAATATCGCCGCGTTGGAGATGGCGTTGGGGGTGAGGTGTTGGAGCTCGACCTCGTAAAAGTGGAGCAGCGCACGCATGAAAGCGGCTCAGAGGTGAACCAAATCCCAACTGGTGGGACTTGACGAAGCTCACCACGTAGCCCTCCAGCGGCTGCGGCTCCCGATGCTCCCTCGATGGCACGATCCACTCCGGCCGCTCAGCCAAAGCGGCGGGGCGGAGGAGTCCCTCGTCCACCAGCTTCTCTAGCTCCTGCTATGGCACATCAGAACGGGGCCAGGCCTCTGGAGGGAGGAACGTGGGCGCCATGGGTGCAGCGCAAATCTGCTCGGCGGACGGGCGACCGGGAAGATTCCCAATCCTGATTTCTCTCTCAGTGGTTCTTCTCTAGCGCAGACAGATGGAGGCTCAGGCGCTCTGGTGGCAGCGGAGGCAAGATGGCAAGATGGGAAATGGAGAAACCTACCCCTCGTATTTATAAGCGAATGGGGCCGAGAAACAACGGGTGGATCTGGAACAGGCACACGCGTCGCCCGCAAGATCTCTATCCATTACCCAGGTCCACTATGACCACGTCGCTTCAGCTCTTGCCTAAAAAGACACGCTCAATGGATGGGAGAAGTTATCCACGGCGTTTCCTTTTACGGGAAGTAAAACAGACTCCGGTCCCACATTGAAATCCTAGAGGGAGTGAAGGCTGACCCTCGATCAAGGTTCGACAGCCACCCTCGAGTACCCGAGTCAGGGATGCCCAAGGGGAGCCAACACGAAGCTTAGCTCGAGGATGAACCTTCGAGATCCCCTCGGAAGTATCCAAGGCAAAAATAAAGGATTACCATGGAATCCCCACGGAGGGAGGCATCGAGCTGCCGAGTCCTATCAAATGGAACCGATATCCATATATCTACACGTTTGCATCAATGAGAACGCCTCAGGGCCACCAGTCAACCCCATCGAACGGGGCACGAGCTCCCACTTGGATCTTCCGTTATTAGCTCACAGAGAACGTCGAGACTCGCCCAATCAAGGGTAGTAGGCGCTTCTCACCTCACATCCGATCAAAAGGACTCGTGAGATGGACGCCCGAGGCTAGCAATACCCTAGCCGCACGAGGCTCGGGGGCTCAACTACGCCAGGCACCCCTCAATGAAAGAGGATTGAATACACCCGGGGGCTCGACGACTCGAGACACCCCTCGACTAGGCGCTACAACTCCAGTTCATGTTATCCTAACCTTTCAGGAACGCCTGCTACACCTAACTAGACGGAAACACCTTTCGGCAAAAGACAAGTAAAGCCCTCAGAGGAGTCTCCCCACTCCTCTGAGGCCTTGGGGGCTACCCCCGAAGGGTACGCTCGCGCGCACCCTCCGAAAAATTATGGTCGACACCTCGGTCTCGATTCAAGACCCCCCGCATGACTCCCAGCACTCACTGGGGAGCTCGGGGGCTACTGTCGGGTACCTGAATAAGGGGTACCTTTAACCCTCGACTAAGCAACTCAATCCCTGCAAACAAAGCCAAAACCACCATTATTATCCCCCAGCCCAAAAGTACATAAGATATCCGATCCAAGTATCAAACTACGTTGGGCCGGCCCACGAACGGGTCTCGACGAACCAGGCTACTGTTCACTCGACGGGACCCTCTCGACTCGAGGCTATCCACTTGGGGGAACGGTCATCCCCTCCAGTGACGGAACTCCCTCAGGCGAATGATCACCTGCCGAATACCGCACACCCACTTGACCCGCCTACTTCCCGTACGATTCCCCAGGCATTTAATGCATTTCACCTGCTCCCGCCTAACCTCATGGCTACAGCCGTGGTAACAATGGACAGTACACTAGTTAAATCCTCCTTTTACTACCCATACCCAGGAAACCAGAGGATCGTACCGCACTGTGTCGCTATACCGCGGACTGTGCCCCATTTGGCACCCCCTCGAGAAGCATTTGTCAACATAAATCCCGCATTTCCCGGGCCGTTCCTATCCGTTCCGGCCTCGATCCCCCTCAGGCACCCCTCGACTGAGCCCTTAGCCGGTTTCGGTCAGCGCTACGACGACCCCACAGCGTCATCTATAGCGAGTCGTACAGGAGAACACGTCTTTCGACACGCCGCTGAGGTACGGTAGCATCATCATCAAGGCCGGTCAAACTCCAACTTCACCAAGACACCGCGGGATGGCAAGGCATGCTGTGTGCAGAGCTCAACCTCGCTTCGACGCACGTCGCTACAGTCTCCCGGACATGATCGGCATCCACTTTCGATGTCACCGCCTACGCCAGCCCTGCAAGCACCATTTCTAGGGTTACACTGTACACCCGTGCCCCTCCTTGGCCTATAAAAGGAGGCGCCGGGCTAGCATAGATTAGGGAGCTCACCCATAAACAGAGGAAAGCCAGAGCCCGCAACGCTCAAGTCCTAGCCAACCTCACTCGCTCGCTTGTATTCACCCCTGTACAAGCACTTCGGTGCAAGATAATATAAACTCCCTTCCCCCTCCCCCCGCTGGACGTAGGGCCTTCTATTGCCCAAACCAGGATAAACCTTGTGTATTCTTCTTGCATCACCATCCGAATTAGGGAGCACACAGTACAAATTCACTCGTTGGTGCTCGGCCCCCGGGGTCGAGACACCGACAAATCATTCAGTACAGTCAACTACATTGGAAGGCAATCCACATACTTGTCAAAAGAAAATTACACCAGAATATTATGGTTGAAGGTGACCAGAATGCTAAATAACATAATCAAATTGTCAATGCAAGTTTAGTACAAATTTGAATATGACTTTAAACTCATAGCTTGCTGAATCTACTATCACATTCAGACCTAGGGATCAGATAGCCAAGAAGCAATCAAATAAGAAATGGAGCTGCTAAAGGGCTATAACACCCAAAGGCGGTACAATGTTATTATTAACTCTGATATTTGCATACCTCAATTGGATTTGTGGCCAAGCTCCCGTAGATGGACACGGTTGTGTTTGGTTCATCTGCCTGCACCATTGTCATGTGTTCCTGTTCACAATTATTAAAGTGTGATGATCAAATTAGAGCAGTAATTATAACAATTGAAATTAGTCTATTTCAGTGCAAAAAAATTAGAGTCTATTTGTAGCCAGGCGAGAAGAGAGATCATGACTCAGCAGCCAGGATGAGAAGAGCCCTGCTGCAGGAGAGGCCTCAGACTTGAAAACAGGTGATTGAGGATCTGCAACAAGTACTCACCACGCTGTAATTGCTCGCCACAACCAAGACCTGCAGAAGATGACTATTAATGAATCTGATAAAAGCCTCTGTCAGCAAGGAGGCACAGCAAGGGAAGGTCATGGGGTTGGTAGCTCTAATCTGCAGAAATTAAATAAAATTGGTATTGTTACCATAAAAACTGCAGAAATTGTGATGGCACGCCACTATGGTCAAACAATTTTGGATATCATGCAAATGATAAAAGAAAAAAAAGGAAAGTGACAAGCCAGATCCAGTTAGCATGATGATGTAACTTGAAGAAAGAAATGTTTTTCTCACAAATGCCAAAAGTGGAGTAGACGAAAGCTTACTTTGTAGCTCCTAGGAAATTCAGGAGCCCACCCAAGGCGTGTGGCTTGTGGAAAATTCAGAGCCCAAACCAAGGCGTGCATGTTGCTTATGCACCCTTTTAACAGTAGCAAGAAGACTAATGTTAGTCCTAATGCAAACAACCAAATAGTGATATTTTTTCCCGTGCTAATGCTATGGCGACCTTCGGTAATACAAATCAAACATTTAAACCATGCAAATTCTCAAAAATACATTGATAGACTTCACAAGACACACTCAAATGGCTAGAACTATAGTAAATATATATTTTCTGCCAAACTTTTTCTGTACCCTAAAGATACATAGGCCTAAATAAGTATTGTCTTGGTGGTAGTGACGATCACCGTGGCAAATGTTCAGCAAAGGCGCAAAGCTGTTTGCCAAGCAACTCTATACCAAAATCTTCTCTGCAGCTAGCAAGCATGGGATGGTCCAAACAATTGCGGATGGATGCAGCTATGTTGCATTGAAGAATGAAATAAGCTTGTTCTAAACATCATACAATAAAAAAAGAGCCAGTTTTAATCAGATAGACTATATGAGAATTATTTATTGGGAACCTACAATTCTACTTTCTTCAAGGATCTCACATAAAACATTGAGAGGGAGATCATTTGAGGCGACTCGCCTTTCACAAAGCTCCGGTATCTAGGAAAGTGCAGAAAAAGATACATTTAGTAACTTAATCATGCTAACTTTTATAAGACACCACAATGTGTATGATGACAAAGAATATTCAGTTACTAATGCTACATTCAATTCAGAAGTACAGTATGGGTACATAAATGGCCACCAAGCATGATCGATTGCTCAATGTGAACCGAAGATCAGATTGGTCAGTACCCGCCGCTGTCGTGCGCCAAGGAATGATGCCAGAATGGTCCATGTCACCAGGGGAGCCAGCCGCCGATCCAGCGCCTCACCAGGTTCCAGGTTGCACTCGTAAATGAGAAGGAAGATGCAGTCCGCCGCCATGAACCATGCCTACGTATGGTCAACGCATCAACCCACCATAGAAACAAATAGGCTAATTCGGATCAGATGCAGTCACACCGACACACATATATACTCTCTCATGATCCAATGATGTAACTCAATGAAGATCAGATGCAGGTTGCTAATTTGGACATGTAGGTGTGGCGGATCTGATTCATTTACCTTATTGGCGGAGGAGAGGTGGGCTGGCGTCGGGGATGATGCAGGCGGCGTCGAACTGCTACAAAGTGCTCGGCCATGTCAACCTTGCGCAATGCCTCTTCGGGAGTCAAGGATACAACTGCGAAGGGTGAGGCCACCTCCCGGAGATGAAGAAGAAATGCTGTGGGATCCACAACCTCCTCGATGGATTCGCGGGATCCGCCTGCAAGGAAAGCTGGGGAAGGTCGACCGGCGAGGTAGAGAGCAGCCAAGTTAGAGGGGAGTCGCCGCCGCCCCTGCGCCGCGCCGCCACCGCCGCTACTCCATGAATGCGGCCAGGTCGAGGTGAGGGCCCGTCGCTCCTGAATCATCTCCACCACCAGCGCGCGGATCGGGATGTGGCCGCTTACCTCGCGCGGGCGAGTGGATCTGGGCCGCCCTCCTCCGCAGGCGCTAGCTACCACCACCGCTGGCCATGGGAACGCCGGTCCCACCGCCACAGCTGTTGCTACGGGCAGGGCACGACCACGCCAGCAAGTCTTGGTCCCCGCCGACGCCGTTGCCATTCCTCGCAGGGCCACCAGCCCACCACCGGCGGCGCACGCACGCGTAAGCCTCGCTGTTAGCATGCCCTGCTACTTATTTTTTATTGAAAGAAAAACTGCTGGGATGTGGGATTCGACCCCTGGGCACTGGGTCTGGCAAGGTGAGGGCGTGGGCAGGTAGAAGAGTGGGAAGCTGGACCATACTTTTAATCTCAGCTGTTGCATTCGTAGTAGTAATATTGTGAGTCGTTGATCTTGAAGGAGAGAATTGCCTAGAGAAGTTTTTAATTATAGTAGAGATGTCACTGGATCATTTTGAGAAGATAGTGAAAAACGAATCTGATAGCTCGCGCGACACAAGGGCCTTTCCGTTTCTTAACCAATACCAAGTCATATAATTTCATCTCCATTCCATTGTAAATGTGTTAATAAAACATTTCTTTTGATTAAGCCCACGAACCAATAGAATATTAAGATGGCAAAAAAAGTAAACCACGATAAAGTCGTACTAGTTGGACAAAGGAAAATTACATACTTTCATAAAATCTAAGATACTAGCTTTCACCTAAATGTGAAAGAAACAAACTAATGTGCTTCATATGGTTTTTATTATTTGAATTTATCATCAATATCTAGTAACCTCCAACCATTAGGAGCCATCAGGGAATTAAAATGCATAAAAGGTATGGCCTATGGTATGTATTACTACCGGGCTTAATTTACGCAACTAGATTAGATTCAATTGACTTCGTGTGTTTGGTTTGCATGTTGGTATGGGTTGAAGCGGATTCAACCCAAATCAACTCGTGTTTGGATGAAAAGTGAAGACGGTTGGGTTAACACGACGGAGAATACCTTGTCCAGTTGTGGGGTTGGTTGGATTCCTCCAAAATGAGCAGACTCAGCCGACCCACTTCAACGGCGTCTCCTCTCTGTCTCCGTGACCGCGTACGCCCTGGCCCAACCGCCAATGTCTGCCCTGTCCCAGTGCCGGCGTTCGCCCACGGCCTCGTCCCCGGTGTCTAGATATGGGCGAGTAGCGTCCATGACAGGCGAGCTCGGCCCCGGGCGGAAGGAGCGGCCATGGTGGGCGAGCTCGAGCTCGAGCTCAGGTTGCTGGCGGCCATGGCAGTCCACCTCGGGAAGGTGTGGGCTCGGCGAGGAGTGGGGCGCGGCGCGGGGCTGGGCGCCTGGGGCTGCGGGGCGAGGCGCCGGGGCCGACTGGAGGCGGTGGCCGCCACGTGGGGCGGGGCGGGGAGGGAAGCGGTGGCGGCCATGGTGGGGCGAGGAGGTGGCGGCCATGGATGATGTGCAGGGAGGACGGGCGGATGGACAAGCTGAGGAAAAAGATCAACGTCGCGGGTCCAACCCCGTCCTCGGCAGCGCTCACGGTGGCCCCGCCTTGTCCCCGGAGGCGCTCCCGGCGGCCGCGACCCCGTCCTCGGCGGCACTCAAGCTCGGCTCGGGGCGGTGACGGCCATGGCGAGCGTGGCTGCCGGCGCCCACCCCTCCCACGCGCACCGGCCACGCCGTCCTTGCCGGCCCTCGCAACCCCGTCCGCGCCGTCCCTGCCGGCCCTAGCTACCCTGTCCGCGCTGTCCTCCTCCACTCGGGAGCGGGGCGAGCTCGAGCAACGGCGCTCTGCTCTGCTTTGAAATTGAGGAACGAGGAAGAAGATAACGCGAGGAAAAAGGGCAAAATAAAGAGACTGACCCGGGGGCTCCACTAATAGCTACAGTTAACATTGTCAAAGTGGCCTCCATTCTATCCTTCTTCACCCTCTTAACCATACAAGAAACTGGGTTCAACCCACCCCTTTAACCAAACATAAGATGAGTTCGTTTTAACCCTGAGAACTAGGTTGGACCCATCCCAATCACGTCAACCCCAAACTAAAGACATATAGGTGCTACGTTAAGCATAGAAATTGTACTTAGTGACCATGGTAGGTTAGGCAACACCATATAGTATGCACTAAAGGTTAGATACTGAGATGTTTACCTCTATGGCCCTTAAAATAATATGTTTTTCTTCTTACATTTTTTGAACTTACGTGTGAGGCTCAGAAATGAAATTTTCTTACCTATATGGTTTTCCATCAGTTTATGGCACTTAACGGTCTTAAGCCAAGGATGAAATAACCATTTTACGGTGTCTATTGCAATGTATTTGTGTATCTGATTATGTGTCTTGTTATGCATGTTATTATATGTGACTTTATTTGCACAATATTACTCCAAATCTAAAAAAGATAAACTAAACTTTACATTTTATTATTCTCACAAGGGGTAAAATGGTCATTTTATCTTTGACTGAACACTGCCGGAAACAAATGAAAGGCAATTTCATTTGTGGGCTTTAGAAGTTCAAAAAAAAAAGGGCCATAAAAGCGAGGCGCATTATTTTCGAAATGTTTCTACATACTATTGATCCAGCATCGGTTCATATAACATGACAATAGGGCTAATAGTACAGCACGCTAGTAAGAATATTTGCAGCTCATCTCAGTGCACTTTGTTTCACTCTCCTCTTCTCTTTCCCCCATCTCATCAGCATTTAACTCACCTATACGATATTTTATTATACTTGCTCTGAACGAATTCAGCGTGTAAATAACAATAGGAAGTGTGCTAATCCCCCAGATTGGCCTTGCCGTTTTCGGTAGCCAGTTTGAGTTAATTAGCATATGCATACATGTTTTGACTGTCATAAACGACATCCAATATCAAACTACCAATCTAAAATGATATTAATTTGACATTACATAATCCGCATGGCCTTGATGCTATGGAGTTCAAAGCAACCATGCGTGTCATGACTCATGAGAAAGTGCAGCCAATCTTTTCTGAATCCCTAAACTTTTGTCTAATAATGGTATTTCTGTCAAAAGAAAAACCAAAATCTACCATTGGCTTACTGCACCACAAAACTAGCTTTGGTAGGGTAATAATTGTCACAGCACCAGAGGCTAATGGCTTGAGTATGACATCGAACATGGTTGGAACTCCGAGCCCATGTTTGACTCGAAGATGTGCTGTGGAAGGGTAAAGTCATCATCAGCGAACACGGTACCATCGCTGTTGCTGCTGCCCCTCTCTGCCTCTTGGTTGGGTGCTCATGCTTTGGACTGAGCCTTGGTGAGTTAGGCCGACAGTTGGTCTCAGGTGTTTGAGGTTCACCATTAGGAATATCATGTAATTCAGTCTTCATGGGCTCAACTCGACTTCCATCGTCTTCACTGGATGGAATAGCCTGAAGTGGAGCTGGAGATACTGGTACATGAGTTGAGGGGTTAGTTCTTTCGGAGTTGGTCAACTGTTCACTTGATGTGGCTCTAGAAACACCAGCACCATTGATGCGTTGCTGCTCTTCAATGATCTTCTGAAGATACTTGCCCTGTGCCTCAATTCGCAGCTGCAGCTGCCTTTGTACCTGCCAGGGATGTTTGTCAGCTACGACAACACCTGTAGTGGCTTCACATTCTTGTTCTAAATTCAAAACAACAACAGCAGCAGTGGGAACATTCAGAATATTAAAAGTTCCTTTTTCTGTTTAAATAATTTGTGCTCTGAGAATGTGGTCTAGCTCTACACTTCTCAGCACTACTGCTCTTTGTTGACACCTATCCTAACAATACATGCAAGCTTTTTGTTGATAAACATATTGAAAGGTTGCAACACAAAATTGAAGCTAATTAAACTACACCTGAGTTAACCCAAAAGGCCTCGAACATAGGATGAACCTTTGGCTTTGGGTGTGGCAAAGTGCAACGGTACAGGGCTCCAATTTTTTAGGGACCTAAAAACTATAGTTTATCTGGTAATAAATAATTCAATATTCAATGCCTGTGCCAACTCTAGGAATTGCTACATCTTCCCCTATTTGGTACTCTGTAGTTCCATCTATGTTGTTTGTTCGTCTGTCCATCTACTCCATCCAAATCCAACTCCCTGTGTGTCTGTCTCTGCTAGGCAGACAGGGAATCTTGAGTCCAGTACTCCACTGCGAACATCAAAGTGCAAACTGCGAAGTGTCGGAGGGGCACTGGGAGAGGATGTACAGGCAAGTGCCAAACTACTGTAGTTTTTTTTTCCTCGAATACATAGGAGAGGTGCATATCATTTCATTAAGAAGAAGCCCCATAGTGCCA
>CM041643.1:24480662-24515051 GCA_023333625.1 Bothriochloa decipiens | reverse complement strand
TGGCCTTGAATTTTGCCATCATGGACATGACCTTTCAATACAACTATAATACCATTCTAATTGAACTAATGACATCATGTTCTAATATAATAGTGTGTTTAACTTGAGGAATAAATTCATCCTAGATTAAATGATATATCATGGGATCATGCCACGATTTTGGTAAGATGACATCATTCTTCATATATACACTAGATGTGTGATAATGGTAAAAAAGGATATGATAATGGATCAAGTCATTCCATTCCTCATCAAACAAAATGGCTTTGGTTCTGAGTTAGCATTGATCGGTCCATTACCATCACATTCCTACACCAAACACCTTATAAGCCTATCATACCTTAATATTGCAAGTCTTAGCGTGTGATACCATAACAAATATTGCTACCAGAGTGCTAGTGCACAACACAAAGTAGCAAATCTGAAATCTCTCATCACTCAAAAGCACAAGTGCTGATCCAAAACAGAGGAAGAAGGAAAGAAACAGAGGAAGAGGGAAAGAAACAGAGGAAGAGGAGGGAAGCAGAGGAAGGAAGGAAGGAAGCAGAGAGGAAGCAGGGCATATCAGGCGGACAGCAGAGTAGCAGACGGCCAGCGGAGGCAATGACTCAAGGCAGATGAGCAGAGACACTCTAGGCGGACGAGCAGAATCTCAGGCGGACGGCCAGTGGGTGCGGATGGCCGATGGTCGCGGCTCCACGGAAGGTGCGGAGGCCAAACGGAGATGCAGGGTCGGCCGGCCGGTAGACGAGCAGAGGACCAGCCAAGCGGACGCGCGGACACCTGCAGCTTCTCTCATCCTGCCGCCTTCTCTCTTCCCCTACCGTCGCCCTCGCTCGTCAAGTCGTGACCGTGAGATTTCTCGCGCGGAGCGGACTGCGTCTACGGCTCCATGGCAGGTGCGGAAGGCCAGGTGTAGATGCAGGGCCGGCTCCGCGCCAGAGGCGGCTGGCCGGTGGACGAGCAGCAGCCAAGCGGAGCTCGAGGTCCGCCTGCCGCCCTCTCTTCCGCCACCCCGCCCCCCGCCTGCCCGCGCTCTCACTCGCGGTCGATGTGAATGGCACGCCCGCGGTCGATTTCCCGCGTCCGTGGCCTATCTACTTCCCCCGCGGTCGATTTCCCGCGCCTTCACCGCCGCTCAGTCGATTTCCGCGGGCCCACAGTTATTTTGCCGCCCTTACCCAGCGATTCGGCCTCCGACGTCCGCCCGACGCCAAACTGCTCCCAGGCGACGCCTAACTCGCCTAGGCGGACGCCATACCTGTGCAGGTCGTGGCGCCAGCGACGCCCAGGCAGTCCAGCACGCCTTGTCGCCTAGGCGACGCCTTAAAAACATTGGCGGTCTGCTTTTGTTGCTAATAGAAAATAGCAAAGTACACAGGAAACTACTGAAAGAGTATTATTTATGTGGTGAAGTAAATAATCACAAGAAATAGTTGAATGAAGGAATCAAGTATTCAAATGGCATGCATACAGTGTACACCTAATTTTATTTTTTAGCTCCACTTTATTATAAGTTTAACAATGCCAACACGGTTGAAAGTGAAAGCTGCATTTATTTCCCTGGCTAATAATCTAATACAAAGTGTAGCATTGCCATTAATATTTTCATGCTAAAAATGATGTCTGACCATTTGAACTGAGCTCGGAACAGATTGGACTTGACCAACCTCTCTCTTTCTATGAACTACAAGCAAGAAGACATATCTTTTCTATGAAAGTAAATACAAACAAGCAGACGCACAGATACATACGAGGATCCTTCAAGTGTTGCCAGCAAATCCCCTGGATCTTTCTTTTCAGCTTTGTTGTCTACATGAAAGATAAGATTAAATAAACCAAAATAATAGTAGATATATCTTCTTGCTTGAATGCACGTAAAACAAGATAATAATGGTCACCTACCATCGGTTGCAGGGTCTGGAATGTACTTTGCAAGACGGTATTTCTAGATTTTTTTATTAAAAAAAGAAAGAAAATTGTTAGGGTGAAAAAATGTAAGGAATTGAAATTGCGAAGAGCTATTCATATATAGATAGAATTACCTGTAAGTGACTCTTCACATGGTATATTGTAAGTCCCGCTACACCCATAATCCTAAGAACTCCCTTTGGAGTGGCTCCTGTCATGTTTGAATAATTGCACAATAATGAGTTAAAGTTACTTAAAATTTGATCATGTTAAAAGAAATGTTTCATGTACAATATCTATACAATGTAAACTTAGTAAGCACACACTTCAGACATAAGCATCATCATTATCATTCCTATATAAGTTGCAACAGATCTAAAAATCTCAATGATTACAGGTCCTAAACTCTAGCACTGACCTATTCATCATAAACAAATAGTTATCATTGTAAGGTATATAGAAAAATTCTAACTCATCATCAAGGCGTGGAGATTCACATCATAAGTCACATGACCAAAACAGTGAACAGATCCTTATATATTAGAGCCCACCACTGTCACCAACACTGTTTCTTAGGATCTTTAGTTGACCGAAGGATTCTTAGGACCTTGGTAACTAAAACAAGAATACAAATAGTAAATTAGCCATTTTTAACTAAAACTAGTGTTTGGTAAATTAACATGGATTTCTAGAAGAATCATTTAACTATTTTCATTAGCAGAGCATGTGGGGCTGTGGAGGTCTGTTTCAAAAGGCAGCACCACTAGGCAGACTAGCACCTCCTTCACCTAGCACGTAGGTGTTCTTCTTTCTAGAGCAGTTTAATACTTCGTCTATGTATGGAAGTTGGGCGTTGGGCCAATGTCTATTTGTTAATGTGATAAATTCATTTATTCATGTAAGTTGGTACTGTTATATGAGTTGAACTCTAGCTACTGTCATATTTGTGTAGCTCATTGATACACGTGGCTTGTAAGGTACTAGGTTGTTAATTGGATACTTTAATTGGTTATATTAAACAATGTTATGTGGTTATGTAGGAAGAACTGGAGCTGGAAGAATATGCATCGCCATTCGCTCATTGGAATATAAGGTGCGTTAGAACTCTCCAGTCACTGAAAACATTGCTCCAGTGACCTGGGTACAAATATGAATGACCGAAGTGTATCAGATAAGCAAAGAAAACAAGCTGAAGCAACAAGGACTTACTATCTGGCCCGCCAAGTTGTGTAACAGCCTCCACGAAGCGGTCATGTAGCTCATTTGTCCATCGTAACCGTTGCCTTGCTGCTATGTTCGGGTTGCTGTTTCCTCCATCCAGAGGGACTGTACCACTGTCCCCTGAGCCCATTTGCTTGTGAGCAAGATTGCTTTGAGTTGGACCGATGCTAGAAATCGAATTTGACTGGTACATTGAAATTGCTCATAGCCTGAAAATACAGGACATAATTAAGCTACATATTACATTATTTACAGAAACAAAGAAGAGTACTCCATGCCTTAATTATTAGATAAAATAATTCTTTGATAGAAAACTTGGACCGAATCAGTAGTCATCCGCAAAATAGAGGTTTATATCAAGGACCACTTGAAACAAAATAGAGGTTTTCATATACAGCCAACAAAAAATGTTTACTTTTTATCCTCTTTTAGTTGGCTCTTGTTAGGTTGTGTAGAATAGCACCACTTGTTTGGGATTAAAAGGTTTTGCTGTTTGCTGTCACCAAGCCATAAAGCCAACAATTTCCCTGTCCACGGTTGATTTCCACATGAGGCCACAGAAAAAATAATAAAAATCCCGAATAGGACAGTAGACACACAGGTTGTGCTCATGGGCGGACCCAAGGCCCGGCGAGCCTGGGCGCCTGTCCGGGCTCCCTGCCACTGTGCAACATGACGAAGAGTATATGCTAGCAGCTTTTGTCTATGTCTTGGGTAGAGTAACATACGTGCTGTCATACGTGCTGTTGTCTTGGATGCTAAGACTAGTTTCAAATCGGTGTGTGAAGAGATAAAAACCAGGTACGACAATGTGAAGGCTAATTTACACGGTTGGCTCACATTGGTTCACAACCTTCTACCCTGCCCACTCTGTTGTTTGCCCAGGCTCCATTCAATCTCTGGGTCCGCCACTGGTTGTGCTGTGGCATCTGGCATTTGCAGAATATGGACCACCACGCAAGAACCAAATCCACTTGCCACACCAGCTCAGAGTCCAAACACGGCGAAGTGAACGCACTACAAGGCCACCCAATGGCACAATGCCAAATTTGGATTCCGTCTGTTCAATTTGTGCATTTGTAAGAATGTAAACCAAAACTTGCGAAGGAGAATCCGGCAAAGATGGCCTTATCTTTTTTAGGACGGTGCGAACACGACCGACCAGGGGGGCCGAAACCCGCGTGGAGTCCCGTCGGGTGCACGAGCTCACACACACGCTCGATTCAACTAGGACTAAATCAGAGCCAACCAATTAGACAAGGGCTCCCGGTAAACACCAAGCAACCTCAATCCGTGGAGGGGTTAATCCCCCGTAGCGCGGCGCGGCTAGACCGCGGAGAAGGAGAAGGGGGCAGCACAAAGGGGCTCGCGGGAGACGGCTACTAACCAGGGCGTGGCGTGGCCTGAGGCGGGGAGGCGGAGACTCCTCGCGCCGGCGGCGAGCTCCCCGCCTCTCTCAGCGTCTCTGTATGCCTCTAGGCGAAGGCCGGTAGGCGGAGGACGGAGAACGGGGTCGGAACTCGGAAGGGCAAGGGAGGAGGCCCTTTTGCTGCTGCTGCCCTCGACCTCGATTGGTCCGGCCCAAATGGTCGAGCAGAGGCTCTGTTTGGTTTTCTATGGGTAAAACTAGAGTAGAGCAAGGCCTTGTTTAGATTACAGTGAAAAGTTAAAAAAAATTTACTCTTTTTTCATCATATTAATCTTTATATATATAAAATATTAAATATAAATAAAAAAATTAACTAATTACATAGTTTAGTTATAAATCATGAGACGAATCTTTTAAACCTAGTTAGTCTATGATTAGATACTAATTGTTAAATACAAACGAAAGTGTTATAGTTAGAAAAATTCTGACCTTTCGCGATCTAAACGAGGCCTAACTAAATTTTAGTTATTTTAGAAAATAATATCTAAAGAAACTGATTAAAAAATAAAAATTTTAGTTTCACTATTCACGGAAGAGATACTAAAAAGTGACTAAAAAATTTTAGTCACTTTAGTTTTAGTCATGAAAAATCAAATGAGACCAGAGTACAGTGAGAAGCAAAGAAAATGCTATTTTTAGATAAAAGAAAGAAAATGCAGCTACCTTCAGGTTCATAGAAGGAAGAAAACAAAAGAGCCACCCCGTAAACTTTGGGCCCTTTGGCGATAGGAGCTAGAGTCTGCAGCACAAGAGAAGTTAAAATATACCCTTGTAACCAAGGTCTTAGACAGCCACACCTAGTCACCTGCTCTCTCTATTTCAAAAGAGTTTCAAAATGTTCGTTGTTTTCGTTTATCGAGACATAACTCTGACTAAATATATATTTAAAGTTTTAATAAAATTTTTCTGAGTAGTTACTCCCACGTCTAAACCCAGTACATTAGGTGCCGCACTCCCTTAGCGGGTCAAACGAGCGACGTACGGCCTTAGCGGGTCCACAAACGAGTACATCCGATAGATGATATACCGTACGGTCCTGTGTGTGCCATCCGAAATTTATGCCGCGCCGATAGGCTGTTGATACGTATCCACATCCAAATATTTTAATCGAACAACTTCCTCCTGCGTGCGGTGGCCGCGACCTCGCAACCGACGGGCGGCGGCTGCCCGTGATCTTCCCTTCCCCTACCCCCACCCCGACGGCGGCCACAGCACCTCGACCTTCCACTCGCGCACAACCGTGGCGGCCAGTCCCCTTTCCCTCCACCGAGATGCGACGGCCACGCCATCGCTCGCAGCTCCCGGCGGCGCGACCGGCGCCGAACCCCACCACCCATGGCGAGGTGGATCTGGATCATGCGAACAATGGCCATGCCCCTGTAGGTGCTTCAGACCCGCGGGAGGTGGATCCACCATGGCGACCTCCTGTGCCAAGCTGCGGCGGCAGCCGCCCCTGCCTTCCACCTGGTGGCGGCGGCGATTCCCCTCCAACCAGGCGTCGATGGCGTCCCCTCTCCTCCCCCTGCCGATGCCGGCGGCGGCAGGACTCCTCCCATGGCGACGGCGGCGGACTGACCGGGCCAGCTTTGCGTGGTGGCAGTGGCAGCATCCTTGTCGTTCCTGAGGTTGGATCTCAGTGTGGCAATTTTTTCTTCCAGAATTCCGATGCATAGTCTCTCTATTTCTTAATGCATTTTGAGGTGAAATCGTTCCCAAGAAATCCATTATTTGCTCACTACTGGCACAGATGTGGATCTGTGCGTATACAAATCCCTGGAACGGCCGCTGCTAAATTTGATTTTCTCATCGATTGTTTGTACAAAGTGTAAATGTACATACTCATACTTCGTTTTACAAATTGAGTATACGTACATACTCTTCTCATTGTAATATACCACTGAGTATATACTCTTGTTAATTTGTATCACGTGAATTTATGCACATATACTCCAATAAGTATGTACTTATACTATCTTAGTATTACGTATGTATGCATACTACAATCCAACAGGTATGTATAAATACTTTATTTAAAAAAAAATATGTACAATACTTTATTATAAAAAAAAGCGTATGCTATGGAAACCAATTAGCTATGCAATCTATGAAAATTCTAATCTAGACCACTTCTTTTTAATCCAATGGCTTCAGATGAAGATGGGTCATTTAAACACTTAAATCCTCCTACCAATCCCATCTACTCTTCTTTTTCCAAATACCCCAACGGCGGGCTCTTCTACGTCCGGGCATCGCCGGCCACCGTGGGGTTTTACCAGCACTGGCAGGCATCCAGGTCCAGGTTTCGTGGGTACAAACAATGGTATAGGCAAGTTGCGCCATTGTTGCAGCATACGCCATGCTTCATTAACTTGCTCTGTCCGTGGGTACAATGTAACTAAGCGGACCTGCGGAAGAACTCCAGAGGAGCTCGACAGCGGACTAAAGAATCACACAAAATCAGACAATAAGAGAGCCAGTTCAATATCTCTATCTTCCGGAGGGACTTCCAGCCCCTAATGCACTCTGGCAACGGATGCGATCGATGCAGCTCCTGGCCGTGGAGTCTGCGGGGGCGGCCACGAGTGATGAAGGGGAGCGGTGCTGCTTTGGTGGAGTATGCAGGGGGCGGCCACGAGCGATGAAGGGGGGCGGCGCTGCTTTGGTGGCCGCACGACGGGGGCGGCGTGGAGTCGGGAGTCAAGGAGACGACCGCGAACGGACTTGATGACGTGTAGTCGAGGAAACCTACAGGCGCCTCGGCTGGGGGTTGATTTGCAAAAAAAAATTGAGTAGAAAGAGATTGGTGGGAGGGTTTAAGTGATTAAAAGATTCACTGAAAGGTCCCCGTTTGATTTTAGTAATTGAGTGATAATATTAGATGGACTAATATGTGTTTATGTGAGAATACACAGAAAATTAGTCCACAGGTGAATGTGCAATGAAGGAGCTTATTGCATATGTGACATGAGATGGAGTCATATGATCAAGGTGGAGAAGATCAAGACAAGATTTGGCTTGATGAACCAGTTGCAAGTGTGAAGGGCAAATCAAAGGCTTTGAAGTGATGGACCGCAAAGCGGTGAAACTTGAGCAAAGACTTAGCGCCGATGAATCGACGCAACGGTGAAGAGCAAGTAGGTCAAGATCAATGGACCAATACGATCATATGATGATATAGAGTGGATCATATCATTCTTGATTGGTTGGTGCATGTGTTGCATCAACATCGACGGTGATTGAGATGGAATGAAATGCGCAAGGCAAAGGTATAAAATTTCAACCGGTCTAAAATTGAGTAGAGAAGAAATAGACCGGGTTTAGGATTGATAACCGTACTATAAAGAGGAAAAATCTTTGATTGTGATGGTTATTTAGTGCCACTAAGTTGAGTCTCATTTGCATATGCATTTGTTTAGTGGCGTGGTGAGATGATGAGAAAGCTCGGAAAAAATATTTGTGAAAAGCTAACTTAAATATCTAATTTATTTGGGAATATTTTTTGGTGAAGTTAGCACTTGAAAGGGCTTAGCAGGCTGCTTGAATTTTCTCAGAGTGAAATGAGTTGGAAGCAGTTGAAAATAGGTGGAACGAGTTTGGAACCAGAAGATGACCGGACCAAGCATCAATTTTAGAAGAGCTGATCGGACCGCGTATGAGAACCAGAGCATGCGCTGGGAGCTGCTATCCTCTAGGCTGGTCCATCAACTACACATACATGATGGCGTGTGTACCGGCTGCTATTTTTTGGCCATGGGTCTGGAGCGATTCAGAAAGAGCAGAAGGACTACGCGTGGGCGAGCATTGCATGTGTGCATGCTCAGAAGATTAACTCTGCCGTTTTGCTCCTGTTAATCTTAGCTGCGGGGCCCACGCTATTAATGGACAGGAAGTATCACCGGCCACCGTTTTTGTGCGTGAGAAGGAAATGGCTTTGGTGGGGCCCGCATGGGCATATTGCTCCATGGCCACTCGGTTGCATGTATGCATGCGTGGACCAACTGCTGAAGAGGCAAAGTACGGGAGGCTTCATCGAAATTTCAAATGCATGTTGCTGCTACGTGGGCCTGCTCGTCGCCCTGCTGGGCTGCCGGCCGCTGTTGCTTGCTGGGCCGCGGCCTTGTGCCCCGCTGTTCTGCTGCTTCGCTGGTTGCTGGCCTAGGCGCCTGAGGATACCGTTCAGTCGAGTTGCCGACGCCGCCGCTGTCCAGTTTATCCAGAGAAACTGAGAGGGAGAGCGTGAGGACAGAGAAGCGCCGGCTGCCGACCGTTGTGCCGCCTGCAGAGCGCCTGCTGCTCCTGCCCGTTGGAGGAGGGGGCTTGGCCGGCTGCCTGGTCCACATAACGCTCCAGTGCCTTTGCCCTCTCGGGTGCATGAGCCCCAACAGGCAGCACAGTGAGCTCTCCTCTTCTTCTACTCTTGGAGAACATGAACTAGGGTTCTTACTCCTCTCTTTGTCTCCTATGGGTTCAAACCCAGCCTCTGCACATTTGTGTAGGGATGGCTGTTGGCTATTTTTTCTTTTTCAGACCCCGCAGTGTGGAAGCCTACGGCATTGGGTACTTTTTTTTTCACTGAGAGATTAAGTGCCCTATGTGGGTGTGATTGAGAGCTTGAAGATCCACTTTCTTACATTCCTCTTCCACTCAAGATTTGTGCTAATTTGAGAGAGGATTGGAAACCTAGTGTGCATGCATTTAGAGATTTATATTTGGTGGCACTAGGTGGTGATTGCAATTGTGGATTTCTTATTACTCTTGATGATTGCTATCACCTAGACGGTTTGGTGGATTGTGGCTCCGTGAAGCACGCAAAGGAGATTGTGCGGTGCTCCGGAGAAGGATTTGTGAGGGGTATTGTGCTAACCCCGCGGGGATCGCGAAGAGTAACTTTATTGGATTGTTCGTGTCATTGAGTTACCGCACTTGTGTCTGGGTTCGTTCGCGGTGCCTTTGCGGAGGCTTGCCTTGAGGGGCATTGGCGTGGAGAGCCAATTACTGGAGAAACCACCAAGGTGTTGGTCGACACAAGAGGACGTAGCTTGGTGGCAACCAAGTGAACCTCGGTAAAAATCACCGTGTCAACATTGTCTACTCTTCTCGGTGGTTTGCATTCTCCAATACACAAGCTTTGTATTTACATTCATATATATTGTGCTTGTATTGTTGCTCTTATAATTAATTAGCTTGTGTAGCTAAATAAGTTGAGCTCTTGGGTTTGGCTTGGGTAGCCTTGTTCTTGAGCATTTTTAGTGAGTTTAGGTTGGTTTTATGGTTTTGCTCATTAGAATTGTTTATTTACACACCTTTTGTGAAAAATACTAGTTGTTTAGGTTTGTGTGACCTTACAAGCCAGATTCAATTAGGAGAGCACTTCCTAGCCTGACACCTTATATTCTTGTTTAGGATCTTTTAAATAAGGTGCTTCTAGAGTTATAGATAGAGGGTGTAGTCTTGGCTAGACTGATAGTTTTTATTCCACATTTATATTGGCTAGCCATCATGATTAATTTTAGAAAGGACTATTCACCCCTCCTCTAGTCCGCCATCTCGATCTTACATGTGGCATCGGAGCTAGGTCTCTCATTTTAGTGGTCTTAACCGACCCGAGAGGATGCCAACTAGTGGGATATATGATGCTTGTTCTTGTGACACACATATTTTTTATGACACACACTTTACACGATGAAAACACCATATGCTTGACCATTTTCGTGCCATGGGACCTAAGATTTGGTGGGTTGTCACAAATGGCCTCACCCATGTGTTAGACAAGGATGACCTAACCGAAGCTCAAAAGGCTCTCTATATACTTGATTCAAATGCTCTCTTGTATCTAATCAAATCTTTGAGTTTTGATGTATTTGACAAGGTGTACACTAGGGTGTCCGCACATGTGTTGTGGGAGAACATCAAGCACACCTACGGCGATGCCTCCACATTCATCCCCCTCTAGTCCACCATCTTGATCTTACACCCACCTTCATCTGAGGCCATCGGATTAGATATCTGTGAACTTGATTAAAGTTTTCGTAGTTTACACGAGAAGCTGGTTAACATAGCATACGCAAAAAAGTATGCATAAATGCTCCATTTCAAAGATTATAAAAAAATTGTTGTATTCTGAAAATTATGTACGGATGCTACATTCCTAAAAGTATGGATAAATACTAAGTATGTACACCTATTGTAACCTCCTGTACCGATTTTTTCTAATCCGTGGCATTCAAATGTGCCGTGCATGCCTATTGGATATTTGATATACCCGTTAACAGAAGGGAGAAGCTCTACCGTACCCATTAGGGAGTAGGGAGTAGATACTCCCGGGAGTATAAAAAATGCACCCTTTATGATATATAATTAGTACCATTGAATTTTTTTCTCGAATGTGCAAAAGGCTTGCGTATTTTTGCATTTAAGTAGAAAAGTTTCTTACAACCCGCGCTTTCGCTCGTTTTGGAAGCGAAGGTATTACATGAGGCGCTACTCCCGCACCTTACATCGTAAGCGGATTATTCACAAATCGACAACCTAGTCTGTGCGCACCGGCTTCGATCCATAGATCGGTGGTGGCGTCAAGTGCATCCGCCATGTCCGCCGCATCGTCCGCGCGGCCGCCGTGGCCGCGCAGCGTTGGGGAAGAGCTCCCGCATCGCGTCGGCATCACCAGGCTTGCCGACGAACATGGCCTTAAGATCCTGCGTGGCCTCCTCCGTAGTCCTCCCTTGTAGCAGTCCCATCCTCTACATAAGGAGATACTCACCTCGCTTGGGCACCGGTTGCTTGGACAAAGGCTGTGCCGCAATGCGCCTGCTCCGTCGCGGCATCCAAGACGCGAAAGACTGGCGGTCAGCGGCGACAACAGTTGTGAGGCGGCCTTTGTGAACACTCGTTGTGTGAAACGCTTCAAGCGTCCGGTGAAGGAAAGCGAAGCAGAGCGGCCTCCATTTTTGTTCTCCATGTCCCTGTCGGCACTGAGGTGGCTAGACATCGCTATGTTGTTCGCCGGCGTGGTGAAGATTTCGTCGTCCACAGCCACAACCTCGTTGGTCACACGCGACGACGATGGTGGCGTGTCGTCCGAGAGCGGAGCGGTCGCCACCTCCAAAGGTCCGGCGGGTGGCGCCGTGGACACCGTGCCCAGCATGACCTGCTGCGCGAGCGGCGGCGATTCCATGATGGCCAAGGAGGTAGGCCCCGACAACGCGACTGGCGTGCCATCGGCCTTCGCCACCCAGTTGATCACCGGTGAAGCGGGTTCCGGAGGGGTCAGAGCAGAGTTGGTCGCCTAAGGGTTCGGTGATGCGGGTTCCGAAGTCGCCGAACCCTGACCGGTCCGCGTGTAGCCGAGCGGTGGTAGCGGGCCTTCAAGGATGATGGCCCAGGCGACATCCGTCCAAGCGGACAACGAACTGGTAGGCACCGTTGATCCATGGTGCGAGTTCTGAGCCGGAGGCGCAGCAGGTGTTCCAGCCACGGGGCGAGCGACTCGCAGCCGCCAAACCATGGACGACCGGCCGACGAACCCTATCTCCCTCTTCCGACGCTGGTGACGGCGCTGGCACGATCAGCGACCACGACCACCGCTAATGACACAGTCGCCGTTGTCCCCCTACTCATAAGCATCTTGCATGGCGACGACGTCGATGTACATCACCCTCCTACACTCTCGTGCGATGTGACCAAGGCCCTGGCAACGGAGGCATCGCCATGGCAGGTTGCAGGTGAAAACACGATGCCCCGTTGCGAGGCACTAGAAGCAGCGGCCATCGGCGTTAGTCGAAAACTGCTATGGCCCGAAGTCGACCCCGGCGCCCACCCCACGGCGCCGCCGGGGACGCGGCGCCCACGCCGGCTGGGTAGGTCACTGGGGGAGCACGCACTGCCACCCATCGACATACAGGGCAGTCGCCCGGCGCGTCGATCCCAGCCGCTGGTGGACGGGCAGCCGCTCCCGCCTGCTCACAGACTTGGCGGACGCGCTCTCGCGACCCCTGGGGTGCTTGCGGTCAGGGGCGTGACCCTCCGCTGGCCGAACAGGAAGGCCGCTCACCAGCTGGGGACGCGGTCGCCCACGCCTCCTCCGACCTCGCCGCGGCTCGCATCGACCAGGAGCAGCGGCTGCCGCATTGAGTGGAGGCACAGGCGCTGCCTTTGGCGGGCGATAGACATCATTCGGCTGCCCCCAAGGCGCAGCGGCAGGCCTTGCGCCTGACGGGCGCATCCAGGTAAGACAAGGGTTTCTCGTCGCCGGACGCATCGCTGTCATCCACCTAACGTCGTTGCTTAGAGCGTCCCTGCGAGCAGCTCTCAGGGTGAAAAGGAGCCGCACTGGGGGACAGGGACGAGGGCGGGCTCGCGACGGGGGCGGACGGGTTGACGAGGAAGGCGTCGAGGCCGAGGCCACACCCGCTCACGTCCACGTCGACATCGTCATCCTCCGGGACATCCTCCACGACGATAATGGAGTAGTCGGCACCGGTTTGCCCGGCGTTGCGGAGGACCTCGTCCTCAACGCCATCCTTGACGATTGCGTCGGGCAGCGGTGCTGTGGGTGCGCTTGCTGGCGGCGTGCGGAGGACCCCATCTTCGACATCTCCCGCCGCAGCATTGCAATCTTCCTCGCCGGGCACGGAGCAGAAGAGGGCGAAGACGGGGAATCCCGGCGGCGGCTGCTCAGCGTCATCCAGCTTGGGCTAGGCCCCCCATGGCTTGCGGCGACGAGGTGGCCAGGACCGTTGCTTCGACCCGAGCCGAGGTGTCCCCCCACCTCCAGGCTCGGGGAAGCGGCGGCCTTGGCTGACGCCGGTGAGGCCAAGCCAAATCTCGCAGGCTCCGTAGGTTCGTCGTCGGCGCGGCGCATCGGCCCTGCCAGCGCCCTGGGCCACGGGCCCTCCCCAACCGACAGAGCGTCGCCGGTAGCGGCCCCTGGCGCGCCGGGCGGTGGAACCTCCACAGGTGAAGGGGCGGCGCCGGCCATGACCCCTGCAGGGGAGGGGCGCGCAGAGGGAGGCCATGGCGTGCTTGAGGACGACGCCATCGGCGACGGCGGCGGCGGGGGCTCGGGGGCGGCCGCCAAGGGCGCCCCCTAGGGTTCCGTTGAAACGGGCCGGCCCATCTCCAGTACCATTGAATAGATATTTGAATCTAGTCTTTAAATAAAATTATTTAGAGATAAAAATATTGAACGTATTTTCTATAAAATTGAGTCAAAGTCATTGACACGCAAATTGTGGCGACAGACATTTTAGAACGTAAGGAGTACGATTGATGTCGTAGAAGTGCATCACTGGAGACATTAGTGCCTCTTAAATTATTAGACAAAGTTGTCTTTTCTAGATACATCGATTTTACATAATAAAGATGGAAGTGACGATGTTCTCGGTGATTGAGACCAATCTACGATCAAGAGCTGGACTTAATGGTAGAGGAAGTGATACTAAAGCTAAAGGCAAGGGAGAACCAGTTGCTGAGACCAAATGGGGCATTCATCTAAGAAATTTTACAAGCTTGCCTTCCAGAATGTACCTGCACACCCAATCTTCTTGTGGCTCTCGAAGTCTAAGATCATCCGGAGAGTTAAGTTTTTTTTGCATGGCTAGTGCTTGTATACCATTTGAATACCAAGGTCATGCTCAAGAGGAGAAATCTGTTCAATGAACCAAATGCACATTGTGTCCTTTGTGCAGCAGGTATAGATGACGATCTGGAACATCTCTTTTTTTGACTGTACCTTTGCAAAGCGATGTTGGGAAAAAATTGGTGTGCATTGGGACAACAACATCAGCCTATACCCTAGGATGGCGCATGCCAAACAACAGCTAAATTTCCTTTCTTTATGGAATCATGGTGATAGCAGTTTAGGAGATTTGGAAGCTGAGGAATGACCGAGTGTTCAACAATGGTAGTGTTCATGTCAATATTTGGTTTAGAAATTTCAAGAGCCAATGTCTCCTCCAATCCCTTCATTTTAAATCTGATCTTAAATCAGCCTTTTGTTTCTGATTAGATGCATTCAGTTAATCATGTTGTAAATATTCTCTGCAACTCACTTTTATAAAACATAAAATGAGGTGATGTGGAATCTCCCTCACAGTTTTTTTTTGCCTTAAAAAAGGATCAAATGGGACACAAAGGCATGTTCAGGCTCGAGAACGTCAGCTATTGAGCCTTCGGCTCATGACTATATACCAATGTGATGATACAAGCGAGTTGGAGAGTAATATCGTAGTTGTTCTGCTAATTTTAACATTGCTGTAGTTGGCGTTAGGCCAGTTTATCCTTACGTTTTGAATTCTGGCAGGTGAGCAACGTTTTGAGCTTAAACGTTGTGAGCTTAAACTTTTGAACGCTTTTATGATCAATTATATAGAGAGGGGGCAACTTTTTCTCTAAAAAAATTGATTTCACCATAAATCTAGGTATATAGTGTATATCTGATGCACAACAAAAACTATATATCTAGAAAAATATATTTTGTAATGGAGTAGTTTAATTATTCATTTTTCAACAAAACTCATAAACTGTTTGAAGTATCATTTTTAGTCCAATAGTGTTATCATATTCTTATCATTTCCTGTAATAAAACAGGACTATGTTGTTGTTGTTGTTATTGTTGTTGTTGTTGCTGCTGCTGCTGCTGCTGTTGTTGTTATTATTATTGTTATTATTATAAACGGTAAATATTAATATGGTCTGATACCTAGAGAGGAACTTTCCAAACGTGCAGTTACATTTTTGGATGCCTGTGACAGCAAGCTTGTTATTTTAAGACGGCGGCCACCAAACCGTAATCCAACAGTGTCATCATTGACTGGCAACGCTTAATTTAGAAAAGATCCCCAGTGTCCCATGCAATAATCCTGCCTCCTATGTGAAGAGAGACTAATTTTCTAATTCATCACATGATCTCCTGCCTTTGCCGTTTACGCAATTGAAGCATCTGCCTCTTGCTTTCTACTTATGAGAGATTACGCCGGCCGGCAGCAAGAGGATGAAATGAAAGAAAAAACATGGGAGCGGGTTCTTCCTCTCTATTAGATTCGAATTTCGCGGTCTTGTGGCTCCTGCATGCATGCTGACCGATGCCAACTTTCCAATTCGGTTTGATATGAAACCGTGCGGTCGTCGTGGTTGCTCCAAGATCGAGCGCGCCGTCGCCGTCGCCGTCGCCGGTGCCAGGAACCAACCTCAACAAGTTGGAAAGAAGCGATGCAGGCAAGCGTTGCGGTTGCGGAGGCGCTCGATGCCGAGAAGCTCACGGCGCCGCCCGTCGCCGGCGCGGCCGACTTCGCGGTGGCCGGCCTCGCCGTGGCCATTGCCGCGCTCGCCGTCGCGGCGTCGTTCGTGGTCGTCTCCTTCGACGCGCACGCGGCGGGACAGCAGGGCCGGCTACGCCGCATCCTGGACCTCGGTCCGTCGCTGTGCGGGCCACGCCTGCTGCTCGCCTTCTTCGTGGGGCTCCTGGCCGCCGCCGAGATGCTCCGCCTCCCGTTCCTCCGCGGCGGCGCCATCAGCATGCTGCCGCCGCGCCGCCACGTCATGCCGTGCCTCGCGTACCCGCTCGTGGCCCACGGCATCGCCGAGCCGGGGCTGCTCGCCAGCGTGCTCCTGCTTCTCCGGGCCTCCCTCGGCGGCGCGCGGCTGCCGGCGGCCAAGCTCGCCGTGCCGCTCGCCTGCCTGCCGTTCCTCACCGCGCACGTGGTCGTGCTCGCCACGCCGGCGGACGTCGCCGCGTACCCGGGCCAGCTCGCGAACGCCGCGGACGGCGCCGGGCACTGCGCGTACCCGGCGTACGCCGCCACGCTGCTCCTCGCGCTCGTCGCGGTCTACCTGCCGCTGCTCGCCACCGCGTGCTGGGACGTGGCCGCCGTCGCCATCAACAGGCGGCTGCGGGCAAGGGCGTACGCGCTCTCCGTGCTCATCCTCGTGCCGCTGCCGCTGCAGGTGCTGGCGCTCGCCCTGACCTCGGTTTGGGACATGCACCAGTACACGTCCCCCACCGTCGGCCTCATCGGGTTCGTCGCGGTGGCGGTGGCCGCCGAGGCGACGCTTGTCATCCTCGTCATGCTTCCGGTTCACGACGCGCTTGTCCTTGTCCAGCAACTGCCGGCAGAGACCACCGGCCAGGAGGCGCCTGATGATGACCTCGGAAGATGAACTGTACATTTTTGTAAATTACCGTGTTTTGTAAATTACCCCTATATGTAATAAGTGCAAGTACATACATAGTACGTAGATCAAACTGTACATTTTGTAGTATACAATAATAAGTACTCAAATTGAAAGCAGTCAGATTTCCTGCATGCCTGCTTACTAAATCTGCTGCCTTGGTGTGAAACAGAGAATACTTTTTCTTTAATGCTGCTTATTTTGTGTGAGATTAAATAGAATGGCAAATACTTGTGACATGGACCGAGTACTAGAAGTACACTTGAAAATGCCACAGATCGGTGTAGACATTATTGAACTGCTGATGAAAATATTGGGTTTCTTACAATTACTTCCGGGCATTTCTCTAACATTGGAAAATATCTGAACCATATTAATTTCACACATGTTTTTGCACACACATCACTAGCTAATATCCAAATTCTGTGAGAAAGAAAACCTTCTCTATGCAACTGTACTATAATAGGCACTTTGGAAATTAAGGAAATTTTAAGGCCCTTTTGGTTGCTAGTAATTGACAAGAATTTGAAAATTGTCTACTAATGATAAAATGAGAAACACTTTGTAGATATTGGTTTCAATTCTTGGGATGATAAAATGAGAAGCACTTTCTAGATATTTGTAAGTATGGCGGTCCGTGCTACAGAGGAGAGGAACCGCGGGAAATAAGTCGGCGCGCGAGGATGAGCGGGGCTATTGTGCGTGCATTTTTTGCATGATCCGTTGGAGATAATTTTTCTCCTTTTAAAAAAATAGATAGGAAAAGTATATGGGAAACTCTTGTAGATGCTTTAAAATTTTAGACATGGCATTTTGAAAACTAAAAATTTATGTTAAGATTTTAGAACTAGAAAAATGGGCGCACTATGCGGTAACTGCTGCGGGCCATGCATGCTGACCGGCCATGCTCAAAGACTGGGAGGCTGTTTGTGCATGATCTTGAATTAGACTATGTCATGCGTCATGCGTGGACAGGGAAACTCTATAAAAAATTCAATCAATCATGGCAAATTTTCTCATTATATTATTAGTGATCATGGTACATATACCGCGAATTTCTCTCATTATATTATTAGTGGAATTAACAATTCACTGTGACACATCATTCAAAACTAGGATTCAGTTTATTCAGTAATCATGGGGAAATTCTAATAATGTATACATAAACAAACTAGCACCCTGGTGGATATGAATGAATATGAATAAAATTGGGGAACACTTGTGTATTGAATACTCGAAATGGATATGAATAAAATTGGGGAACACTACTTGTCTATTGAATACTCGAATGGATCTGAATAAAATTGTGGAAACAGTACTACTTGTCTCTAATGAAATACTCGAAGTGGTGGTTGTCGAAACACAATTATAAAAATAAAAAGATCGGATGATTCAGACGAGGATCTTATGATCCACGCACTCTTCAGACGTGGAAACAGCCCAAGAACATCTTGAGGAGGGCCTCCCTGAACTTGAAGGAGAAGGATTCGTTCCTGAGGTGATAGCTCTTGCACGCGTCATCCTTGCAGTCGCAGGACACGCCTAGCCTCTGCAGGTCGTGCGCCTGCGCGGCCTGCTCCTTGACCTCGACGGGGCTGTCGAGGACGGCCATGTCGCAGCGGATGGCGAGGCAGTCGTCCCTGAGGAACCTCGACTTCTCCAGGTCCCTGCGCATCATGAACTGGGAGTAGCCCAGGGCCTTGTCCTTGCTGTTGCCCTTGCTGCTGAAGGTGCCCGTCAGCGTCCCGCTCTGCGGCTGGTCGGCCGGCCAACCGCCGGGGTGGCACACCAGGGAGAACTTGAACTCGACCAGGACCTTGTCGTTGCCGGTGCCGTCGTAGTCGTCGTCGAGCTTGAGGAAGAGGGAGGCGTGGCCCGCGTGCTCCCTGTTGTCCCCGTCGGGGTAGAAGCGGATCCTCCAGCTGCGGCCCGCCGCCTCGAACCTGCAAGAGTCGATGCACTTGCCGGTGCCGTACATGGCCTTGATCCGCTTGTAGCCCTCGATCTTGAACATGTGGCACTTGGTGGCGGCCGCCGTGGCCACGGCGGTGGACACGGTCACCTGATCCACTGCCGTCGTCGTCGACATAGCTAGCTAGCTGCCTACTCGCCGGACGACGAACGAATGAACGATGGATCGGCCGGAAGAGAACTGTGATCGATGACTGCGGTGGATGGAATGCGGCGTATGTCGATTGTTGATTGCATCAGATGGGAATTTAGGTACGGTTTATATAGAGAGAGATACACGATTAATCTGAGATCGAGTAAAAGGTTGGCGGTTGCTACATGCATGCATGCTATCGCGCGAAACGGACGCGTGGTTATACGCTCGTTTGGATCGGAACGTCTAGAATCTAGTACTCACAGCTAACAAACTTCTCAGGCTGTGACCGCGGTTTGAGATCACGATAGTACTAAAATGCAGCTTCTCGATCATGCATTCACCTAGTCATTAGGAGTTTCCGACGTATTCCTTTTGTCATTAACAAACTCACTTTTTTAAAACCCACAATTATCAAATTTAACAAAATCGATAAAAACAATAACATTTTGTTATGGCAAATAAGCATCATTAGATTAACCGTGCACTAGTTTTCAGTAAACCTATTTGCAGATTGAGATGTTGATACTACTTTAAAATCGGTTGAGTTTTTGGAAAGTGAGAATGTGCTCTCTTTGAGATTGAAAAATTAATAATACATTAGTTGCATAAAACAAGTATACAACGCTAAAAACGGATAGTACTTCAACGCTAAAAGCAATCTAAGAGGCTATCATCTAGAAACAGTTGCATAAATTGTAATTCATAACGTTTTTCATATAAGAGGTTGGAAGATGACGAACTTTACACCAAAATTATAGATCGCGATCATATATACAAAATTTTAGTTGATATAACTTTTGTTTGAAATACTTTAGAGTCCAAAGTTTTTTGTTTCAATTTCTTATACTATGAAATTTTGAAATTTCAAATAATCTTGGATTGTGACAATAGTCTAAACCAGTTCTGAATACAATCTACAACATTGTACAACATTGTAGTCGACAGACTTTTAATTTGAAGTTGTTAAGACTCCCAAATATATGATTTTTTTTAAGTTTGTCAATTTTAAAATTCAAAATTTAGAATTTTCAAACGACCTTGAATGTTCATATAGTTGATAAAAATATTGAGTGGTCAATTCAATCTACTGTGGTAGCATATATGTGGACTCACATGCCAATTAGACTACCCACAGTTTGGAGATGCTGAAATCCTACTACTAAGACTACCCGCACTTATAGAACACTATATTCACACTCTATTCATCCTAGTCATCAAGATTCTTTACTCTAAACTCAATTCTCCCGCTCTCATTTATTCTTTACAGCATACTCTAGCCATTGTAGGGCCTACTTATTACTTTATCTAAGCATACCCACGTGAGATCTAGTTTTGAAGGATTTATTGAAACATATTCAATGGTGCAATGAGAACTTAGTTTGGTTTTTTCATTTGGGAGTTATACCCATTTTTTAGTTAGTTGAACAAGTGGGTTCCGTGCTAGATGCTCTCCCCTCTCTCCCCTGTCTCTCTTGCACGCACGTAGTGGGGCCGCTGCATGTAGTACATTGTTGGTATTTCTTTACGTATGTAGAGAATCCGCAAGCGTACGAAAGTACTTTGTAGCCTTCTCCCGGAAATATTCAGGCTATCATATTTTCCACAGGGAACAGAGGTGTTTCTCCTAGCTAGTTCGCCCAAGGAACAACACAAGGGTAGAGATAGAAAGGGGGTAGAGATTGATTCGTATAGCTTTAGGGTCCTAAGATAGCGTTGCAATATTCTAATCTGCTTACTTCGGACACCGGAGCTCTACACCGAACCCGGACGTGGGGGATTACAAAGGACGGACGGGACTAGGTTGCTCCCCGCCGCCTACCCCTCAACCGTGGGGAACGAGGCAAACGAAGGTAGAATCCAACCTAGACACCACGTCTAAGTTGGCGACTACTGCTCTAGCGTTGTACATGGTTATCCTTCTTTATCAGGGCCCTCTACTAGAGCATCCGTCACGGGAACAGATGATGAACCCGTAAACAAGAGAAGGTCAAGCTAAGCTAAACAAAAGACCTTTATGAGCATGTAGGAAACACGAATACTTACTTAGCCAATATCTCATGATGGAGCCAAGTAGAATACCCATAGAGGTACAAGGTTGGGGAGGCGCCGACAAGCCTAGCGACTCCCCGCTCACCCTCACATCCCATTCTCTAGCTCTAGATAGCAACTAGGGCATAGCCCTATAGAGTGGTGCTCTAGCTCTAAGCTTGTGGTGGCTATTCTTCCTTGATGTGTTGATAAAATGAGAGGAATGACCCTCCTTTTATAGGTGGAGAGGAGGGGGCTCTATGTAAAAGGGTCATCCCCGCATGGAAAGGGGGCAAACCGACCTCCATAGGGCGGCTTCGCACCTTCCATGTATGAGTGCACACCAGAACCGACCTCCCCGCGTCGTCCTGGACCGACCGACCAAAGATGGGCCCGTTTGGCCACAGGACTCGGGCGCGCGACCCTGGTCTTGAGCCAAATCAGCCTAAATTTGGTGTACGTGCTTGTCCCGGCATCCTAAGTTGGCCCATGTGGTGCACTTGCCGAGTTGGGCTGATTTGACGTGGGTTTTAGTTCAACCTCCTCTCTTCTAGGCTCTAGCGACTGGGTCTTCCGAGTCTGGGACTTGGTTGCATGGTGGACCAACCCTGGTTTGGCCCTTGGCCCAAATATAATGGTAAGCCTTCTTTATCTTGTTTTGATATGGGCCAAAGTGGGATTAGTTATTTCTTTTATTTTTATCTACTTTTGGCCCACTTTAGGTGTATTTCTGTATAATCCCTACAAAACAAGTGAAACACCAAAACTTATGGAAATTGTTAGCAGTAAGCCCTATTCACTAATTTTGGTGTGTCTTTTATATTCTTATTGGCGGTATAAAATGTAAGTTAAGGACCGCCAACTACTCCCCCACACTTAGCCCTTTGCTCGTCCTCGAGTAAAGTTTTAGGACTAAGATGGGTCATCTCCTTGATATATAACCTGCATACAAGATATTCCATGCTTCACCTGCATTTGTGAACTTCAAATTGTCTACCGCATTGTCTGGGGTAATAAATAATGGAACAACATGGATTCAAATCCTCTTGCATCAGTCAGCTCAGAAACTTGGGTTTTCATATGATTTTTGAAAAATAAAATATAGCTTTTCTCCTCAAATGATACTCTCAAATCACTCATATATATGTGAATGGTTCCTTACCAAGGCATTTAGAAAGTGTCTTCTTTTTATAACCTATCTCTAAAGCTTTTGAGTGGAGTTCTGGGTAGGTATGAAAGTGGGCATACTTGCATCACATATTTTGTCAAGTCAAAAACTGAACCACATGGAGATACAAGTCACACACTTTGATTGAGATGTACAAGTGTGTGGAATGGAAGATGGAATCCTAATTCTAAGTATTTTTGGTACTCCATGCATCTCTTATTGAATGGATGATATTTTTGAAGTGATATGGGCTATAGGAATAATGTATATATTCTTCTTCTTCTTCTTCTTCTTCTTCTTCTTCTTCTTCTTCTTTTGAACGGGTATTGGAATTTCTCTTTCCCGTTGTTTATTGCATCTCTCATGCCCCTTGGCATGGATGCCTTTTTTATGCCCCTTGGCATAGATTTTTTTTTTGACATAGCCCATATCCTTTATTGACATATGAAGAATTTTTGAATGGTGAGACATCATGATGATAATGCGAGGAGTTAATTTTCTAAATGATCAGTGCGTGGCTCTTAGGGTAAGAGTCAGCATTTTTATTTGGTGGAAAAGGTACGCAACTCTCAGGGTAAGAGTTGGCATATTTTTGGTGGATGAAATGATGCATGTTGTGCGTAACTCTTAGTGTAAGAGTTGGCATTTTATTGGTGTTGGGTGCATGACCATAATCTCACATAGGTCACAACAATTTGACCCAACTCAATAATCCGACAAGCAACATATGGCTAAAGGTTTGCAACTCTACCCTCATTATCATCGAGGAGCATGCTATTGAATTTTGATTTTGTAAAATAAATCCCAAGTCCATCATAAAAAGAGCAAGGTTCAAATCATCCAGCTATATCACATACTCCAATTACTTAGATAATATGGGGTCCCTATGATAGTTGTTCATAAGTTATAGGAATATTAACGAGAAATAAGGAGTATGCAAATTTTATCAAAGGATAACATGGAGATGTTATGTGCCAAAATTTTTTTATCTTTTTAATTGAATAAATTTAAACATCAAAACTTTGGAAGATATGAGGGTAGAGTTGCACAAACCATCATTGAAGATGAAGGAGTTATGTGAATCAAAGATCGGGTCGGTTAAACCAAAAGTTCAACCGATCTTCTCTTCAACCTGTTTGTTCGATCCTTCTGTATGATGAATTGCTCGATGTTGTGTGTGTTAGGGAGATCTAGAAGGTGTGTTAGGTATGCTTGAGAGATCTCCTCCACACTTATTCTTGTACCTATTTTATTTTGATAAAAAGGAAAAACAAAACAAGAGAAACAAAAACAAACAAGGGCTCTACTGGCTACAAAACCAGGGAGCAAGAATTTTATTACTATAACATTTATGCTTTATTAAATATAGATAATTGTTTTATACATAAAAATATGTATTTATATATAAATATATATTTATATATGTTTTTTAATTTTTTTATGACAAAAAACTTGTTTACCAACTTTTTATTAACGCTCAAGCAAGGCCAAGATAAAGTTGAAATGTAAGACATGCCTTGATTTATCTCCATCATAAATTACTTCTATTGTTTAAGCCGACAACTCTTCATTAATCAAGTTCCAATACCATGTCAAAAGTTGATTAAAGAAGGTCATTTATCCTAAGCACCACGCTTAATTTACAAGACCTATGGGTGTATCACATGTTCACGTGTGAAAACACCCAAACAAGAGCATATGACATAGACCAAGGAAGCAAGAATTGTATTTTCATGGAGACAAAAGTGAGCAAGTGAATTGGTGAACATTACCTTTGCATACCTGAGTATATGTACCGCAGCATATATGTATGAGGCATTGACAAAGTTATTGTTGCCGTTGGCATGATGGCTTTGCCTAGGCTAACCACACGGCCAGGCCACACAAAGATAATGTCCATGGGCCACAGTCTTTGATGGTATGGGCAAAGGTTTGGAGGTGAGTCCTTCTTGCTTGGAAGCAATGTTAGGTGGAGTTAGGGAACCCCTATGTGATTATCTTTAGATATGCAGGACCAAACTGCTCCTCCTCTCTCTCCTCCATTTCTCTTTTTTTCAACTTTCCTTCTTCCATTTTTTTTATAGATATCATTTTTTTCTTTTCTTGGCAAGGCCACTGACATTAGCTTATATCTCTCTCTCTCTCTTTTTGACCACTTGGAGTGTGTGGAACTTGGGCTTCTCACCATCCTCCCCCACACTTGGACTTTTGTATAAAAGTCAAGTGTACAGTCAGGGTCTCCTCTATTTTTTGAGTGTGTTTCATCACCCAAGAGCATCATGGCTTGCAACTGATGTTGTCCCAAGCATTGTATGACCCATGCTCTTCTTTACCTAAAATGGTTAGCAGTAGGAATACCCAAGGGTGCATACTAACTTGGAAAACATGTCCTTGCCTTTATTGAAAATGAAAGATTTTTTTATAATAATAAAATAATAATAATAATTTTTTAAAATAATCCAGGGTATCTCCCGGCAGTGCTTAAGTTATGGTTCTAAGCTTGACCGTGGGAACTTCTTCTTGCAGCTATCAATGGTGGTGTAGTTCCCAACTTCACCACCACACAAGGGAATGAAAGTTCAAGCTGCAAGGTTGGCACCATCGTGCCACTACCAAATTTGTAATGCTTATTGTAAACATAGGCATCGACAACCAACCTCTTAATTTTTTTTAAAAAATAGAAATTAAGAGGTGGTTGGGATTCTTATAGGAGCACGTGGTCAGAAGCGGAACAAACTCTAGAGATCCCAATTCTTGCTAGGTCTCTAGGGTTATTTCTTCGGGCATGTCCATGGCACAAAAGTTTTTGTTCTCAAAAAAGATATATCATGGAGGATGAACATTGAATCTCAACAATTATCGAGAATAATGTTTTGATGGCAAGAGGGACATGCATCTTATTCGAGCAAGGGCGAAGGAGGATGTCCCATATCAGAAGGATGAAAAGAAAGCTCAAGTGAAACGAACGGGGATAGAAACTTCACCAGCTCGAACAAGTAGCTTTGCTTTGCTTTGGGTTCTAAAGCAAGAACTAGGGCTGGTGAAAGCTCCATGTTTGATTTTGGATAATTGATAAAGCCTAGTTACTAACCTTTAACTCAAAAGTGGATATGAGATAGGTTGGTGACACTAGGTGATGGAGCATGGTGGCTAGGTGGAGAAGGCCACAAGTTCATAATAATGGAGATGGTGGACATGTTTTGACGATCATTTGCTTTGCTTTTGGGAAATGAGAAAGACAAAAACAAAACCATGGATTTCAAGGCAAAGGTATTAATTGGGTTTTGTGTGACACTCAAGACACCATAGAGGGTGTGAGTGATTTAGATTCGATAACCGTACTATTAAGAGGGGAATATTATGATTGCTTTACTCAACTAGTGCCACTAAATTGTATTTTATTTTGCATATGCATTGGGGTTTAGTGGCTTATGAAATTGTTAAGAATTCTCTTGAAAATCCTTGAAGAAAAGCTATCTCGGGTGCTAAAGTGATTTGGTAATCTTTGGATGAGATATCACTTGTTTATGGAATGATTTGGATTGAATTTTGATGAGAAAAGGAAGAGAATGCAGCTTTGCTGCTTGCTGTTATTACTCTGGAATCTGGAGATGTGCTGGTGACCTTCTAAAACTGCTGCTGGTGATTTTGGCGCTGGTTGGGCCTCTCTGCTCACGTAGATGGGCCGCGCCTGCCGCTGCTGGGCCTCGTGCGCGCTCTACCAGGCCGGCTTGCTGCGTTGCTGCTTGCTCTGCTGGCATCTTGGGCCGCCGGCATTGCAGCGCTGCTTGCTGGGCCGCCGTGGACGCCGCTGCGTGGTTGGTTTTGGGCCACCGCAGCTGGACCGCGCGCTGGCGCTCTGCTGCCTGGCCTGCTTGCCGCTGCTCTGGGCCGCCAGCTGCGCCCGTGCTAGGCCGCGGCCTGCCGCACTGCTGCTGGCCTTCCTGCTCCGCTGGGCCGCTGGCACTGCAGCGCTGCTTGCTGGGCCGCCGTGAGCGCGCTGGGCTGCCGCTGCCCCTGCCCTTACTGCTGTTGCCAGGCCAGGCCGCCGCGTGCTACTGCTGGCACTGTGCATTGCGTACTGGGCTGCTGTGTTCGCTGGCCGTTCAGCTGCTGCTGCACGCTCGATTGGAGCCTAAAGCCGCTGCCTCCTGGTTTGCTTGCTCGACAGAACGGTTCGAAGAGCAGCCAGATACAGAGGGAAGACTCGGCCGTTTCTTTTCGTTGCCAACAGAAGCGCAGAGGGAGCAGGCGCCAGGGACGCTCCCGACCGTTGGGAGCCGGCCGCCGGTGCCGTTGGCCTGGCTAACGTAAAAGGTCTGGTGCCCCCTTTCTTTCCTCCTCTCTTGGCCAAAATAGAAAGTGAAGCTCCCTCTCTTGTTCTTCTCTCTTGCAAAACCTAGAACAAAAACAAGAAGCTCTCATCCTTCCATCTCTCATCTCTTGATTTGTGCTTCAATTAATTGAGAGAGCTTATTCTAGAGATCGATTTGAGAGCTCCAAGAGGATCCCCTCCCTCTCCTCTCCCTCTCCATGGTTGGTAATCTTTGGTGAGAGGAGATTGGGAACCCTAGTGTTCATATGCATTTGTGATTCATATTTGTGGCACTAGGTGGTGATTGCAATTATGATATTCTTATTACTCTTGGTGATTGCCGTTACCTAGACGGTTGGAGTTAGATTGATTGGTGAGGGGATTTGGTGATTGTGTCCGTCCCCAATCAAGGTGAATTTGTGAGGGGTTGTTGTGCTTCCCCGGCGAGGGCCTAATTGCAACTCTAGTGGATTGCTCATGTCATTTAACTTCTCACCATTGGTAGGTTCTTGTGGTGCCGTGGAGAGGCTCGGTGTATGATACCGATTAACCACCGAACCACATGGTGTAGGGGGATACAACGGGGACTAGCTTGCCGGCAAACAAGTGAACCTCGGGAGAAAAATAATTGTGTCATCTCTTGTCTCCCGGTGAATTGGATTGATTGATATATATATTGTTGGGATTAATCATTTGGAGATTGGAATCATCCTCTACTCATCGTTGTTGGTATATAAATCAAATTCCTCTCTCTTTCATTCTTGAAATGTATCTTGTGTAGTAGTAGTTGACTAGTTTATCTCTCTAGTGTTGCTTAGCTTCTTAGTTGTAATTACCTTGTTCACTAGAAATAATTTAGCAACCTAGCCTTGTTGGTGAAACTAGAGATTTTAGTCTATTTTGCTAGAATTGTTTAGGAGGCTTGCATAATTTTAGTTGAGCTAGTGCTAGTGTTGCTTCTCCATCTTTCATACTAACTCTTTGTCTTAGTGCTTTGCAAAAAAAAATTTATAGGCTATTCACCCTCACTCTAGCTATTTAGGACCTTACAGCTGGCGGAAGCAAAACTTTCAAACTTCTCATCAGGGCTCCTTCCTCTTCTTCTTTGGAATGAGAATTTCAAGAGGGTGCCTTATGAGAAGATCAAAATCGAGGATGACATAGATATGGAAGTCTAAGAAAAACTTCAATTTTGTTAATTTCCAATGGAACGACCCTAACAATCCCAAAACACTCTCAGATGAGTTGTGAAAGACTCTTGAAGAGTTTGTCAGTCGGGACTAGCGGCAAATCACCCCAAAAAGGATTTTCGTAGGAAATAAGGCATGGTTGTGGAAGGTGAAAGAATCTGAATTGCTTCAGAAGCACGTTTCACTTCCAACAACCATTCTTTCAATGACTCCGCATTAGGGGAGAATTCCTTAGAAAGAAATGTTGGATTTTTCTGCCAAGAAATGTTCAAAGTTTTGCAATAATCCTCGAATATTGATTGTGAACTTTGAAGAATAAAACATTCTTTCCTTCGGTGTTCGTGGTTCAGGTGAGGGTTCAACAGACGAATCTAAGGATGGCAAGGGAAGGGATTCGGCTGATGAGGGCTCCTCAAAACTTGACATGCCCTTGTATAGAGGGATTTGGGTACTATGACGGGAAAAGCATGCTTCTCTAGAATTTAATCAAGGACTTTCCTCTATTCTATCATGGTTTTTATGAAAACAACCCTCCAATGGTTATTTTAAAGCATAGAGCAACATCTATGTCTAGACCTGAACAAAAGATATGCAAAAGCACACTATTGGGTAAAGACAAGTCTAGGCCACCAAGTATTAACATTGTAAACCAGGCCTAGGCTGTACCTATGGACTCCTTCTCATTCTGCTCAAAATCAAGGATTGCCCTTGGTAGAGTGGCAATACGAGACATGGGCAAGAATACAAGATAAAACTTGTTCTTAAGTTCATCCCATTCTCCATTCGCACTTTCTACGACATTAGTGTACCATTGCTTTGCCTCCCCCTTGAGGGAGAACAGAAACAACTTCCACATAAAAATTTCTTGTGGCATGCCAGGAATGCTCAAGCATGAACACATCTCCTCGAAATCTTGCAAATGGTTTAAAAAGGATATTCGTTATCAAAAGCTAAGAAGTGTTGTGCCCGAACCATGGTTTTTAAACTAGGGTGGAGTTCATAGCCATATGAAAATTTTGGTTTTGAAAAAGATTTTGGCTCGAGGAACTCCCCCTTTTGAAGAAAAAGATATGGAGTTGAATTTGGCTTCATGATGATAGATGAGAAAAAGAAAATATTTGGTTTTATAAAAATAAATGTAAAAATAATTAGGATATAGATACGAGGACAAACAAGGGTCGAAGAAAGTAGCAACCGTTCCCTGCCAACGGTGCTAGAAAGCTTGTTGGTATTTCTTAACGTATGCAGAGAATCTGCAAGCGTACGGAAGCACCGTTGTAGCCTTCACTCGGACGTATTCAGGGTATCGTGTTTTCCATAGGGAACGGAGATGTTTCTCCTAGCTAGTCCGCCCAAGGAACAACACAAGGGTAGAGATAGAAAGGGGGTAGAGATGTATTCCTATAACTTTAGGGTCCTAAGGAAGTGTTGCAATACTCCAACCTGCTTACTTCGGGCACCTGAGCGCGTCTGGTCTGCCAAGAGATACCGGCCTGTTGCTCTACGCAGAACCCGGACGTGGGGGATTACAAAGGACGGACGGGACTATGTCACTCCCCGTCGTCTACCCCTCAACCGTGTGGAACGAGGCAAACGAAGGTATACTCAAACCTAGACACCACGTCTACGTTGGCGACTACTGCTCCAGCGTTGTACAGGGTTATCCGTCTTTATCAGGGCCCTCTACTAGAGCATCCGTCACGGGGACGGACGATGAACCCGTAAACAAGGAAAGGTCAAGCTAAGCTAAACAAAAGACCTTTATGAGCATGTAGAAAACACGAATACTTACTTAGCCAAGATCCCGTGAAGGAGTCAAGTAGAATACCCATAGAGGTACAAGGTTAGGGAGGCGCCTACAAGCTTGGTGACTCCCCACTCACTCTCACACCTCACTCTCTAGCTCTAGATAGCTACTAGGGCATAGCCCTATGGAGTGGTGCTCTAGCTCTAAGCTTGTGGTGGCTCTTCTCCCTTGTTGTGTTGATAAAATAAGAGAGGAATGGCCCTCCTTTTATAGGTGGAGAGGAGGGGCTTTATGTAAAAGGGTCATCCCCACATGGAAAGGGGCAAACCGGCCTCTATAGGGTGGTTTTACACCCTCCATGCATGAGTACACACCAGAACCGACCTTCTCGCGTCGTCCTAGACCGACCGAACAAATATGGGCCCATTTGGCCACAGGACTCGGGCGCGCGACCCAACTCAGGCGCGCGACCCTGGTCCAGAGCCAAATCGGCCCAAATTTGGTGGACGTGGTTGTCTCGACATCATGAATTGGCCCATGTGGTGCACTTGCCGAATTGAGCTGATTTGACATAGGTTTTAGTTCAACCTCCTCTCTTCTGGGCTCTAGCGACTGGGTCTTCTGAGTCTGGGCCTTGGTTGCATGGTGGACTAGCTCTGGTTTGACCCTTGGCCAAAATATGATGAATGGTTAGGCCTTCTTTATCTTGTTTTGATATGGACCTAAGAAGGATTAGTTATTTTTTTTATATTTATCTACTTTCGGCCCAATTTAGGTATATTTTTATATAAGTCCTGTCAAACAAGTGAAATACCAAAACTTATAAAAATTATTAGCAGTAAGTTCTATTCAGTAATTTTGACGTGTCTTTTATATTTTTATTGGCGGTAAAAAATATGAGTTAAGGATCATCAACATACAGCAACCACACTATCACGCTGAATATAGCGCTGGCTCGCATAGCGTCTGCGGTATAACAACCCGGTGCAGGCATATTTGCTCTTGTATCCGGTTTACCGTGTGATATACGGTCGCCAGTGCGGGTGGTCTAAAAAGACCCAAAGAGCAGGCCCTATCGTACGCTCACAGACGTCGTCGCTCGCCCAGTCAATTCCCACACGCCGTTGCTCATAGGTTGCTCGGCTAATACATCGCGCCCGCTAATCCCCGTTCCCCGGCTCCACTATTGTGCGCTGATCCCCTCCCCGCCCGGCGCTTGCGTCTGCGGAAACCGCCGCCGCATGACCATGACGCCCAGCTCGAGCTCATCCCCGCGGCCCGCGCACGACGCACTTCCTTCCTTCCCTCCGGAAAACATAGTAGGCAGTGGCGAGGGCACGACGATGTGCCGGCATCAGGAGACTGGAGAAGGCAGAGGCGGTTCACGCTCCCACGCTCCACCGCTCGCCCAACGCTTCCCCGCGTCGTGACCGGAGAACGCAAAGGCAGCGCAGCGACTGGAGAACGCAGAAGCGGCGCGGCGTTCTCGGATCAAAGAAGCCTCAGGGTGGTCTGCGGCATAGGCGGCGCGACGTTCTTGGCGGTAGAGGAGTCGCGATGTTCTCGAGGACAGAGAAAACACGGCGTGCTGGAGTTGAAGCAACTCGACATCAAGGTTTAAACCCTCTTCCACTCATGCATGTTTCTTTCTCCACACCCAACACTCTCATGTTGTTTGATGAATTGTCTTTACCAACTCATATTGCCTACTTAGTGGTCTGTCTGCAGTGATGAATCCCAATGCACGGCGTGTGAGTGTGGTATTGTTGGTTTTATGCTGCTGGGTGCACGGCATGATAGAGTTTTGGTGGGTGCACGGCATGAATGGTCATGTACCTGGTAGTACTCTAAAGTACAATCTGACTATTTCATAGGATGAATGTTATTGAAATTGCAAGCGTAGCTGTTATCTACATCTTTTCTGAATTTTTAGCTTGTTCTGTTTAGTAAAAAAATGCTGCTATCATGTTTTGTTTCCCAGGTACTATGTCAGCTTCAATGGCTGTCAATGATTTTGTTGTTGCATACTTTCATGCTGATTTCCTGACAGTGTCGCCAGACTCTGAATGTTTATCTGAACTGGATGTGAATCCTTCATTTTCAGAGACAATAACATGGCCATCATAGGCTTCCTGAATATATGGCATATATCTGAATGCACCTTGATTGCCATCTTTTTCGACCCCACGATGAATTTTTAGAAACTTATTTTCATTGCTAGGATATTGTTGCCAAGTGCTTGCTGCCTCTGCAATGCAATTAGTGGCAACTTTTTGCAAGTAGAAAAAAAGATCACATTATAAAACCTGATAGAATGTGTGTATGCTTTGCTGCCCTCAGTTTTCCTCGGAAAACAAAGAGTTGGAGTGTGTACAAATATTGTCAAATGGAGTATTAAGCTGATCCCCCCTAGAGTCTAACATTGATCTTTCTAGAATATATGTTTTTAAGAGGTATCTATCCCGACGAAGATTCCTCGCTAAAATGTCAGCACCTATGTATCAAAAAATTGTTTGGAGATTCAGTTCATGCTTCTGGATTTAGTGGACACATGCATGCTGGTTTTATTCATGATTTTTTAATCCCAGTCTTTCAGCGATTGATTTTGTTGAAAACCCATGAATGCAAATGTCTCTTGTTCACCATCTGTTTGTGAAAATGCTTATGTAAAATGTCAGTCTACATTATAAACAATGTCTGAAGCGCTTAGGAAAAGGAGTATGCACTCATCACCATGGAGGTTGTGCCGATTTAGATATTCACTATTTCATATCCACTTCTATCAGGTCATATTGTGCAGCTTCGCCGGCGCTAACCACTCACCACTGATGTGCTTGGTCGAAGGGAAGTGAGGGCGCCACTGCAGGCAGTGAGTGGGATGCGCTCCTATCATTATTTTAGTATTGCCGGCTTGAACAATATCACTGTTTTGTGCTTGACAAGATATCTAAAACTAACATTCGTCCTGTCTGCAGCTCTTAGGAGTCTGGTATTGACTAATGTTCATCTTGCTTAAATTTTGTTCCATATATACGCGATATGAATAGCTGATATTCATTTTTTGTTCAGGTTATAATTTATTCAAGCATTGCCCAAACTGAATGCAATAGAATGATCAGAGTAAGAACTGGAGCAATAGTCCAACATACATTAGCCACAGTAAAATGCTTATTTGCTTGAACCATTTCATTAGAGTGAGAATTGGAGCAATAGTCCAACATACATTAGCTAGACAAAAAAAGCCTTTGGCCTACATATGGTAATTTTACGTGATGCTCCACACAGAGATATCTTTACTGAAATGACTGTCTTTGTTTGTCCAACAAATCAGGAAATCTAGATTCACTTCAATCTGCGTATATATATTGGCGTAGCAGTGCTGGACACCGGGTGCACACGCCCAAGGCCGTGCGCGCCGCGCTCGACGCTGTCATCAACGAGCTCGTTGATCTGGGCATGCATAAAGGTATGCTGCCATCAACCGCCGAACACATGATCACTTGCTTTGTACTTCAATTTTAGCCTTTATTAAGTGCTAATCCCTATTGTTCTGTAGGTATTTCCCCGTGGATTACTTGGCAGCCGTCGTCAACATATATGCTTTATGTGCTCGATCAGGAGGCTTTAAGTATAACTAACTATACTGGATGCCACACCACCTCCAAAATGGATGAAAGACGATATATCATTTAAGAGGTATATGTAAGAGCAATTTTGAGAATAGAGAATGACTATAGGATTGGCATGGTTGCTCAAGGATCTGGATGGAAAAAGAAATACATTTTTCTTTAGAAAAGTATAATTCCAAATGACATTCCAATTAACATAGATACGTAAGTTTTTTGAACCGTCCTGTATAACGATAGTAACTATATTATTTTTATTATAATATAATGAATTGCTAACAATTCATTTCTATATTTGAGAAGTTTGTCCAGTTTTTGTGTTCTACAACTATTGGCAGCTTGGAGTAATGGGCAACTCACAAGGATCAATATGGTAAGTGAAAATGCTATTTCACGCGGAGCAGTGGCGGATGCAGAAAATAATTCAAGGGGGGGCTAATGTCTTCTTCTTCCTCTCTTCTCTCCATTTTCCTTCTTTAATCCACCTCTTCTTTCCCCTCATCCTCTCTAATTTTCCCTTGATGCAGCAGTTGTAGGGGGGCTGGAGCCCCCCCTTAGATCCTCCCCTGCGCGCTGAAGAATATGAAAATGACTTCGTGATCAGACTATTGACATATAAATGCAATTCAAGAAAAATGTTAATTCTTAAAGAAGTGCAAGCTTGTCTTTCGCATAGCGTAAACATAAAGTGAATTATAGATTTTACATTATGAACAATATGACATTGATGTTTCGGTTTCACAATACAATTTAGAGTTATATTTTAACTATTTATCTTTCTTGAAGATTCATGTAAATATCGATTGGAATCAACATTGTATAACACACTCGTATATATGTTATCCTGTTATTATATGTTCTTGTTGCAACGCACGGATATTTACCTAGTGAGGGAAAAAAAGGTCGGAGCATCTTTTTTTTTGATAATTGTTTTTTTGACAAACAAGGTCGGAGCATCAATCTGTACATTGTAGGTAGCTATGTGTGAAGAAAGAAAATGGCATCGATGATTTTTTTTACTCCTCAATGCTCAACCGCGTGTTTAGAAGAGTGGGGAAGAGTAAAAAGGAATGAATGTCTCATTATGTTGTGTTTGGTTTGTCCCCCCCCCCCCCCTAAAATTTAGTCTTTATCATATTGGATGTTTGGACACTAATTTGGAGTACTAAACATAGGCTAATTAATAAGACTTGCATATATTAAGATTAGTTTGCGAGACAAACCTAATTAGTCTATAATTTAACCACGTCTCATTCTTAAGCACATTCATATGTTTGCCAGGCCCGCCCTAACCGGAGGAAATATCAGCACGACATGAGCAGTTAGTCCCATGCTATCACAACCCACAAGCTCAGCACCTGGCAGCAATTTGCAGCGCAGAGACGAAACTCAGTTACTTCTCACTATAACAATAAGGGTGGTGCAGAACCCAACCCACCCCCCCCCGGGGGGGGGGGGGGGGGGGGGGGGGGGGGGGGG
>CM041643.1:24360117-24480562 GCA_023333625.1 Bothriochloa decipiens | reverse complement strand
CCCCCCCCCCCCCCCCCCCCAAAAAAAATATAGAAATGCTCTGAACCAAACAGTGTTATAAAAAAACAGTGGAGCTACCAGTAAAATTATTGAAAAACTAACCTGGGAGAGGTAGCTTTAACATAGCATAAGAATTTAGACAGGCAAATTTAAAATCGTATAACTCCTAACCCAGAATATGAGAGTGCACTATATGCGGATAGAAAACCTTTGAATAAATCTATACAACCTTGTACTTATCAATTTTTGCAGGATACCCATTTTATGCCCTCAAAACTAATGGCCTAACAGTACTGCAGCAACAGCAGTTTCAGAGCATTGACAATACAACAGAATAATATTCAGATACGGAACACCTGCATCTCTGATCCAAAAATTGCAACAAAAGAAAAAGACAGAAATTAGGTCTCTTTGACATCTACACCTTTCTAATTATGGGTTTTTACAGCAAAAAAAGAAACACAGTAGAATCTGCCTATGTGATTAAGTTTTTGTTAATGATAAGGAACAGTGCTGGACAAAAACCTGAGCACAAACAGCACAATAAATCCCATCAGAAAAAAATTGCAGAATAAACTAATCCCACAAAGTAGCAGAATAATACTACTACAGGGTTGCAGGCACTAACTAATAAGGTTATCTCCTCTATATATACTACCGTAAATCAGGATGGCTCAACGATCTATTGTCTTGTATAAAAACATAATTTATAGAGTTAAATGCATGAACAGACACTGAAAACCAGGATAGTAATGTAGCATAATGTTATTGCTGATGTGATTGTGCCTGCTAGCCAATGGACGTTCTTTCAGATGGCTTATTGTTTTACTTTGAAGGATGCTTGGTAGGTTCAGTGAAGATACTAAAGATCATGAAGATACGTACAACACTCCTTTCAAGAGGATCCCAGATGACAAAAACTCACAGTTGACATGCTAAAGACGTGTGTACTAATTAATGAACTTATTTATGGATAATGGAGAATGACCATGTCTGTAGAATCATACCTATTCCCATGTATAAAGGGCCACATTCATTCTGTGTATAAATAGACCAATAGATGTTCTGAACTAATTAGAGTACACAATTAGATCATGCGATAAACAGACCTTGAGTTCAAAAGAAGACATCATAAACAAACCTTGTATTGTAGCTTATAATTCCAATTCATCAAGCTGTCCCTACTCAAGTTTTTGCGCCCTGGTGAAATCGGAAATAAATATCACCTTCTACCATGGATCTCACCAGCACAAAATCAAGGATGGAGCGGTGTCGGCATCCTCGGATATGGATCGCGTCAGACTGGATGAGAGCAGGGAGGCAATTTAGAGAGAAGATTTAGTTTTGTACGGCAGGAAGGAGAAGAGATGGCATACCATATTGGTGCTCGTCGCCAGGGTATGGCCAACGAAGACCTGGCATATATGGCGGTGGCGGCATTGCTTGGTCGTCCCATGAAGCTTCCACACGCGCCACCAGTGACAAAGGCACAAGGGCCACGGGAGCGCCAAAGTCTACGCGGTGGCGCATTGCGCAGGCCATGGGGGGGCACCGGTGGCAGTAGAGGTCTGGCGCAAGGGCCATGGTGGCGCCGGAGTCGACGGCGGCAGCCCAATGCACATGCTACGCGGCCCTGGTGGCGGCGGCGGCCACCGTAGGATTGGAGTGAGGCCGAGGAAGAGCTCGTGAAGCAAGAGTGTTGCCACCCTTAATGGAATAATGGCTACACAAGGCAAGGTTTCCCTTTCGACTCTTGGGAGGTGATGGCGTTGGTGCTGGAGGCCGTTGGTATTCAGGCCGATTGGTTTGAATTAGGCAGACAAGTCCTAAATTAGTAAATTCGAAGGATAAAATTGTGATCAAGCAGCTGTTGGCCCGAACTCCCGATGATACAATATTCTTGATTAGGTCTTTGCTTTGTCTCTTTTTCCTAGATGCAATATTTTGTGCAACAGTAATTTTTTGCAACTGTCGTTGTATGAAGTTCATATATTAGAACAGTTTTCCCAATCTGGCAAGTAGAGCGCCACGAAAAACGCACATATTAATCCTAAGCGCGGGAGGAGGCCGACCTAGGGGAACTACCACCCCCGTTGTGTGCGTGCCCAAGGCGGCGTCTTGGCCCTAGATGGGCCCTCCCCTAGGCCTCGTTAGGCCCGGCCACCGGGGCCATGGATTGGCCCACGATAACAAATAGCAATGCCTAATAAAAAATCAATATATAGAATGCAGGTCTGGTCGAGTTGCTGACTAATTTCTCATTCCTATTTTCACCTAGTTGGGTTTAGTCTGTGCATAACTTTTTTCAATCTCAAATATGCAAAATATTTTTGTACCTATATTTATATTAAGGTAGAATTTTAATAGGATTAGAAACAATGCGCACTATGAGAGCAGCGCACTAGAGTGGGCATACGAATAGGCCACACAAACTATTTTTCTTACCGAGCATACCTTCATTTTTTTTTTCATATTTCCATGCATAATTCATCCACGTGCTCAGATGATCTCATAGCTCCCCATACACAAAGACAAAATACTGTTGATTAGAATTTAACAATGTTAGTTAATTATTAGCTAAACAATGTCAAAAGGGGTCAGATCTTGTCTGCACTTGCCAGTAATAAAAGGATGGCTAAGTGCTTCTATGACGCTTATCCTCTTCGCTGGATCTAAGACAAACATTTTATCAAGAAGATCTTTGAAACTGGATAATGTTTTTGGATCCTCTCCAGGAATGTTTGAAATATAAGAACCAATGCCCTTTGGTTTAATGTTGGAAATTAACCTTCTCACAACCTTTCCTTTGACAGGATCGTCGTCAATATCTTGAAACTTCAGGTCTCGGTCGAAGTGCTGCATTGTAAAGGCGCCACTGCGAAGCATCTTCTTAGGGAAGAGGCCCTTCAACTCCATATGAAGTCGAAGCATCTCATTGTCTGATTTTCCTTGGAATAAGACTTCTCCTGTGCAAAGCTCATAAAGACAGCAACCAACTGACCACATGTCCAATGGGTGGTCATAGGGCAGCCCAAGAATGATCTCAGGTGCTCGATAGAAACGACTGACAAGGTAAGGTGTAAACTCATTTGTTCCGGCAAGCATAGCACTGCCGAAATCGCATAGCTTGAGGACATCCAAAGCCTGTTCATCGTAATATTGTCCGGCTTTATATATTTTTTTAAAAAAAGATGGCAAAAGTTTTGCCGCGATTTCTATTAGACGAGTAAAGAAAAAGAAAGGCAAGTGCCCCGTCCGGTTTTTAAAGTGGAAACCGGACAAAAACCACGTACAAATGTGGAGGGTACCCTACTCCGAGTGCACACCTAGGTACCAAGTCAACTTAACTCGCGCCACAAAAGGAACCCACTCAACTCTACTCGACTTCACACTTGGTCGGATTAGGACATCGACACAAGCCTCTAACAACACAACCCTCGGTCAGATTAGGACATCGATATGAGCAAGCCACTTGACAACGCTCAAATTCAGTCGGATTAGGCCATCGACACGAGCAAGCACTCTACTAAAAGCTCGAAGAAAACGACTACAAACAAAAAAAAACTACGCCTACACCACCACTGACGCCAACCGCGCAACACAACAGCGGAAACGACGAGCTAGCCCTGCCCAAGACGTCCCAACCGCGCCGAAATCCACAACGACGCCTTCAAGAAGGTAACGACGCCCAAGTGCTGCCGCCGTCGCTCGTCCAAGACAGAACGGGGTTTACACCCGTGGAGAGTGTTGGGGACGCGACGCCCTCAATAGGGGAACGGCACCCGCAGATGTCGCCGTCGCCAGGCCTTCGCCCAGGACCCCACAACACAGGCATCGATCAAGAAGCCGGGTCCTGGCCAGGAACCAAATCCATCATCGCCAGACAAACTGCAGGAATCTCACCGGGGGTCGACACGCCGGCCACCCAAGCAGCCGCATAGCTGCACCATCCTCCCGCCATCAATCACCTGCCGAAAACCAGCATCCCGCCATCGTGCACGTCCACCAACTGCGCACGCCGCCATTGCCCATAGGGTACTAGAACCGAGGCAAGGCTCCGCTCCAACACCCTGGTGGACGCCAAGGCCTCCTTCCTTGCAACGAATGCCCCGCGGCGGAGGGCAGGGCCATGGGGAAGGGACGGTATTGACGGAGACCGCCCCCAACGCCAACACGAGCCCCAACCCCCGCCACAAGGCGGCCACCATGAGGAAGAAGGTGGTGACGAGCAGAAGGGGAGGGAGCCCCGCCGCTGCCCCCTGCGCCCGCATGGGCACCACCACCGCACCGACGAACCCCAACGGACAAACGCGGCCGCCACTGGACCGGGCATCGCCACAGCACCACCACGGCATCGCGGGCAAGCCACAGCCGCGGCCAGCCATGCCACCACGGCATCACTGAGGAAGCCACACCCCCACCGTTGAAGCCCGCAGAGACGCTCCACCTCCACCACCTCCAGACCGCGTCGCGCCGGATCCACCGCGACAGGCACCGGAGCAGTCCAATGGCAGTCCGCTGCTCCGCCCTGCCCCCAAGAAGAGAGGGAGAGCCTCCCTGCATCACACCCCCGTGGAGCTCCACCACCTCCGCGCGAATCCACCACAGAGGCACCGGATCCGGCCCCATCCAAGCCGGATCCACGCAAGTACCACGCCGCCGGCCCGTCCCGAGCGCTAGGACTGGCGCAGCCGCAGTACCACTGCCGGCTCGCGCTCAGCACCCCACCATCTCGGGACAGCGGAATCGAGGGCCAGCAGTTCCAAATCCAGGCCGCACCCCCGCCATGCCACGCCGCCGGGGCCGCCATGGACGCGGAGGTCCGGCCCGTGCGCCGCCACCACCGCCATGGCCGCCTCCGGGCCCTTCCCCGCACGGAGAGCCCGCCACGCCGTGAAAGGCCTCACCGCCGCCATCCCAGGAGGCCGCGCGGGCCTCCCGGTTGCCTCCTCTGGCGGAGGCGAGGGGAAGACACGGGGGAGGAGGGAGCTAGGCGGCGGCGCTAGGGTTACGCCCCCGGGCCGCCCGTGCGGGAGCGGCGCGGGGATCCCCCGACGAGAACAGAACTGAACTTGTCCGGCTTTATATCGCAGTGCAAAACTCTGCAATTCTTAAGATGCTTCAGGGCAACAAACATCTGCTTTGCATATCGCTTCACAGCAGTGAGTCTAAACCCGATGCCGCGACCATATTTCTTCAAAACCTCACGCAGGTTCATATGGAGAGATTCAAGAACTAAGCAAAGATGCTTCCGGTACCTGAAACCGAAATAAACCGCACACAGTGGCACTTGTCGTCGTGGTCCGCACTGTTGAGTTTCTCCAGTATCGAAACCTCCTGCTTACCTGACCTGTACATCGTGTCATTGTTGCAGATTATTTTGATGGCCACTCTTTCAGGGCCATCTGGACCAGCTTCAAGATCTTTTGCCCTCACGACCCTTGAGAACACTCCCTTCCCATGGGCTGCTGTAATGTCATAACAGCCACCCAGCAACTCCCCAAAGCGGTAAGCGTAGTAGCCCTCTGCATCATCCCAGTCGTCAGGATGAACATTTCTTTCATTGTGCAAACCGTCAGGCTTGCCAGATTTCCGAATCCCAGCAGCAACAGCAGGTGGTCTTCCAGTCGTACTGCTAACAGCAAGAGGCTTTGCCACGGTGATGTTTGCTTTGTTAATGATCACCTCTTGAGAATCTTGCTTTTTTCATCTTTGCTATTGGCCACAAAGACAGAGGTGCTATTTTGCAGATGGGCCGCTTTGCCTGCAACCGTTGCTGTTGCTCCTGCCTTAACATTCTCAACTTTCCCACGAGCATCATCTTGTTGCTGCAATACAGTTAATTCAGTTTTCTCCTTGTACCTATGATGGTCTTCCTGCTCAAAAGAAGTTCCCTTCTTCATTTCTTCTTGACTCCGGGTTTTATTGGACAACATTGATAGATATGTCCCAAAATCTCAATGTCTGCTTCTGCTTGTAACCATCAGATGCAGATGTGCTATATTTTGACGAGCTTGTAGAATCCCGGTGCCTGTCAACGTGGCTTACTCTATCGTTGCCTGCTGAAACACAACTATCGTTGCCCGCTGGATGATCCCACCTCGCATGATCACCATGGCTTGAATTACTACGTCTTTCCCTCTCCCTGATTTCATCACCGCCGCCGCTGCCGCATGCACTTCCTCTTCGATCCAATCCACTGTGTCTGCTGCTGCTTCTCTCTCCGTGTGTACGAGAAGTATAATAATAATCGCATCCACCACCACCAACACGGCTGCTCCTCCATCCTCTTTCATGCTCCCGGCTCCTAGGAGCAGGAGCCGCGGCAGCGGAAGCGCCGTCGAATATCTCCCAGTGCTCGACCTCGTCGCTGGCCGCCGCAGACGCAGAGTCGCCGTAACGACGGTGGTGGCGCTTGCGGCGCTTCGGGGAGGCGCCGCCGGATCAAGCGTCGTCGTCGTCGCCGCGGGAGCGACGGCGCTTGTCGAGCGGGGTGTGTGAATACGGCGACGGGGAACGCCCCCTGCCGCCGGCCATGGCTATGGGCCGCGATGGGGCCGGGAAGATTAGGGTTACGGAGACGGCGTGCCTGCGCGAGATGGCTGTGGAAGTTGCGAGTTCCGACTTGGAACCAGGAGCTGATGATGCGAATTTGTGTTGCCGGGGCTGTCTTTATTGTTCGTAGCGGACCCCCTCGTGCCGAGTCGGACTCGGATACGGTTCCCGGCTCGGCCTCGTGTAGGCCTCTCTGGATGGAAAAAAAATTGAATTCTCTAAAGTCCTGTTGCAGCCCAACTCCTGTGCAGCACTGTCCGTATGCTTGCCACGCGTCTGGCCCCACGAGTCGATGGACAAGAAGACGACGGCAACCAGCCGTTTTCTGCTTTCGTGTGCAGCGTGACACAACTGAAACGTTGCTCTTTCTATTTGGACAGTCTAAACGTGCATGGTCACAAATTTTAAGCTTTCTATGACACTGTGACCGCGACATAGTTTGAGATGTTTGGGACTGCTCTATTTTTGTTTTCTTCCTCATCTACACCTCAACTCCGTGAAATACTATCCATATGTTTGCCACACGTCTGGCCCCACCAGCCGACGAAAAAAAAAACGATGGAACAGCCAGCCGTTTTCTACTTTCGTGTCAGCGTGACACACTTGAAACGTTGCTCTTTCTACTTGGACAGTCCAAGCATGCATGGTCACAAATTTTAAGATTTCTGTGACACCGTGATTGCGACATAGTTTGAGGTGTTTGGGATTGCTCTACTTTTGTTTTTTCACCATCTACACCTCAGCTCCGTGAAATTCAAATCCACCAAAGCTTGAAATCTAAGAGTCTATTTATGACTGCTCCACTTTAGGTTTTACATCTCTGCTCCACCTTTGTCTTGTTGAACACTTCTAGCTCAAAGAACTGTGCTTTATAAGAAAGTAGAGTTAAAATCCAATTTCATGTTTCTTTTGCAGCATCTCGGAGAGGTTACTCTAGTAGAAGTAGAAGTTTCGAACTCCTCGTGGTGTTGTTAAAACCTAGATGTCCCGTGGCCTTTCTACCAGAAACATCCATCCACGTCCCTGTAAAAATTTTCTGCCGTTTGATGCTATATCCTGTGGTTCTTGATGTTTTATCTGGCTTCTACTTCCAAGATGAATCCCTTCTGTTTAGTGTAAATTCTTTTGGCTTTGACTTTTTACTGTTCTGAAGCAGAGCAATAAATAAATACCGCTAGAATCCGCTTCCAATCTTATCTTCGTGCCCCTCTCGTCTCCTCCGTCTGAACCCTGTCTCAGTAAAAAAAAACCGCTCCCTCCGTCTCTCCCCGTACGGCAGTGTCGCGGGCGGCCGCCGTCGTGCCTCCGCCTCCGCCTCCGCCGCTCTACCCTCCGCCCTGCCCCTGCCCCTGCCCCCGCCTCCCCTCTGCACTTCCTCTGTCTCCTTCTCTCCGCGCCAGAGTCCTCGGCGGCCACCCGTGCCTACGGCGTCGCGTCGACCTCTACGCCTCGGCCCGCCCGCACCGGCTTCCTCCACACCGGCTGCCCGGGCACGGTCCGCCGCGCTCGCCGGCGGTGCGGCACCGGTGGGAGCGCTCGCCGGCCGCGTGGGGCTGGTGGTGCACAACGCACGCACCCGTTGCCTGCTGTGGGGCCCGCCCTAGCAGGTGTGGTGGCGGCAGCCCCTGATTGGGTCGTGCCCGTTGTGGTCCTCGCCAACGACAGGGCGGCAGCAGATGCGTCGGTGGCCATCAGTGCTCCCCTTCTGCGGCGCATCCTGGTCCCGGCTGCTCCGTTGTTCCTCGCGTCGTCTGACCGTGGTTTGGTCCTTTCCCCATCTCTCTTCCCCTTCTTACCTCTTCCTACGAGATCTCTCTCTTCCAGCGCTCGTGGAGCTTTGCTTCCCATCGTTGTGGACATGATCTATATGCGGATGAGTTATTTGCATAGGCTCGATGAAACCCTAGCTGACTGTCCTCGTTTTTTGGGAAGAGTTGGGGATGGCCGAGGTACATACAGTACCTCTACCAATCTCGAGCGCTGTTGTATGACTGTTTCCAGGATGCGAGATTTGGAGGGATTTGATCTTTGGTTCTAGCTATTCTGTAAGGTGCAGGCCGCTTGGTTCGTTTTGATCCTGAGAGTAGGCATTCTGAGTAGGAAATTGTGGTGCATCCCTCATGATTTTTGTTCTGTACTTTCGATCTTGGTCACCTGCAATGATGAGTGCACTTTTGTCTTATTGACATCTTAATCTAAGGGAATGGGCTGTGATTCGCCCTTATTTTTAGTGTTCTACGCAATGATCATGGCCTATCTTTCCTTAGTTTATGTCTCTTCCTTTTCTTTTAGATAACTGAGGTAGTGCTCATGAGCTATGATGATTCTTCCATTTACATCTCTGTATTATGTTCGGAGCTAGGGCAACGATCATGAGCGATGGTAATTCTATTTTTCCATCTCTTTGTACCTGTTCTGAAGTGACTAAGGCAATCTCCACTTGGTCATTTGTGGTTTTCTCAGCCCTGTGGATGGCTGGCTTCTCCGAAGGAATTAAAACCTTTATTTCCCGTAGGGTTTCCTCCAGGAACACCCATCCACGTCGCTGTAAAAGTTTTCTGCTGTTTGAAGCTATATCCTGTGGTTCTTGATGTCTGTCGCAATAAAAATTTCACGCCGTTACATGCTGCATCCTGTGGTTCTTGATGTTTCAGCTGGCTTCTCCTTAGAAGGTGGATCCTTTTCTGTTTTACTAGCTCCCTCTCTGTGCTCATGTAGTTCTTATGGTCCCTAATTTGATCCTTACTTTTTATTGTTGTCAAACTGAGCACATAAATGTATACGGCCAAAATCCGATTCCAACCTTATCCTTTCTTTTCCTGCCGTGTGCCCTCATATTCTTTTGGTTTTTGCCCTCATACTTGCTTATGATCATTGCCTTTGTCTGTGATGTCAGCGATCACATAATTTTTTTACTTTGAGCTTGTGCTTACTGCCTATGAAGTGATACATAACTTTTCTTGATCGTAGGCTTGTGATCATTGTTTTTTCTATCAATGTTTGTTATGTCAGATTATGTACTGCCGATTCTGAGCACATGCCCTATTCCCAAAGATTACATTGTCCAACACTTGGTTCTCCTTTTTACTTGAGTTTTGATTTGAGTATGATTATGTGCACTGCTGTTTATACGTGCAAGGCTGATCGATGGATATAACAAAGGTCAGTGTTTTCTTGCTTTGGAAGTTTATATACTCTCAAGTTTATTTCCAATGTGTTGTAATAAAGAGCGAATTTTAATGGTCTCGGTTTGACAAGGAAAAGTGAAAATATTGATTTTGTTGCCTACGATGAGTCTCAAGTTTATTTTATCGCCTACTTTGCGCTGGTATAATACTAAGTAAGTGAAGCCTGCTTCGAATTGCAGAGATGACGAGTGCTATATAGTCTTAGTTTTTGGCAACTGCCCTTTTGCGTTTTTTTTTTAATTCAGCAATCTGTTGCTATAAACCAATTCTTTGTGGGGCTGTAGATCCCTTGTTATTTTTGCACCGGAGTAGCCTTCCAAGTGCTCAATATTCTTCCTGCATGCTTACTAGATGTAAATATTTGGAAAATGTGCTAATGCCTTGTGAGTCCTTGGTTATGACAGTTTGCAGCATGATGTGTTGGTATCCCTCTAGATTTAATTTTTTTACTGTATATCGCATAATGCATTCATCTAATTCTTCTGGAAATATGCTAATGCCTTATCAGTTCTTAGTTATGATGGTTTGCAACAATAAGAGTACTGTGTAAATTCAGTTGTAAAGTTGGATGCTATTGTGCTGCCCCATGTTCTAAAGTTCAGACTATTGCATGACGTGTTTTCACCAAGTGAATGGAATTTAGAATTTGGTAATTAGATCTAATGCACGGTCTGTACCAGTACAGATTGACCACCTGCTTCTTCAAGTTCAAGCCTGCAGTTATTTTACCTTATATGAAATAAAATAGAGGTTATCTCACGGGGAACTAAATCCCAACTTAAATATGTTAAGTTCTTATGTGAAATAATGTAGTGCTTAGATCTATTTTGCAAACATCTGCAAATATGTTATCCAAACATTGCAACCATGATTTTAAGCAGGTAATTTGGCCTACAGTGCAAAAATATGTATGATAGTAAAAACTCCATGATGACTGGCCATATTAAACAAAATCCAAGCCTTCTCTCCTTTCATGTTGATTTCCTACCTATATCTATTACTTGATTTTACATGGTCTCTTTATGAATACACAAGTGCTGTTGATACATATAACAATGATATTCTGCTATTTAAGGTCAGCTTTATCCCTGACCCCTCTGCCCCTTTGAATATTGTTAAATAGCAAAGCTGATTTCTCTTCACATCATGCTTACTACGATATATTGCTAGACTTTTCAGAACATAAAATGGAGATGACGATCTGGTCACTGCAGGTTACCTGCTGCTGTTGACCAACATAAAAAGGAGAGCTACATGAGGTAATATTTGTCGCCGCGTCCTTCTTGACATCTGTGTGCTTCTTTATTTTTTTTTCAAGCTATTAGTATACTGCAGTCTTCTCCATGATTTCAGATTATTCGGTAAGGTCTTATTTCATATCTTACGCTCTGTTGCCAAATATATGTGGACCTAGGCTCGCCTCACTGCGCAAAAAAAAAAAAACCTTCTAAGCTTCAGATTTGCAACGAGGGAAAATCCATTATATATAACATCTTTGTCTGGTATGGTCATGATTTTTTATGGCAGATAAATAAAGGTTGATTCATAGTCCAGCAACTGCAGCTGCCATGTATTCTGTGAGAAACAGGCGAAGATCAATGAATTTTTTAAAAAGCTACAGAATAGGTGGCTGAACAATGGGGACAAAGTGGCCTCTCTTAAGTTTGTTAGGGTAAGGGGTGAAATTAGTTGGTTCAGAGTCTTCTGAAACCAATGTTCCTGATTGCCTACTGCTTTTTCTTTTTTTTAGCATTTCGACTGGCCCTCCTCCCATTAAAATATATTGGTGAATAGAAGACCTCAGGCACAAGATGGTTAATTTACACGATGGAAACTTGCCTTATGCCTCATTTTGTAGTAAGGAATGCTTCTTTTTAATGCATACTGTCCATACTAGGTTCAAAAGGTTCATTCTCATGTTATCTAATATGGGGGGCTTCCTCTGCTGTTTTTCTGATGCAAAAAAAAAAGTTATATTCCGATTCCTCATCTTGCTCTGAGAGTTACCTTATGTTAACACCTTATGTTACCAGAATAAGATGTTTTTGGACTGCTTTGTGACATTCTTAAATTGATGTTATAATTTGACAGGGTCCCCTCATTAGTTGCATAAACCACACTGCTACGATTGAAATTAGGTTGGTTGTTTAATCGTTTTTCTGACCACAAATGGAAGTAGGACTATGAAGCTAGAAAACTGACATAGTTTGCACAACTTATCTCTGAGTGTAATTACTTCCGTTTACTCATCGAACTGTCACCTATCTTATAGTTTGTTCTATAACATTTGCATTCCTTGATTCAAGTTGATTGTTTGCTCACCATCTTGATCCTTTTTGGCCATCCAGGCCAACTACTCTGTATGTGCCAGATATCCCATCATCATGTTTCTGATCTCCTTGCTTCTCACTTATTGTTGTCATGCTACATATCCTAAACCCTATTGACTCCCCCTCTATTGTGTTTAGATGTATTCAATCAGATAGGAAGCAAGGCCTGAAGAAGGATGAACAGGTGAACAGCTTCTCTCTGAAATATTTTTTCCCCTTTTTGTTCATTTCCAGTTTGGTTTACCTATACGCTACAAAGGATTTTTTTTTTTACATATAAGATTAGTTCTGTTCCAATGGACGATTTTCCCGTTAGCCACCCCCCTCCTAATTAGATGCCATCAAACTAAAACATTAATTGTTTGATCACTACGCATGACTTATCTATGCAGATCCTACTTTTTATATTGTTAGACCTGCGTGCCTATAGTGGCTGTTAACAGCCGATGTATAGCTTATTTTGGCTATCCCAAGAAGAGGGATTTGGTTAAATTTTATGCCATACCAAAGCAAATGTTCATAGATGGTTCTAAATTACACCAATTTCTCGTGTTTTCCAAATTTTGTTTCCAAACATACAGAACAAAAAATGAATATACATTCATTTCTTATAACGAATAGCAATGGAAATATACTGCTCATTATTCCTAGAGTTTTTTCCTTGCAAACAAAAACTATGATGCCTATTTTTTCAAGGGTAACTGGAATTCAGATCTTGATGACTTGGATATAGTTGCGTCCTACTTTTTCCTTGTAATTTATTTTGCTTGGTGTTTGAAAGGGTTCAGAATTGAAAGAGGCTTAGTGCTTCTTGGCAGTCTTTTTGTATTTAAGTTAATAGAATGTTGGAGATTGGACCAAGTAGCTTGGATTGATGGGTGCGCTCTCCTACTTTTGCCCTTTTTCAGTTGGAAGTTCTGGCCTGGGTGCATTAGTTGGTTCCAAGGTTGCATCTTCTTCGATCCTCAATGCTCCTAATTCCTATGGTGTTTATTTCTATTCTATTAAACTTATCTTCATCCTTTTGCAGCAATGATGTCTTAGAATTGGCACCATGATGCTTCCTGTGCTCTTTAAGTGAAGTTGCGACTCCTCACTCAGATTGGTAGCTACTGGCGTGCGGTGCTGTAACACCGCTAAGCGATGCGTTGTGCCTCAGCATCGAACAGGTAAGACCTGCACCCACCATTTCAATTCCCTCTGCCATTGCTCTGCTTGCTTCGTTGTCAGTATATGTATCTGGTAAACAAAGCTTCGCTGCTTGGGTCACAAGTTGATGACATTGCCATGTACTGTCATTGATTTCTAGAGCTGGTTTTTGCTCCGATTGAAGTCTAGGGATTTGAGTTAGTACTTGGAATGTCAAAAGTTCTATACCAGTTTAGGTGCAGTCAGTCCACTTGATGTGGGATGAGTAGGATATTTACTGAATTTAGCTTTAGCCAAGACTTACATTTTAATGACTGAAGCAATCAAACAGACAGTTGCTACTTCAAATATGAACTATCTATATGCAACCTGTTGGAGATGGGAACTGAGTGAATTTTTTAGCACTTTGCTAGCTTCACGGACCAAGTGCCATTTTCATGCTACTGACCATAGATTAAAACTGCAGATGGTATGCCTTTTTATAGGTTAATCTGCAGCACTTCATAGGGACATCCCATCACATGTTTTTTTCCCTTGCTAGGCTTGGTTATATATTTCTGTTTTTAGATTAATATGAGAAATGGTATTTCCATGCCTGCCCCCTCCTGTATATTTTATCATATTTACAGAACTTTTATAGAATTAAGCGCCTCAAGACTTCTCGTCATCGCCACTTCAGCTCACCAAACAATCACAATAAAAAAAGTGCATGGCTATGTACTAAGCTTTAGCTTTTCCGATTTTACACGCCAATTTAATACAGATACATTTACTTGCTACTCTCATATTTTCAATTCATGAATTAAACATATGTGTTTTCATACTCTCTCTTCATTGACGCGTTCTTTATTTTTAATGCAAACTTCAAAAAGGATCCAACAAGAAGACCAGACAATTTAACGGGCCCATCACATGTGCAAACCGGAATCAAGATGCGGCCAATTAGTACCGACCAATGCCCCAGTTCACACTAACGTGTATAATTAGCCTCTTTCTTGCTGTGTATGGAACCAAAGGCTGTTCTTGTTGTATGCAGCCACTAAACACTGTTCTTGCTATGTAATTCAGATTTTCTATATATATTTGAACCATAATGTATTACAATGAAAACAAATCTATATTAAGTTAATGCCCAAATAACTTGGATTTGTCACTGCACAGGCGCGCGAATGCGCGCGCCCCACCACTAGTTAAAAAAACTCCTCATGGAGTCCGTGGCATTAGATTTGTTTCTTTCTCTTTCACGCACACAATTCTTTCATCTGTCCTCTCTCTCCCGTGACATGTTTATTAGAGTTGAAACTAAAAAAAAGATTATTAGAGTTGGCTATAAAACTACCCACTATATCATTGGTTAAAAAAATTGTTCATTGATCCCTCTCCCCGTCACGCTGGCCCACCCGACAACGACCGTGCTCGCCTTGGACCGCAACGTGCTCACACCGGCCGCGTGAAGTCCACCACCAGTAGGCCACCCTATCGATGTCTGACACTCGAGCAGTCGAGCTTGCTGCCCGTAGCGCTAGCATCGTCCCCTACCACACCAGACCTGAGCTCGCACTGGCCACGCTAGCCCTCCGTAACTCCGGCCCTTCCTAGGCCACACCTGCCATGTTAGCCAAGCTGGTCCTACCCTACTAAATTCCAATGCTCTGCAAGATGATGTAGTCTAACGTGTGGGTTTAGGCCATTAGTGAGATAAAGGAAGTGGAAGATCTCCACTTATGGGCTTTTGTTGGGCCATAATTGGCGGGCTATTTGGCCTACCCTCTAGATTCTCCATAGAGGTGTAAATAGCGATTCTAGATCTATGGTGAAGCTGCTAATCTTTCGTTACAATGTTCATGCTCCAAATGGCGCCAACGACGAAGCATGACACTTATGACCGCCCATAGAAGACCGGCAGCTAAACTAAACAACTATAATGGCCCGTACACAAGGTTAGAGACGCTAATTAAACACTGCTCTCTGGCGATCTTTATATAGTAGCGTCCAAATATGCCATATCGTAGTGGCATCAGGTTAGCGTCTGTATTGCGAATTGGCTTATAATTTAATTGTAGGACTATTTAGTAGAACGCTACTTAAAGTTTAAATCACAGTGCTTGTACCTTTTTTTAGGATTTTCTTAGAATTTATCAGTATTATGCGTTAAGTGGTAAGCGATGTTTTCGTCGACAGCGAGACATCAGTGTTGACTTCGGGAATATCCAGATCGGGTGCTCGGTTCTTTGGAGGTGCTCATAGGGGTAAGGGTAGGATTTACGTACTTGTGTTTATATATGTGAGTATGCGTGCATGTTATGAGCGTCTGCGTTATACTGTGTAATTCTAAAAATAGTGTAATTCTAAAAAAAGGTTAGCGTTTGTTTTGAAATTGATTAATTACTATTGACGTTGATTTGGGTCACACATATCTATACTTATCTATAAAAATCAAAAATTTCTCCACCTAATTTTCTTTCACCTCGGTGTTTGGATCCGTGACGGTAGGTTCCTCTCCTCTACGTCCAGTCTGTACAAAATTAGGATTATATTTAATTTTCTGTCTTTCCTCCCGTTTGCGTTCAGAGTCCATTTAGAACTAGGATTATTTAATTATGGCATCCTAGCTTTTATTCTGACGGTGAAGATCGGGTAAAAGGTAAATTTAAATCCAACAAGAATAGTATGCAACAGCAAAGATGAAAAAAATAGTCAAAAAACTTGACATGAATGAGAATTGCCTGTGTTATTGTCGTTCAACTTTGACACTTATCATTATGGATGGTCTCCCATCCAAATCCAAGCTCAAATAAAAATAGCTCCGAAAATACAAATTGCTTATAAAATCAAACCAATCCATCCATACACAAATCGATCGATTTGGAAATTAGATCAAGCCTCCAGGTCATCCAAAGTGCCCGCGACGTGCCTCAACGCCGCCATCAAGGTCAGCTTGTGCAGGCAAGGTGGCGAGCTTGGCTAGCACGAATTGATCCAAGTGGAAATCAGATCAAGACTCCGTGCCTCGGCTTTCGCAGTCTGCACTGCCAACTAGGTCCACTTGTCTAGGGGAGGCGGCAAGTTTGGCTAGTTGACACTGCGAGGATCTCGTCCGCGTTGGACTGGACGTGGAAGGCAATGATGACGGTAGCGAGACACATAAGGCCAAATAAACGGGAGCCGTCATTGGCCTTAGCGCTGCTGTTGAGGGCAGCTGCTGTCACCGCACACTGTAAAATAAACATGTAACGCTGCTAGCCATAAACATAACCGTCTATACTCATGATTTATATTCATACGAGTTAGATAGCATATGTTCAACCAACGTACGCTATATGATTTTAAAGTATATTAAAACAAATAATATAAGTTATAATTTTTATTACAACGCATATACATATTTGCTAGTATTGAAAAAGAGCCGAGACACTTGAGGCCGCACATAGCCTAACACTTAGCAAAAACGTCCTAGAACATGGAGATCGGCCAGCATGTCAGTCAGACCAGTCTGTCGCCCGTTTTTCATCGACAAACTTCTGAGCGCATTCTAGGAAGATCCGCTCAGAAAGAGCACAGTGAGTGAGGTTGCTCGTTCTAGGTTCGGCCATGGCCATGCACATGTTTGATGCTTGCGCGTCCATGACACATATTTGACGTACGCTGTATAAGCTCCCGTAGTAAAAGACACGTAACCCCTCTATTTTAAATTATAAATTATTTTAAGAATTTTGAAATGTAAAAATATTTTAAGTTTACTAAAATTATAAAAAAATTATAAAGTTTGGTGTCATCGAATAGGTATACTATAAAAATACAGTTAATAAAGACTCTAATAATATTTAGTTGACATTCTAAATGTTATTATCATATCATATAAATTTATCAAAGTTAAGATATTTTTGACTCTCTAAAATTTTTAGAATAACTTATAATTTTAGACGGAAAGAACATAGTACGAGGTAACGTCTGTCACGGCGAATGAAGGTCCGCGTGAGCCTTAATTAGCATCACCGTAATTCCAAAACGCGTACCTGCAGGCAATTAGCATCACTATCTATATGCTTCCTCTGCTTGCGAGTCTAAGATGGCCGGGGGTTTCCAGATTTGCCAGCTAGCTTACGTGTTGACGACGTACTTCATCATCACCAACCACCATTGTTCCCTGTACTAGCTCGCGCAGTCGCAGGTCACGCACTAATTAATAAGGTAACGTCGTCCCTCCCTCCCTCATGGCGAAGGCCCGCGTGACGGCGTGAGCCTTAGCATCACCGAAAATTCAGAAACACCTACCCAATTTGGCTCTATGCGGACCAATGTCATTGTTTGTATACAGAGAACGAACCCTAGGTTGGGTCGTGCTGTCAACTAGGTCATCAACCAAATCAAACTATATATGGTTTATTAATCCATGAATGAATGAATGTTATGGACCAAAGCGCGTATGTGTATGGTCGGTCGTCTTTCGTTCCAGACTATATGAAGTCACACCTGTATGGTCAGCTGCAACGTATATGTGCTCATACCGTAATCATAGAATATACAGTGTTTTGCCTTCATTCATAGAAGAAACCGTATTTACATTATTTTTTGGTAACAGCATGAGTAGCAGCATATACATAGCCCTGTACGTATAAACCAATTCACCAATACCCCTAATAATAACAAATGTTATATTTATCTACCTTATTATGGATGACTATATATGTAAATATGTTGTATGCATCTATCTCGTGGACTAGCTATGACACAATCACATTGTATATGTATTGTAGTATTTGACGGACAAATGCATTCATGCATATTCTCCTTTTGCATCTCTAGTGTAGACCCCTCTGGTAAAAAAAGAAATGCATATATACGTTAGTCTCTACTATAATTGGAAATTTTTCCAAGCAATTCCTTCCTTCAAAATTAACGACTCACAACATACCTGCTATGGATATAACAGTTGAGATTAAAAGTGTGGTCCAGCTTTACAGTCTCCCTGCCACCACAACTCACGCGCACCGCTCTCCCCTCAGCCCGGGTTCCATTCTCGGGTTAGTTGGATTATCTATTTTCGGTCCCATTTTTCACCCGTGCCTCAGCCTCCTCTCTGATCCCGCATCACTTCTCAATTTCTCATCCCGCCGCACTACTCTCTCCTAGGCGCTAGGTTTTCGTGGGGCAATGGCGGTGGCATGGAGTGGCTTGATCTAGCATGGGACGGGCCTTCATCCTCTCAGCTGTGACGGTGGCACCCTCACCCTCTACGCCGTGATGGCAGCGAGGGGTCCCCAGCCAGCGCCAGAAGCTGACAAGGCCGCGGCGCCGGCGCCGGCAGTCACCGCGGAGACCAACGACGACGCCATCCAGGAGGAGTCCCCAGCCACGGCCCCTTCCTCAGGCGGAAAGCCCGGATCAGGGGCGGCGGCGGCCCCTGCGCCGGAGGTGGAGGTGCAGCGGTTCTGGCGCGGGCGTCCGGTGGCCTTGTTTCGGTCGCAGCTGGGCGGGTATATGCAGGACCAGCTGGAAGTGGGCGACATCCTGGAGCAGCACGGCCTCAAGTCCGTCTTCGCCTTTGACCCCGTTGCCCACAAACGCAGCGTCGCCATCCGCTTCAACCCCCGCAACAGCCGCTCCTTCCTCACCTATGCCCCTGGCTTCACGATCTTTCTAAACGGCGAGCCTAAGGTAATCTTAGAAGCAGCATCTACAAACAGCACCGCACATCAATTTTACATCACCTTACTCGTTCCTTGATTTAGTAATTGTTTAGCGTACCTTGCCGCCTAACGGGTAAGTTAAGAGAGCTAGTCGATACAACAATTAGGAGGCCTGTAAATATCCTATGCGTTCAGGAGACTAAATGGAAGGGTGAGAAGGCGAAGGAGGTGGAGGATACTGGCTACAAACTTTGGTACACGGGACAACATCGAGTAGAAATGGTGTAGGCATCTTGATCGATAGGAGCCTTAAGGATGGAGTAGTTGATGTGCGGAGGCAAGAAGACCAGATTATCCTAGTCTGGTTGGTAGTAGGAGATTCGGTCCTAAATGTGATCAGTGTCTATGCCCCACAGGTAGATCTTTGCGAGAGCACCAAGAGACAGTTTTGGGAAGATCTTGATAGCATGGTTAGTACTGTGCCTATCAGCGAGAAACTCTTCATAGGTGGAGACCTCAACGGCCATGTGGGTGCGACTAATGTAGGTTTCGAGCGGGTGCATGGGGGTTTCGGGTATGGTAGTAGAAATCAAGAGGGGAAGGATGTTTTGAACTTCGCGTTGGCCTACGATTTGTTGATAGCGAACACCGTCTTTAAGAAGAGGGAATCCCATCTAGTGACATTTCGTAGTGGACAACACCTGAGCCAGATCAACTTTATCCTTAGAAGGAGGGGAGATAGATGTGCTTGCTTAGATTATAAGGTGTTACCTGGGGAGTGTGTTGTCCATCAACACAAGCTTGTAGTGGCAGATTTTCGCTTTCGGGTACGTGGCCACCGGGACAATCGGCCCAAGATTACGAGAACAAAATGGTGGAAGCTTAGAGGAGAAGTAGCACAAACATTTAAGGAGAGGATGCTAGATGAGGGGCCGTGGGAAGAAGGAGAAGATGCTGACGACATATGGTTAAAGATGGCCACATGTATTCGGAAGGTGGCTTCGGATGTGTTTGGCGTGAGTAGGGGAGGCAAACGGGAAGCGAAAGACACCTGGTGGTGGAATGACGAGGTGCAAAGGGCTATTTATAACACCCCAAAATTTGTATTTTGAGTTGTTATTAGAAAACACTAAATAAAATGTGCTTTTCTATATTTTAGAAAATAATGGAATGAGTTTGTGCTTGGTGCTTTGCTTGGTTTTGCTGGTGTAAAAAAGAATTTTCTAAACCTCGAGCAAGTCACGTCTAGGTTTTCTTTGAATTTGAAAATAAAGCTTCAGAAACCCAAGTTTGCCTTGAGAATGTTTTGGGAAAACGTTTTTAGAAAAATCCTTTATCTTGCTTAGAGAGAGAGAGAGTTTTCTTTTTCCTCTGTAGTGTTGGCCATCGCTCTAGCTAGACACCATCCTCTACCAAGCTTCAGTCATCCCACGCTTACCCTAGCCTATCCTGGCCCGACCTAACTTGATCTGGGCTCTCCTAGCCTTAACTGGCCAGCTCTGGCCAGTCCTGGCCAGCCCTAGCCGGCCACGGCCACCCTGGCCAGGCAAGCAGTAACCGCAGCCGGCCAGCAGTGGCCAAACTTGGCCATCAGCTCCTAACTTGATTTGGCCAGCTCCTATCTAGCCTGGGCCACACCTGGCCTCACACAGCCTAATCTGGCCAACCACGGCCAGCTACAGCCACCTGTGGCCACATCCAGCCGGCCATGGCCAACTCTGGCCGGACTTAGCCAGCCCAGTCCGGCCACTAGCGGCCATAAGTAGCCGCCGCCGGCCCAACGGGCCAAGCCCAGCAGTTTTAGCCCCACCGGTTCCCCGCCGACCTATAAATAGGGCTAGCCCGTGCGCCGATGCCCCTTGGCAAACCCTAGCCGCGCGCAGCCGCCCACAGCCAGCCGCAGCCAGCCACAGCCAGCCGCTGCCGGCCACAGCCAGTCGTCGCCGGCCATAGTCGGCCGCTGCCGGCCGACCAAGTCCCGGCCGAGGGCCGTGGTCCTCCCTCTCCCACGCGCCGCCGCCGGCCATAGCAGGCCTTATCTGGCTGCCGGCCATAGCAGGCCTCATCTGGCCGCCACCGGCCGTTGCAGGCCGCATCTGGCCACCGCAGCCGGCCGTAGCAGGCCGCAGCGAGCCGCCGCCGGCCGTAGCAGGCCGCAGCAGGCCACCGCTGGCCCCAGCAGGCCAGGGCCGAGGCCCCTTCACCCGGCGCGAGCAGCCGCATGGCTGCCATGGCCATGACCTGGACAGGAAGATGGACAGAGGTAGAAGACGAGGTATTTACGACTTTGCCACCAAGCGATTTATTTACAGTTACGCCATCGATCGTTTAATCCCCGCCGTTTCACCGTTTTAACTCCGATTTGAGTGGTTCCAGTTGCGTTAGTTTCGTGTCATCGCGATCTACGCAGGAGTAGTAAAATTTATCATGTATCTAATTTATGAATATATTTTTTTGATAACTATTTAATAGTCTTCTAATTAAAAGTAACCTAGGGTTACATTTTCCGTTCTCGTTGCTTTGCGAATGTGTCGATGTATGTTGCTTGTTATGAATAATATTTGTCACATCATGTGTCTATCTTGTTTAATTAATTTATGCTCTCTTGTGTAAAAGTAATTTTAGGTTTATACCTGGAGTGTTCGTACATGCCTGTCAATATGACTAGTACCAATTTACATGCTTCTTTATTAATTATGCCTTGTGTAGTTTTACATTGAAACTTGTTATGTTTCTTATAATGGTTCTCACATGCTTATAAGTTGGATCATGTTAGTGTTTGACTTAGTTTACTTTCACATCGGTCTTTAATGCTAATATGTTTTATATCAGCAATAATGTCTTTTCGTTAATGGCATGCTTAGTTCAACCTTGAATCATAAATGCTCTATGTTTAATATCAACATGTCTTGTCATTTATGTCCTGCTTAAATTAATATTTAAGCATATGATGTTTTCTTTAATGCTCTTGCATGTTCTAAGCTTTATAAATTATGAATGTTTAATTGGCTTAGATAACATAATTGCTTATAAATAGAGTATTACTAATGTTTAACCCTGCTTTATATTTCAACATCATCCAACTGATTTGACTTTATGTCTTTCTTACATGTTCTACATCTTGCTTTAGTAAATGTATCAATCTTAAAGTTTGTATCTGTGCTTGTTGCAAGTACCTCGATAGCCGTGTTTTCTTTAACGATAGATCCATCGTTTGTCGTTCTCGCGCTCTTACGATTGTAGCACCGAGTTTGGCCATTTAGACCGTTCTATTTTTAGTTTCCCTTTTGATTGGTGTATTGTTCTTAGTCTTGTCTTTTTGTGTGTTTATTTGTGTTGTTTGGTTGCTGTGACTAGACGAAGAGCGGTTTGTTAACGCCGAAGACTAAGCAGAGGACCGACAAGTGCAGCTGAAGCTGGAGGCCAGAAGAGCAGCTAGACTTTGGATTTAAGGCAAGTGTAGGCATTCTTTTGAACATATTGCGCCTATTCATGTTTAAGTAAATTCACTGCATGTGTCCTAAATCGGCAAACCATAGGACTTACTAGCCACTTTACCCAAAGTTATCCTATGGGGGTATTAGTTGTTAGGTTTTAGGTTGCTAGTGCTCTATCGCTTAATGAAGATAAAACTTGCTTCTTAAAGCATGTTGGAGCCGTGGGCTCTTGGCTTCGGCTGTTGGAGAAGTTGATGCATGACCGCATCGTTGGTTGGCGGTGAAAGAAGGGGGAATGGATGTCAGTGGGCTCGTAGCGACGGGGGGCATCCGTATCTCCTCCCCCTTGGACCTTTCATGGAGTGGCAACCTGGGACTTCCGTACAGCTCCAGGCTAATGGGCTCTGGCTTGGTTTATTAGCGGGACCATCATGGGCAGGAGACAGCTTACCGACGGGTGGCCATGGCTATGGTTGCTGGGGCTTGTTTACAAGTATTTAGTATGGGAGGGGCTGTGGATTCGTGATGGGGGCGGCCTCACGGGGAAGTCTCCCATACACTTAGACTCAAGGCTGGTGGGTTGTTACTGCCTATGACCCTGTGAAGGACCTCGTTGTGACCTCTGCCAGCCTATCTTGGTAATGGGCTAAGAGACTTGCAACCTCGGGCATAAAGAGTAATCACAATCTGGAGTGAAAGTGTACACCTCTGCGCAAAGTTAAAATCGATATATCATCCGTGCTCACGGTCACGAGCGGCCCGGATCCTCGCATGATTAGCCAAATGGTTTAAGCTGTGAAATCATGGTGATGTTGCTGAGGTTGCTACCTCGGTTTTATCGGGATGGCTATCCTGTGTTCCTTTGAGATGTCTATCTCATGTTTAATGTTGTTAATGATATATGTTTATATCTATGATGCTAAATGACACATTAATTGTTACTCGAACCTTAATAAAGGGTTGGGTTTTTCAACCAAGATGATTAGAGAATAGGTTGCAATAAGTTAAATCTTAATGTTACATTAAAATGCTACCGCAGTCTACCTTTCAGCTTTACCTTGTACTAGCCTTGCATGTCATTACTTTTCGTCTGTACTTGCTAAGTTTCGACATGGAACTCACCCTTGCTATAGTTCGTAGTAAGGTACTACTCAGAAGAAGGATAAGATTGTTGAGCATTAGAAGTGCTTGGTGTACGGAGCCCCTAGTCAACTGTCCCTAAGAAGAATGAAGACTGAAGAGAAGTCTTAGCCAGCGTTCCACGTTACTCTGATTGTGTAAGTGTTAAATATATATGTTTCCGCTATATAATACATTGTTTTTCTGATATTACCATTTTCTGTTGTATGTGTGGACTTCCTGGGCACACATATGACGACCTCTGGTCTTCTTTGGAAACCAGGGTGTGACACTATTAGGGAGAAGAAGGAGTGGTTCAAGTGCCTCTATCATGACAAGAGTGCAGCCAACATTGAAGGCTATAAAATAGCGAAGAGGGCTGCAAAACAAGCGGTGAGTGTAGCAAAAGGTCAGGCGTATGATGACCTTTATTAGTGGCTAGGCACGAAGGAAGGGGAGAAGGACATTTATAGGATGGCTAGGATCTGCGAGAGGAAGACGAGGGACATCAACCAAATCAAATGCATCAAGGATGGGACAGATCGACTTTTGGTGAGGGATGAGGAGATCAAGGACAGGTGGAGAGAGTACTTTGACAAGTTGTTTAATGGGGAGAATGAGGGTCCTATCTTAGAGTTGGATGACTCATTTGACGATACCAACAGACGCTTCGTGAGGAGAATTTAGGAGGCAGAGATCGGGGAGGCTTTGAAGAGGATGAAGGGAGTAAAGCGATGGGCCCTGATGGTATCCCCATTGAGGTGTGGAGATGCCTAGGTGCCAAAGCGATAGTATGGTTAACTAAGCTTTTTAACCTCATTTTTCGGTCAAACAAGATGCCTGAAGAATGGAGGAGAAGTATATTAGTACCGATCTTCAAGAGCAATGGAGATGTTCAAAGTTGTACTAATTACCGTGGGATTAAGTTGATGAGCCATACGATGAAGCTTTGGGAGAGGGTTTTCGAGCATCGTCTAAGAAGAGTGACAAGTGTGACCCAAAACCAATTTGGGTTTATGCCTGGTAGGTCAACCATGGAGGCGATTTTCTTATTACGACAGTTGATGGAGAGATATAGGAAGCAGAAGAAGGACTTGCACATGGTCTTTATTGACCTCGAGAAGGCATATGACAAAGTACCGAGAAATGTCATGTGGTGGGCCTTGGAAAAACATAAAGTCCCAACTAAGTACATCACCCTCATCAAATATATGTACAGAGATGTGGTGACGTGTGTCCGAACATGTGATGGCGATACCAGTGACTTTCCAATTAAAATAGGACTACATCAAGGGTCAGCATTGAACCCTTATTTATTTGCTTTGGTGATGGATGAGGTCACAAAGGACATACAAGGTGATATCCCTTGGTGTATGCTCTTTGCTGATGATGTGGTGCTAGTGGATGAGACTAGGGCAGGGGTTAGTAGGAAGTTAAAACTATGGAGGCACACATTAGAGTCGAAAGGATTTAGACTTAGTAGGAGCAAGACCGAGTACATGAGGTGCGATTTTAGCGCAACTGGAATAAGGAGGGAGACGTTAGCCTCGATGGGCAAGTGGTGGCCAAGAAGGATACTTTTCGGTATTTAGGATCGATGCTACAAAAGGATGACGATATTGATGAAGATGTTAGGCATAGAATTTCAGTCGGTTGGTTGAAATGGCGTCAGGCTTTAGGCGTCCTCTGTGATAAAAGGGTGCCTCAGAAGTTAAAAGGTAAGTTTTATAGGACAGCGATTCGTCTGGTGATGTTATACGGTGCTGACTGTTGGCCTACAAAAAGGCGACATATCCAGCAATTGAGTGTAGCAGAGATGCATATGTTACGATGGTGTTGTGGGCACACAAGAAGGGATAGAGTCCGGAACAACGATATTCGGGATAGGGTTGGGGTGACACCAATTGAGGAGAAATTGATTCAACACCAGTTGAGATGGTTCGGCCATGTCCAACGGAGGCCTCCTGAGGCGCCGGTGCATAGTGGGATTCTAAAGCGGGTCGATAATGTAAAGCGCGGTAGAGGTCGACCTAAACTGACTTGGGACGAATCGGTTAAGAGAGACCTTAAGGAGTGAAATATCCCTAAGGATTTAGCCATGGATAGGAGCGCTTGGAGACTAGCAATTAACGTGCCTGAACCGTAATCTTTCTCTTGTATATTTTATGTGTTCTTTGTTCCATGTCTCTTTTGGGTTTTATCTCTAACCTACCCCAACTTGCTTAGGATAAAAGGCTATGGTGTTATTGTTGTTGTTGTACAAACTTCTATACTGTTTGTGTGTGTGTGGTTATTAAGCATGTCATGCAATGGCGCTCCTTCCTTGAGTATAATGCTTATGTTTCTTGTCCAGATTTTACTCATTTTGATGTATAGCTTTATTAAGGATCATGGTCTTTAGGTCCTGCAACGGTCACTGACTCTGTGACTCAGTGCCTTATTATGTTCTTTGGATTGGTATATATTTGTTTCTATCTACATAGATGCATGATTATTGAGTCATGCACAAATGCTCCAGTAGTTTCATACTCTTTTTATTAAATAAAATAGAAAAGGTTTCTGAATCTGTACTTATTCCTCCCCATAGCAACTATGTGCTAAAAACCTCGGCTGGCTGGCCAGGCCTCTTGCTCTTCCTTGGGACAGTGCTCTCTGTTCCTCTGGGATAGCGCATGCTTTTGTCTTTTGGATTACCTGTATTCATACTTTGCTTATGTTGTGACTGCATTTTTTAAGGTACTTCTGAGCAGAGGGCTTCTCATCATGTATGGGAGATCGTCAAATGTACATGGGAGGCAAACAGGAAGGTTGACTAGGTCTGGTATGTCCCTGTCGAAAAGTTCAATTTCTGAAAGTATATGTATTGGTCATACAATAGCCTGGCCCTGTTCATCTGAGATATATTCAGATTAGTGTCAACTGACTAAGATGAGCAAATGTCCTTTGTTAGTTCTTTTATTTGTTACTTTCTTCTGTTCTTTTTCTCTAAATTGATTTCCATTGAAAATGACCCGATGAATTGCTTTCTGCCCCATACATGAAGATGCCTGACTGTTGTAATTATCTTAAACCTAAATTTTTAAGATGCACATAGGTTTCCTTCAATAAATAGCATAGCATTGCAGAGATATAGGTTCCCACCGCAGTTTGTTTTCAAATGATATTGCAGCGTTAGTATGGGCACTATATTATCATTTGTAGTTTCAGATTTCTTTTTTCTTCCAGTCCTGATCTAAAAGCTGTGTCACGCATAAATATTGATAGCTAGAACACCTGTGTCACTTTTTGTGAATTTGTGTTTCTATCATTAGTTAATTTATTTATATTTTTTCTAGATGCCGCGGTGGCGTTAGCTGGTGGACATTAGGTGGGGGCGAGCAGAGTGGATACATAAGCATGCAGCTACATTGGCAGCCAGGCTTCGGTCGTAGGGTGCCATTGCTGCTGATTCAGTATAAAGGTCTCAATTTTAGTCAGTATAAGGGTCTCACCCTGAGACAGTCCTGTTGATTAATACCGTCCTCTAATATGAATTTCATGTGTAAACAACTTAATTGCTTTGCAAGGCCATCGTGTGGAACAAGATCCACAAGGACAAGCTGGTGCGAATTCCTGTCCCGAGCGCTCAATTCTCTGGTTTTGCTACAGATCGAATTGCGGCCGGCCGGATCTTGATCACCAATATTACTTGGATGCTTGGTGCTCAGCGTGTGGGTTCGTTACAATCGTATTCTCTTTTTTTCCTTTGGATTATCTCCCCTGGACAAATAGATGGGCTCTTTGTATTTACGATTGTTGGCACGAGCACTATACTTGTAACTTATATGGTTATAATATGAGAAATAACTTTTTGTTGCTCTTGAGTTATGAAATCTGGCTTTGCTGTTAAAAAAATATGAGATAACTTGATTGTGCCTTATGCAAAAGTGTTTCATGCTCAAATACAATTGTGTACAAGTTGAACTATGAAAAAAACATCGGTTGTTTATCATATGCATCCCAAATAAAACTGTGACGTTAGCACGGGCATTATACTACTTGACAATAGTATATATAATTTCTGATGCGCGTATATGAAAGTTGAGATCGAAATTATGTGTATTCAGTGCGTGTGCTTGTTGGTTCACATACTTGCAGCAGTCTTGTTGCGTTCATTGGCTGCCTGAGCCTGATTTATGGGAAGATGTGTCCTCCCTCTTCGGCTGAACAGGAGCCCCCATACCTTTAGCTTTCGGAGCTGCAAGCACGCACAAAGAAAACGAATATTACTTGTAGATATGGTAAGCTAATTGTTGTTTGTGTTGTTTGTTTTAGGGCTTGTTTGGTTTTTGGTCTTTTGGAACTAGAGACTACACATAGATTACTAGTTCCAATCACCTCTTGAGAGACTTAGTGAACTAGAAACTAATAGTTACTCTTTTCGTCTCTACATTTGGTAATTTAGAGACTAATTGGGACTAAAATTAAGTCTCCCTAGTCTTGAGGAACCAAGCAGGGCCTTAGTCAAGAAATACATGAGGAATATTGAAAAGACGGAGGGAGAGAGAGAGATTAAACACATATTGTCCTCTCCTGTTCTAATCTCATTTAATTTCTAAATCAATGAATAATTCTCTACTTTTCCTATACCACAGGCGCCTGAAATCAGCGCTTCATTCAGGCAACCCTGCTTCTGTTTTGATGCAGCTTGAATATCCATGTCCTCTGTTGGGTCTGTTTGGTTTCAGCAGGGGCGGATCTAGCATGATCTAGCATGTAACCAACGGGTCAGCTGACCCCGATAACTTCCTAAAAATAACACTAAAAATGCTCTTATCGACATGAAAATTACTCTTCAAATCGAGAAACAATGCATGTTTGACCCCATTGCTTTGTCTTTGACCCCAATGAGGCAATTTCCTGGATTCGCCGCTGGGTTTCAGATGGTTGGATTCGGTCCCCTGAACAAGTGCTATATTTGAGGCACCTGAGATTTTCAAGGTGACTAGACTCTGCTCTCCCTAGGCGCGAGCTTTAGTTTGCCACCATTGACCTTCATCTCCGTGAAAAGGCTGGCGTGTCGCGAGCAGAGATCGGATTCGGAGCTCTGCTTTTCTGTAAATTTTTGAATAGGAAAAGGGGGTTCGCAGAAGGAAAGAGCAGAGCTAGCTATACTCTCCTGCTGCAGCAAAAGTTTGAGTCTTGCGTGGGAGGAAAAAGTTGCAAAAAGGAATGGAAACGCAAGAACGGATATCCATCCATGCATGCACGTACTTGTGTTGATTGAGCTCTCGCTCGATCATCAAGCTAGTAAGTACGTCATCTGTAAAGGCAATGGTACATACGGTACATATTGAAAAACAAGGGATACTAGCCAGTAGACGGCTTCTGCTGCTGTTGTCCTGCAGAGGCCTGAGGAGCCTTCTCATCAGTAGTTGGCCAACCGGTCGGAGTAGATAACCCTGCAGTGACAGAGAGCATTTAGATATAGATAGTTTCCATCAGCACAACGACGGTATCTAATGATCGCTTGAGAGCATCCCATTTGCACGTGGCATGCTAGAGATATATACTTGGATTTTCCATAGTATTTGGCTAGAGGATTACCCTTCGCCTTCGCTTGCTTCATGGGTTTAGTTGGCATTGGCATGTTGAAGTTAAACCCGATCGATACGATACACAGCTGGTAAACTGCTAACGTGTGTGTGGTATGTAGATATCTAAACTTGTGGTCTTGTTTATGCGATGCACCTGGTCTTGTTTATGCGATGCACCTGGTTTCTGCTAGCGCTAGCTCGCACGCTCTTCAGAGGGAACTTCAGTGACTGAGATACTGTACAATTTGTCTTTTGATTTTTTAAATTGTTTTCAAACTCTACATCTTCCAGCGATTAGCAAAGGTTATGGGGACGCCCTAAGTAAGCTGGAATGTCATAACAATATATGAACTTAAGTTAAATATTTCAAAATTTGAAGGCAAATTCTGTGCATTTTGACATGGTTTATTTTATCTATTTGCAATTACTCTCTCCCTCCCTCCCTCATAATATCGGCAAACAATATCTTGCCTTGTCGGTACCAACAGCATTGATTTGTTCTTGCACTTCCCTTACTGATGATGCTGACAGCTAATATACGCTGACTACGAAAACTTAACCGTCAGGGCCGAGCCCATGGTCGTGCAACCTGTTCGACTGAACAGGGCCCCCCCAATTTCCAGGGCATCAAAATATCAGCCCAACAGTAAAAGCCCCACTGTATTCAAGTAAGTCAAGAGTCTGCACACTCGTCTGCGTGTCCAGGCGGCAACTTTCGCGTGTGTGGTGGCGGTTCGTAATCTCGGCTTCACGGCGTTTCCTATTCTCTCGCATATTCGTGACTTCGTGTGTTCATCTCATCTCCGCGCGACTCCGCCAGGCGCGCCGTCCATTTATCTAGCGAAACTACGACCAACAAGGCAGCGAGGTGGTGCCCCCTTAGGAGTGCTGGTATTAGTTCTTTTTTTATTTCCAACTGTATTGTACTAATTAAATCGTATGAAAGTCTAGAACTTTTTATTTTGTTCTTTTCATCTTGAAGCCAAATATGAATCTAGTTCCAAAAAACGTAAGAAGAAACAAAGAATTATGGAGTTAACTCAATCTCATAAGTGTCTTCCGGTAACGAGTCACTTGATAGAGGTCCTGCACCTGATAATAATATTGCAAATTATCCTAGAGATGGCTAGACAGGGATTGAAAATAGTGCTGAGGTTCAGGATCAGGAAGTTCTTATTTATTAATAACACAAATGTTGAAACGGACAATGATGGTGATTCTTTTCATATATTTGATGTCCAAGATATTGGAATTCACTTAATCCTACACAAACCGACATTTTAGCCCAAAAAAGTCCTAGAAGAGACCTATCAATTCAGGCCTCACTTAGAGCTTTGTACAGGGCCTAGAAATATGACGGCACGGCCCTGTAACCGTAATTGTGCAGGCAGTTCATGCCTCGTGCCAGTACCGAACGCGTGGTGACCGTGTATATTTATTATTGCTTTTCATTTCTGAAGAACAGACATGCATGTAAACATATTCCCTCTGTCCTGCAATATAATGCATTTTGGTTTGTCCTGAATCAAATTATTTTAAGTTTGATCAAATTTATAAAAAAGAACAATAATATTTATGATGTCAAATGAGCATAATTAGGTTTATTAGAAGATATATTTTCATAATTTACTTGTTTGATATGTTAGATGATTATATTCTTTACTCTAAATTTGGTCAAACTTAAACTAAGTTGACTTAGGACAAACTGAAATATACTATATTACAGAGCGGAGGGAGTACATGATATGAATCATTTAACGCATTCATCCGTGTGTTCCTAGTTTGCATGTTTGCCTGCATATATAGATGTAAGTACGTAGTAGAGGGACTTGAAATTTGAAGTTGAATTGATGACTTGACTCGTGCCATGGGCACAGAAGTTGCATTATATTGCCTTGTGCCGGTAGGAAGCGCGCGATCGGCGATCAACAACCCTATATACCCGCTCCATCGTGAAATTTCCAATGGCAATCCAACGCTAGCTCACAATATTGAAACTCCCATTGCATGGATTGACTCTAATGGGATGAATTTTAACTGCATATATGATGACCCCTATAGTTCATATCCTGTCGTCTAAAGAAAATAAATGTTTGTTTAAAATGAAAATTTCATCCATTTGAACAGTGGTGTGGCTAATGATATATGGTTCCAAACTAAACATAGCTCAGCTAGTTAGGCTACTTTTGATGGAACATGTTCATCCAGGATTATTTAATAATTTAAGGACACTATTTTTTATTAGTAACTGTTGGAATATGATCCGAATTCTATAACATGAGTCTTGTGGGGACGCCTGGAGGGCCCACGATTCAGTCATGTTTATTAGCGGATTTGTTTCCGTATTTGACTGCAGTCAGTCCGTCCTATAAATACATCTTGTAAGCCGCACGGGAAGAGTAGACGACTCATTGTATTCCCTGCGTTCTGTAAACTCTCTCTATATAGTGAAGATCGCCGGTTGGCGCCCATGGTTTTTCCTGCAAGGGTTTTCCACGTAAAAATCTGTGTCTCATGTTTGATCTTGATTGCATTATTTGCTAACAAGTGGCATCGGAGCTAGACACGAGATTAAAAAAAAGTTAGGGTTTTATTCCCTGAGTTTATACCGCCGCCGCCGTCCGAGTTTTGCGCCGTGATCAATCGTGCCGATCTGGCCGACGCGTTCCTGCTGCCTCTCTAACCGAGGCAGAGTCGAGGACGGAAATTCCTTTCCGTTTTGTTGGTGCAAATCGATCCGGGAGTGGCCTGAAAAGTTGCGTTGCAGCGCTGCTTCCGTGTCGTCGAGTTCTATCGATCTGCTGATGCTGCGCGTCAATCAAGGGTTCGTGTTCTGCTGTTAATTCCGATCTATAATAGCTGTGCTTGCTCCCTGTTCCAGTTTGGAAAAAAAAGGCGCCGCTGTTCTGCTCTTGTGATTCAAAAATCGAGGATCAGTCACGTGAAGACCCAAGCCATCAGAACCTGTGCTCGTTCGTGTGAGGTGAAAATCAGATTTGGTGGAATTTTGCCAAGTGCACATAGTAAAGGCTACCAGGAGATATATATTTTTTTACTTTTATTGCTGATCATACACGAAGTTGTGTACCAGGCTGCAGGTTTTTGTTAGGGTTACACCTAAATTTCTGTAGATTTATATTCTTCTGGTTACTGCTATTATTTCTTCACCATGTCTACAGTAAAATATGATATTCCTCAACTGGATCGTGACACGAGGTTCGCTTTGTGGCAAGTCAAGATGCGGGCTATTCTTACGCAGGCTGATGTTGATGATGCTCTTGATAAATTCGGTAACAAGGATTCCAAGTCTTGGACCGATGATAAGAAGAAAAAAGATCATAAAGCCTTGACTCAAATTCAGCTTCATCTTTCAAATAATATTTTACAAGATTGTCTGCAGGAGAAAACTACAGCTGCTCTATGGCTCAAGTTAGAGTCAATTTGCATGTCTAAGGATCTGACAAGCAAGATGCATATGAAGATGAAGCTATATTCGCACAAGTTGCAAGAAGGTGGTTCTGTCATTAACCATCTGGCGGTCTTCAAGGAGATCGTTTCTGACCTTCAGGCTATGGAGGTAGAATATGATGATGAGGATTTGGGTCTGATTCTTTTGTGCTCTTTGCCTAGTTTATTTTTAAACTTCAGAGATACTTTGTTATATAGCCATGATACACTAACTCTTGATGAGGTTTGTGAGGCATTGCATGCTAAAGAAAAAATGAAGTTGATGGTGTCTTCTGAAGGTTCTGCTTCCAAAGGAGAAGCATTGTCTGTTCGTGGAAGGACAGAAAATAAATCCAACAATGGCAATAGAGGCAAAAGTTCTAATCGTTAGAAAAGTCGATCAAAGTCTCGAGGTAGAGGTGATAAATTCTGTAAGTATTGCAAGCAGGATACTCACTTTATCCAGGATTGTTTCAAATTAAAAAATAAAGAGAAGAGAACTGGCACATGTAGAGAGAAAGGTAAAACCAATGATGAAGGTAATACTTCTGTTGCTGCTTCTAAGGCAGATTATTCCGATGGTGATTCTCTTGTTGCTTTTGCTGGATGTGCTAATAATAGTGATGATGAATGGATTCTTGATTCCACTGCTTCATTTCATATATGCACTAATAGAGATTGGTTTGTCACCTATGATTCCCTCCGTGGAGGTTCTGTTAGATTGGGTGATAATAGTCCACGTGATATTGTGGGCATTGGTTCTATTCAGATTAAGATGCACGATGGCATTGTCAGAACATTGGCTGACGTGAGGCATATTCCTAGCATGAGCAAGAATCTTATTTCTCTTAGTACTCTTGATGCTAAAGGGTACAAGTACTCTGGTGGAGATGGAGTTTTAAAGGTGTCTAAAGGTTCTCTTATTGTTATGAAAGGTGAATTAAAATCTCTAAATTTGTACCGTCTTCGTGGTACTACAATTACAGGTGATGCTGCTGTAATTTTCAATTCATCTAATTCTGATGCTACTGATCTTTGGCATAAGCGTCTTGGACATATGAGTGAGCAAGGCTTGCATGAATTGCAAGAGAGGACTTCTTGATGAACATAGCATCAGTAAGTTGAAGTTTTATGAGCATTGTGTGTTTGACAAACATAAGAGGGTGTCTTTTAATATCTCTACTCATAAAAGTAAAGGTATTCTTGATTATGTGTATTATGATTTATGGGGACCATCTCCCAAGCCTTCTTTTGGTGGTTCTCGTTATATGTTGACAATCATTGATGATTATTCTCGTAAGGTATGGCCTTATTTCTTAAAGCATAAATCAGAAGCATTTTCAGCATTTAAAGAGTGGAAGATATGATTGAAAATCAAACTGAGAAGAAGGTTAAAAAGCTTCACACTGATAATGGGATGGAATTCTATTCTAATGAGTTTAATGCATATTGCAAGTCTTAAGGCATTGTTAGGCACTACATTATTCCTTATACGCCTCAACAGAATGGTGTAGCTGAGCGTATGAACAAGACTATCATCTCCAGGGCCCGTTGCATGTTGTCTAATGCTGGCTTGAATAGGCGTTTTTAGGCTGAAGCTGCTTCCATTGCTTCCACTACTTGCTATCTTATTAATCGTTCACCCTCTATTCCTCTTGATAAGAAAACTCCAATTGAGGTATGGTCTGGATCTCCAGCTGATTATTCACAATTGAGAGTTTTTGGTTGTACTGCTTATGCTCACGTTGATAATGGTAAATTGGAGCCTAGAGCTGTTAAATGCATTTTTATTGGTTATCAACATGGTGTTAAAGGTTATAAATTATAGAATCCCTAGACTCAGAAGGTTATGCTTAGCAGGAATGTTATCTTTAATGAGGCTGTTATGTTTGTGGATAATCCTTCTGTTGATGCTCCTGTTGAGGGAGAGAAAATAAGTGTGCAGGTGGAGCACTTAATTGATTCACCAGATGTTGATAATGTTGTTATGCAAGATGCACCTATTGCTGAAATTTCTCCAATTATTGATGATTCTTCTACTGTTGAGCATTCTTCTCCAGTTGTGCAGTCTCCACAACGTTCTATTGCTGCTGATAGGCCTAAAAGGCAGCCAAAGCCTGTTAAAAGGTATATTGAAGAATGCAGTGTTGCTTATGCTATGAGTGTTGCAGAAGAGATTGAAGGTAATTCAGAACCTTCTAATTATTCTGAGGCTATTACTTCTGCTGATCGCAACAATTGGATGACCGCTATGCAAGATGAGATGGAGTCACTTGAAAAGAATGGTACTTGGGATTTAGTGAAATTACCCAAGAATAAAAAGCCTGTCCGTTGTAAATGGATTTATAAAAGAAAGGAGGGTCTTTCTCCTAGTGAGTCAGCAAGGTATAAAGCGAGGTTGGTTGCTAAAGGCTATAGTCAAATTCCAGGTATTGATTATAATGATGTTTTTCCCCAGTTGTTAAGCATAGTTCTATTCGCACTTTGCTTAGTATTGTTGCCATGCATGATTATGAACTTGAGCAACTTGATGTTAAAACTGCATTCTTACATGGGAAGTTGGAAGAAGACATTTATATGAATCAACCTGAAGGTTTTATTATTCCTGAAAAAGAAAACCTTGTTTGTAGACTAAAGAAGTCTCTTTATGGTTTAAAGCAATCTTCTAGGCAATGGTATAAAAGGTTTGACTCATTTATGCTCTCTCATGGCTTTAAGCGGTCTGATTATGATAGCTGTGTTTATTTGAAGATTGTTAATGGTTCAGCTATTTATTTGCTTCTTTATGTTGATGATATGTTGATTGCTGCTAAAGATAAATCAGAAATATCTAAATTGAAGGCACAATTGAGTAAAGAATTTGAGATGAAGGACTTGGGTGTAGCTAAGAAAATTCTTGGTATGGAAATTACTAGAGATAGAAAATCTGGTAAATTGTTCTTCAGTCAACGAGGTTATATTGAAAAGGTTCTTCGTCGTTTCAACATGTATAATGCAAAACTAGTAAGTACTCCATTAGCTGCACATTTCAGATTATCATCAGATTTATGTCCAGAGTCAGATAGTGATATTGAGTACATGTCTAGAGTTCCATATTCCAGTGCAGTTGGTTCTCTTATGTATGCCATGGTTTGTTCTCGTCCTGATTTATCTCATGCATTGAGTGTTGTCAGTAGATTTATGGCTAATCCTGGAAAGGAGCATTGGACAGCTGTTCAGTGGATTTTCAGATATTTACGAGGTACTTCTAATGCCTGTTTGCAGTTTGGGAAATCTAGATATGGACTTGTTGGTTATGTTGATTCTGATTTTGCTGGTGATTTGGATAAGAGGAGATCTCTCATGGGTTATGTTTTCACCATTGGTGGTTGTGCTGTTAGCTGGAAAGCATGTTTTGCAGTCCACTATTGCTCTGTCTACTACAGAAGCTAAATATATTGCTATTTCTGAATCTTGTAAAGAAGCTATTTGGTTGAGAGGTTTATACTCTGAACTTTGCGGGGTTACTTCTTGCACTACTATTTATTGTGATAGCCAGAGTGCTATTTGTCTGACCAAGGATCAGATGTTTCATGAAAGGACCAAGCATATTGATGTGAGGTATCACTTCATTCGAGGTGTTATTGCTGAAGGTGATGTTTATGCAAGATAAGTACTCATGATAATCCTGCTGATATGTTGACAAAGCCAGTTCCTGGAGCTAAGTTTGGGCTATGCTCAAACTTAGTTGGTATTAAAAATTAAGTCCTAGTGACTTTTGGCGCAGGTGATTATTTATTATTGAAGTGAGTTGATTGATGATACTTCATCTGCTATAAGATGGAATTCATCTCAAGGTGGAGTTTGTTGGAATATGATCCGAATTCTATAACGTGAGTCTTGTGGGGACGCCTGGAGGGCCCACGGTTCGGTCATGTTTATTAGCGGATTTGTTTTCGTATTTGACTGCAGTCAGTCCGTCCTATAAATACATGTTGTAAGCCGCACGGGAAGAGTAGACGACTCATTGTATTCCCTGCGTTCTGTAAACTCTCTCTATATAGTGAAGATCGTCGGTTGGCGCCCGTGGTTTTTGCCGCAAGGGTTTTCCATGTAAAAATCTGTGTCTCATGTTCGATCTTGATTGCATTATTTGCTAACAGTAGCCAAGACTTTCTTTTTACACATTTCCTAAATTCTGGTCACCAGATTTCTGGCAAGATTTTAGGCGACACTTTCTTCTTGGGTGCATGCCGCTGGAGCAGGGCGTGGTGGAGCATTGACGAGTGAGCGAAGGGAAGGGATGAACCGATCGATGAAGACACATGCCCTCTTAGAAGTTGAGAAAAATTAGATGCCTGAGTGTTATAGCAAATCCCTTCTTTTTATAAAATATTTCCGAAGGCCTACTAGCCTAGACTTTGAAGTGTACTTAAGGTAGAGTCCTTATTCTTTCTTTCATAGAGGTAAGTATATATGCACGTATTTGAACGTCTGTGTCTGTACTATGATTCAAAAAAATATGCATTCCTTGTTCTTCCTTTCATAGAGGTAAGTATATATGCACGTATTTGAACGTCTGTGTCTGATGATTCGAAAAAATATGCATTGATGGATATTCGGATAGGCACATCGATGTTTTCTTAGGATCGGCAAGGCCACCTAGAACGCCAGCAAATCTCATCAAAGGTAGGAGAAAAAAGGTAATATATGTGTGTGTTGATGATTGTTTAGTTGCATTCCCTCAATCGGCCATGGTCATCTAAAAGATATAGAGGAAGGTGTTGTTATCCAATAGGAAACCATTTCCAAATCAAATCCACAAGTTTCCCACAACAATGGCAAGTTATGGTTAAATTAGAATTATTTCGGGCTTAGACCGGGTGGAGGGAAAAAGAGGCTATATATTCTTCATTTCTAATCAAATTGGTCAACTCGATGAGTGGGATACAATTAATTAATGGTGAAGTCCATATTTCAATTCGGCGAAGTCACAAAATCTAGCTTGGCGGTAAGCTCGTTTCAACTAGACCAGCACCCTCGAAATGATACTTTCTTCATTAAGACCCCTATAACTAACTAATAGACCACTAAAATCAAGAAATGTCCACTAAAGGGTATTATCTTATTCATCACCTACTAAAAACCCTAGTACCTTCAAATATTTGATCTAATTCCTTCGATATAATTGTCTCAATCATCTCAGAACAGAGCGAAAACACCTAATTATAAGCAATTAATATATAGCACTAAAACATTAAAAAGAAGATTGAAATAGCCTTTACTTATCTTCTGCAACCTTCTCCACCAAGAAGAATCAATTCAAGACCTTCTTTCTTGGAGTGATAAAGTGTGTTAAATGCACCAGCAGCTCAAACTTGTAGGTAGTGTATGGTTTGGGAGACAAGGAAGCATGGGACATAATTTTTCTAATTTTCTGAGAGAAAACGATTCCATTTTTTGTTTGGTTAAGAAGATAGGTGTGGCAAAACCTCCTAAGTAATATGGCCCACACGCATCGATCATCGTATCAATAGACCTCTGACGGCTATGCATGTGTTCCATACACTTAAGAAGTCTGTCGGGTTAAACCCGAATTATCCACGATTCTTCCGAGCAGGATCAATCATTACATGAGACATTACAGTATTACAATAGTTTTACAATAAATAATATACATCAGAGTAAAGAGCAAAAGTCTTACAATAACATAAGTTTACAAACCATTTGTTTCAAACCTTACAAACCTTACAATACCTTAAGTTATGGTATTACAAACCATAGTAGTGGAGTAGCATTAGATAACTTTATACAACACCCAAACAAAATGCCTTGCCCAAGAGCCAAACATCCTACTCGTCGTCACTCTCTGCAACGACCATCATGCAACAGGGTGCAAGCAAACCTGTGCATTAGACTCATCTGCAACAAGGGTTTAACAAACCCTGAGTATAAAAGTACTCAACAAGACTTAACTGACGAAAAAGAGGGGAGAAAACTCAAGAATGCAGGTTAGAGGGACAAGGAGGGTCCTGTGAGAATCAAAGTATTTTGCAGAAAAAGCTCTTGAGGATCAAGTTTTAACTCATCATTAGTTATTGATAGAAAGTAAAGTGATCCTAATCTAGATCAAGATTAATAATACAACTTTATTCTTATTCCTCAAGTTCCTCTTGTTACTACAATGTAGGTCAGGTGATCGAGTCTCCATAATCGAGGAGCAACAATGATTCGAACCGATTATACCCAGCTGGGGATCCCTAATCATACGACATACGTGGGACTCTAACCCACAAGTATATCAACAATACCGTCGAACATTCCAAAACCAAACCGACTTCCACGCCACCCAAGAGTACACTACACCTCCAATCTGGGACTCCAGCCCACGAGGGTATCTTGTACTCCTGCCATCTCGCCACTCTCAGTGCACGGGCTTACCATTCTAGTAATGGAATATCCTAGGGTAAAGCTTGCTCGCAGGTATGTGATTAGTTGCAAAGTCTCAAAACACAAACAGGCCTATAACGGATGGGTCCTAGGGTATCAACAGACGGAAACACTACTAAGGGACTCCTTTCTCAAAGCAAGTTACCCGTCCGGACTCGATTTCATTACTATCATCATGATTCAACAGGTGATATCAACTTCATCCATTTTGAAAAGAGTTCATTTGAAAAGCCTATCTCAATAAGCAAGGCTAAGCATAACTAAGCATTTTTCAAACAAAACGGGTTTCAAGGATGATATAGAAGTAACAAGGCAGGTAATGCATCAAGTAGGTTGTCACTCAACTCTATCACCTAATGCAACATTTCATAAGCATAAGTGATATAAAGTTTTGCAAAACCAAGGAATGGGTTAATGGATCCGGGGCTTGCCTCAAAGGTTGGTGAAGACGGGCTTCAACGAAGTATCCCAGATATGAAACCAAATTCCAATGATGGATTTACTTCCTCAGGAACTGGAGTCGACTTGACAATAATTTCTTCAGAAACTAGATCGACAGGACACTCCTCGCAATGTGAACTACACGATACAAGACATGACTCAACATGATGGAATTGTAAACATGAAAAAAGATGATGAAACAAAGTTAATTAACTTGAGTACAACTTTCCTTCATGATAAAGTTGCAAGCCAACATTATCAACTAACCTAGGTCTAGGGTTTCATTAAGGTTAACTACTTCATTAATGAAGTTCATTAAATACATAAAATAAATATTAATTAACCCTAATGACATGGTTAAGGTAAGCTCAAACATTTAATTAAAATGCCAAAGGTCATTAAGGTTAATGACACAAGGTCATCAATCAATCCCAAAGTCAAATAAATCCTAAAATGATTAAGGTTAACTAAAAGATTAATTAAGGCATAATTAATTAGTTAATTAAGAATAAAAATTAAGCATAAATTAAATTTTGTCAAATTAATATCAAACTTTTATTTTAAGTTAATTATCTAATAATTAAGCTATAAAATAAGTTTCATAATTATTGGACTATTATATGATTTACTAGAGTTAAAAGAAGTTGCATTTATTAATTAATTAGGATATTTAAACAACATGCAAAACTTAAACGAAATTGGTATTTTATATTTTTCCTAACTCAAGCTCATGATAAAGAGTATACACAAAAAGTTCATAATTTTTGGAGCAACACATGAATTACTATGCATTTTCAAAGAAAACAATATTTAACTAATTTTCTAAAAAAGAAAAAGGAATTTCTTTTCCTCCCCGACGTTGACCAGCGACGACGGCGACGGTTGACCGACGATATCTCGCCGAGGCGAGGTCCCTGGCCAAACGGTTTGCACCTACACACTCTATGCAGCGAGGCAAAGCGTCTGGGCACGATAACGCGGCGGCGGACGCGGCGGAGCATGGCCGACGGCGGCCATGGCGGCACGACTTTACGGGGGCACGGCGGCAGAGCTCACCGAAGCTTCTCCGACGAACTTAAGCACTTGGACATGCACAATGCATCTATGCGAGCATGGCGGAGCAAAAAGTGGAGCCGGATTTAGCCCCTAGCCCGAGCGGCTATGCGCGGTGGCGACAGCAGAGCAGAGCATCGGCGGCGGCACGCACTTCGGCGGCCATGATGCAGGGGAGGCAAAGTGGATGGCACAGGCACGCGTAGGAGCTCACATGACTCTGAAACACTTAAAGATGATGGCTGCGGGACGACGGAGACAGGATGACGTCGGTGACACGAACGGCGGCGGCGTGCTCCGGCGGCTAGGTCGGCGTCACGTCATCACCTGTGCACCAACGAGCAGACCAAGGAGCTCATGAGTAGCAGTAGGTGATGGCGATCATAGTGGTGAAGACGATGATGAAAAGGAACCAACGACGACTGCTGATGATGGAGGAGAGCTCACGGCGGCGCTGCTGCCGTCCGCGAAGAAGACGACGGCGCGCGGGCGGTTCTAACGGTGTGAGGCGGCGTGGGTGGGCTCGGTGAATGCTCGAGAGCAAGGTATGGTGGCGATAATGGAGGCTAGGAGCGAGCGGTGGCAATGAATTTGATGGCGACGCTGAGCTCGGCCATGGCGACCGGTGGGCAAAGGATGGGGACGCCGGCCGTCCTCTCCTACTTATACCGCGGCGCGAGTGAGGGACAGAGGACACGTCAAGGCGGTCGAGTCCACGTTGAGCGGGAGCTGGCGGTCGTAGACGCAGTTGGGAGATGGTCGAAGCTCGCCGGCGGCAAGCAGCTGCGTGGCGATGAACTGAAGCTCGGGGTACTGTTTGACCTTCTAGAACTACCACTCGTCAAAATTTTAAAATTACTCAAGAATTTTGAATAGAACTTGAAAATATCCAAAAACAAGATTTGCATAATTTTGAAAGAGCTACACTTTTCTCAATATGAATATTTTCAAATTTAGGATTTTTTTTGAAATTTGAATTTAAAACCAAAAAAGGAATAAAACCTTAGAAACTCATTTTCAAAATTACTTTAAAATTTATAAAGAAAATTGAAGAACTCAAAACACCAACTTTGTATATCTTAATATGATCTACAAACTTCCTTTTGAAAGTACCTTCAAATACCTTTTAGATTTTGAACAATTGAAAAGGGGGTAAAAGAGGGTTTTCTAAAAATTAGGGTTTTGAAGAGAATTAGAGCTTGATTTATTTTCTACATTAATTGGTTGGTCATTAGTGATCACAAATATCATCCAAGGACATTTTCAGGTCAATGACCCAATGACACCCTTGGTTGACCAAGTTGACTTTGGAAAACCATTTTAATGGCTTTCTAATTTGAATTCAAATTTGAATTGTAAGTCTTGGGGAAGCAAGCTTTGGAATCCAAATTCGAGTCCAAAGTTGGAATTCATTTTTAAGGATTGGACTTAGATTTATACATTATGCTTGACACTAGTATAAACAAAGTTTACACCTCAAAGTACATAGGGTATAAACTAAGTATTTGAGATGAAATTCAAAATTAGGGTTTTTGATTTGGATCAAACATCATCTCAGAAGCACAATCAAGCACAATCAACCTAAGAATGTAAACTTGTTTTAGTTGACGCATATCAAGGTTGACTTAACATGAATGCAATGCAATACATATGATGACATGTCAAGTTTTAGTTACCATAACACCAGGGGTGTTACAATAGGGATGTTGTTTTATGTTTGGTTGGATGGATAAAGTAAGGTAGGTTCAATGGAGTCTCTTTATGTTGTTTACCTTCCGTTAACCATGGACCACTTGTCAGCCACTTTACCTAGCATCGGCCCACCAATCAGCCTGCACATCTTCTTCCTCTGGTTGTACCTGCATACCCACACGCCCATGCGGCCATGCCTGTGCTTGCGCCCTCTCCTAGGATGCCCATGCTCAGGTTCACCATCCTCACTAGCACCAGCCAGCGCCATTGCTCATCGCTTGTACCCACGGTTGCTAGCACTAGTGTGCCCTAATTTTTCACGGTTGGAGCTAGCCAAGCCAACGGCTTGGGGGTGTGGAAGCAGAGGCAAGAAAGAGGCAAAGCTCTGTGGCATCAGGGCTAAGATAAGCCTGGTGTTGGTGGTTAGGACGAGGCAGAGCTCTGCAACATTAGGACAAAGCATTGATAGGAACTATACGTGTGAATGAGGGACAAACAAGTCTGACCTTTTGGTGGGGAGGAGCTCACCCGAAATTCGGTAGAATATTTTACATAGGATGTCCTTGACACTGTTTGTCCCCAAACACCTATAAAAATGGGTCCATCAATTTCCCGGTCCCATCTCATTCTTAGAACAAAACAATACCTTAGATACATATGATCTTTAAAAATGAATTTTTGAGTCCCTACACTTGTTGAATGGTGCCCCATATGTCCATGCTAGTTACATGTGCTTCACATGCTGAGGTAGCATGCTAGTGTTACATATTTTTTACATTTAGCCCTACTCATTTACTCTTCTCTCACCAATAGATCCTTGTTTCCCCTTTCTTTTACGCAGACCCCAGCCTCTCGCGACTACTGAAGCGGTGGCAACAACATTTGTTCACTTGCACTACTTTTATTAATGATGATGTTGACAGAACAATTAATTTGCTGACTAATTCTCAACAGTAATTATGCAAGCAGTTCATGCCTTGTGCTATGAAATGTGGTGTTGGTTGTATATATTGCATTTAATTAACTTCATAACGTGGACATATGCATGGTTATATGCATGTAGTAAGAACATGATGCATGAATCATTTAATGCTCTCCGCGTTAACCTTGATGGTTTACCCCTGCATCATTGCATATATATGTCTATCTACGTAGTAGACGGGCTTGAAATCTGAATAGTCGAATTGATGACTTGACTCGTCACGGCCTGCTCGTTGCATTGCCTTATGCCGGTACCAAATGCTAGATCAACATCCCTATAGCCGGTCTGATCCACCGTGAAATTTCCACTGGCACTATTCTTGATGATGAGAGAAACAAATAATAGTTCATTCCAAGTCGTCTAAAGAAAACATGTCTCAAAGAAAATCTAAACCATTTGAAGAAGTGTGTTGTGGCCAATGATATATATGGTTCCTAACTGCATAAAGTTTAGCTATTTAGGTCACTTCTGATGGAGAATATGTCCATTCGCGTTTTTTTTAAAATGGTGTTTTCACAGTGATAGATGACATTCTCATCGATTTTTTGATGCATTTATTTTCTATTTTTAGAGAGGGGCAAGCTTCTAACCAATCGTCACAGTTAATTGCTAGTTGGCTCCCTAGAGCGCACTGTCCCCCTTCCTTCCGCCTTCGGTGAGCTCGCCGGAGAGGGCTGGGTGAGGCCCCCTCCAAATCTTCGTATTTAGTAGCTGTAGTTTGTTTGGGAGTACCCGTGTGGTGTTTCCTGTTGTGGTCTTCCCATCCTGGAGTTGTCGTCGTCACTGTGGCCTGCATGGACGCCATGGTCGTCTCCGTCGTCGACATAGCCAAGTTTAGTGGTAATAAAATAAAATCGATTTCCTCCTTTCTTCTCTGCAGATCTCTCTACCATCTCCCCCTTCTCCACCTCCATCGACGAGATCTGCTCCCCTTCACTCCGCTACCTCTGTCGCCCATATCCATCTCTTCACAACAGTCGCTGGAACTGGTGCTTCCTGCTTCCACATGGCTGCTCCTCTGCTAGTGGTGGTTCGACTACCCCGCCTTCACCTAGGATTCAGGCCTTAGCTTCTTCAATCGACGGTGAGGTTTTCAACTGAATCTATCAGCTACCGGTGTGCTTCTTCAATGCAAGCTCTTCCGTCCCATCTTCAACCTACACTTTGCGAGGTCTTCCACCTGGGTGCATGCGTCCCCGACGCCCCTGCGACCCCCCAACACCAGTTCCGTCTTCACCATTGCCATTGCAGCAGCTCCTATCCTTAAGCGGGACTTATTTGTAATTTGGTTTTCTTTTGAGGACCTTTATGTAAAATGACTATTGTGATAATATAATATGTATGTATTTGTTGTCAAAAAAATTGCTAGTTGCAGGTGCGGTCGGCATGCACAACCCTAGTACAATAACACTTCCCTACCACTACACCAGGCACTGATTCTTTAGTACATATGGATGCTATCTTTTTATATTAATATTTTGTAATTTAGTATTAAATATTTTGACAACTAAAATGAACTCAAATGAAAAAGTGTTTCGAGTATTAATTTGTAAATCTTGTCAAGTACAACAGTTTTGGTACATGAGATGTCTCCATTGAGATATTTTTGTTAAAAAAATGAATTTCAAATATGTGAATTTGAAATAAATATTTGATACACTAAACAACTTCAAATCAAAATATCATCAGCTGAGAACATGTACATCAGGTTGGCAACTACAACTTTGGTATCAACGATGCAAACATTCAAAGTAGTATACAAAACTAAATTTTGAATTTTAAGATTTATGAACTAAAAAACATATTAAGGTCTCTAGATGACTTTAATCAAACAAATTTCAACTATGAAGTTGTAGATTGTGCAAGAAGTATAACTTTGTTATAGACCCACTATGCCGGAATAGGACACATAATTGTTGGGTCAAAACACCATCACTGCTAAAATTGCTTGCAGCAGAGGATAATCGACAGTGATGCCTGGGTGTAACCAGCCTATCAGTGCCAGGTTGTTAACCTAGAAGTCATAAAGGGCGTACCACACTACCAGGTCTAGTCATACCAGCAGTGCCATTCACTACTACAATACATTAATACAAAAAGTTACATCAGAAACGGTGAAATTGTGTCTTCAGCCGCGGCTAATCTAGCTGACATTATGCCAATGACTATAAAGATCAGGTAGCTGTAGTGACGGGCTTTTGACCGCCCTGAACATAGATTTTCAGAGGTGGTTACATTAAGATAGCCACCTTTAAAGATAGATCTTTAGAGGCAGTTCAATTAAGACAACCGCCTCTGAAGTTCAATCTTCAGGGACGGTTGACTTAAGATAGCTGCCTCTAAAAATGAAATTTGATATTAAAAAAAGCTCGCCAGTGTGACGCCGCCGCTGCACATGCCCGCCCGCCATGTTCGCCAGTGATCCCGCAAGAGCTCATCGGTACGTCAATGAGGACGTGCAGCGATGGCGTGACACCGGCAAGCTCCTGCTGCGGACCATTGGCGAGCATAGCTGGCGGGCATGTGCGACAGTGTCGTCACACCGGCGAGCTCGTGATGCGGACCACCAGCGAGATGGCAGGCAGGCACTTGTGGCGGCGGCGTACCATAGGTGAGCATAGGGCTCGTGTGGTGGCGGCACAATGACAAGCACCTGCTGGTGGTGCAGAGTAGGGGAGATTGAGTAAGTAAAAAAGTAGCAAATTAAAACCAAGAACAAGACATTGCTCGGCACAAACTCACCTTTGGACATAGCCCCCAAGCCGGCCATGCCGTACCAACGTTGCTCGGCTTTGCGTCATGCCATAGCAACGCTACTCAGCCATGGCGTGCGCTCCTACTCTTAGAGAAGAAAGAGAGATCAGAGATGAGAAACACGTGCAGCTGGAGAAGAAAGAGATATGGGAGATGGAAAAATGAGGACAAGTGTGCAGATGATAAGTGAGCTGAGAGGTGTCGTGCGCAGCTAAAGATAAGGTCATGCACACATCCCAAAGCAAAGAGAGAGAGATTGAGCAGGGAGCCACGAATCCAAAGTCTGAAAATTTGTAACCCATGTGCGTGTACTTTTAGGAGAGAGAGGCAGACAAGGAATCCAAAGCCAAAACATTTTAGAGCTGGTGCTCTTAAAAAATTCGTCTCTGAGAATCGGTTTTCAGAGGCAGCTCTCCAAAGGCAACCGCTTCAGAAAATCATTCATTTTTAGAGGCGGATGTTTTAGGAGAGCCGCCTCTAAAAATTGATTTTCAGAGACGGTTGTCTTAAGAGAACCGCCTCTGAGAATCACGCGTTTGTAGAGGCAGGTTTCTTAATGGAATCGCCTCTAAAAATTGATTTCTAGCAACGGTTGTATATCTACAGTGCCTCCCGTAAAGGTTAGTGTCGGTGTGCTATGTCAGTCGCCTCTATTAGAAATGAGGGGCGTTACTGATGTAAATTTTTGTACTAGTGATATTTTGTTTACCATGGTGGGCAAAAAGATTAACCGAGGTAGTTTTTGCAACTGCCTCAGAGGTAAGGTCATGGTAAATATGAATATTAACCGAGGAGGTCCATGCTTGCAATGGTTAATCCAAAAAAAGAGCTAGCCCTAACCAGACATTCCACTACCGCCTGCACGCTGCCACCGCCATGGGGAGGCCGGACCAGGCCTCCACAACACCGCAGGAGCTCAAGTGGGGGAGCGACGTTGAGTGGAGGAGGGTCGTTGCTCGCCCACTCCCGGATCCGGCCACCCTGCCATAGGATCTAGCCTCCTCGTCGCTAGATTCGGCCTTCCCACCCGCGTTGCCTGAGGCAGAGAGGATGGGGAGAGGGCTGCCACTGGATTTGTTTGGTGGAGAAGGGAGGTGGCACCCCACAACTACCACTAGATCTAGCCTCCGAATGCTAGAGCTGATGAAAAGGTGAAGGAGCGTCGTCGGCCAACGAGCTGATGCTAAAGAAAGAGCAGCGCTGCCACCTCAGCTGCACATGCGCCATTGTCGCTCGCCTTGCTGAGCCACCTGCTAGGCCAGCCCTGCCGGACGGCGCCATGGATCCACCACCACGCTACCCTTGCTGAGGAACCGCCTCAATCAACTGGATCTCGAGGCCCTCACCTCCTTGGAAGAAGTCGATGCCATATGGATCCGCCTCCATGCTTGGAGGAAAAGAGGGAGAGAGGCACCATGGGGGAGAGAGTGAGGTGGGGAAGAGGGAGAGAGTGCGAGGGGGTGTGTGGCAACTACCCGAAGGCGAGGGTGTGTGGCACGACTTCGGAGGAGGGGAGAATGAGGGGAGACAGCAAGGCGTGGATACTAAAACCCTAGGATTCTTACTTATACATAAACGCCTATCGGGTTGAGATGGACCACCTGTTGGGCCACAATTTTGCAAGATGAGCTCTTTAATAATAACCACCTCCGTTAATGGATTTTGCGAGCCAGTTCCACTCAACAACCTCGGTTAATAAAAAGTGACTACCTCGGTTAGTCGAGGCATTAATCAAGGCGGGTTTCAGTGCTGCCCGCCTCCTAGAAAATTTTGAAAACGCCTTGCAAAAGATTTTTTTTGTAGTAGTGATTGCTTGCTTAAAAATGGCACCATAACAAGATCATTGCACACTCATCAGTGAATTGTTGAGTGCCACTGCCAACCCAATACCGCACCTGACAGCTATTATTATGCCATCACAATTCTTAGAAATAGAAATATGTGAATACATCGTAACTAGAAAAATTTAATAGGTAGAGATGAAGTCATTACAAACCAAAGTTATTAAAACTTAATAATTTATATGGTGGTTGTCCAGAGAGTACATGGAGGAATATTCCTCCAATTATTACTAAATAATTGAATTGACATGTTATTTATTTCTCTTGTCCCTTGTATATATATTGTCAAGCAAAACTAAATATTTTCCTTCAAAAGATGCCAGATTGGTATCCATGACATTGGTTGAAATGATTTAGCCTTATAATTAATATGGTACGTGATATATAATCTTTTTTATGAGAAAGATTACAAAATGAGATGAATTGATGCGGCTATTTGCAAAAAAAATGAAAATTAATGGGAAAATCAATAATTCCTTTCATGTTTCGTTAGGGTAGTCTTGGTGGGAAGATTTATAGCGTTGTTTCTAAGATTGTCATGTCATGTATGATGAAATGAAATAAAATGTGGATGAAACTTTCGCTCTCAGAGGAAAGTTCCATTCTATGATTTCATATAGTTTTCATTTCATAACTCATAGAGAGTTGGTAATCATGCCAAAAGAGATCAAACCTGCTTCTTCTCTCTCTTCTTAAAAACATCATCACATCATCAACAACATTTATGTGGTAGCCTCACTACAAGAAACTCACATATGAAATTTCAACTGAGATTGGCCTTACGTATATACATATTTGGTTATGCGCAATACCTTCTTACAAAGATGTTCATTTATTTTGGGATATATCTTCTTACAAAGTATATGAAAATACACAAATTAACAAATCTAAAAAACCAATATAACATAAATAAATGTAATAACATTTTTATCCTACCATGCATGTCCTATGCAACTATGTGCAGTACAATATACACATTGTACAATATATAAATGTACAGTTTCCCATGTAACTAGTATATATATAGTAGACACTTAACAGAGACGAGCTTGGCATTAGATTCTTCTGCTGAGCTAGCGTATGTAGATCCCTCGTCAGTAATTGGAGTACGAAATACCAGTAGCTGACGAAAAAGAATTACAGATATATACGTCAGTGTCTCACAAGCCCACCACAAATATGCACATGATGCATAGAATTTTTGGGAGTATATATCATGCATCCTGCTGGTTTATTTTTTCCTACCTTTTGGGACCCGCTTTTGGCCTGGAGCTGGAGCAGGAGGTTTGTAATACGGCTTCTGTTGGTTCTGATTGTTCCATGTCCCTGTCGTGGGCGCAGGGCTTGACAGACCATTACCTCCTACAGGTAGCATGGACGCACAAAGGAAAGCAAAACGAAATTAAGCAAAGATGCACGCATGTCTCCCATGCAGCGGCGACAAAGTTCAGTTGCAAGGGAATTGAAGTAGACCACTAACCAGAAGAAGGAGCCTGTTGTTGTTCTTTGGGCCTCTGATACTGCGCAGGAGGGGCTGCTTGCGATCCTTTCAGGTCAGGCACCCTAGTCAACGTCCCTGCATTTCCAGCGCGTCAGACGAAAATGCAAGATATAAGTGCGTGCGTGCATGCATGAATGCATGCATGCATGCATAGAAAATTCCATAGCGTGACTTACCCTTCGACTTGAACATGGTTCCTGTAAGTATGTGCTTCTTTTCTCGTGGTTGTGAATTGTGATCGATCGATTGCTACAAGGTAGGTGTGGTGGTGCCAATATGACAATTTGTGCCCTATTTATACAACCCTAGCTAGGAATTAATATGGTATAATCATGGAAAGTTCATTTTTGACTAATACATGATATCATGCTTCTTTGAGGAATTATTTTGTACTCTTATATTAGCCACGGTATATTTTTTGAATGGAGTAATTTGCTATACATTCTGCTGGGTCTCAAGTCCCAGCTAGCATTAACACGTTTAGGTAACGTATATAGCTAGGAAGGACTTTCGACGTAACCCGTATTGAACCTAGAGAGTTAATGCATTATTGTGGACCCAGTATTTTGATCTGAAATTTTGAAGCACGGCGAAGATATGTGTATCCAACGACAACAGGAGATGTACCTCTGCAATTTCTGTACCAATGTCAAAAACCCAATATTAAGAAATAAGAATGTTCCCATGTTGGTTTTTTTTCTGCAAATGATTCATCTTGTGGGTTTACTTACTTAATAGCAAAGGCTTAGTTGCAATGGCAGAGTCTTCCAGTTCCATATTGTCACTATCGAAAATCACTTCTTTGCCGAGTGCCAAACTTTTTACTAAGTATTCTTTTTCGGGCACTTGGCAAATAAGCACTTTGCCGAGCACCAGCGAGACAACACTCGACGAAGAAAAAACACTCGGCAAAGAAGCTCTTTGCCGAGTGTCAAATCTGGCAGTCGGCAAAACCCTCTTTGCCGAGTGTTTTTTGACACTCGGCAAAGGGATTTTTCAAAATACATATTATAGGTACTAAATTAACTTAAATAAAAAAGTTTTCAACTAAGTTATTTCACTCATTAAGATGTATACTATTTATTTTGGTCATTTCTACATACAACAAAGTGAAAGAAAATTTGTTAGATGTACAATGAAACTTTTTAGTTGAAGTTTTTTTCACTTGAGTTCATTTTCTCATGCTAATATATATTTTAATTTCTCAAATTAAAAATTCAAATTTTATAAATAACCTCAAATGGAAAAATTTTATAAACGAAAAGTGTAGATCACTAAAAAGTATGAAATGTTATAGTCAACCACTTTTTTATTTAAATTCGTTTAGAGTCTCAAACAAGCAAAGTGCTCTTATTTTATTATAATATATGAGGAACTAAAACTATATATAGACAAATGTGTTAGTATAGTGTAATGGTTAGAGAGAAGGTCCCTGAGAGGGAGGTCATGAATACAAATCACAGCGGCATGATCCACGTGAAAAAATGCCATGACTTGTGACTTCTTTTGCAGTTTCGGCTTTTTTTCATTTCGAAATTTGCCGAGCATCGGGCACTTGGCAAAGGCAGCTGCTGAGTGCCTTTTGCCAAATACGGCACTCGGCAAAGCCTTCGCTGAGTGCAAATCGGTCTGTGCTAAGTGCCTTTGGCACTCTGCAAAGGAGGCGACTCTGGTAGTGTGGTGACCATCCACCTGGCTGTAAACACGATTCAAAAACTATGTGGCAATAGTAATTTCCCCATCTTCACCGTTTAATTCCATCACCCCAACTAACACTTTCTCAGACAGTGCACGCTCATCTCCGTGAAGATCATCTTTGAGAGTCAGGTCTCACGTTTGAATCCCTTGGCACTTGGCGCCCTCCGATTGGATGTTTTCTTGATTTAACTATGGTGGGAGGTAAATCAAGAGAGCGACGATATGCCATATTTTCTACTACTCTAATATTCAATCTATTAAATAACTTGAGACATCTTGACGTCATCAACTGAAAGAGTTCAGTACTTTCAGTAGTATCTGCAGAGGTCTTTCCTTCAGGCCTTCCAGAACCGCGAGGCAACACACAGATGAAAATTGGTTACATTTCGTCCAAATCAAGCAAGAGTACAATTTGCATAGAATTTTATCGAGGAATTGTTGCCAAACTAGTATTCAACTACTTCAATTCTAAATTGTAAGTTGTTCTACCATTTCTGTGTATATTTTTTTTCTGCGCATCTAGTCTAGATATTACTATATGTATCTAGGAAAGGGAGAGAGTATTAGACAATTGTGAATTTCCCAGCCATGCACCCTTAATTTTCAGTAGACTAGAATGTCTCCAGGTATATAAACCACAATCCAGACAAATCAATCTACTTTCTGATAGTATAAACCATTGGATAAACTCATCAGTTAAAATTTAGTTTATACTCTACTAACTAATTAGCAGAAACATTTAGTTTGCTTTTGGGAGTGCAGCCCGAGATAATACTGTAGTATTTACTACACGTCCTTGGCTGGAACCTTTCATAGTTCAAGAGTCGATTGTTTCATGCCACTTCTGTAGACTGGACTTCTGTAGTTTGAGATTCATTCCTTGTCAAAATTCAACTATTTTTACAATACAAGTGTTCTGTGTGTTTGTTTTTTTATGAGTGAAATAATGTCAGTCCACTCACGACACGAATAAGTGCACCTTGCAGAGATCAGACTAGTCCTTTTTGGTTGTTCTTGTTACCGTCCTTAATTGCTGACTGAGTATTATATCTTCAGGAAATCCTGCAAGACTGCTTGACGGGATGCATCCTGTCATTGATGGGTGTGTATATATGGTGCAGGCATGCATATTATCCTATATGGTTGTGTGTATGTGAGTGCCCATGAATTTCAAGTGATCAACCTCATACAGTTTCCATTTTTCTATGTGAATACTGAATAAACATGTTTTTGGCAGACACATGCATGTATCTCACAGTGTGTTATTGTATATACCCTATGTTTTCGCTGGCGTTTAATTGTATATATTATGGTCTGGAAGATCGACAACATTATTGTCACATACACTAGGTAACGTTCGGAAACCACACATGTTTTTTATGTGATTTGAACAAAAATAATAATACTATTGGAAAGTCATATTCATTAATTATGCTGTCATCTCTAATATAATTTGAGAAACTGGAAAACCCATGCAATTTCTACGCAATTAACAACCCTTTACCTCAAGCCTTCATGTAGTTTAAACGGTCTTCAATTTATTAATTGGTGTTCCACACGCTGCAAGTTGCATCTTTTGTTACCTTAAAATAAATTATAATATTTTGTTTCTGAAAACCTAAAAACACAAAGAAAAAACTTAATTTCTTGTCTAGATCAGAACACAAGAAATTGAAGAAATGATATTTATACTGATATAAACATGTGCTCTCACTAAGGTGGTTCATTTAAAAATTAGCAAAAGCTTCCCTGAGCGATATTTGTAGTTTGTTGTAATTGCAACGGGTCAATATATTAATTCATGTTTATAATTTTTCTATAGGACAACATATAAATTTTCTATAGGAAAACATGGTTGTAGGATCGGACTCTGTCAGTTGTAGTACGTGCATGTACAATTCCCTCTCACTCCTGAAGTTCAAGTCAAATTTAATGCCTTGATGTTCAAGTCGTTAGCACGTAAAAATTCAGGCATTATATTCATTGGCAATTAGTCAGAAGATGAAGACAGTAGGTACATCAGATTGATTGAATTTGTTCACTTGCAGTGGACAGTTGACTCTATAGCTCTAGCTTGCAGCAGTCATTGCAAAACTTGGATTCAACTACGAGACAAGAATGGCTTGCGTTCACTTATATTGTAGTTCCGCTCTTACCCCTAACCAGGAGTGTAAATGAAAATATTAGATGATAGATTTCTTATGTCTGTGAATGACTATATATTTGTTCAGTTTATTCTAGGTACCATATTATAGAAACATGATAGGCGAGAACATTTTCAGAGTAAGTCTGTCTTCTATAAACTCTACCCGAAAACCATAGCATATACATGGCTGCTAATCACTATACTTCTTGAAATGTTACTGGATGTTGCTCAAGTAGAATTATAACTAAAATGGTTACCCTATGAATTAATAACCATGTTTGGGTCTGTAGTTTCAGCAATATTTCCATCTGTAACGTTACTTTAGTGATTTTCCAATTTAATTTGTAATGTTCACTCATCAGGTTTGTTAAGTCGATATTAGTTACATTAGAAAAAAGTCGATATTTGTTTCAGTTGACTTTTTTTTCTTCAATAGTTTGTGGATAGAGCACGCCCACATCAAACTTTTGATGTTCTGTTTTCAGAAAAAAAAAACTTTGGATGTTCCATATACAGAAGCAAATAAATTCCTGAACTGACAAGAAGTGATCTAACGGGCACATAGTGCTTAATGTTGTCAATGAACCAAGCACAACAGATAGAAAGGGAAGGAGCAGGGGGTTCAGAAGGTTCAGAGCACAGTATTATTCAGAGATAGCGATAGAGTCAGGGAACATTTCATAACTCGCCTCCACCCAGACTCCCAGGCTTTTATACTCCAGCCGTTGGAGGTTACAACTAACTCCTCGACATTATAGACCATCGACTGGGCCCAGCCGTCAGCAGCGTGCATTACTAACACTTAGACTTTTGCGGACACATATTTTTTCCAGGCCATTGCGTAGCGTCTCTGTGTGATTGTGATAAGCGATTGTCAACTTATGATTGTTAATATGTGATGAGCGATTGTCAACGTATTGTTGACTCTCTTTAATGTCAATTTTTATACATCAACTATTGCCTGATATGATATAAAATAATTTTAAAAGCATAGTTGTAGGGTTTGAAACTAATTAACATGTTTCACGAGTTTTAGTGTTCTCACTTGTTTTGTAGGAGATTGAATTTTTCACTAAATAAAGTACCTGACGAATTAAAGGACATCATTGCGAAGGCCTCGTCGAGCTGACCGAAACGGATATACTATTTGTTATATTTGGAGCTTGGAATAAAAAGATATTAATAAAATAAGAGCCCCCATCATAGAGCTGCGGGATTAATTGGGCCTAAATCAGAATTTGGCCCATTAAGGCCTATGTGCATTTTAATGAGATATGGTGGAAATATTTAGTACATATCGCTTGCTCAAGGAGGAGGATGGGAGGCCGCCACCTATATAAGAAGCCCAGGACCCCCAGGCGCCAGGCATCAATCAATCCCATCAATCATAATTCATCATCCAGAGAAAAGCTAGGGTTTAGAGAAAAGAGGTGTCGCTCGAATGGATATTCTCTCTACTTCCAAGTTAGAGTAGATCTAGTCTTCTAGATAGTAGAGAGATGGAGGACGAGGGAGGAGTTTGGAGGAGGTGCCGGCCAGTTGGTGCTTCTTCATCAACATGTACTTCGGCAGGATCAGGCTCTACGTGGGCTTGCTCCTGAGATGGCTCCGGCTCTGTCAATCAACTTCTGATTCAAGTAAGATACATGTTTATATTATTCTTCTGGCTTACGAGTCTATTTTGAGTGCTTTAATCTAATGCATTAGGTTAGAGTATAATTCGTCGTGTAAGCGTGGTGCTTAAACTTGGGTTACTCGTAGATGCCCCCTATGTTTCGGGCCATGTGGTAGATCGCGAAGGTGATAGCTTCATTGAGTCCTCTGTAGTCCACTCCCCGAATATAGGACTAGTACGAGATATAATTACATGGTAGATTCGTACTCTGTTTGCGGACTTCCATAGTAATTCCCCAGTTAAATAGTAGAAGACGTGGACTGCCCATATTAGAAGTAGAAATTCTGATCGAGTTATCCTCTCTATACTTCTACTATCGACTCTATACTAGGTTGATCCTTCCCTATATTTTAATATTGTTTCTGCTTTAGATTCACCTTTTCTGGTTAAGTTAGAACTCGTAGTTGACTCACACGGTTCCCTGTGGATGCGATATTTAAAACCCACCGGGTGAAAGCTACAACGGTATCCGTGCGCTTGTGGATCTTTTTCTGTTCGTGTTAATAAATACAAACAAGCTTTCTGGCGCCGTTGCCGGGGAAACGGTTGCTGAATTGACTACGAACCTAGTCTAACCTTTTCAAAAAAATAATAATATATAAAAGAAAAAATCTTTCCTTTTCTTTATCCTTTTCCCTTATATTTTCTAAAAAGAAAAAAAATCCTTTTTTCTTTTACCTTTTTATTTTTATCCTTTGCCTCATCCCTTCTTTTCTTTCTTTTCTTTTCTTTTCTTTTCTTTCATCTTTTGTTTACCATGGATGACAACACTCCTATCTATCTATATGGTAGAACCACGGGCACACACCTTAAACCACCAGAATCTTCAGTGCCTATCACAACAGATGGTTTTGAGATAAGCCCGAATTTCATAAAATTTGTTCAGAAAGAACCCTTCATGGGGGAAAGTGAGGAAAACCCATATTCACACCTATGAGAATTTAAGCTGATCTGTGGCCTCATTTGCATAGAAGGTATGTCCAATGAGACTGTCCAATGGAAGCTATTTTCGTTCTCCTTAACGAGAAAAGCTAAACATTGGTACAAACTCAATGTAGGACATATGTAAGGAGATTGGAAGACACTATGCATTAAATTTCTATCAAAATTCTTTCCCATCTCCAAAGTGAATGACCTATGGAAAGCGCTTCTAACTTTTAGACAACTAGAAGAAGAATCTCTTGCCGAGTCATGGGATCGCTTTATTGACCTTACCCTCATTGGCCCGGACCTTGCTATTCCAGACCCAATACTTCTTCAACATTTTTACAAAGGTCTTAGGAAGGATTCTAGGGAATTCCTTGATATATCCTCTAGAGGAGCTTTCCTTCATTTGCTTACAAGTGAAGCAAGGGCCATGCTTGAAAAGATTAGTCAAGCCACTCACTGGACTAAAATTCATTTTGAGCCCTCCAGGAAAACCAAGGAGTTCGCACCAGAACAAAAAGAGGAAGTCTTGATAGCTAAGTCACAACCACTTCAAAAGGGTGGTCGTAGATGCATACGTTTATCATAAATATTGCAGATTTCGTTGTGCTCTTAAGGTTGGTATTGGAAGGGAAACCACTTTTCCAAAGCACATCTTGAAGGTTTCCCAAGCACAAGCTTAGTGTCCTTAAATAAGCACTTTCAGATCCTAATACGCATGTTCACCTTCCTTCTACGCTGCCCTTGTGAAATGAGCATAGAGATTTAATTATGATAATATTCCTTCGGGTATTCTTGTCACTAACTTTTCAGGACTGGAGTGAGAAGATTGAAGGAATAACAAACACAAGGTATGTCCAACCAAACATCATGCAACATTGAATCACATTCATCCAATCTTGATTTTTGCAAAATTCAAGCTTGGGGGGAAAACTTTCTAAGAACATCCCCCACCATGTTGCTATTTTGGTTGTCCCTACCTTTAAGACATGCTCGATTTGCAATCATGTTCTTTCATCTCCATTTGAGTAAATATCTGTAATGCTTTCAAGCTACCATTGTTTGCTATAGTATGCATAGGTTTTGAAGTCTTTTCCTACACCTTTTAAATTAGGCAAGGAGCTTAGTTTAAACTATTTTCCTGACTCAAGTTAGACAAGATGTCTAGTTTAGTTCTTGAACCAAAAGGTGTGCTGATCTTACTTCTAAAGGCTTTTAAATTAAACATGGTGCTTCGGTTAAAATTCCTTCCTGAATCAAATTAGACATGGTGTCTAGGTTGATTTCTGAGCTGATAGTATGCTATAGTAGGCATTGGATATTTTGTTGGACTAACCCCTATAGGAAAAACTTTCAATAGTCAATCTAGAAAGTCCTGAGATGAACACACAACGGAGAGAAAAGAGATACATGAACCTTAACAACCTCGCACAAGGAAAACACAGCTCATGGAGAAATCCATGGAAAGGAGACGAGTGCCACAAAACAAGATCTACAATTAGAGCACTCACTCCATAGAATAAGGTGAACAAATCTCCACCAAGCCCCTTCAAGATAAAGATCATCAGGGAGAAACCCTCAAGACAATGAAGGGAGCACAAGGACTATCAAGAATGTCAAGATTAGGAGAACAAAAAGATGGTAAGATTAGAACCAAACATGTTTAAGTTGCAACCTCGCTTTATCCAACCTAATCAACTTAACATGTTCAGTTCTTAAATCTTTGTTCTTAGATTCACTCTCTTGATCTCACTACCTTAACCAAGTGAGCTAAAATGTTGCACATTCAACCTTTGGAAGATGATAACCATAATTATTATTTATAAACGATCCTTCCATGGGTTAAGCAATCTGATCTGCTAAATGCAACACTCATGCTCATTTTCTGATCTTATCACCCATGACATCAGCTTTATCTTGTTCAATATGCCTAAGGTTAGAGAAGAATAAACAACATTTTAGTTTCTGTTGGTGTTTTTCCACCAACAGAGCCTATGCACTTGATCTCTGCCTTGTCTTTATGAACAGGACCCACTCTGAGCAAAACATGATAGAGTTTCTCAACTCCCAAATCCTACAGAGTGAAGAATAGGGGTGACACCATATCAAGAGGTGCAGTTATCAAGGTCTCCACCTTGGGACTAGATGATGCCCTAAGGAATGAAAATGGTGAGAAGTCCTGTTCAAGGGACTTAAAACATTGAACCCTCGTCGCGAGGTAATATCGATAGTTATCCATGTTTATCTTTTCTACATAATTATTTTTCTTTAGTATATTTACTTTTCTGCATTAGCATTGAATTATAAAAAGAAAATAAAAATATTTATTTGTTTCATCATAAATCCTAAAGCCCCATACGAATAAATTTATGGTATGTAAAACCCCATAGAGATATTCACCGTGGTGGCATAAAAATAAATATGCATGCATTCATCCTGTTGCGTTTTCTCTCGCATCATAAAAAAAATACAAAGGGTCCTACCGAAACTCTACCTAGAAGAAAAGCTTTGGACAACTTAGGTTAAGTGGCCAAACCACTAATGCTTAATCAGTTTCACAAGTTTTGTTGTCTATTTGAGTTTCACAGAATTTGAAGGACCAAGGAGAGCTAACAAGCATGTGGATATTCTATCCACTGTTAGAGCACTATTCAATAGTCATCAATATCAATCAATGCTCCTGTAGAGGAAGTACATTACCATTGCCAGTCTACTACACTGCAAGATTAAACAACTATGTCAACATTCAATTTGGGGGAAGGCACCCCCGTGTACCTAGGTAAGTATCCTTACCCTCTTAAGTTTTCTTTTTATAAATAAATTCAAAAAAAATAGTGAGCACATGATGGTTCACACCTATATAATTGAAAAAAAATAGTGAGCACATGAAGGTTCACACTTATATAATTAAAGTCCGGAGACATACTTTTAATATTATGGGTTTTTATGGTCTGCTTTATTTAGTCGAGATTTTGTCCTATATTATATTTTTCGTAATAATGTGTGTTAGTCAGAGTGTGTCTAGTTTACTTGAATCAGTTATAAAGAGCACTCAGGATAATCTTTGTTATGAAAATGATGAATAGTTGGTCTGTCGTAATTCCTTTCAAGTGCCTAGTTTTCAACCTTGAACTCTCCCGAGTTTTGGAAATGATTGTTTTGACCTAAGATTTACTCTGAGCTTGAAACTTTTGGGTTATGAATGCTTGATCTAAGTCTAGGTGATTGACGGATATGATATGAGAAGGTTTGAGCTATTGTTTATCTTGTTCCTAGAAAAACTAGAGTTTTGGAGATTTATCTTATGAAAAATCTAAAATTGCCACATGATGAGTTCCTGTATGACGAGAGCTTTAATTCCTACCACAGCCATATATACATGCTTGCTAGAATAGGAAAACCACCTCATAGGTTGCTTACTCTGTATTGAGTTTGGTCAACCAGTGTTAGACCCTTGTCGAGAGGATGGTCATGACCTCAAGATCAAGATCACTTGCACCCACATATATTATGCTTCTCCTACCCTAACATGCCTTTCTGCTTAGATCCACCAAAAATGTTCCACTCCTACCCTGGGAGTGAACAACCAAAAATATTTCCCTGCATTCCTTAAACCTTATCATTGTCCTCATCGCCATTCCATAAAATGCTTCAATGCTTCTTGTTTATTATCTCTTGATATTTATTAGCAAAATAAACTTGGGCTAGTTGAAAAAAGAGAAAATAAAGAAAGAAAGAAAGAAAGAAAAAAAATATAGAAATATATATATAGCCCAAGTTCTCTTCCAAGTTCTTCAAAGTTCAAAAGAGAAAGGTATCACCTCAAGGAGCGAAGTAAGATAAGGTTTCCATTGTAAATTGTTTTCCATCATGTTCTCTCGCCATTGTTTTCACCCTCATTATGTTACACCCATTGTCACCATACACCCACTACTATCCACATATCCATTCCACATATATAGGTCTAGACACATGTACATCTTGATCTAAGGGTATGATCTCCCCTTCGAGGATCCCGGTTTGATTAGGCAATATGTGCAAGGTAAGTATGCTATATCCTTGAAATACCTCCAACTCCACATAGGCTTATTAATTATAGGGAGAGAAGAGGGAAGGTACGATGTTACTCTTCCTTGAGCCACAAATACCACATATTTTGAGAGGAGAAAAGGCTAAACACCATTGTTGCCTTGGAGAGAAATCCATAAATACCACATATGAGAGACTAGAAAGGATCATACAAAGGAATCTCTGAGTTTTATTTTAAAAATCTACAAAAACTCTAGAATAAAGGTTGATCGAAGAACTCGAGACACAGTGCTTGACTTGATTGTTCTATCTTTCAATTGCTCAAGACCCAAGTGATGGCCAAAAGCTCCATAGTTGAAGGTAATATGGGTAATTCAAAAGTTAGAATAGTTTTCTCTAATCCAAAGGAGAATTCTTGTTTGAACATATGTGTACTTTTGAGGCGTGAAAGCATTGAAGCAACTCTTGATCCATTATTGAGATTAGCTTTGCTCAGGGACTAGCAAAGGGTAAGCTTGGGGTAACTTGTTGATGCTCCTTAATGTCAATTTTTAACCATCAACTATTACTTGATATGATATAAAATAATTTTAGAAGCATAGTTGTAGGGTTTGAAACTAACAGGTTCTACGAGTTTTGGTGTTCTCACTTGTTTTATAGGAGATTGAATTTTTCACTAAATAAAATATCTCAAATGAAAAATTAAAGGACACCATTGCGAAGGCCTCATCGAGCTAATTGAAATGGATATATTATTTGCTATATTTGGAGCTCAGAATAAAAAGATATTAATAAAAGAAGAGCCCTCCATCATAGAGCTGTGGGATTAATTGGGCCTAAATCAGAATTTGACCCATTAAGGCCTATGTGCATTTTAATGAGTTATGGTGGAAATATTTAGTACCACATTGCTTGCTCAAGAAGGAGGAGGGGAGGCCGCCCCCTATATAAGAAGCCCAGGACCCCCAGGCGCCAGGCATCAATCAATCCCATCAATCATAATTCATCATCCAGAGAAAAGCTAGGGTTTGGAGACGAGAGGTGTCCCTCGAATGGATGTTCTCTCTACTTCCAAGTTAGAGTAGATCTAGTCTTCTAGATAGTAGAGAGATGGAGGGTGAGGGACGAGTTCAGAGGAGGTGCCAGGCTGTCGGTGCTTCTTCATCAACTTGTACTTCAGCGGGATTGGGCTCTACGTGGGCTTGCTCCTGAGATGGCTCAGGCTCTGGCAATCAACTTCTGATTCAAGTAAGATACATATTTATATTATTCTTCTAGTTTACGAGTCTCTTTTGAGTGCTTTAATCTAATGCATTAGGTTAGAGTATAATTCATCATGTAAGCGTGGTGCTTAGACTCGGGTTACTCGTAGATGCCCCCTATGTTCCGGGCCATGTGGTAGATCGCGAAGGTGATAGCTTCGTTGAGTCCTCTGTAGTCCACTCCCTGAATATAGGACTAGTAGGAGATATAATTACATGGTAGTTTCATACTCTGTTTGCGGACTTCCATAGTAATTCCCTAGTTGAATAGTAGAAGACGTGGACTACCCATATTAGAAGTAGAAACACTCATCGAGTTATCCTCTCTATACTCCTATCGACTCTATACTAGATTGATCCTCCCCTACATTTTAATATTATTTCTACTATAGATTCACCTTTTCTGGTTAAGTTGGAACTCGTAGTTGATTCACACGTTTCCCTGTGGATACGATATTTAAAACCCTCCAGGTGAAAGCTACAACGGTATCCATGCGCTTGCGGATCTTTTTCTGTTCGCGTTAATAAATACCAACACGTATGCTACTCTTGGATGATTTGGTGGTTTGTCCTCAAAATCATCGGCGAGGGTTTGGTGGTATTGCCTTAAGAACACTGGCGGCGGGTTTCGCGAGTTTACGCCTCAAAACCTAGGCGGAGGTCCCGATGTGGACGGACGGCACGTGGCTGCATCGGGGAGATTGCGTCGACGCAAGGCTATCGGTGAGAAGGCACAGTGGCCGTCGGATCAAGAAACTAAGGAGTTGGACCATTACTGTAACAATCCTAAAAATCACTACCAACAAAAGTTTTTCTAAAATAACTCATGGTTGGTGAGTGTCATGTAGGGAAACATCCAATAGTTGCACCAGTAGCACCAAGTATTAGTGAAGCATTTGCATTTAATTTACAAGAGTTTGATTTGCTTCTTATTTGATTTTATGTAATGAAACAAAATCAAATAAACTTTATATCATATGTATATAATTGTGTGTGACTAACCATGGACATGGCTTCCAACAACTCCATGAGACCCTAGTGGACCTAGCTTGATGCTTGTGCCCTGATCACTAACTTGCTTACATTAATAAGGTCATGGTTTAGCTATGTTTGGAAATAGAAAAGGGAAGGAACAGGAAGGGAAATAGAAAGGAGCAAGCAGCCCAAGCTAGGTGACAGGCCCAGCTCGGCCTATTGGCCTCACCCATGCACGGCCCGCCTACCAGGCCTGCCCCACTTGCTCAGAGCCCAACTCGGCTAGCCTTCTCGACCCGCCAAGCCATCCTGCGGCCTACTGGCCGGCTGGCCCAGCAAGGCCACTAGCTTCACCGCGCGCCCGTGAAGTCTCCCCGCGCCCGTTGACCAACCGGCCTCATCTATCAGCTTTCCCCTTTCCCCTTTTCTGCTTCTGTGCTCTGCTTCGTGTCCGTCGGAGCACCGCGCGCATACCCAAAGTGGCCACGGCCTCTCCCAGCCATCCATGCCTACCCCAAGCTGTGTTCCCTCACGTGCCCGTGAGTCCCCAACGGCTCACTACCCCCGCTTCCCCACACGCCGATGCGAGCACGGGCTCGGCCATGACGCCATGGCCGCCCACCTCCTCTCTGACCGTAAGAAGCCAAATGGTGGAGCGTCTAGCACCAAGGACTTGAGGGAGGACTGAGTGACAGCTATTCAGGTGCCACACCCCACCCAACCTCGTACATCCTATTATGCATGACATAATAACTAGTTTTCTAGTGCTTTATTTATGAATATCACCTGTGATAGGATGCATGGTAGAATTGCTTGATGAGCCTTTACCTTGTCACAACCTTTACTCCTGCACACCCGCTGATAGGCTAGACGCATGCTTATTTTTCTTATGATGCTTTACCTCTACTACGCTTATATCTGTGATGTGATGCGTGGTGGAGAGTATGGTATGGTATATGGCTAAGGCATGCGGTGCCACTTAACTCGAGGAGAGTTCTATGTGTGTCTTGGGTGTGTGGTGAGGGTTGAGTCGATCATTCAGGATTCTATGATGAGCTTTTGGAGCAAGTCTTGCCGGGGGGTGTGATCTGGGCATCCCCGTATGAGGTGCTTGTGGCAGGCACATTGTGAGGTATATGGTGATCCTGGGGATGAGAGCCTTCATGGAGCGAGGCCTCGGGTAGGAGGTGCTGTTGTAGCATGGGCTATTGTAGTCCCTATGAGAAGATAATCCTGTCTGATCCCCTCGGACCTGATATCTCTTAAAAACCAGAACCTTGGACCTAGGAGCCCACCACTCGCCCCTGAATGGGCGGGGGACTGATGTCTGACTAGCTAGGACAATGCCACTACTACTAGATTGTTAGCAGATAGTGTTGGGAGGTACGGGCATTGGGTCCCACACCCTCCTTAAAGCCGCAAAGTTACCTTGGTGGCTCGGGTAACTACGCCTCACAGTCTTAGTGTGCCGGTGTACCTATCGGTGTTCCGGTGGTATTTCGAGGTGTCCGAGAGCTGAGTGGTAGGGTGGCATCGCACCGGTTAGAAAGCAGCCAGAATCAGCCTAGGCAGAGCGCACCGCCGAGGATGGTGATCTTGTAGTTACGGGAGTACACACTCTATAGAGTTCTGAATCTATATATAGTCTGTGGCCCCGGTATGGCCTTTCCCTCGACCTACACTTCTCGGGAGTAGTGAGATGAGTCCTTCTATTCTCCCCCTGGTGTTACCCTTCTGGCTGTGAGCCGCTGAGACAGGCTCCGAGAGGGAGTTGGACCTGTCGACTGAGTGCGAGAGGGTGAGATGTGTGTGATGTTGATGGGATGGGAAAGATTTGTGGATGAGATGGTTTAAAACTTGATGAACTACTATTATATAATATTGTTTACTACCTGCATAGGAAACCACAGCCATATTATATGTCTCTTTGATTATATCCTTTGCATCCACTAAATACTACATAGCAAAACAAAGCATAGGGTGGGACGAGTGGCCAGTATAAAATGTACTGAAAATTATTTGGCAGGTGAGCCTGACTACGACTTCACCGACGAGGAGTAGACGTCTTGTTCCTATGCTCAGGCTTCTTTTGGAGATTTGTTGTTGCTTCCACCTACCGCAGCTGTTCCGGATGCTGCTACTCTGATTATTCCGCCAGTGTGGCGATGTACTATTGATGTAACCCTCTATCTTTGTACTCTTTTGTTTGATGTATGGATTTCTGTGATGGTGTTGGGATGGGATGGATATGTAGATGAGATGGGTTAAAACTTGATGAAATATATTATATAATATTGGTCACTACTTGCATAGGAAACCACAACCATATACTAGGCCTCTTTGATTATATACTTTGCATCCCACCAAATACTACATAGCAGAAGCAAAACAAAGGGTGGGAGAGGTGGCCAGTACAAAACGTACTAAAAATTTGGATCCAGGTTTGGATGATGGCTTTCCGATGCCCCTGAAAGACGAAAGGATTAGTTGGTCTATTGCCTATGCTCAAGATGGTGAAAGACGATGCTTTCGCAATATCCCTCTACTCCCGCAGCTATTCTAGATGCTAGATACTCTGATGATTCTGCCATGTGGCGATGTAATAAATTATGTAAACCCCTCTATTGTATTCTTTTAATTGATGTATGGCTTTGTAATCAACTGATATTGGATAAGTTGATGCTTGGACCTCCTGGGCTATCATTATATCCTTCATTCTGTGTATTTTCCCTTTGTGGAAAATTGAGGATGTTTCAGATAAGGCACGTGGTGCCATTTTACTTAGGGAGAGTGTTGCGTGTGTCTTGGGTGTGGTGAGGGTTTGAGTCAATCGGACAGGATTCTATGACGAGCCTTGAGGGCGAGTCTTTCCAGGGGGTGTGTTCTAGGCATCCCTATGAGAGGTATCTGTGGCGGATATATTGTGAGGTATATGGAGATCCCAGGGCTGAGAGCCTTTGTGGAGCAAAGCCCTAGGTAGGAGGTGCTGTTTTAGCATGGACTGTTGTAGTCCCTATGAGAAGATAATCCTGTCTAATCCCCCTAGGACCTGATATCTCTTGAAAAACCAGAACCTTGGGACCTACGTGCTCACCACTCGCTCTTGTATCGGCGAGAGACGGATGTCTGACTAGCTAGGACAGTGCCACTAGTACTAAGTTGTTAGCAGAGAGTGTCGGGAGGTACGGGCATTGGGACCCACACCCTCCTTAAAGCCGCATAGTTACCTTGGTGGCCCGAGTACTACGCGTCACAGTCTCAGTGTGCTGAAGGTATTTATTCAGGATGTCCTAGTACTGAGTGGTAGGGTGGCATCACACCAGTTAGAAAGCAGCTAAAATCATCCTAGGCAGGGCAACGCCAATGATGGTCATCTTGTGGTTACGGGAGTACACGCTCTGTAGAGTTTTGAACATATATATATAGTTCACGGCCTCGGTTTGGCCCTTCCCTCGACCTACGCTTTTCAGGAGTAGTGAGATGAGTCCTTCTCTTCTTCCCCATGGTGTTACTCTTTCTGGCTGTGAGCCGCTGAGACAGGCTCCGAGAGGGAGTTGGACCTGTCGATTGAGTGCGAGAGGGTGAGATGTGTGTTATATTGATGGGATGGGAAAGATGTGTGCATGAGATGGGTTAAAACTTGATGAACTACTTTTATATAATATTGTTTACTACCTACATCAGAAACCACAGCCGTATTACAGGTCTCTTTGATTATATCCTTTGCATCCACCAAATACTACATAGCAAAAATAAAGCATAGGGTGGGACGAGTGGCCAGTACAAACAGTACTAAAAATTATTTGGCACGTGAGCCCGACTATGACTTCACCAACGAGGAGTAGACATCTTGTTCCTATGCTCAGGCTTCTTTTGGAGATTTGTTGTTTCTTCCACCTACCGTAGCTATTTCGGATGTTGCTACTCTAATTATTCCGCCAATGTGGTGATGTACTATTGATGTAACCCCCTCTATTTGTACTCTTTTGTTCGATGCATGGATTTATGTATCAACTATTGCTGGATAATGTGATGGTTTGAGCTTCGAACTAATATATTATTTATCATTCTGTGTATTTTCCCTTCATGGAAAATTGAGAATATTTCAGTTGGTACCAGAGTCATGCTTGACCCTAGCACGAGACCCATAGGATTGGACGATAGAATTAGGAGGATCTTGATTCTCTTTCGGTTATATACCGACCTTGCATAGCGCTTTTATGCATGGCTTACCTCTATCGACAACATTTCTAATTCCATTCTCGTGTCAAGCTACAGATGGATCCCAACCAGCCGCTTGGTCCATTGCCACCACTGGACACCATGGAGTTCAAGCTCAATGGATCAAACTATGGAGGCTACGCTCAGGTGCTACGCGAGACCGAGCTTAGTGCCCCAGTTGAGAATGTTGAGTACCTCTGCAGTGGCAAGCCCTCCCCCGATGGAGCAATTGAGGGCTACAAGGCTGTCACCATCATGGTACCTGCAAGCATGAACCTGCCTGGAGTCACTGCCTTCACCGAGCTTGCCTTCGACCTTAGCACCAGCGCATGTGTTCAGTCCATCTCACGCACAGCACTTCGCACTGTGCTACGTGACGTGGCTAAGTACCTGAAGGGGAGCTGCTTTCGTCTGCTACCCCATGCCCTTGACGTCCATGAGAGTATCGGGAGTAGACCATCGTAGTGGGACCGTCTGCCAGAGTCAAGCGCAACCCCTGCTTCCACACTTCTGGGATGTACTTGTAATGTCAGGACCAATACATCGCCGAGCTAGAGTAGAAGGGACGTCGTGATCGCAACTTCTTGTTGGAAGTTGATGAGAGGATCAGCAAGTCAGAGAGTGAGAAGGCAGCTCTAAGGATGCAGATGTCAAACCTAGAATGTGAGATGGTACACAGGGAGCGCACTCACCAGGACCAGGTCACCAGCCTCAAGAAAAAGATTGAGAAGCTTGAGATCAACAACAAGGACCTCAATAGTAGGATCTTGGAGCTTGAGGCTGCTCTAGCTGAGAAGAAGAAGGACTATGCAAAGAGTATCCAAAAGCAGAGTGAGGGTGCTATCTACAGGGACAGACTCCATGAGCAGTGTAAAGCTCAACGTGAGAAGTTGCAGGAGGCATACGCTATTGCCAACCACAACCAGGGGCACCTGATCAACTACATCCACAAAACAGCATACCTCATGGACAAGGTTGATCGTACCATGGAGGCTTAGAAGAGGTCAGATCGCAAGAGAGTCAGAGAGTATCAGGACCTGTAGGACGAGCTTCCCTTGCGAGCCCGCAAGAAGGTCAGAATTGAGACGTTCGAGCTAGGGCGATCTCGCCTCAACTTGAGTGGGTGCCCCACCACTGGACTCAGTGGACAATCAGTGTCCACTCCTCAGCTCAAGGAGTCCCATCATTATGCCTCTCACCTTCAGATGACCAATGAGCAGATTCGAGCTTCTGACATCAGTATTTCCCCACCGCTTATAGTATGGGCAGTCCTCAGGGATAGTTTAGTAGTGTTGCAGGATCAGGAGTGATGTTGATCCCGGCATGGCCGTATGACTAGTCTCACCATGATGTTGAGTAGATTGTCCACCCTTTATGTTAGAACTACCTGCGTGTAGTACATTTCCCGCGAGTCCTCTAGCGTAGCTGTTAGAGACATCGCCGTGTAATAACTTGATGTAATGGATGTTCAGATTTTATCGCATCTTTATGGATCTTCATTCTTCTTTGTATGAGTATTGGATAGATTTAAATGCTTTTAAACCATTTTAAGCTATTTTTAATTATTATTACATCAATTAATGTCAAGTTATATCACATGCACTCATGCCCTAATCCTATATATGTTAAGCAGGATGTCCACTTGTCATTCCAACCGCCTGAACAACCACTCCCCTTCACCTGCGCCCCCCATGGGCCACGGACGTGTTCGTGGTCATGGTCCTGGATGTGTTGGTCACATATCCCTCAACTTTGAGGAGCCACCCCGCGCTACCACCCCATAGCCTACTCACCCACCACCACCGCTGGTTGTTGAGCCGGAACCAGCTGCAGGAGGCTCGGCTAGAGGACCACCCCCTGTTGTTGAGCCAGAGGGCACTGCTAGAGGAGAGGCAACTCTGCCACCACCTGCGTCGCTTTTGGCAGATGTGATGGCTCAGCAAACCAACCTATTCTTCATGCCTTGGCTGAGAACATGCTGCGCCCCCACCACAGGGAGCCGCGCGATGACTACTACAAGAAGCTGGAGTTCTTTCTCAAGCTGAGGCCCCCTACGTTCGATGGCGCTAGCACCGACCCCATCGCTGCTGATGACTAGCTAAGGGAGACGAAGAAGAAGCTAGACTTGACCACTTGCACTGACGAGGAGTGTGGTGGCATGGCCACTCACCAGCTTGTTGATGCTGGACAAGCTTGGTGGGACAGTTTCTATGAGACCCACCATGACCCTGCCAATGTCTCCTGGGATGAGTTCATGGAGGAGTTCTGCACGTTCTTTATTCATGAGGGCACACTGGAGATGAAGGAGAATGAGTTCCACAACATCTCCATGGGAACTGACAATGTGCATGAGTACACCACTCGCTTCACCAACCTGCTGCGCTATGCACCCGCCTCAATGATTAACTCTAAGAAGGAGAAGATGTACATCTACCACAAGGGTTTGTCTAGCCGCATCAGGTTCTCCCTCTCAGGCAACAAGAGCCACACCCTGCGTGACATGATTGATATGTGCATGGAGATTGAGAAGGACCACGATGAGGTTTACGTGGAGAAGGAGGCGCTTGGCAAGACCAAGAAGTGTCATGCTGACAGAACCTCCAGCGCACCTGCCCTACAGAGTTTGCGTGGTGAGGCGTCTCGGCCTCCCCGCTCTGGCTTTGCCTAGGAAGCTGCACACGGTTCGAGTCAGGGTGGTGGTACCTACACCAGCAAATACCCCGCACTACTCAAGAGCGCCAGGCGTACACTCATGCCGCACCAGGTGGTAGCATGTGGAAGGCTGCCGTGCCAACCCTCACAGGCGGCGTGACCTACACTTGCTTCGCTTGTGGCCAGCCGTGTCACAAGGCAGCCGAGTGCCCAACAAGGCTGCACCAGCTACACCAGCTCCCACCAAGCAGAACCAGGGTACCCTGTACAAGCAGGTGCCAACTGGAGCACCCCGTGGCCGCCTTACCATCCTGAAGGAAAAGGCCGCCCAGGCTGCCCCCGACATCGTGTACGGTATGTTTTTAGTGCACAGAGTTAAGGATTTTATGTTGTTTGATTCAAGTGCTACATGTTCTTATATATCCTCCAAGTTTGCATGAGAGCACCATATACCTGCTCCATGAAAAGAAGCCTTATACACCAGTTAACCTTTGGGCAACTTCTGTTGTACCAAGAGATGTAAGGGAGTGAGTATCACCATCCAGGGTCTTACCTTTTTAGCCGATCTTACCTTGCTACCCTTTGAAGGCCTAGACATCATTCTAGGGATGGATTGGTTAACACAGAATAGGGGAGTGATATCTTGCTCGCCTAGATTTGTGGTTAACACAGATCCGATGTGAGCCGAACAAGGGGATTGATGTTTCCATGATGTGTGCCCTTGGAGAGAAGTCACTCAAGGAAGTGCTTGTAGTTCATGAGTACCCTGATGTCTTTGCTGAAGAGCTACCAGGGATGCCACCAGATAGGGATGTTGAGTTCATGATCAACTTGTTGCCTGGTACGAGACCTATATTCAAGAGACCCTACCGCATGGCAGTTGACAAGTTTAAGGAGCTTAAGAAATAGCTTGAGGAGTTGTCCAAGAAGGGTTCATTAGGCCTAGTGCCTCGCCCTGGGTATCTCCTGTTCTGTTTGTTAAGAAGAAGGATGGTTCGCAGAGGATGTGCATTCATTACAGGAACATGAATGCTATGACCATCGAGAACAAGTACCCCCTGCCAAGGATAGATGACCTGCTAGACTAGCTACGTAATGCCAAGTACTTCTCAAAGATTGACCTTAGATCAGGCTACCATCAGATGAAGATTCGAGAAGAGGACATTCCCAAGACAGCTTTTGTCACCAGATATGGGCAGTTTGAGTACACCATCGTTTCCTTCGGTCTTACGAACACACTGGCTTATTTTATGAATATGATGAATAAAGTGTTCATGCAGGAGCTGGATAAGTTCATTGTGGTCTTCATTGATGACATTCTTATCTATTCCGCCACCACCAAAGCATGTGAGCAGCATCTGAGGATAGTGTTGGAGAAGTTGAGAAAGCATCAACTCTACGCCAAGTTCAGCAAGTGTGAGTTCTGGCTTGAAGAGGTCGCTTTCCTAGGCCATGTACTCAATGCTGACAGAGTAGCTGTTGATCCATCCAAGATTGAGACAGTAAAGGAATGGGAGCAGCCATAGAATGTGACTGATGTAAGGACTTTCTTGGGATTGGCTGGTTACTATCATTGATTCATTGAGAACTTCTCCATGATAGCTTGCCCCATGACCAAACTCCTAAAGAAGACCAACGATTTTGAATGAACGCCTCAGTGTGAACAGAGTTTCCAGACCTTGAAGGAGAAGCTCACCACTACACCTGTTCTTGCCTTGCCTAATATCCACTAGGATTTTGTGGTTTATTGCGATGCATCTTGCCATGGGCTCGGTTGTGTTCTGATGTAGAAAGGGAAAGTCATTGCCTATGCTTCTCGTCAGCTTAAAGAGCATGAACAGTGTTACCCCACCCATGATCTCGAGCTTGTAGCTATGATCCATGCATTGAAGATTTAGAGGCACTACCTAATTGGGAACAAGTGTGAAATCTACACTGATCACAAGAGCCTAAAGTACTTTTTCACTCAAGAAAATTTAAACACGAGACAGCGTCGTTAGCTTGAGTTGATTGATGACTATGACACGGGGATTCTCTATCACCCTAGGAAGGCCAATGTGGTCGCTGACGCTCTTAGCTGCAAGAGCCATTGTCATGCTTTGTTCACCACCACCTTGCCCAAGGAGTTGCAAGAGGGCATTGACGAGTTACAGCTTGAGGTGATACCCCATGGTCTGTTGAATGAGCTTCGTGTGCACTAACCCTCATGGACAAGATCCGTGAAGCCCAGCGCCATTGCCCAGAGATTTGGGAGATACACGAGCTCCTGACGCAAAGCAAGTGCCCAGAATACAGTGAAGATGAGCAAGGTACCTATTGGTACAAGGACAGAATTTGTGTTCCTGCAGACCCAGCCATTCACAATGAGATCCTATCAGAAGGACATGACTCAAAGTATTGTATCCACCCAGACAGTACCAAGATGTATGCTGATTTGAAGAGAAAGTTCTAGTGGAAGAACATGAAAACAGATATCGTAGGGCATGTTGCTAGATGTGACATTTGCAGACGCATCAAAGCTAAGCACAAGAGACCTGTAGGACCGCTAAAGCCACTTGAGATACTTGAATGGAAGGGGGATAGCATTTCCATGGATTTCATCATGGGTTTGCCTCGAACCCCGGCAGTCCATGATGCTATATGGGTGATAATCGATCGTTTGACCAAGGTAGCTCACTTCTTAGCCATCAAGAATGAAACCCGAGTTGGGTAGTTGGTAGATCTGTATTTAAGGAGATTGTCAAGTTGCATGGAGCCCCGAAGAGCATTATATCTAACAGTGGACCTCAGTATACATCTAAGTTTTGGAAAGCCCTGAATAAGGCAATAGGAAGCAAGCTAGATTATAGCACCACTTACCACCCTCAGACAAATGGTCAGATGGAGAGGGTGAACCAGATCCTTGAATATATGCTTCGAGCTTGTGTTCTAAAATATGGAACTGATTAGGAGAAGAGTTTGCCCTTTGCAGATTTCTCCTATAAAAACAGTTACCAGGCTAGTCTCAAGATGTCACCATTTGAGGCTATGTATGGAAGACTGTGCAGAACACCCCTGATGTGGTCAGAAGTAGGAGAAAGATCATTCTTTGGCCCTACCACCATCAAAGAGGCTGAAGAAGGAGTTGCCCAAGTGCGAGAGAATCTAAAGATTGCTCAAAGCTGTCAGAAGAGCTATGCTGACAAAAGATGTAGAGACCTCGAGTTTAAAGTCAGGGACTATGTCTATCTCAAGGTCTCACCGCTTTGCGAAACCATTAGATTCCAAGTGAAGGAAAAGCTAGCACCATGGTATGTGGGACCGTATAGGATCTGTGCCAAAATTGGCAAGCTTGCCTACAGGGTAGAGTTACCTGAGCAACTAGCAGGAGTGCACCCCGTGTTCCATGTATCACAGTTGCATAAGTGTTTGAAGCTACCAAAGCAACCGATACCCATAGAGGCACTTGATATTCAGGGCACCTTGGAGTACAGAGAGCACCCCATCCACATTCTAGACAGAGCCACCAAAGAAACCAGAAGCACCAGCATACCAATGTTGAAGATTTAGTGGAGCAATCACACAGAACGAGAAGCAACTTGGGAGAAGGAGTCAGAAATGAGGAAGCTCTAGCCCAACCTGTTCGAAGATTAAGTTGCATTTTTAAATCTCAAGGATGAGATTCTCATAAGGGGGTAGGACTATAACAACCCTAAAAATTCAAACACCAAAAATGACAACGAACAAATTTTTTTCTAAAATAACTCATGGTTGGTGAGTGTCATGTAAGGAAACATCCAATAGTTGCACCAGTAGCACCAAGTATTAGTGAAGCATTTGCATTTAATTTACAAGAGTTTGATTTGCTTCTTATTTGATTTTATGTAATGAAATAAAATGAAATAAACTTTATATCATATGTATGTAAATGTGTATGACTAACCATGGACATGGCTTCCAACAACTCTATGAGACCCTAGTGGACCTAGCTTGATACTTGTGCCATGATCATTAACTTGCTTGCACTAACAGGAAGGTCACCCACGCGCGGCCTGGCCTACCAAGCCTACCCCGCTTGCTCACAGCTCAACTCGGCTGGCCTTCTTGGCCCGCTAAGCCAACTTGCGGCCTACTGGCCGGCCGGCCCAGCAAGGCCGCCAGCTGCACCGCGCGCTCGTGAAGTCTCCCTGTGCCCGCTGACCAACCGGCCCCATCTGTCAACTTTCCTCTTTCCCCTCTTCTACTTCTGTGCTCTACTTCGTGCTCGCCGGAGCGCCGCGCGCGTACCCAAAGTGGCCACGGCCTCTCTCGGCCATCCGTGCCTGTCCCAAGCTGTGCGCCCCACCTCGGATGCGCTCCCTCATGCGCCCGTGAGTCCCCAACGGCTCAATGTCCTTGTTCCCACACAAGCCGATGCGAGCATGGGCCCAGCCATGATGCCATGGCCGCGCACCTCCTCTCTGACCGCAAGAAGCCAAACAGTGCAGCGTCTTGCATCGTAGTGCGCTGCGCACCCCAAAAACCCTAGCCCTAAGAGCTCGCTGCTGCACGATCGCCTCCCCCTGCTCCATCCGTGGTCCACGGAGCCTCGACCACGCCATGGCCGCGCCAGCGCTATAAATAGAGGGGCGTTGCAGCCTCTAGGGTTCCTAGACGCCCGCCGTAACTTGGTGGCCATCACTCTCTCGCCCCCACCTATCTAGCCAAGAAGGAGAAGAAGTTGGGAAGGAGAGGAAGAAGGCGGGGAAGGAGTTGCCCGCCGCCAGAGCCGGAGCAGAGGAGCTGCGGCCGGAGCGCCGTCGCTATCGCTGCTGTTCGTGTGCCAGAGGAGGAGGACCCGACGATGATGCTCTGCTTCCCCTGCACCACGCTGCTGCTCTACCTCCTCGACATCGAGTTGAACCGCGAGCCCGAGCCGCCGCCATTAGCACCACCGAGGTGAGCACGACTCCATGACCGCCGGCCAGTCCACCACCATGTTCCCGATGCTAGAGTAGGCTAGAGGCTTCATTAACCCCATGGCTAGATCCGCCTTGGGCTAGAACATGTAGATGGCAAGGTTTTAGGAGCCGGTGACCAACAGTGAGCGTGAGGGCGCTTTGCTCGCCGCTCGGTCCCCGCACTCCGGCCGCTGGTGCGCCCGTCGTGGTTCTCGTAGCCATGTACGCCCCGTCGTGCCCGCGTTAGCTTTGGTAGGTAGGATTCAAGTTCTTAGCTACTCCGGTCAGAAGATGGGGAGAAGATGGCTTCCATGGGGGGCAATTTAGCCGGAGCTCCGCCGTCGTTGCTGCCACCGTTATTGCCGTCACCGGCTGATTAGAGGGGCCTCGGTATAAATTGATGCCCTGTTCTACTTGCCTTAGTCCAGCATAGCGCACGCGCATGCCCAAGCCGCCTTCGCGACACCACCTTGCACTGCAGCCATGCCAACACCATCCCGCGCCACCGCGCCATGCGCGCTGGCCAGCCAGCGTGTCGTCAGGCCGCCGCACCGGCGCCTTTGCGTTCAACACATCCACGCGATGCCTTGACCGCTGCCCTTGCCCGCCAGGGTCCACCGAGCCCTCGCCGTGCCATTCACTGATAGCGACGGGCAGCACCAAGTCGGCCTCGGTACACCACACAAAGAGGAAGAGAAGGGGATTTTGCCCCGGTGCACCGTGTCCACCACGTGGACTAGCTGGACCAATAGAAGGAGGCCGCGTAGTCACTATGTTGCCGGTCCTTCATGAACCTGGTTCATGGAGCAACAACCACAGACTCGGCCCACTAGATGTCTAGTCCGCCACGTAGACTGTCCGAGAGCCTGACACATGTTCGGGCCGGGCTGGCCCAACCTGGCCTAGATCTAGCCCTGCCCAAGCCCGCTGCCACCCAGACTGAGCCCGGTTCGTGTTGACCGTTGACCCCTGGTCCCACCTGTCACTGACTGACCGGGTCTGAGCCAATCACATGATGCCATGTGTCATGCTGTACTTAACTGCCCTTTTTCCTTTTTCTAATATAGTTTTAAACTTCAAAAATTCATATCTTCTTTATACGAACTCTAAAAAATATGAACCAAGTGTCCAAATTTTCATAAAAATAAGCTCTATGTCATAGGCTTATGTATAATTGCATTTGGAGTTATTGAATTTCATTTGGTTCTTTGTGATACTCTATAGGAGTCGCTAACACGACTATTACGTTTTGTTTCAGAGGAGGAGCAGTTTCAGGAGAATGACTACGACTACGAGGAGGAGCTCGGTGATGACTTCGCAGATGCCACATCCCACCCAACCTCATAGATCCTATTACACATGGCATAATTATTAGTTGCTAGTGCTTTATGTTTATGCAATATCACCAGTGATAGGTTGCATGGTAAAATTGCTTGATGAGCCTTTACCTTGTCGCAACCTTACTCCTGCACACCCGCTGATAGGCTAGACGTATGCTTATTTACGTATGATGCTTTACTTCTACTACGCTTTATATCTGTGATGTGATGCGTGGTGGAGAGTATGGTTATATGGATAAGGCACGTGGTGCCATTTTACTCGGGGAGAGTGTTGCGTGTGTCTTGGGTGTGTGGTGAGGGTTTGAGTCGATCGGACAGGATTCTATGACGAGCCTTGAGGGCAAGTCTTGTCGGGGGGTGTGTTCTAGGCATCCCTATGAGAGGTATCTGTGGTGCATACATTGTGAGGTATATGGAGATCCCGGGGCCGAGGGCCTTTGTGGAGCGGAGCCCCGGGTAGGAGGTGCTATTTTAGCACGGACTGTTATAGTCCCTATGAGAAGATAATCCTGTCTGATCCCCCTAGGACCTGATATCTCTTGAGAACTGGAACCTTGGGATCTACGTGCTCACCACTCGCTCTTGTATGGGTGGAAGATGGATGTCTGACTAGCTAGGATGGTGCCACTAATATTAGGTTGTTAGTAGAGAGTGTCGGGAGGTATGGGCATTGGGACCCACACCCTCCTTGAAGCCGCATAGTTACCTTGGTGGCCCGGGTACTACACCTCACAGTCTCAGTGTGTCGGTGGTATTTATCCAGGATGTCCTAGTACTGAGTGGTAGGGTGGCATCACACCAGTTAGAAAGCAGCCAGAATCAGCCTAGGCGGGGCACCTCTAATGATGGCGATCTTGTGGTTACGGGAGTACACGCTCTACAGAGTTTTAAACCTATATATAGTCCGCAGCCTCGGTTTGGCCCTTCCCTCGACCTACGCTTCTCAGGAGTAGTGAGATGAGTCCTTCTCTTCTTCCCCTAGTGTTACCCTTTCTGGCTGTGAGCCACTGAGACAGGCTTTGAGAGGGAGGTGGACCTGTCAACTGAGTGCGAGAGGGTGAGATGTGTGTGATGGTGATGGGATGAGAAAGATGTGTGGATGAGATGGGTTAAAACTTGATGAACTACTATTATATAATATTGTTTACTACCTACATAGAAAACCACAACATATTTCTTTGATTATATTCTTTGCATCCACCAAATACTACATAGCAAAAGCAAAGCATAGGGTGGGATGAGTGGCCAGTACAAACTGTACTAAAAATTATTTGGCAGGTGAGCCTGACTACGACTTCACCGACGAGGAGTAGACGTCTTGTTCCTCTGCTCAGGCTTCTTTTAGAGATTTGTTGTTGCTTCCACCTACCGCAGCTGTTTCGGATGTTGCTACTCTGATTATTCCACCAGTGTGGCGATGTACTATTGATATAACCCTCTCTATTTGTACTCTTTTGTTTGATATATGGATTTCTGTATCAACTATTGCTAGATAATGTAATGGTTTGAGCTTTGAACTATTATATTATTTTCCATTCAGCGTATTTTCCCTTTGTGTAAAATTGAGGATGTTTCAGTTATGCCCCTAGAGGTCAAGTGGTTCCACTCATGTATCCAAGGAAAAAATTGGGATTGTGTAATAGCCCTATTTAACAGGATGAGGGAGCACCCATCTCCCTCACCTCTTCCATTTCCATTGTGTTTCATCCTTGTTAGGTTTCCCTCTCTAGTGTTCTTCGTGATAGAGAGGTCCATGAATCTTTGATTTGTGCTTGAACCAAGTTAGGAAGAGGTCCCTAGTCCTCTCGGTGTGGGCTACAAATGTCAGTGCCTCAAACAGTGCCACCAAAATCACAACAAAGTTCAAGCTTCTCAGGGCTGCCCTCAAAAAATGGAGCAAAAAATTATCAAACCTTAGCAGGCTTCTCAAGATTTGCAATGACACTCTCGAAATCTTAGATGCCCTTGAGGAACAAAGGTTGCTTTTTATACAAGAGAGTAACTTCAGAAAGATCTTAAAATCCCATGTACTCAGATTACTCAGCTATAAAAAAGAATATTGGAAGAAGAGGTATACTATGAGATGGACTAAATTAGGAGATAAGGGGACAAAGTTTTTTCACGCTACAGCTACAGAGAGATATAGAATTAACATCATCACCAGTCTAATCACTAAAGATGGTCGTTCTATTACAGAACATAATGAAAAAGTAGCCCTGCTTCTGGAAGACTTTAGAAAGCGAATGGGCTACTCAGCTAATCCAACAATGCAGTACAACCTCAATCAACTGGTATAAACAAGAGAAGGTTTGGATTCTCTTTCAAGGCCCTTCTCCACCATTGATATAGACAATGTCATCAAACAAATGCCACCTGATAAAGCCCAGGTCCAGATGGCTTCAAGGGATTCTTCATGAAAAAATGTTGGGATATAATAAAAGAGGATATCTACACTCTTTGCTTTGACTTCTTCAATGGCACTTTAAAACTGGAAGCCATTAATAGATCGTACATCACATTGGTCCCCAAAGTACATAATCCTACAAGCGTTAATGATTTCAGACCCATCTCACTATTGAATGGCACCCTCAAAATTATCACAAAGCTCTTGGCAAATTGACTTCAGGCAAAAATAATACCCTTGATACATACCAATTAATATGGTTTCATAAAAAATAAGATAATACAATATGTCTAGCCTAGGCCTAGAATACATCTACCAATGTCAACATTCCAAAAGAGAAATATCATCCTAAAACTAGACTTCACAAAAGCTTTTGATACAATTGAACATAACACGATACTCTTGATGATGAGGCACTTGGGATTTTCTGAGCAATGGATTGATTGGATAGAGAGAATTCTTGCTTCTGGTTCTTCCTCCATTCTGCTCAATGGTGTCCAAGGCAACCATTTCCACTGTCACAGAGGGGTTAGACAAGGTGATCCTTTGTCCCTACTTCTATTTGTGCTTGCTGCTGACCTTCTCCAATGTATCATCAATAAAGCATATCATCAAGGTCTCTTTGAGCTGCCAATACCTTCATATGAGCTGGACCAATTCCTAATTGTACAATACGCTGATGACACAATATAGTTTTGAGAGCTTCACAAAGAGAGTTGTTCACATTGAAAGGGTTGCTGGAATCCTTTGCTCAATCAACTCGATTATGAGTTAATTATAAGAAATCTTGCCTTGTCCCACTAAACCTCTCTTTGGAAAGGGCTCAACTCTTAGCTGGTGTCTTTGGATGTAATCTGGAATCCTTGCCATTCACCTACCTCGGATTGCCGTTGGGCACCACAAAACCCCGGGTAGATCACTTTGCACCAATTATGAGTAAAAATAGAAAGAAATCTCACTTCCACCTCAAACTTTCTGACACATGCAGGAAGGCTTCAATTGGTTAATTTTGTCCTCTCTTCATTGCCCACATTTGCCATGTGCACTCTAGAAGTTCCAGTAGCAGTACTTGATTATATTGATAGAGCAAGATGCAACTATCTTTGGAGAGGATCGAAATCCAATGCCAAAATGAAGCCCTTTTATATCCTGGAAAAAGTGCTCAAAACCCAAAGAGAAAGGAGGGCTAGTAATCATCAATCTTAGAACCCAAAATAAAGCTCTGCTTCTCAAGCATCTGGACAAGTTCTACAACAAAAAGGACATCCCATGGGTTAAATTGATTTGGAATGCTCAGTATTCACAGGACCAAGTCCCCATGCAACTACTGATAGAGGATCATTTTAGTGGCGAGATGTACTTAAACTTTGTGACCTCTTCAAGGCAATTGCTGAGTGCAAAATTGGTGATGGCTCCACAGTCCTTTTTTGGTCTTACCTTTGGAATGATAATAGTTTACAAATCAGGTTCCCACGACTTTTCTCCTTTGCAAGGCACAAGAATATTTCTGTAGCCAAGTTTCTGGCAAACAATAACCTTGAGGCTCAATTCTACCTCCCACTCTTTGAGCAAGCATTTCAAGAGTTCCAAAGTTTGCAAGATTTCATCCAAGCCCTACAAGTGGATCAAAATTCAAAAGACCCTTGGCAGTACATTTGGGGAAGCGGAGTGTATTCCTCCTCAAAATATTATAACTTTCCATATAAGAATATACAGCCACCAGCTCCCTTCCTCTGGATTTGGAATTCCAAATGTTGCAACAAACTTAGAGTCTTTTCATGGCTGCTCCTCATGGACAGATTGAATACAAGGAATATTTTTGAAAAGAAAAAAAAGCTTGAAGGAAATAATTATAAATGTGTCCTCTGCAGCAACAACATTGAAGAAACTGCTTTCCATCTTTCTTCAGCTGTCCCTTTAGCCAAACTTGTTGGCAGCACCTTAAAATTAATTGGGATTTCACAAGAGAACTTTTTGAGATGATCCAACAGGCTAAAACTCAATTTCAGAATCCTTTTTCATGGAATTTTTCATCATTGCGGCATGGAAAATTTGGAAGCAGAGAAACAACTTCATCTTTGATAGGGGCTGGCCTTCTTTTATCTCTTGGAAGAACTCCTTATGTGAAGAAGCTAGACTTCAAGCTCATAGACTCAATGATGTAAATGTCTAGAGCTCCTTCCTGTATAGTTACCCTAGCCTAGCTGTTCTGCCTCCCCTCGGCCTGTTTATTTTGTAGCTCCTCCCTCGGTTGCTATGTTGCCTTTGTACAGTGTTGTTTCTTTTTGTTTTAATAAAATTCATAGTGGGGGCCTCCCCTGCTGTATATTTCGCTCAAAAAAAGTCCTCTTTGTTTCCTCCGGGAGTAAAGATGGATTTGTGTTCTTGTTGTTCTTGAGTTGTTCATCCCGAGCTCCTTTTCCCCCTTTATTTTGGCACCATTTGACTTTATTTTTCTTGTGTTAATTCATGCTATGACGTGAGTGGTTTGAGCTAATTCCTCACGAGTACGCATATCGGGGCAAGTTTGTGGGCAAGACGAGTTCTTGGCGGTTTTCCCCTCCTCTTCTTGATTTCTCATGATTCTTTTCGAATTGAGCGATGATCTCCTAGAGATAGCTCCCCAGCTGCATGGTGAACAACTCTACCAAATCTTATTGTAGTTGGTTTTGATTCGAGAGAGATCGGGTTCATTCTTGGTGAGAGGCGATTTTCGTGCGATTTTCTGGACGACCGTGGACAAACCGCGCCCTGGTCAGCGGACAATCTGGGCGTCGGGGTTCGTCCTGAGTTTGTTCGACTTCTTTGCTGACATGGCATTTTTGTTAACCACATACAGTCCAGAACTACACCCGCAGACAGTCCGAGGTTCGGGTTGAGCCAGTGGCTTCCGACTAGATCTACCTTTTTGTCCGTTTTCCGAGACAGTCCGGACCTGCTCACGCGGACAGTCTGGACCTGGCCTAGATCAAAACCGATCTCTCGACTTCGGTTTTTATTCGAGTTTTAGTCGCGCGGACAGTCTGATGTCTAACCGCGGACAGGCTGGCAGTCAACTGAGTTTCTGTCCAGAACCTGTTCCAGAAGTTCGAGTTTCTATCTTTTTGCCCACGGACAGTCCGACCCAGTCATCGCGAACAGTCTGTCGTTCAAACCAGTGTGTTCTACACCTTGGAAGCCGGACAATCCGGGGCTCAGAGCTTCTTTGTTCCAGAACTGTTTCAGATCTGTTTGGTTTTCGGATTTTTGCCAGCGGACAGTCCGCCTAGGAACTCTGGACAATTTGCCGTTGACTGTACCTCACCATGTCCGTACCGGAGGATAGTCTGGGCCCTGAACCGCGGATGGTCCGCCCCTGCGCAGTGAGCGCTGTCCTTCTTTACCGTGTTCGTTTGGTCTTTGTGTGTTCTTCCGCTACTCTTGTGGTGACCCGCTATGTTCCTAGGGAACATCCACCCTCTCAATAGGGTCGTGGTCATCACCGGCTTGTGTGTTTGCTTCTTGGGATGTTTGTCGAGTCGAGGACCTAAAGTTTTGAAAGAAATTTTGAGGCTACCATTCACCCTCCCTCTGGTCGCCATATCTGGTCCTTCAACTTTTAATGTTGCTAGATCATCAACAGTCTTTCTTGCCATGTGCTTCTTCTTCTTCTTGCCCATTCCAAATGTGCACGTTGCTTATACGCGCACATAACTACATAACTCCCTCCATCCTTGAAAGAATGTAATTCTAGTACGGTATCATTTCTCCGTCCCAGAAAGAATGCAATTTTAGCACATTATAATGTTTAGTATATTAAATTTGACCAATTACAAATAACAAAGCAACGTGCACATTTGGAATGGGCAAGATTTATAAATACCATTATGTTAAGTACAAAATGTATGAAAATTGATTTAGAGAGCCATAAATATAAATACTATTCACTCAAAACTTGATCAAACATGAACCACTTTACGTGGCATGCAATACATAGTTGCAATTTTTTTTGACAAAGGTAGTATCTATGCACAGTGCATTTTCCTTCTCTCAATACGTACTGCCCTGGCTTCTGTGCCACACAGAATGTACTGCGGGAATTTTCTCTTTGAAGCATACTTACAAGCTGCTAGTAGTAGTACTGGCGGATGGCAAGCATGATTTGGGACGTACGTATTTTACCACAGCTATCGTGTATGTTCAGCCCCAATAACAGTTGTATTAAATGAGAAGATCAATGTTCATGTGGGGGCTTCGTTTGGCCTCCTGTCCTCACTAGGGAATAGGGAATAGCGCGGAGGAAGCCGAGGATGTCCCACACAGGAGAGAAGAAGCGAAGGTTAGCCAAAGCAGGTCTAGACACAACTACAATAAACTCATGGACAAATGACCATCAATTCGTTACTTATTACTATAGTGTCGAGAAGGTATATACTTGTATATACACCCAGGAGCATGGGAAAAATTACAAATTACCCAAGGCTGGTCGAGCATCACGACAAGGTACGGCAGGGGTGTTACAAACATCTCACCACCCCTCCATCACAACTACTCCCCTAATAACTCGGTCCGGAGCCGGTATAATTAAAATGAAAAGGGCGCCACACTAGTGTATTAGTGTAAGAAACCAATTCTTTGCAAGCTCTGTATTAAAATGAATAACTTACAAGGATCTTTACATATATTATACATTATATCTGGGATATGATTGCGAATCAATACAATGAAGGCATCAAATAATCAAACTTATATTATATACAAAAAATAAAAAACATAATTCATTTTTTCTTTCTGCCATACGACTAGTAGCTGGCACACACGGAAGCATAGATCTTCTTCCTCCTCCATATATAATCTATTTAATAATGTTGACCCATTGCGGGCATGGTAGTAGAGATACCACTAGCTTGTAGGGGCCGGCCTGGAACAAAAGACGGAACGTAAGTGTTTGTCAACTTAGCTACATATCATATAGTAGTCCAACATTGTGCAAATTTAATGAGCTACTAGGCTTACGTACCTGTTGCATTGTTTTGACCAGCTTGACCATGGTGGGTGTAAGGCGATTGGAACTGCGGCCCTGGAGTACCAGTTGGCGGTACCCTATTCACCATACCGGTATAGCTTCTTGATGCTGCACGCACCACAAAAAGGAACCAAACAAAATTTAGGGCTATCCAAATATGGAAAGAAAAGACAATTGTGGGTTGGTTCAAAACAAGTGAGAAGGAAAAATAGAAGGGATGAGATCAATTGGTTGTGTATTATAGAATAAAATAAACAAGCTTGTGTGCATGTACGTGACAGGCAAACGTAACGATATGGTGAAAAAATAAAACAAAAATAAAGAGATAATTTTTGAGCATTTAGTTTGAGCGAAGTTGCAGAACTTTCTTAGTCATGCCTCTTTATGTGACTAGTCAACGTTTTTTGTTCCAACTGGGCTTTTTTTTATACAGGCCTAGTAGTAGTTCCAGAAGGTACAAAATTAAATGTAATAAATACTCAGAAGTTAGTTAGTACAGTTAGAAATTAGATGTACTTCGTCGTAACTCTGCCAGGATGATTAAAAAGATGTTCTGTTATAACCAAAATGGGAAAGAGCGGAGAGTAAGAACGGCACGCAAATGGGCAAATGGAGAAACAAAAAGAAATACGATGTGCATGTGCATGGTACAGCATATATCCGAGATGCAGAATTCATCATGAGGCTTCATTTGCTTTTGGATCCGTTGTAACGCGAGAGCTGAAACAAGAGACAAAAAAAAAATTCGGTATGCTGATATATATATACTACTAATTAACTATTACCAGGAGAGGTTGCTGTCTGTTGTCCCTGACTTCGGTACTCCGGACGGCTTTGTGATCCTCCCGGTTGGTGATAGTAATTATTATGCACGGAGCTATGTATCCCTGCACATATGGCCGGGTTAACTTTGTTAATTAAACACGACAATAATATATAATTTGATGCACGTACACTTAGGTGCAATCATAGAAAGAAGCTTACCAGTACTTCCAGGATTCATTGAGGCTCCCGACATTTCTAGCTAATAGTAGAGTAGCTGAAACGTGTGTGATCTCGCTCTCCTTACTCTTGCCTTGATCGTGTTTCCTTTGATTTTGTTGAGGCAGTGCTATGAGAAGCTAGCTATTCAGATACTATTTGCATTGGCCCTCGCACCTCTAGCTATATAGCTTAGCATTTGAGCTCTGGGTAGAATCATGGAAGTTCCATGGTATAATCCTGGAAGTCGATCTTATGGGCTTAGTTATGTGTACCAAATGAAACCTAATTACCTCTTCCGTGTTCTAGCAAGCTACTGTAGCATGAGCGCGTCTGTTGTGTAGGCAGGCTTACGTGTTACGTGTGGCATTCATTCGCTTCTCCATGAAACTAGCGAGTACTGTATGTAGCCAGATTTCTAGGAGTAACTAACTTAGTCTTCTCTATTGCAATGCCATGCTATTTTCAGTGATCCTTCGCTCGCTCACCGACATGACGCATGTAGGTCGGTAAGCATTATATGTATGTGTATGTAGCTATAGTGAGGCATTAGCACACACGGGGACACAATACCGTGTTTCTCCGGTCCTGTATCCATTTGTTTATGTATTCATTTGCGATCACACAGACGTACATATATTATTGTTCCAAATTTGCTGAAAATTTGGGTACACCGTTATTTGTACTAACGTAACGAGTCACGTCCGGCAGGGGGCAGAAAATTCATTTATATTGAAATTTGGGTATTATATGCAGCTTCTGGAAGGTTCAAACATGCATGAAATTAGACAACTAATGGCGAGAAAGTTACCTTGTATTTTCTAGCCAGCTAGGTTCCTGCGGGTAAATTAAACAAGAAATTAACTTGGATTACTTGGTCGTGATCCATCTAGCATGTATTTACCTCAATTCTGATATCTTCCCCCAAATTAAAACAACGTGTCACACGTCGAGAGGTACACGGTGCATCCTCTGATGTCCGCACATGCATGAAACTGAAGGACACAATTTATGTAGTGTCATGCACTTTCCTTCTTTGTTCCTAGTATATACTGCTCGTGTTTATTATGCAAGACGTCGTGATGATGTAGCCATGCACCTACTACCGTATGATGAAGAGATCGAGTTCGTTCCAATTAATCTTGCATTTAACGCGACCTCACAAGAATGACGTACTTATCTGCATTCTGTTACTTAGTTTTTTGTTTTATCAATGGTAGAAAAAGAATTCTGTTTGAGATTATATTACTCCATCATGGATCCGTTAATAAGAATTTGCGTCAGAACTTACCATGGGCTATAGTCAACTGAATGAATTTAGTTGCAACTAGCAAGAATCAGCCGAGATATAGCAACTTGTGTTTGACATTCGCCTTTTTTTAGACAGAACTCAACACTGATGTGACAGACTTGACTGGCTGCAACGTCAACCCTTTTCGCTCGAGTACAGCGACTTTTTTTTGAGCCAGAGCCCAGAGGCAAACGTTTGGCAATCGACATGCGTGTTGCCCATGAAATTTCCCATTTTACTATTTATTACGTGCTTGATTGTCACGTAATTAAGCATTCCAGTGGTCATCAAAATTGAACATCGCATGCAAGGTTTATAAATTTTCTGAACCCTTGAAGATGTTACTCTCTCCATCTCAAATTACAAGTCATTTCAAGAATCTTAAAAAGTCAAATTATTTCAAATCTGATCAAATTTATATGATAAGATAATAATATTTATTATACTAACTAAATTTCATTAGATTCTTTTATTAATTATATTTTCATAATATATCAATTTGATATCATAAATCTTTGTCAACTCTCCAAGATCCTGGAATGATTTATAATTTAGAATGGAGGAGTACATTTGTTCTAATAGCCTTTGCCTAGTAAACTCAGAGTCCTCTCCGTGTTATTGCCCTGCAAATTTCACCGACTATTCTTCGATCTCTTAGGTGCATTTATCATATCTAAGGGATCTTCAGCCACCGTTGGAAATAGCTGGCATGCAGCATGCCAGAAATCTATTGTAGCCTCAACGCGTCCGGAACATCTCCATAGAATTAAAATGGCATAGAATGTAATAAATCACCAGACCTTGTATCAAGCTTCTCGGACCCATTATATTGACTGCGAATTTTCCATGAATTTGGGATCAAGTTTGACTAATCTCCATAATAATAGAATCAAATCCGAAATCCTACTATAGTTATCTGGGCTCAATTCTCCCGAGACAAACTCTATTCTCTCTCGTAAGCCCACCAACTCGATCTCTCCCTCACTCTTCCCTAGTTGCAGTTGCAGCCTAGAAAGTCGGCTCCAACCTGCTTCGCCCAACATGAATCCACTGCTCACAGGCTGGGCCATCGTGGCCAGCTCGGCAGGCTGCCAACTGATGCCATGGGCCAGAGAGTATTTATTGCCTCCGTTTCGATCAAATTAGTGATATTTCCCCTCAAAAAAAAAGTTAATGATTTAGAGTTGCTCAAGAAAAAGAAGCAAATGATTTAGAAGATTCTAATTATTAGCCTCTTGTGTTATAGACTACGCCACGTTGGGAAACTTCTAGTAGCTGAGGCATGTGATGTTTCTAATACATGCCACGACATTGTTTATAAGTGAAATTTATATTTAACTTGCTGACAATATTTTTAGATAAAAATATATGGACATTCACAAGTTCATTCAAATTTTCTAACAAAATATAATGCACAAAAATAAAACAAATTTTCTATCACAGGTTTGGTTATAAAAATTACCGTTGCCACCGTACAAAGTTCAAGGCGCGCATGCCAGGTTTTCAAAGGGTCAAGAAATCAAGGGAGGGGGCAAAGATCCATATGCAAGATATTAAAAAGTCATCCTCTCATAATATCTAAATGGATTTAGGTTCTGAATCACCTGGAGAATAATTCAGAACCAAGTCATGTTCTCGCAGGAGATTCAGAAAAATGCTACATAGTGTAGGAGCCTAGGATGGTTTCCTATGAGCATCTCCAGCAGTCCCTCATTCCACATCCTCAATGAGCAAAAACTAAAATTTAAGGGATTTATAACCTCCAGCAGTTATCCAATCCTAACCCCAATGATAAAAACTTTTTCTCATCCGCCACAAAACTGACCCTCCACCACGCAAACAAAGGGGAACAACCCCCTCCCACAAATCTCTCCACATACCTGTTATTTTTTAGCACGCATGAAGTTTCCCAAAACCATCATCAAGGTGGATGAGCTAACGCCGTACGCCCCCACCAGGGATGCGTCCAATGTGGAGGGCTGCGGTGCTGGAGGAGCATTGAGAGGCATGAGCGTGATAATGGAGATGGGTGCCACTGGATCTGATGCCGACATGCACGTTGTAAGGTCGAGATGGCAGACTAGAGGGGGTGAATGGTCCTTTTTAAAACTAATCGCTCCGGCTAAACAATATAAGTGCGAAATTGAATTTATCGGCCTAGCCAAGACATCGCCGCTCTAACTATGACTCTAGATGCATCTTGTAAATGATCCTAAACAAGAAAGCAAGGTGTCAATCTAGCTAGTGTACAACTAAACAAGTGTAGCTTGCAAGGTCACACAAATCGAAGTAACTAGTACATTGGCAAATGGGAGTGTATCGATAGGGGACACCATGGGTTCCCTATAGACAAAGAATAACAGATGTGGACCCAAGCCACTGGACCCACCGCCTGACAAAGCAAGACACGAAGCAAAGACACATGGAGTTCTCTTTTTCCTAGATGGATTGTAATAGGAAAGTGACCGAAACTGTTAGCTTAGGACTCATTCCTATAATCTGACTAGGATACAAATTAAGAAACCGCAGCAGATCCTAGGACTATAAAGGGCTACCGTGGGTACCCCCTTAGGACAAGCGGTACACAAGTCATACACAAGCTGTAACAATCCCACGCAATACTCATCAATACAAGCAATAGGCTAACGTAGACTGGACGTAAAGGCTATTACTCGACTAAGGTCGAGGGCCCGAACCAGTATAAAATCGTCTTGTCTCATTCACCTTGTTGCTGCAACCCCCTAGTTCCATGATTCGCCGAAGCCCAAACAACTGTCCCGGGTACCCCCGAGATAGGCTATCGGTGGTAAAATATCGACAGAGTGCACCTATAATATTTTAATGAGTAAAAGGACAAAGTCAACCTAATTAAGCTCACTAGATGCTCAAGGACCAGGCTACACAAGTCAAACCCAAGAGATCAACTTTTCTTAAATGCACAAGCTATGTACAACAAGGTACTCTACTTCTAGCAACACAAGCAAGAAGATCATTAACAAGCTACATAAGCAAACTAATCACTAGAGCAACTACATAAGCTATGTATATGAAAGTAAAGAATGTAAATACTATCTTAAGATTGCAAACCATCGCGAAGTGTAGACACAAGTTGACATGGTGATTTTTACCGAGGTTCACTTGGTTGCCACCGAGCTGCGTCCTCTTGTGTCGATGAACATCTTGGTGGTTCCTCCGGTATTTGACTCTCCACGCCAAAGCCTCTCAAGTCAAGCCTCTGCAAAGGCACCGTGAGCAAACCACACACAAGTGCAGTAACTCAATGACATGAGCAATCCAATAGAGTTACTCTTCGTGATCCCTGTGGGGTGAGCACAATATAACCCTCACAAATCCTCCTTTGGAGCACCGCACAATCTTCCTTGCATGCTTCATGAAGTCCCTTGCCACTAGCTATTTAGGAGGTGGCAACCTCCAAGAATAACAAGCACACTAGCTTGCAACACAAACACCTAGTGCCACACGATGCAATCTCTCAATGCAACACACTAGTTTCGCTCTCTCACACTATTGAATGATCTCTACTAAGCATATGTGAGTTAGAGGGCTCTTCAAGCGCTCTCTAAGGTGGACACCAATTCCCCAAGGTGTTAAGCACCAGTCAAGGTCAGCCACCACTTCTATTTATAGCCCACATGGGCTAAAGAGCAATTACTCTCAAATTCAGGCGGCTAGAACCGAGATTCACAAGTGGTCAGGACCATAGCTGACCTCGGTCCTCGCCATTCCAGTAAGGTTCCAATAGCCTAAAACCCATCAAAACCACCCACAGTCTAGGCCACTGAAACGTCACTTCATGTTGCACCATGTGTCCTTGCCATCACCGTGCTTCAACAAGACTGATGAACCATTGTCCTGGCCATAAACAATGCATGGTCATGGACAAATAACACTCACTATGGTGGCCAGGATCAAGTAAACAACTGCTAGTCAGGACCATACTCTAACTTGGTCCTGGCCAGTCCAGCAAAGTCTTGGCAGGGCGAAATCGGTCAGGACCCAGTCCTGGCCAGCGGCCAGGACCAACCACGGTCCTGATAAAGAAACAACCATAACTCTTAGCCCTAAACTCCGATTTCAATGATCTTAGACTCTATGAAAAGCTTATTTAGAGTACTACACAACAAATATATCCTCTTGATCCCAAGCATTAAGGATCAAAGAAGCTTTCCAATCCAAGAACCATCACCTTCTCTTTGAGTTCTACTAAATTTCTTCTCCTTTCCAAATGTTCCAACACCACCAAATGTACATCACCATGTGTATGTGTGTTAGCAGTTTCACAATTATTTTCTAAATGATTTTCACTTAATCTTACCACACCACTCGATTCTAGCATGTCACAATGTTAGATCGCTCAAGTGACACTAGATAACCGATATGCAAACAAGTTTGCCCCTCTTGATAGTACAACCTATCAATTCTAAACCTAGTCATCAACTTCTCTACACATCTATGACAGGTGAAATGAAATGCCCTAGGATGTACCTTTGTCTTGTGCATTTCCATTTCATCTGTCTCCTCCAATGTGTTAATGCAACACATGCACCGACACTTTCTTCAAATGATATGATCCACACCATATCATCACATGACCTTCTTGGTCCATCGATCTTGACATTACTTGCTCTTTACCATTGCATCCGTCTATCGGTGCCAAGTCTTGCTCAAGCTTCACCATCTTATGATCTATCGCTTCAAAGCCTTGACTTGCCCTTCACACATACAACTGGTCCATCGAGCCAAGACTCAACTTGATCTTCTCCACCTTGGCCACATGACTCCATGTCATGTCTCATATGAAATGTGCTCCTTCAACATCACAGGTGTGAGCATTGGTACCTGTGGACTAAACCTTGTGTATCTCAACCAAAAACATATTGGTCCACCCTAAAGTTGTCACTTAATTATCAAAACGAAACAAGGACTTTTCACACGTAGAGGAGCCCACGCTCGTTGGAGTCTAGCATCCACATGAAGTAGCCTACTGCAAAGTTTGGTGTCCGCGCGGAGGAGGCCGCCGTGGAGTCTGACGTCCGTGCGTAAGAGAGAAAGCGGCGGCGGCGTTTGCGAGATAAAGAAATGGAGAGAGAGGGAGTGAGCGATGACTGCACGGGTAGAAGGAATGGAATGGAGGAAGAAGTTTTTCACTTACAAAAGGGACCCACCTATATTGGGGGTCAATTATTGTCTATATTTTGTAGGATGCCTCTTCAATAAGTCAAATAGTGCTATTGGGCTACCCCCATTCTCTTGATATTGGGAAAGATGTATTGGAGAACTGTTGGAGATGCTCTTAGGCCTAGACCTACTTTTAATAAATTCTAGTAGGGATACCCCCTCCTATTTAATCAAAAAAGATTCCCAGGCCTAGGCCTACTATTTTCATGCAATTCAACCCTCTAGCAAGCAGTCCGCTGAAACACTTCATATAAAAGGGCCAACATCAACTAGTGGGGTCCTTTTCATATCCGCATGGGTCCCCTTTTACGCATATGGCCAATAGCCGCGCCCATCATGTGCTCAATCTCCTCGGGTCGCTTTCCATCACCCACATGTGTCTCCATCATGTTGTAGGAGTAAGTATCCAATTCCTTTGCTCCAAGTTTTTTCAATAGTTGCAAACTTAGGGTTAGATCGATCAACTCGCTAGCTTTTTATGAAAAAGATGTTGGAATATTGTAGACAATGCTTACAGGTACATTTTGTGCAAGTCTTGCTAATCTAGAATTGAATAGATATGGAGATATTGATATTTATGTAATTCACAAGGTGTATTCCTGCTATTCATTCTTTGGCGAACATTCTATAGGTGCACCAAACTATTCACCAGAACACTGACCCCACAAATGTCCGCCAGGACATTTCTAGTGTTGATCTATCTAGGCTTAGCATTACTTAATGCCATTGTCTATTGTAGTACTTGTACTTCACTAATAGGTGTTCCATGATAGTATTACTTTCTTGTTTATGTGCTATCTTGTTAAATTCAACTCATTTTCACATTTTCTTCCTTTTTCCACTCTCACCATTTTTTATTGTCTTGTTTTGCAAAGCTACTCATGCGGTCCTTCATGCCTCAAGGGTGGGGCATTGAAGAAGAAGGCAAGGCTCGAAGTGTCTGTTAGCCATCATCCCACTAATCGTCCCACTAGAAAAAGGCTAATGTTACGTAATGCACAAGAGGTAATTTGTAGGAATCATGCAGGGAGCCTCCACACGTTCTCTCAAGGCAGGCAAAGGCACCAGGACGATGGTGAAGGCTTGGAGGGAGTAGCAGGGTGCTCCACACGTATTATGATAGCAAAGGTCACCAGGTCAAAGGCGAACCTGTGGATGCTGGTTTGAACCGATGAAGGCAATCCTTCGCCACTAGGAGAGGATTTTCCTATGGTGCACAGGTCCTAGAAGTAGATGGGTCTCTACTGTGTGCGAGGAAAGGCCCATGAAGCAAGGCGGTGGCAGAGGACACGACCCAAGATGCCCTCGAAGGCTTGCCTATGTACGAGAATATATCCTGAGAGTAAGCCCGTACTATTAGGTGGTACAGCTGTAAAAGAACTTCTCCATGTATAGTGATCTATAAATGAGGCTGAGTGAACCCCATGTAAAGATTGCTAAACCCTATTTATGAAACACTAATTTGGTGAGAACCATTTTGTCTCATTTGAGCTTGGCCTTCAGCCCTTGCCAGAGGCTCTTATCCTCCACCTCTTACTTATTGAGGATGGCTTCCAAACAAAGATGGTGATTGGTGAAGATGATGATGAGGGCAATGATGAGGAGTAGGAAGAGGAGGCAGTTGATGAGGAGGAAAAGCAGAGGCAATTGGTGAGGAAGAGGAGGAAGATGATGACGAGGGCCATTTTAAGTGTATTCTTATTTTTCAAGGAAATTAAAAAATACTTTAATCACAGTGGAGAAGCATCCGAATACCCATTGCACCCTCTCGGGACACTGCACCTCTTACTTTCACACCAAGACTCAGTGCAACCTGTTCTAGAACTTTGATAAGAGGCCAATTTATGACATACATTACAAGTTTGGACCGCCTTAATGAATGAGAGCTAAATAATTTGTTTTCATTAAAAATTGACCGTTTGGATCCAAATTCCAACAAAAGACATCTATATATCCCTTTACACTTTTACAGATCCTCTTTATGCCCCCGATAAGGCTGATTGATGAAGGAAATTAAAGAAAGAAACGATTCCAAGCTTAGTTTCGTGGTCTGAAATTTTATCAGATAACTGGAGTTGTGAGATTTCCTTTTAGTAGATTCAGCTAATCTGATTCAGCCAACCTTTTTATTAGACAACAGCTAGCTTAACCACCTTTTATCAGCTATACACGATTTGAATCTGCAATCTTCACTAGTCAATATATCATATGACCATGTCAATTTTTAGGCTTTGTTTCAGTATATACGTACTGTTAGGACCTAGGACCGCTGATGCACTCGAATTCTTTCATGAATGATGATCTGACGGGTCACACATGGTTCTGAGAAATCTTCCGTGTTAAAGAGAATTGTGGGGTGCTTTGTTTTCCTTTTTCATGTAGCATGGAACAGAAGGAGAGATAGGATGGCCATATGCATGCTAGCTATCCATCCTAGTGCTTGACTGACTTCTACGCTTTTTAGTGCTTTTCTGCAGTTGGTTGAATGACAATATAGTACCTTGCAAACAAGCTTTTCGATCTCTACACGCACGCCTGTCTCCTCGTTTTGTCAAGATTTTAGTTCATTTTCCTTGTCGATCATAAGAGATTGTTTAATTTCTAACCCTGCTGCGCATGTCACCATCCAACATGCCCTTAAGAGAAGGTAATATAGGCAGTGTGATATTGCATTGCGTTACCTCTATATATATGCTGAAGTGGATGGTTTGTACGAAGAGATAGCGAGATGCTAGCAGGGTTTACTTTTATAAGATATATATGTTAGAGAGTGGTGTTAGAAAGTAACTCTCGGCACGAGACTTGCTATACTTAGCTCCCTCATGGCCTATATGCAAACATTGTCTATCACAGTTCAATGCATTGAGAATTCCCCCAATTACTTTCTATCAATATAGATATATCCTAGATGACTGTGGACCGTCCATTTATTCCGATCCAGCGGTCACGATCATCTATTACCTCCTCCTAGGAGTTAATACTATTTATTAAATTTTTATTTTACAAAATAGGGTAAATAAGTATAGTTTTAAATATAAAAAAATTCTAGATTTGGTTGATGCATGCGTAATCTGTAAATGATATGTTAAATCTTTTTTTATTGTATATTTTTGTACTAGCTTGATATATTCTCATAATTTTGTACGTGACATAATTAGTGTGTCAGCGTTTGTACGTGTGCATGTTAGCATGTGCGTGGTTAGGTGTACGTGGTGTACGTGTCCATGCATGTTAGCGTGTGTGTGGCTAGGTACGTGTACCTGGTGTGTCCGTGCATATCAGCGTGTGTGTGTGGTTAGGTGTACGGGTGGTCATCGTGTGGGCTGAGTTCGCGGCTAGTTAGTGTAGGTGCATGTAACGTTTTATTGTTTGTAACTTTTGGATCCAAGAGATTCTTTTGATGCATGTCATGATCACAGCAAGCCACAATTCAGTAACATGTACGACTCAAGTCAAAGTTAATGTGACAAGCTTATTACACAAATTTTATGATTACAACGGACCTAAGTTAATTAACATGTCAAATTAAGAAAAAGGCCGATCAGTTTGGTCAACCTGTTGCCTGTTCGTTGTCTTCCCGTGACCCAAAGTTGCATCAATAGAAAAAAATTTCAACCCAAACAACCCTGCCGTGAGTAGAGGAACAGGATCCTACACGGCTCTCTTGATCAGGGAATCGGCGGCGCAGGATTTCCCCTCCAGTCATTAGCAGGATGCGAAGGGTATTTTTATTTTCTTAAGTTTATTAATTTTTATTTAGTAATTTATTAAATTATAAAAAATTAATGGTCTAGATCAATTTGAGATATTACCTTCTTATAGGTAAAAGATGTACCTGAGCATTGCCCTTTGCTTATTTCCTGCAGTGAGATTTTTCTTTGTGCAAATAGGTTAGAGACCGTAGGGTACATGATATTATCAGAGTGACATCACCTTTTGATAACTTCATGTTTGTATTAGGACTTATCTTCATTAGTTCATTTCCTAACGTGGCTGGCTAGGAATCAGCTCGTTGGGAGCAGAAACTAAGAGAAGATAATGTCGTCAAAAGCTTTCTAGTACGTCCATCATGTTCACCATCATATCAAGTAAAAGCTATACCTTTTGCAGCAATTTGTTTATTTCAGGTCTTGACTCTTGCATCTAGGCCTATATGCTCTGCAGTGTTGCACTCACAAATATCAATTATGAGTGTCGTACTCCACTCCACTCGTCTCGTGTTCAGAGATACCTTTTTTCCTGAGATCAGTGTATTTTTGAAATAAATTACGTGTTAGCTTTACTTTGTGACTTTTCATACTACAATGATTAGCCAAGAAGATTGAAAAAGGTGCTAAAAGAGAAACAGAGAAGCTAAGGAACTATCCAGAAAAAAAAAACAAAAAGGACAATCTTCCTTTTCACTCCTTCCTTGCAATTGCTCAGACTTCATGGCCCCTCTTTTGCTGATGAACCTGATGGCGGAGGATAAAAGAGAAACAGCACTACTATTTTTGTATGCACTACTTTCATTTTGTACATCGATGATGTATATGGAACTAGTTTTGAGGTAGGACACTTATTACCTATATTATACAAGTAGTTATCATTTTTGTTTGTTTAATATCTTATATTACTATATCCTATAGCATTTTTAACTGCCGGTTAAAATGTGTATATGAACTATTTTCGTTTTGTTGCTCATTGATGGATCTAACTTAATTATTCAGTTCGATCTTATAGATATACAGACAAATTGTCAATGAGAAGTAAGGGTAAATTAAGAGAGTATCTAATGTAAACAAGATTGAACAAACTATTAAAGTGTGTCATCAAGAACTCAAGGACACCACCGGAGTACTGGACCACTTAGATCCTCTCGTGCGCATTATCAGAGGGTCCGGGTCGCCCAACCTTCTGAGTAATTTCTTGTGAAGGTGACTTGTGTAACATAGTTCTTTCCATAAAAAAGCTCCATCCATCTTATTGCTTGACTGACTTGTATCTGTATGCTCGACACTTTCGGCAAAGCTCTAAAACGTAGTACGTTTTCCCCTTCTTACCATGCAGCGCGTGTGTGTCCTCGTAGCTTCAGCTCCACTATTGTTGGCGAATGGAATGCAGAAGTTAAAAGTAAAAGTGGATCCATCACTCCGGTGTAGCGTTGAATCATCTATATAGACAAGCCCCTTTGGCCATCCAGCACAAGAAACACGAACAAGTTGCTTTATTGCTTGGTTAGGGAGCTAGTAGCTAGCCGAAAGTGAGGGAGCTCTAGCTCAAGGGACGCAACCAAACAACTTGCACACAAATGGAAGACCAGCAAGGTGACAACAAATGTTTTTCCGCTGATCAGCTCAGTTCTGTTGTTTCAATTCCCAGTAGAACTGCAGTACTAACTAATTAACTACTAGTACTATGTATTTTAATAGCAAGCCAATTGTTATATCGATAATTATGAAATAATAGTCACACTGTCTCTCGTTGACTGATCTTCTGCAGAGCGGTCATCCCAGTCCCATGTCGTTGTGGTGGACATCCCGTCCCTGGTGCAAGCACTGGATCAGGATCTAGCTAGACACCGCCAACACGGGGGTTCTACACCGTGCACCCCGACCATCGGCATGGTGGCGGAACAGACCCGCAACGTGGATTCGCAGGAGTACGATCCGCATCATGTCTCCATCGGCCCCTACCACTGGAGGAGGAGCGCCAACCTCTGGAGGTACAACGACAAGATAGCAAGCCTCGACGCCATTCTTTCGGCGGCGACTCCGCCTGGTAAGAACGTGGAGGCGTACCTCGCCGAGCTAGCTGCCGACGAGGACCGTGCGAGGAGCTACTACGCCAACATTTTCGACGACATGACGAGCTGGGAGTTCCTGCGCATGCTGCTTCTCGACGCCTGCTACTTGCTCCACAGGCTCGTCAAGGACGGCGGCAACGGCCAGGAGATCGACAAGGTGCTGCGCGACGTGTTCTACCTCGTCGAGAACCAGATACCATACTTCATCGTCGACAAGGTCCACAAGCTAACCTTTTCAGGTGCCGCCAGGGATGTTGATCCTTTGAAGACCATCGCAGAGAAGCTCTCCAAGCATATCCTGCAGAAGCAGCAGCTCACGATGGCAAAGATCACCCCGCCGGCGGAGCCTGGCAACCTCCTGCACCTTGTGCACATGCACTTCAAGCCCGGCAGCGCTACAGAAATTATAAGTGTAACATCATCACCTTCCGGCGGCAAGCAGATCAAAGTAGGCAGGTGGCTCACGGCGATGGAGTACCACATCAGCGGCGTGAACTTGAAGGGCCGCCCTGTCGGCGACGGATTGGCGGAAGCCAGCTGCATCCTGGACGTGACGCTGGACAGCGGCGGCACCCTGGTGGTGCCCCACCTGAGGATCGTCAACGAGACCTGGCCTATCCTGCGCAACCTGGTGGCGCTAGATCAACAGAACCCCGGAGTCGTCGGGAGCCACGTCACGGCGTACTGCGTCTTCATGTCCCAGATGGCGTGCACCGCCGCCGACGTGCAGCTCCTGTCGAGGAGAGGGGTCATCGAGCACCACCTCGGGAACGACGGCGAGGTCGCCGCCCTATTCTCCGACCTCTGCAAGGGAGTCTTGTTTGACCCCGACGACGCCGGCGGAAACTATCTCGGTGCCACGTGGCAGGAGCTCGACAAGTGGTACCGGAGCCGCCCGCGACGGTGGATGGCGTTGCTGTGGCAGAAGTACTTGGCCAATCCGTGGCTTGCCGTCGGGGTCATGGCCGCGGCCCTCGGGCTCATTTCCACCCTCGTGCAAACAGTGTATACTGCTTTGAGCTACTATCGCTGAGCGCGGTGAAGTAAAAATCATAATGTTACTGCATGCGCCCTTTCCTTTTCCGTGGATATAACAATCCTTTTCTTTTATTGTGTTTGATCGATCACCGAGCTGGTTTTCTCTCTGTCTCACCGAAAGAAGCAAAGCGATTGATCATCATTTGAGAATAACGAAAACCTTTGCATGGCTATGAGAGAGGCGACGGTGAGGCGATGCCGCCGTCGAGCCCTACCCGCGGTGGAGTGGATGGTACGCGCCGGCGAAAAGTAGGAGATCGTACTCGGGGGACGACGCCAAGTCTCCTCATCCAGGTAGGTCCTCCTCTTGAGTTGTGGTTCGTCGGGGAGGGGGCGAGGGGGGAGGGGGAGGGGTCAACCACCAAACCACCATGGTGGGTCACCGGTGCTGATCCCCTTTCGGCTCCTCCTCTACTGTGGGTCGACATGGGGAAGCGGCGTTTCACGCTGGCGTTCCCTCCGTTTGCGCTATCGTCTAGGGATGGGAAGAGGAGCAATGGAGGAGGAGCGGCAGAACAGTCGCGAGATCAATCAGCAGAGGTAGAGGTATTAGAGATAGATCTAGAGGATTGGATGAACACGACTCAATTTCCATCTTCGAGTTATATGCAGCTAGAAATCCGTCAATGGCACTTGGCCTCCCTAAACACTCGCAAATTCCTGATCAGATCCGAGGGGACAGAATGAAACATTTGAGAGTTCCTCCAATTGTTGCTATTAACGATCGCTTGATTACTGTGGGGAAGATCCCGATCAGATTCTGTTGGCCTCAGTTGGAGCGAGAGGGTGAATCGAGAGTGAAATCGCCTAAGGAAATAAATGCCCAGTTGAAGCGTCTGCCATTGGAGCAGAGCTCGAAACAGGGCAGGTTGCAAGGGAGCGGGAAGAGAGGGTCAAAGAAGAAGTTAGTTGGGCTAGGGCCCAATTTGCACCATCCAGCCCAAAGCCCATCTCTGAAAGCTTTTTTTGCACATTCCTATATACCTCTGAAGCCTAAATGCACACCGCTAACGCGGCGTTGGGTCTGGGTCTTGCTCAAAGGACAGGAGAGGTATGGGAAGGGATGGTGCTAGACACAATGGGGGGAGAGATGGCAACCGGCTGTGGGATGGGAGAGGTGATCCCCATGATCAGCGGAGGATCTGGGATGGCCGTGACAGAGAGTTCTTTGAGCAAGAAGATGGCAATCGGTACAATCATCAGTACTACAGAGGACCCGATCAGGGGGATTACCAGGAGAGGAAGAGAGGGCTAGATGAAGATCTACACCTACACATCCAAGATAAGAAGAGAGGCCAGCTTGGCCGCGATCTCAAGCAAGGTCAGTCCTCAAGCGGGCAGATGAAGTGCTATAACTGCAACCAAACTGGCCACCACCACTCAGACTGTGAGAATGAGCCTTATTGCTATGCTTGCAAGAGTATAGGGCACAAATCTTATGATTGCCCTGAGAAGAAGTCTGCTCCAAGAAAGGAAGCAACAACTCTTGTAAAGATCATCAATTTGGGCAATCAAGGTAATGTTGCCCCTAACGCACCTAAATCTACTGGGAACAAGGGTCTGATGTTGTGTGGCTATGGGATACTAGATCAAACTTTTTATGCTCTTGATATACCTGAACCTAAACTAGATGGAAAATAGGATTCAGAGGGCCCAGTTAGAGCTATGGTGTCTGTGTTGGAAGGAAGGGGCACTAGACAAAGAATTAAAACAGAACAATAGTATCTGATGAATTCTGAGTGGGATTGGAATGTTAAGAGAATTTTAGGAAGTGAATTCCTAGTAGATGTCCCATCTATATCTATTCTACACATCCTGAAAAATATGCATAAGAGGACCTTTGTAACTTCAGACATTGTAGCTGTAATTGATAAGACTGATGTTGATCATGAAATTTTCCATGAGCTCCAATCTATTTGGGTCAAGGCTAGAGGTATTCCTGATTTTGCAAAAACTGAGTACGATGTGTTAGAGCTGGCAAGGTTGGTGGGGAAACCTGAAGCAGTACACAAACCCTCCCTAAAATGGAAGGGACTTCTGAGGTATACATCAACTAGAAAGGGAGAAGGATCACATGGTATTTTTTAAAAAATTAGAGCATTTCCTCCCAACAATCCTGATGATGATGATTTAGATGACTTAGATGATGAAATTACAGATGAGGAAGATCCTGAATCTCAAGAAGAGAGGTAGAATGAGATTGGAAAAATGGCTCCTAAAGATCAGAATAAATCTGCTGGAACTAGCTCTTTAAATCAATATGGGAAAGCTCATGGTCTGTCAGACATGTCACAAAATGAAGTAACTGATAGTGTGTGGGGAGTAGTGGAGAAGACAACTGATGAAGTTGGGAAAGCTCATGGTTTGCCTGACATGTCACAAAATGAAATAACTGGTAGTGTAGGGGGGTAGTGGAGAAGACACTTGATGAAGTTGGAGATCAATTGACTCTGGACACATCTACTGAGATGGAGAAACTCTTGGGTCAATCTGGAGAAGACATAGGAAGCGCCCTCAACATTATGGACGAATTGGGCGCAGGGCTGAATAGTGTGGAAGTAGATGTACCTGGGGCTAAAAATGAGGGTGAGAAAACTGCTCAAGATACTCATCAAGAAATTCCAAGCAAAGTGGCTGTCACCACCACTAGACAAAGCTCAAGGTTCCAAGGGAGGGAGGTGAATATCCAACTGAAGGCTATGGCCAACAAAGATGCTAAGAAAGGTATAACTCCATCCAGTAATGCTCCTTGTATGAATTCTATTCCTATTTATCCTATAGATGATATTGCTCTGGCTTGTGGGGTCTCTTTGGGGCCTGATGAACAAACTAGGCTAGCTAATATTTCTCTAATTCAAGCAAAAGAACAGGCTATTTCTCTGTTGGTGAAAGCAAAGCAAAAATTATAGGATGTTGATTCAGAAGATAGAGATACCACAATTGAATGTGTTGCAGAGGTATAGAATGCTATGTGTCCTTCTAGAATTTCTGGGGCTGCACACCCTGATAATAGGAATCTAGAGGTAGAAGAGTTATTAAGATGTGGGATGGAGGTCCCAGATAGAGATACTAGAACTGATGATAGAGATACTAGTAATGAGGATAGAGATACTAGAAGGGATGATAGAGATACTAGTCATGAGGCTACATCCCCTTCCCCCCCCCCATCCAAAAATCAAAATTCTATTTTGGAATGTTAGGGGTTTGGGGAATGCAGGTAGAAGAAAGTTATTGTTAGAGTTAATAAGTAAATATTCTTTTGATGGACTATGCCTACAGGAGACTATAAAATCCTTATTCAGACAAAGAGAATTAGATAAATTGGCTGGGAATAGAGATATGGCACGGTCATGGGTATCAAGTAATGGTCATTCTGGAGGGATGCTTATGGGCTTTGATAAAGAGACTGAGGTTACCATGGAGGATTCTGGGGAATTTTTCCAGAGTTGCTCCTTGAAAATGGTAGTAGATGGGTTTTCCTAGGAGCTAATCAATGTTTATGGTCCAGCCCATGATGAAAAAAGAGTAGAGTTCAGTTCTCCCAGTACTAGTAGGGGGTGATTTCAACATGGTGAGATCAATTAATGAGAAATCTTCTAGGAATGTAAATCACACTTTTGTGGAGGCTTTTAATGATATGATTAATACAGTGTCTCTAAGAGATTTACATAGATCAGGTAGTAGATTTACCTAGTCCAATAAGCAAAACCCACCCATCATGTGTGTTTTGGATAGAGTTCTAGCTTCTGGTGGCTGGAAGGATAAATTTGATCTATCCTCAGTTCTGACAGCCCCAAGAATAGGTTTAAACCATATTCCTTTGATTGTTGAGACTAGGGGAGAACAGGAACATCAATACTATTTTAGATTCAACACTCACTACCTAAATCAAGAAGGTTTTAGAGAGTGGGTCCAAGGGAAATGGCCCCTCAGGTTCAAGTCAAATGTTCTAGATCACTGGCACATAACCTCTAGCAAGATGAGAAGAGCTATTAAGGGCTGGGGGAGAAATATAGACAGTCAGACGAAGAAGGATAAAATAGAGATATTGAACAGGCTATAGGTCCTAGATGAATGGAATGAATCTAGGCCCTTGGCCCAGGTAAAATGGGCTAAGAGGTATAATCTCAATCATAATCTACAGAAGTTCTTGACTTATGAGAAATTACAATGGCAGAGGAGAGGAGAAAAATGGATACTGGCTGGGGACTCTAATTCTAGCTTCTTTCATAAATGTGCCAATGGGAGGAGAAGGAAAATAAAAATTGCAATGCTAGAAATTGATGGGCAAGAGGAAGTGAATCCCAACAATCTTAGAGTTCATATCACTGGATACTACAAAACACTTTTTGGCAGGCTGAGGTAGCTAATATACATTTAGAAGAAAATATATGGCCACCTGATCAACAGCTACAAGAGGTTGACAATTGCCTACTCACTTGTCCTTTCTCCTATGAGGAACTAGATCTGGTTATAAAGGAGATGAAAAGCAATACAGCCCCTGGTCCTGATGGTTTCTCTGTGGAGTTCTTTAAAGTATTCTGGCCACACCTGAGACCTATCATGAAGGAAATGCTAGATGACTTACATATAGGGAAGTTAGAGCTATGGAGGTTGAATTATAGTGTTATCATTTTGCTTCCTAAAATAAAACCTGCTATAAATGTGAAACAATTCAGACCAATCTACTTATTGAATGTGATTTATAAGATCATTACTAAAGTTTTGACTTCGAGATTGAATAAGGTGATAGATAAGGTGATCAGCCCCTTTCAAATAGCATTCATACCTGGGAGATATATTCTAGAAGGCATAGTGATTCTACAATAAGTGTTGCATGATCTAAAAATATCCAAAACCCCTTGAATCATCCTGAAGTTAGACTTTGAGAAGGCCTATGATAAGGTCAATTGGGACTTTTTAGAAGAGGTACTACGTAGAAATGGTTTTTTAGAGATATGGATCAAATGGATCAACCAAGTCATAAGAGGAGGAAGAGTGTGCATAGACACTAATGGTGAGAGAGGGGAGTACTTTAGGAGCTTCAAAGGTCTAAGACAAGGAGACCCCCTATCACCACTTCTGTTCATTCTGGTGGCTGATGTATTATCTGCTATGTTATCTAGAGCTAGTCAAGCTAGTGTGATCCAAGGGCTGATCCCTCAGCTGGTTGATGGGGGTTTAACACACCTTCATTATGCCGATGATATGGTGATTTTGTTAAGATATTCCCCTGAGAATTTGGGAAATGTGAGGAGAATTCTGGCATGTTACGAGGCCATGTAAGGCATGAGGATTAATTATGACAAAACAGAGATGTTCTCAGTTGGGCTTTCTAAAGAAGAACAACAGTTAGCTACCAATATTATGGATGTAGAGTTGGGTCCTTCCCTATGACATATCTTGGAATACCTATAAGCCATTTGAAAATCAAAAAGGCTCAATTGAGTTATGTGGAGGCAAAAACTGAAAAGAGATTAGGAACTTGGCAATGTGAGTACCTGTCATCAGTAGGGAAATCATTCTCATTGACTCATACTTATCTAGCATTCCTATGTACACTATGGGGGTGTATCAAATTTATGAGGGGAATATTCAGAGGCTAGATACAATAAGAGCTAGGTTCTTTTGGCAGGGATCCTCCAAAAAACAAAAATATCATAAGGTAAAGTGGGATACCTTGATCGAGCAGGCCAAAGATGTATGAAGGTATGGGTTTTCTTAACGTGGCAGTCATGAATGAATGCCTGTTAGTCAAATGGATTGATAAATTAGAGAGGTATGACAGCAGTCTGTGCTGCTCGATTCTGAGAAGGAAATACCTTGGAGATAAAAGTATTTTCCAGGTTAGGAATAACAAGGGGTCCCAATTCTGGAAATCTCTTTTGAACTTGAGGGAGAGCTATCAGAAAGGAAGAATGATCACAGTTAACTCTGGGCAACAAACCAGATTCTGGTTAGATTGCTGGTTAGACAAGTGTCCCCTGAAGATATCTTATCCAAATTTGTTCAACATAGTGGTGGACCCTAATATTTCTAAGGATAAATCTAGATTGGGAGGGGAGTGGCAGGTGTAATTTAGAAGACAACTAGAGGAGATCCAGTTACAAGAGTACTGGGAACACAAAGGAAGAATAGAAGGCTATGACTTCAATTTAGATAGAGATAAGGTGACTTGGATGTTGGAAAGTTCATACAAGTACACGGTTAAATCTCTGTATAATCTTTTCACAACTAGAGGTATGGTAGATAGAGATATACCGCTGACATGAAAATACACCATCCCACTTAAAGTTAAAAACTTCATTTGGATGGCGGCCCATGACAAAATAAAATATGGCATCCGACTTCAAAAGAAAAAGTGGTCTAGCTCTGAAAAGTGTCTGCTATTTGATGATTTTGAAACTTCAGACCACATCCTCTTCCAATGCCTAGTGGTTGTCTATCTCTGGGCCTTCTTTAGAGATTGCCTGGGATGGTCGATGTCACCAACAAGCTGCGAAGCTTTGTTTGTAGAGATATTGGACAGATGTAGAGGTTCCAAACAGATGGTAACATTACATGTGTGTGCAGGTGCTTTGTGGACGCTGTGGAAGGTTAGGAACGACCTGGTGTTCAATGGAAAGGTGGTGACTGCTCCTGCTACGCTCATTCACAAGACCATATCTCTAGTGAAGTCATGGAGCCCACTGCTAAAGCCCAAGATGAAGCCAGCGGCCGAAGAAATGCTCCACCTGCTATCATCCAGAGCTGATATGTGATCGAGTCTAGAAACATTTGCGCCAAGCTCAAAAGTATTTATATTCTTTGCATGCACCGTCTTGCTTCCAAGAATTGTAATAAGATGCAAATAGTGGAGTCGGTTTAGTAGTGGAGTTATCATTTCCTGTTAAGCCGTAGTTTTCCTAGAGCTATATCTAGAGGTCTTTTGCTTTGTTTTGTAAAGCTGGTGTCCCCAGCAAAACTGCTACCTTGTTACGCTTTCTTTATAAAGCCAAGCAATGCCTTTAGTCTAAAAAAATCGATCCCAAGCTGGATTCGTGTGACCTAGAGTTGTGAGATAATCCTAGCTCATTTTAGCTCCTGTTAACTGTTCATATTTTCTGGCTTATTAGGGAATAAGTTGGGCTCGGTATTAATTGAATCGAGTGTGTCTCTCAGTCTCTAAACAACCCTGATGCTTGTTGTGTTCATGCGGAGGTGCTCTTTTTCTTTCGGACGTTGGTTGGAGTGGTGGCCATTGCTCAGGTCTAAGTCATGGGATGGCACAGCTAAGTAGGATAGTGTGGTGGTCACAGCGTTGTGGCTGATTGTGGCTACAATCTCGTCTCCGGATTAACCAAAATCAAACTTGGGCGACAACGCCTTTCGCTAACATCTAGTGATCTAGTGAGATTCCAAGTGTGGTGTGCGAAGAGTGAGAGTGAGGGCAAAAGGTGAGAGCTGGACGTCATGATATTGCAAGCAAATATCGGAGATTGCTTTTTTAAAGAGGGGCATGAGAGAAACTCAATTGCCAAAATCAAACCAGAGTGACCGCAAAGACGCCAAGAGATCTACCGAGATTCCAAGTCCAAAATCAAACTAAAGCAACGACGAGGACACTCTCTAGTTGATCCAATGTTCAGATGGCTATGGAAGACAGCATGTCAAGGAAACACAAGATTTTTTTTTTGGTTAATTCTAAGAGATCAACTAAGCACAAGAAACATGATGATTAGAAGGGTATGTTTCCTAGAAAACTATCATTGCGTTCTTTGTCAGCAATCAGTGGAAGAAACAGTGATGCATCTGTTGTTTCATTGTCCTTTCTCGAAAGACTGTTGGGGCATTTTGAACTTTCAGATTAATGATCAGCGCTCTATCTCGATCCCAAAGTTTTAATGAATGGAAAACTCTGTATCAATTGGAGTTTGCTCTGGACATTTTCATTATTTCCTGTTGGGGAATTTGGATGGTGAGAAACGATCTTATTTTCAGAAACATGAACCCGAGAGTGCAACAAAACAAGAGATGTGTAACTGAAGAGGACTCTTTCCTTCTGCTGAGAATAAAAGCTAGGCTATACTCATCCTTAGATTTAAGAATAAACTCCACTCTGTAATCTCTTGGATTTTCTTTTCTTTCTCTGGCTTTGTTTGTTTTGTTTTGTTTCGTTGGGCTGATGATTTGTATAATTATAAACGCTCTGTACAATCTTTTCTTTATTAATGCAATCACAGTAGGAGCATCTGGCGCCTCCTGGTCCTTCAGAGAAAAAAAAATCCAAAATCAAGCTAGAGCAACGACGAGGACGCTAAGATAGTCGGACTCCAAATACGACGTGCAGGACGAAGTGATGAAATTGCTGGCGAATATTGGAGACTTCCTTCTTCAAAGAGATGGGGGTGAGGGGAGCCGAAGTGCCTGGGGAACATCGCCAGGCTTATTATTGTCTTAAACTTTAATTATAAGTTATAGCATCTAAACTCACACGGCAACTCACACCATATGTACGCACCCTAACACACTCACCCCCATGAAAGTTAGACCTACATCCTATATCTAAGGTTAAAAAAACACGACTGAAATAGTGATGGCATATCCATATGAGGCACATGGAAACCTAAAAATATGGGGAATTAAATCCCAGTGAGAAAACACAGTCGATCTGGAACTGTGGCGGCTGGCACACTGCGAAAGCAAGCCAACCGAGTCTGATATGTGCTTGTATAAGTTCCCTGTAATTGAAACAAAGCAGCAACCTCCTCCTTACAAGCAGCATGTGAATATTAGCTCTGCTAAGTTCCATAGACCACCTAAATTCTGCTCACCGCAGGTCGATGAGCTAAAGATTTATGCCAAACAGTCGATCCAACAACAGATGAACACGACCAAGATACCAAATTTTCCAAAGGATTAGTGTTTCACTTCAAAGCTTAGTCTGAATTTACTGAAGACCATTCTTAGGTCCATACAATATGTACAGCTAGTTACATAAAACCATAACCAGTATCAATTATCTGGAGTGCATACTGGAATTCAGCTGGGCATCATCTTTATTTACACCATCCAGACATGCAACGCTGTTAGAAGTTATCAAGTTAAAAACAATAACAGATCTGCGAATTGACAATTTCTGGATAGAAAAACAGAGCTACACAAGTTTAGACTTTAACCTGTCAGGCCCAGTTCTTCTGCTTGGACCTGAGCTGCATCAGTTTGTCCTTCCATGATGCTGTTCAAGTCAACACATATGTCAATGAACCTTCCATAGAAGTACCACATCTAGTAACTAATGATAATTATTCTTCAAGATCAATGTGTTTCTTCTCATCACATAAGGTGATGCACATTACTCTTGTTTTGTTCCTTTGCAGAACATGGTTGCAAAGTAAAAGAGATGTAATGTTTGTTCAGCACTCAAGACAGTTTTGAAAATAAAACACTGGGTGGAGTCATTGTCAGATGCTCAATCTGGAGTCCTGGATGAATTGAATGAATACACAAGAAGAATGTATCATTACCAGCATCCTTGTATCTCTCTTCAACGGCTGCAATGAGCATGTTCCTCACCAATCCAAACTCTTGAGCCTCCACACATGGCTGTCCATCAGGTCTGACAAAAATGCAAGTGTAAGAAAAATTAACATACAGATTCATAGATTCATTAGATTGGATTCTGAATCTTAAATGCACAGAACCACTTTGTTGGGTATATCAGTGAAAGGTAAATTGGAATAGTTGTAATCAAAATAAAAGAAAGGTTTTCTTCTGGTAGCTTATGAAAGACAGGCTTAGCACTAGAAATTTGTTACGAAGGAAAAACAAGGCTCTCGATGATTATATTTGTGCTATCGCCTTGGAACTGAAGAGACACTTCTGCATCTCTTTCTTGACTACCCATTTGCATTGTACTGTTGGGCCACTTTGGGTTTAGACATTCAAGACTTCTGCAATCCTTTTCAAATAATCACCAACTTCAGAAATCAGTTAGCTATTCCTTTCTCTATGGAGATTATTATTTCTATGTGAATGATGTAATTTTCAGAAATATTCAGCCAATGCCAGAAGACATTTCAAGACTGATTTTACTCAAGTTATCCTTCAAGCAAAGAAGAGATATGAACCACATATAAGTCAATGGCTAGAAGCTTATGTGTAATAGGTTTAATCTTCTTTGTAACCTTCTTTTGTTTCATGATTCTTTGTTGTGAACTCTTTACTGTTATAATAAAAGCACAGTGGGAGCTGGCACCCTCCTGTTTTCCTCAAAAAAGAGAGAGGGGGGGGGGTGAAAGGTCTGAGGAACATATTGATTCATCAGTTGGGGGCAATAAGTTGCAGGGCAGATAACAAGGTAGAAGCAATAAGTTGCAGAGCAGATAAACAATTGGGGCCAGATCAACAAAAGATATTAAAAAGAAATACTACAATTACTGTATAATTCTTATTTGCCTTCTACAATACCTGTCAAGCTCTGTAAATAATAACCCTTCTGATAGGCCAGCTGCTACTGCCATTCTTGCTGGCTCGACTGGTCTGATGCCATCACTGTATGCAAGACTTCTATGGACTTGTACAGGAACCTGTTCTTGCCAAGTGAAACAAGAATGACATAAATATGGAGAATAGAAAAGTTTCATATATATGCATGACAAATGAACCCACACTACCATCAAATGTTTCTCAAGATTAAAGTAAAACACAAATAAACAAGAAATGTGCACACATTTACATGTCAGTTTGGAGGATTAAGTAAACATGTGATCATGTTTACCAATCTTGCATGTTTCTTGACATCATTAACTATCTGGTGCACTTGTGACTTGTGAGTGTGGAGTAGGATTGTTTTTCGTTTTGAAAAGTAAAAAGCGAAAATATTTTCAGAAGCATAACCTGAATAGAGAAATCTCAAAGGAGAACAATGTCAACAAAGAAAAGGGTAGCAAAGAGAAAGAGTAGCTAATGATAAAATAAGAGAACTACTCCCCACATATGAGCATTTACTGAAACCTTCAATAAGAATAACAAAAATCATTGTACCAAAAGATATAGCATGTAGCAAGGACATCGACAGCAAATACCTTGCAACGAACAGCAATGTTTATGGCATCTGAAGGCCGAAGATCGAAGGTGATACTGTCTTTAGGATCATCAATCTGCAGTGCAGGAGGTTTCTACTTTAGAATGTTAAGGTTATAGTGTACCCACTGAAAATGCATTAATTTGTCTTACAGATTAGACAACTAGATTTGTACCTTTGTTAGATAAAGTTCAGCACAGTAGGCTTCTTGAATTCTTTTGTTTACCCGAACAAGTTTTACCTGAACCCAAAACAACAATCGTGATAAGAGGAATAAGAAGATGAATTAAGTTAAATTCTCCTCGACCAGGTAAGCATAACTGCTACAAATGCTTACAGCTTAAGGTTACCTCATAACCCATTTTATCAATCATTTCCTTGACAACTTGATATATTGTCGGCCGTGCCTATTACAGAAAGGTATTATATAGACTACATCAAGCAGAATGGACAGTACAAAGCAGTAGTATTAATAACAATAGAAGGTATTACAATGTGGACATTACGAATAGCTGCCATCAGAAGTACGCTTGGCATCTCCACTGAGAAAATTGAGGAGGTAGACATGCATTAATGTTAATGAAACATTCCTAATTTCGAATTACCAAATCAAACTAAAAGATTTACGTACAAACAATGATTGGAAGCAAAGTTTCGCTTCCATCTTCAATCCTCAAAACAATAGCAGGTTGGGGTGCACTCTCTGGAATATTTCTCCCTTGAGAATTGTTATGGACACAACGCAAGTTTTTCCCATCTCGCATCTTTATCACATATCCTTCTGATCCACTTCTCACCTCAACTGGAAGAGAAAAAAACAAATTTTTACCTTTGGACCAGGTACTGGAGACGCACCAAAATACTACTGGTAACTAATTAGTAAATTGACTATCAAATATTCAAATTGTTTGTTATTTTATCGATATAATTCAATTTGCATCGAGTAGAAACATGATTTTGATTCAAATTGTCAACCTGCAACATGCATATTAAAGCTACTAAGGTATGTTACCAATGATGATATAATACACAAATAGCTTACAACAGAGGCACAATATCAGTACAGTTACAAAATAACTTGCAAAGCTGAAATGGAAAGCATTCAGATTTTTCATTCGTATAGTAAGATACTTGTGATAAACGAGCAGAACATAGAAAGTCAGACAACTGATCACATAGCAAAATTAAGTCCACAATAGCAAATAAATAAAGCCTAAGTAAAACTTGAATGTAGCACGGCATTCTCCCTATAAAAGCAAACCACCTTGTGTGAATAATTACCTGCTTCTAGCACAGTAGAATTAACATAATCTTCATCACTCTCGCTAAAGTTTCCAGCCATGTATCCATTGCCATCAGAAGACGAGCTGAAGCTACAGCATGGACCTATGCTCTTCGTAGATGGCTGGGAGATGGGAGAAATGAATCTTGAAATGTTCCTGAATTTTGAGATGGCACCAAACAATGCAGTCCCAAGCTGCCCGGATTTGGTCAGGGAGTTGTTGACCAGCGCAGCAGCCGGCGGTTTGGCTTGCATTGCAGGACGGCATAGAACAGGCCCCTCCATCGCCATCAGTCAACCTACGTGGCAAAAATGGAACCAATAAAAAAATATCCGTCACGGTGTACCCGGATAATGCTGCCGAGAAACAATCAAGTGACCTATAGCAGCGGAAAAGTCAGAAAATGATTATCAGTTTTCAATTTCATGACGCTGACATATCAACCTAGAGTTTGGATTCAGAAACAAGCTGGGTACAACCCTTGATCCATAATTGAGTGCTGAAGCTTATTTTGTATCTCAACCCCCGAAACGTAGCGTCTGATGCCTAAACATTTCTGCGCCGAATCAAGAACCTAAACCTGACAGCTTCGCATATCATTGATCGTTCCCCCTATACCAAATTACTGATCCCTTCCCTTGATTCGCACACTATTTTGCAAGTCCATCAGTGCCGATGTAAAAAATTAACACACATAACTGAACATTCGATTGCGCTGAACGCCAAAGAGAAGACAGACATCCCCAAGTTCGCGCCACGTCATCCTCATGACGACAGTTATCGAGGAAGGAATCAACGGAAGAACAGGTGCAACAACAATCATGCCCGCATCCCCCTTGCGCACACGCACCATCCCCAAACATTACAAAGCGGGCAGAGACTAAGCAAGAAGCCAAATCGAAGCTCCGCATCGAACAAGAAACACTCACCCGCAGGTAAAACCAAATCTCCTTACACGAATATGAGCAAGCCGTCGCTGCTCCAATAAGCGAGGGAGGAGGAAAAAGAGAAGAAACAAAAGAGTCCACGAAATGGGAAAAGAATCCGGAGCGAGTGAAAAGGAGCCGAAAGAATCGGATCGGCAAGCCGCGTCAAGAACAAGCCTGATTTGGAAAACGGACCAGGGAGGGAGGGGTCGGTCGGCTTTACCAGCAGCAATGGCCGCCGCTCGCTCCTTGGAACCGTAGAAGCAGAGCACGAGCGCAGCTTGAGAAGAGGAAGGAGGAGACCGCAGTGGAGGATTATTGTTGGCTTGTTTGTGTTTGGGTGGAAAAAGGAATAGAAAAATGGTGGGGCTTACCTTTCGCTTTATCTGGAAGAGAGCAGAATCATTGAAGCGGTGGGCGAACGCCGGCGAGCAACTGGTCTCTCCGGCGCAAATTACTATTTTGCCCTCTATGCCTTGTTGCCTCAGTCTTCGCTACACATGTATTCGTTCGGCGCCGTGGCCACCTAGCATCGCGCATAAATCAGCATGAGTCGTTGTAGAGTAATTTGTATATATACGTAATAACATAGATGGGACAATCTTTCTGCTGTATTTGTATAACCTGGAGCCTGGAGGAGGTGCCGTGGAATTGTGGAACTGGAAACCGCGGACAGAACAGAGTGGGGGGCGGTGCGGGCAGAGCGATCCGCGGACACAGGGACGGACGCGTGTGAAGGACTGGCACGCCCCGCACCCCATTGCAGTGGATGTGGATTGGATTGGATGAGGCTAGTGTGGTTCCCCTTCCATTCCAGCGCCACCCATCCTTCTCTCTCTCTTTCTTTCTTCTCTCTCTCTTTCTTTCTTTCTCCCCACACCGCACCGCACCGCACCGCACTTGCTCCTGTTTTTGATATTTTTTTTTCCTTCCCTCCCACTCCCACGCCTGTGCCGTTTCTTTCTTTGAAGTCAATCGCCAGTGTCTGATGGCAGACTGATCAGGTCCAGTGTTTGTCCATGCTAGCGACAATTTTTTTTTTCGCGGGCTAAGCTAGCGACATGGAAGGCACCAGAGAGAACAGTGTACATCTCGTTTTTATGGCAAGACGAGGACATGGATTAATCCATAGATAAATCTAACTAAAAATAGCTTAAATTTTTAAATACTCCCTCCGTTTTACAAATAATCGCATTTACACTTCCTATTTAACCGACAAATAATAAAATAAATAAATTATTATAAAGTGTCTATAATAATAAAATAAGTCATAATAAAATAAATAATATTTATTAAAACTTTTTAAATAAGACGAACGGTCAAACAAGAAGTGTAAAAGTTAAAATGTGCGATTTTTTGTGAGACGCAGGAGTAGACTATTACAAACTTCGAAATTTTATATAGTTTCATTCATTATCCGACACAGGAGTATACTCGGTAACTCTAAAGCCCAAACCGAAAAAGAAAGACTAAATTTAACTTACTGTCTTTGAATTTGTTCTAAGTTCTTATCCAGCTCGGCATTTTTAAATTAAATATTTAACTTTAAAAGCTTGTCCTATGTTTTTATCTTAGTCTAGGTATTTTTAAATTTCTCATTTAGCTCCCTAAATTTATCCTAGGCTCTCATACATACCTCGACTAATTTAAATTGCACACTTAGGTCCCTAAAGTTGTAGGTCCATCCACGCATGCACTATCATCCGCAGCTTCACCAGATTGCACACCGGCTTTGCTCGACCTCCTACCCCGCCCATACCTATATTGCTTCTTCAGTGCCATGCCGCACCCATGTTGCCACGCTAGGCCATGCCATTGACCGCCGCACTACCATGCCACGTGCTCCATTCTCCCTACTACAGTAAAACGATGACCCTAGCATTGTCAAGGGAGGTAAGGAATGCTAGGAGCTAGTGTGAGAAACTAATGTTGTTGGTTTGGTCGTTTCTGGTTGGCTGATTCTGATTGATGCAGATTTGTTGTGAGAAAAATATTGTTAAATTACTGGTTGTAAGCATCGATAAAACCAAACGAATAAGGCGTAAGTGTGAAGAGGTGGTGATAATGAGTATGAACTCCTTCTCAGCGAGAAAGGAGTGTGGTGGTGGAGGTGGTGGTACTGAATGCAATTGCTGTGAGGCAGGGGCCGATGCCACAATTAGGTGGAACACAAGTGAGTCAAATAGAATCGAGGAGGGAGTTAGATGTGTATATTTAAAGTAATAGGACTAGGATGTGAACTTGGGAAAGATAGGGAGCTATTTTGTATAATTCTAGACAACTTGAGATAAGCTTATGAGCAATTTAAAAGTTAGATAAGAATTTGGAATAAATTTATGGGGTTGAATGTGTAATTTAAATGTACCAGTACATAAATGAGAACTTGGCACAAGTTCAAAAACTGCTGCGTGCAACTTTAGACTGAATGTAATTTCGTTGTCACCGTTCAAGCTTGCTGCTTGCGTGGATCGTTCAGTACCGATCTTGCGAGCGGCTAAAGTTATCGTTCTTTTAAAGAGCGATGCGATGTCGGGTTCATCATTGATATTGGAGCGATGCGGGGGCGCCACGCGCCACGTTGGCACCTATGCATGGTCTATCAATGCAGCTGTCAATTATTTTATTGTCGACACCGAACTGTTAGGAGTGTTAGTATATGTGTCAGATTTGTTTCTTTCTATTCTATATTCTTGTTTTTCCCGATGAATTTACGGTATGAAATGAAAGGGCCTTTTTCGTACAGAAACAAAAACTTAAAAAAAGTTAATATGACCATAACTCCGTGTGTTTGCACCAAAAAAATATGGATATGCCCTTTTCAAAAAAAAAATATGGATACAAGTACTCCCTATAAACACATTTTGTGTGAGCAACGGCTTTTAAACTAACGGAATGGCTTGAGACACGGTTTTGGGATTAAGTCGTGTAGGTATAGACAACTGTGATTAGTTGAATTTTGATCAAAAAAAATCTGAAAGTGCATATGCTTTCTTTGTGAATACATCCGAATGACTGGGTCAACATATATGAATCGGAACAAATAACACTTCTAAATTTCGAGCTAAATTAATTGAAAAAAGCATGACCACTTGCATTAAGTCAAACACTTAGGACTAATTTGGCAGAGCTTTACTTGTTGATATTTCGATGAAGTGATTTTGGTGGGCAGAATCAGGGCGATTGATTCACAGATGATTCTTATGCAATTCAACAGGGAACATCACGGCGTGGTGTAGAGCTGAGTTTTATTTAGCTCCCAACTTGTAGGCCAAATGAAAAAGTGATTCTCATTAACTTGCCGCTATAACCTAGTTGCATTTTAGTTTAGTAAAATCCACAAAAACTTGCTCATAAATATGTATAGATAAGTTGGACTACAAAGAGCTCGATCGATTGAGCTACAATGAATTAGTAGTTAGTTGGACCCCCTTCACTCGTGGTTCAATCTACAAGTCTATAATATATCGAGTACTGAAAAATTCTTATATTGCACTTGCACAAAAAATCTGGAACCTTTTGATAACAAAAAGAACACAAAAATGTTAGTATTAGTACCCTGGTTGAACTTGTACGGCTGGTTAACATTGCTGAAACAGATCAATTTGGAGACCGGAAAAAGACTCCCTCGTGGTCCACAGCCTGATCTGCCCCCTAGCGCCGCTGGAGTGTTTGGAAAATATCTGGGAACACGGAGTAAGTGGACCGGTCGCCGGTCACATCATTCGCCATTTGAAGAAGTTTTATTGGCCTTGTTTAGTTTATTAAATTTGAAACTAAATTCTACTATGTAAAGAAAAAATTTTTATTATATTAAAATACCGACATATGTATAGAATATTAAATATAGATAAAATTAAAAATTAATTATATAGTTTAATTGTACTTTATAAAACAAACGTTTTGAATCTAATTAATTAATATTTAAAAAATTTTATAAATACAAATAAAATACTACAGTGACAACGTCAATTCTGGCCAACTAAACTAAGGCCATCGTCATTGCGTCGCTATTGGACGAGGGAAGAGGGAGCTTGGGGCGACAGGAACGGGAGCGTCGGCTGGGACCGGACCACCGCGGCGCAGCGAGGGCAGTTCCAACGGTAGACATAAGTGCGAAGTCCAAGACAACAATATCAGCAAAATCGATCTATAGAAATCATCCCCTGACCCTATAATGGTACAAAGTCTAAGACAATAACCGTTTCTTCATGTAATAAATACTAGGTTTATTTTATTCTCTCTCCGCTGCTCTCTCTCTTCCTTATCCCTTCCTCCCCTCCCCGTTTCCTCCTCTCCGCGAGCGTGGCCGAACGGGCCGAGCTGGGCGCCGTCGGAGCGGCCAACGCGAGTGGGGCGACGCAGCTGAGCGAGGCGGGCCCGAGCAGGAGCGGGTGAGCACGCGGGCGGCTGCCAGCGAGCGCGGAGCCGGCGAGCACGACCGAGCAGCGCGGACGAGCACTTGCGGCGCTCCTGTGCACTCCGCCGGCCGGCGAGCACATGCGGCGGCGCGGAGACACTCCGGCGGCCTACCAGCGGGTGAACTACCGCGGCGGACGGCGAACGCCCAGCGCGAGCGTGGCGGGCGTTCGCGACGGCAGGGCCAGCAGGCGCGACGCGCAGCGGTCGGGCGAGGTCGCGCGGCGGACGACGGCAAGCCCTCGCGGCGGACAGCGAGCGGTGGGGGCCGGCAAGCGCGCGGCGTGGAAGGCTGCGTGCTCGCGTTCATCGCCGTGGAGCTCGGCCTCAACCGGAGCTAGCGAGCGCGCGCGGCCAGCGAGTGGCGGTGGGCGCTGCCAGCGAACGCGCGGCGGCGGGCGGCGGGCACGGCCGCTGTTGGCGAGCAGGTTGGGCGCGGGGCGGTCGGAAACCGAGCTCGCGGCGGGCGCGACCGCGGTGTGCACGAGCAGGGCGGGCGCGGGGCGGCCGGCAACCGAGCTCGCGGCGCCGGCGGGCGAGCGGGGCGGCCGACTCGCGACGGCGGAGTCGCGGGCGGGCGCTGCGGCGACGGGCGAGCTCATCAATGCTATCGAAACGACTCGTGTCTCCCCATCGGCGTTTTCGTCGTTTCTAACTGCATCGTTGCGAGCGTAGACTCGGTTTCGCCTGTACGAAACCGTTTCTTCAAAAATTCTTCTCTTTCTTCATTGATTACGGTGCCACGTCGGATTTTCTTAAATGCGGATGCCTCTTAAATACGGATGGAAACCGCCTCTTAAATGCCGTTGGGACTGCCCTCAGTTGCGCAAGGCGCTGCTGCTTTATCGGTGACGGTGTGCGGATTGCGCAAGGAAGTGAGAAGGCAGCAGGCAGGCGGCAGCCGGCGGCCTTTGGAGCGCCGGCCGCGCTGGCAGTCCTTATCAACGGAGTGGTGAGTGGGCGGCGGCGCGGGGATACCGAGATCGTGAACCCAGGCCAGGATCAAGGCAAATGCGAATCCTGCTTCCTGGGCTGCCACATCAGTGGGCCAATCGAATGGAAATAGGAAAGGATGTCTCCGTTGGCCCAAAAAGCCCATGCACAGCTATTTAATGTCTCTTTTACGACCCAAGGTAGCCCACAATTAATCTTAGTTGTACGCCTGTCCATTTATTGCTAGAAAAAGTCTATGTTATAGTTCATTTTTTTCTTCCTAAACTTCAAAATCGGGAAAAATGCGTGCCTTAGTTTTAAAACGATCATTTGTTTAGAATAACATAGACAAACACAATACGTACGCACACTTCCTCCTATGAACACACGTACACAAACCCTACGCCTATGTGCAACTCCGAAGGACTGAGCACCCAACAGATTTGGGGATTTTCGAAGTCAACTCTGGAGCCTCGTCGACGGGAACGTTGGTTACCATTTAACGTATAACACAGGAAAATCTTTAGGAAAATCCCAGAAAAAGGTGCGAGCATCAGGATTTGAAACCTGGTGGGTAGCGTCCCACTTGATCATCTTACTTCATTGGTCTGGTTAAAAGCAGTTTTGAAGGTGTTTTTTTTATCATATTTTTTAATTTATTTTGGCTATTTTTTAGAAAAATATAGTAAATCAATCATAAAATAGAAAATCGATTTTGTTAGACTCCACGTGAGTAGATCATCATAGTGAATATATAAATGTTATTCTTTAGTACGAAGTTTTTGTTATAGCTTTAGATTTACGATTTTATGTAATCAATTAATTAATTAGAATAATACATAGCTACAATTTCTATGGTCTAGTTCTGGTGAAATTTTTTGGTGGAATAATTATTATTACTTGACTTTACTAAAAAATTCATACACATTGAATCATGTATAACTTGGTCACAGATTTATTTAGATTTATGCTTGTTAAACTAAATAAATATATAGCTAAGTTATACCTTATCCAATTGCGCTCTTATTTTGCACACATATCTTAACTCTATAAAGATAAATCTCATTAACATATTTTTCTAGCATCTTCTTAAGCCACGTCATCATCCACTTCCTTCCAGCCATGCATGGTTCTCCTCCTGAGCTACAGCTCGTGTTGGCCACGAACATCTGATGCAATCAATTCTATTGGACCACTAGTTACGCATTGCAACCGGATGTCCATTGGGCTTCTTAGCCTCTTTGGCTTCTTAAATACTCCCTCTATACCAAAATATATGTCGTCTTCGGTTTTTTATCAGAAATTTGACTCGATTTGTATAAAGTACATATAATATTTATATCTCCAAATAAATTTAGTAAAAGACTAGATTCAAAGATCTTTTCAATGATACTAATTATGTTTTATAAATATTAATATTTTTTAATATAAAATTATCGGCAGCTGTTTTTTGAGAAGCGCAAGCGATAAATATTTTGAAACAGAGGGAGTATATACTATTGTCGAAGCGTTGCCTCCCATAGTCCCATACATTTAATCTCTCCATTGGTCGAGGTCGAGTTCCTTTTTGATGCCAACTTCAGTTTGCCTTTTAATTTCGGCGGTGAGAGATCATCACCATGACGCCATGCAATGTAGAAAATCAAGGCTTGAGATGGAGCAGCTGTCGTAGCCTAAGATTGCTCTGGTACCAAGCTGATCATTGTGTTTAATCTACATCGATTGTATCTTGCAGTCCACTGTATATAGCACATCAGTACTAAGGTAAATCTCTTCTTATTTTAATTAAATTTATTCTCTGTGCAATCAAATTTTTTTATTGAAATACCCGTAGCAAGGTATGAGGAATGCTACTAGTCCTTAGGAATTTGTATGTCGCATTGGCCCCTTAGAGGTTAGGCAACCGGGCCCTATGTGTGATGTGTCTTGTTTTTGCTAGGTTAACTCATGTAATAATTAATATACTCCATGTACATTATGTGGAATCAAATTGTTTGGACAGAATAATGTAATGATTGATACACTCTATGTACATGTGAAACCATATTATTTGGATAAAATAAGTTCATAAAATGTTGTTTTCTTTTCCACTTGAGTGACATGGTTGATGGTTTTATCATCAGATACAATCGGAATAGCATCATCTCTATAATTACCTCTAGAGCATATTCTTAATAGTGACATTCTCCACGCCCAAAATATGTAGTGGGGTGCCTTAATTCAGGGACATCTCCTAGGTGACTAGCAGCTCAAGTCATTGGTCTTTTTTTTTATAAAATCACAGGTCTGTTCTTACCTAGAGCATCACGAACAATAATGGCGAAGTTATGATGATGCACTTTCCTTCTTGGTGCATAGACTTACATTATCTGGAATCGCTACAGCAACGCATGGCATATTCTCCTATTATATACTATAGTCCAAGCGTTGCTTCCATAGTCCCATACATTTAATTTCTCTCCATTGGTCGAGGTCGAGTTCCATTTTTTATGCCAATTTCAGCTTGTCTTTTAATTTCGGTGGTGAGAGATCATCACCATGACACCATGCAATGCAAAAATCAAGGCTTTTTAGTATTTTTAATATTCATGTGTGTTCTCATAAGAACGCCGACCAGGAACAACTTTAGAATAACCATTCAAGTAATTGAGTTTCACAAACAATTCATAAAATTGTTAATCAATATAAGTTGACTATAATAGATATTCAATGAACCCTTAATACATATCATAGATACAATCGGAATATTATCATCTCTATGATTACCTCTAGGACACATTCCTAACAGTACTGACATTCTCCACACCCAAAATATGTCATGGGGTGCCTTAATTCAGGGACATCTCAAGCCATTGGTCTTTTTTTTTTTTGATAAAATCATAAGTCTGTTCTTACCTAGAGCATCATGAACAATAATGGTGAAGTTTTTTTGACCGAAACTAATGGTGAAGTTAGGATGATGCACTTTCCTTCTTGGTGCATAGACTTGCATATAGTGAAACTATAGTCAAAATCTTTGTTGGTTTCATCGTGGTCTGCACTGCCATTGCTGTCCTGTTCTCACACGTGTCAACATAACTTAATAAGTAGATGGTGTTACGGCATCGAGCTAAGACACCTCAGAAGAGGACACTAGGCTACGACGTGGTACTTGGACCCAAATACAAAGCATGAAGAGAACCAGCCGTACCCAAGCTAATAACCTATAATAACAAGTATATAAATAAAAAAGGAGTCGAGCCGTACAAGACTTCAAGTTTCAAATAGATCAACAGAAGACTATTATAATCCTTCCCCTGAAGTACACACCATCTACCTCAATTCCTTGTTGTTTTTCGTCCCAAACCCCATTGCTTACACCTGGTATAATCTCAATGATTTTTTTTCTTTTTGGATTGCATCATTCTGTAAAGCCATCAATTGATTAGCAAATGGAATTGCTTGTTGATATCGGATTCAATCCAGCGAGCTCCTGGTCAGTTTCTGAGTTCCTATAATTCCAAATCCACACCGCTTGATTTTTTTTTTGGGGTGAGGACTTGCGTGATCAGTAGCATCTGCTCTGCCACCACCTCCACGTCACCACCACTACACGTGTTTCTAGGGAAGTCTCAGAGCCATGAATCCCGATGCAGAAGATGTTCGCTAACCAGGCTGCAACGATTGACAAGCGCTTCACCGAGTAACATACTTCCCCTTGGCTCGTCCAATCCAATCTCGATTGGGAGCGCCACATCATCATATCAACATTACAATGGACGCATCACCACTCTTGAGCAAGGGCGTCATCGATGACCTCTGTCTCTTTTTTGTATCCCGCATCCGGAGCGCTGGCCATCATGTGCTCGCATATCGGTACCTTTGGCCGCTTGGCCTGATGGGCATCGTGACGACATTGCTCATCAGGAAGATGGGTTTGGGTGGTCACCAAAAACACTAGGATCGATTCAAGGTCAAGGCCTCAAGGGTATGCCACTAGCTCAATCCCAGCCATCTCATCCTTCTTATCATGGTTCTTAGTATACGATTGTCTATCGAACAATGTCATTCTTAGTGGATTTCACCAAACACTACTGGACTCGTATGCTTTGCCTAGTGTCTCAAGCTTTCGGCAAAGGCCCAGAAACCCTCGGCAAAAGCTTGGCACATTTCTCAGACACTCGGCAAAGCCTTTACTGAGAACCAGAACGACCCTCGGCAAAGAAAAGCAGCCGGCGGCGTCGGCGCCTTGACGGCGTCTTTGCCGAGCAAGTAATTGACGAACTACATACAAAACTGTATATTTGGGAAAGAGAACTGTGTACCCAGTGTATATCTCTCGTTTAATAGCCAACAAATAAAAAGTGTGCACATATATAGATGGTGCATTGTGCTTTGTTGGTACCAGATACATGGCAAAAGCACATGCATATTCGACCATCATGATTCCTTACTTAACCACCAAGTATTGGCACCGCGTGTTTGAGCCATTATTAACCATAGGCCCATATAGATTTAGGTGCATGCGGTCCTTTGCTTTAGTTCATCTCTGCTTTGTTGCTTTGGAAGATATGTAGAAAGATTTGCGGTCTACTAGCGAATCAGCGGCACGACTCGTGCCTATCCCTATAGGCCTATAGCTAAGCAAGCTAGGGGTCCTGCAGCACCCCTTACCTAGATTTATATAGTTTCGTGTTTTCTTTTTATATGAACAAGGATAAGAAAAGGACTGGCTCTTGTTTATGTGCTGTACATGTGATTGCATTTGAGGATCCAACGGAGAAGCAACTATTCTTAGCTAATCACAAGACATTGTTTTGTGCAAGAATTTACACGTCAGGAGTAAAATAGCTACTTCTGGAACATGCCCTCAGCCAACATCTGGTGAATTTGGACGGCAACCTTCTACTATGGTGAGTTTTAGATATCTTTTGTACCTTTCGGGGAAAAGATTGAAACATATTTTATCATAACACATATCTCTACGTTGACAATATTTTCACAAAGAAAACCCATTCTTTCTTTTTGAATCACAATACAGACACATTCATCGCATGCCAAAATTTTGAGTAACACTCATGCCAAAATTGACGACTTACGAGCTAGGATAAATTCGTAAAGAAACACACACACACACACACACACACACACACACACACACACACACACACA
>CM041643.1:24249232-24360107 GCA_023333625.1 Bothriochloa decipiens | reverse complement strand
ACACACACACACACACACACACACACACACACACACACACACACACATTTTCACTTAATTATTAAAACAAATAATTTAGAGAATAAATAAGAGGGAATAAATTGGGTTTCCCTCATTATTTATTTTGAGAAAATTTAGTTATAAGATACCTTTAGCATACTTGAACCTTGAAACTAATTTTTTTGTGCAATATTTGCAGTGATTTTATGGACACTGTAGTTGGTTAATAACACACATCAAGTTTTCAAAATCTTTTTGTGCATATAATTTCAAAATCATGAATTGGATGTTGATTAGCATAAGTGCACACTATTGATTTATCTAGGATAAAACTTATAATTCCAATATCTAACTCGGACAACAGTCTAATTTTCAATCTCGAACAATAAAAATGTGTACCGAAAACAATATATTAGCCCTCGAACTTGTTTCAAAGGTAGTTTTCTATTTTCTATAAATATTAGATTCAATCTCTGAAGTCATAAGTACAACAAAAGATATGGAAGAATACACCAACCTCATAGATTTTATATGCTACAATATAGGTATAGATCCTATTTAAAAACAATGCATGGCTATAGGAGTCAGACGGAGATTAACGAGTTCATACTAAAATCTTTAAGCAATATATACATGATACTGATTGTTGATGTTTAGAACACGATTACATAGATTGGCCCCCTTGATTATTTGTTCAAACAATTTGAACAAATAATGTTAGTTCCTGATTAGGTTATACATGTTTGAAATATGTCAATGACTGAAACAATTTGATAAAAAGTAATAGTTTAATATTTTCCTTATTAAGATAAATTAATATGAATTTTTACCTTTTTTGGGATTAAGCTAGATTTTATTAATATAAAATATACAAAAGCACCTCAAAACTAATTCTAGATCTATCTCTGTTTTTTTATGTTGGAAGGCTATTTGGTTTGCAGTATTTGTGTAGTTTAGGGTTGAAAATCGACTATCATACTAAGTTGGAGGCCGGGAAAAAAGATTGTATCCTTTACCTTATACATTTAAATGAGGACTAAATCTGAACTTTATTATATCATATAAGTTGTATTGTCTTAGTAGATTAGGGAAGAGTCTATTAGTTGAGGGATTGAGCTTGAATCTGTTGACAAAGGAGAATCCAAATCTTAAAGATCTCCTAGTTGCTTAGAAATCAAGTCTCGCTGGAACTATAAATACTAATGGCGTGTAATCATTGAACTAAGAAATAGCAGAAAGGCTTTATTCCCTCCATCATCTTCCTTCTAAGCCTCAATCTTCTCCTCCACCTCTCCCTGCGCCTCCCTCTCTCCCTCCCCAAACCCTAGCCACCGCCCACCTCCTTCCTCCTTGTGCGCCGCCTCTCTCCCTGCCCTAGCACGCCACCGCCACTCCCTCTCCTCCATAGCCGCCGCCCCTAGGGCACCTCCACCGCCACACTTGTTACATCTGGTACCATGCCTCCAGTCTTGAAGATCGAAATGGGCCTTACAATTACAACATGAATAGCACTATCTTAGTAAATTATGAAATTTTTTTGTGTGTCGATCCGAATCACATGATATCTGAGTGCTTAAGGCATACTGCGTACATGTACGGCTCATTAACGTTTGATTAAGAGTGAGACTTCAAATAAGCGTTTATGTGCTTCTAGAACGGTGCAGCCGTCAGCTGAGGCGACGAAGCATCTCCATGAATGCCGATTGCAAAAGGTTGTCTACAACACGACTTGTGTGGGTCATTGTCGGAGCCCATGTGCTCAGTGGCGGAGCCAGGGGTATGCCCCTGTATGCCAAGGCATACCCAAGATTTGGCCGACCTTCGCTGCGTCGCCGGTGGGCAGCTGCTTGCCGCTACCACCCCGAGGCCCCGACCCCACTTCCACGCCTTTGGCATACCCAGTCGGACGACACTGGCTCCGCCACTACATGTGCTCCTAGGACCAGCTAAAGTGAACGAAGAGGATTCCACACGGCAAGAACCGGGAGAGATTCGCCAAATCGGCGCACTGGCTTTAGTTTCTCTCATGCTTTTGGAACACTAAAACATGGAACAAGCAGTCCTTACTAAATGCTAAACGTTATTATTAACTGAATACTAAACTCTTTCCTCAATCAGACGTTTGTTTGGTTTTCGTTCAGATACTCAAATTTTCTCAACCACGTACATTGGAAACACATTTTCTGAAAAACAATGTGACCAATTTCCTTCTGAACTTTGTCAGGCAAGAGTTTGTAGTAGGCGCCAATGTGCAGGGACTGTGATAAGGGATGCAGCAGCAGGCACCGCTAGCTGATAGCGAACGCAGAGTTTTACCAGCAGCTGGTGCATGAATCTGTTGACATTTTGATACATGGAGAATACTGATCGGCCTTTCCATCTTCAATTCCGTCTTAGTGCTGTAGTCTGTTCATTGCAAGCTGACACTTTATTTTGTCGTCTTTTGCATTGAAGACGATCTGCCAAGTTTTACGCATGTGCTCAAATATTGAGCTGAGCTCAGCTCAAAGATTACATGTTAATGATGCTACTTTATTTAGAATTTTGCGGTGGAATATTTAACATGAAATTGCTAAAATCATTTCACGGTATACAGCAGTCCTATTTTAAGAAATCACAACAGCTAATAACTTACTGAGAATACAACTGAATATATGTTGGCATGATACTTCATTTACTGGTGTTTTAGCTTTTTCTGTTACAGGCAAGTTGATATCACTAGGCCAACAAAGAAAGCTGTCTGCCATTAGTGTCAAGAAAAATCAATCTCGCACTGTCTATTCATTGACAGCTCACATGGAAAGCTGCCCAAAATATTGGCAGTACAGGGATACATAATCCAGATGCAACGCTAGGCTGCTATGTCAACCGTCCAAAGTGATGCATGTGAAGAGAGCCACTAACCTACATATCTGGCCAATCATTTTGCAATTGTATTGACTAGTTAATTTTCAAATCTGGTATTGCGTTTCTATGATTGGCTGACAAAATTTGAAACTAGGACCCCAAAAATTGTTTCACTAATGTATTATCAAAACCGAAAAACAAATTCAAAACCTTTTTATGCTGACCTTTGGTTCTCCTAATGGGCAATCCACATGTTTGTGGTGTGACTTGATCCTTCTGGATAAGACGAGCCAATTACTGGACTGTACGAGTCATTATCTTTTCAGAAAGCATGTAGTAGATATTGTGACGTTTTGAATTGTTAGAAAATGCTAGGTGTTTCTAGTAAAAGCCATGGCACTCATAAGGTGAGATCTCTCTCTGTACCTTCAACTTCAAGCTTCAAGCACTAAAAATGATGAGATAATTAACAGAGTTTTTTCCCTTACCCTGAAGGGGATGAAAATATCCGGTCTTATACAAAGCAAAGGTCCGGAGTAACCATATGTTATTCCTTTCAGAAGACAAATTTTTTGGAGTGGCCAGCCATGAGCCCGTGAAGAGTGGTTGGTAATAGGCTTTGTGAGCAGTGGAAAATCTTCAGTGACCAAAATTTCTATGAAGAAATTATAGCATTTGTCATCTGATAAGAGTGTGTTTGCAGCAACCACAACAGAATTTCCAAACATCCTTTTGAAAGTTGTCTGGAAGAAAAATAAGGAACATTAACTAACAGACAGTCAAACTTCTAGATAATGCAACAGTCATCTAATAATTCGAGCACATTTGTCTTGTTCAGTTTGATGTAAATCTACCACAATAATTAGTTCCTTGTTATTAGCAAATAATTGTGAAAACGTTTAACAATGGGAGGCTAGGAACTCATGGTTCTTTTGGACCAGAATTTGCATGATATTGTTATATGATTTTAAGCATTTTGAGTTGCTTCGCAGCACTTACGTCACTGTTTTCTGTTCTGAACACAGAAAGCTAAGAAATGAATAGGTTGTCCACTGGTAGACAACCACTATGACCCGGCAACCTCGAAAGTAAAATCAATACATCAATCTGTGGATGGCATGTGGTTTTGCTTTATAGACTGGACCACACTAACGTCCCCCACGATCTGCAAATATCTTCACAGCTTTCCAAACAGAAAATAAGTATACCCAACCTCACTAAGTTATTAGAAACATTATTCTTCGTCTGTGCATAGTATTACTACCAGGTAGCAGCAACTGAACAATTTACTGACTGAACAGTGATACTGCATATATAAGGAAAGCACAAAGATTGCTCACATATTTCTGACCTAATAGTATGTATAATGAACAAGTTATACAATAACCCAGCAATGGTATTAGCACAGGTATGTTTCTACTCAAGGTTGCCAAAGCTATGTGCATGATTAGCTGATTACCAAATCAATGACCAACGAACCAAACCTTTGGCAATTGTACTAAGATGCCAGGGAAGATTCTAACCCCACAGGCAACAGCCCACCATCACCTCTGCTTTTTCCTCCCCATGTTTCTGCCGCATCACCAGTCACCACCACTGCTTTCCATTCCACCACTATGATTTGCATTAATCTGTTTTTTTTCTCTCACAAAATTCATGGCATTTTCCATCTATAAATGTGCCCCTCTTCCAAGCCTCAATTCCCTTTTCCCCTCCTCCCCTCCTTCCTCACTAAGGTTCCTCTCCTGTAGCCGTGTTGCATGCCATCTTCCTAGCCAAGAATCCCATGAACTTGCTCCCTGACCCTGAGCACTTCGATCAGCTTCCTTGTGTTCTTGAGTAGATCATATTCCCTAGCAGACCATCAATCCTTAGGATTCAAAGATTATATTTCCATTCCAACCAAATTAAGGTTTCCTGGGGAGACTGCCAAAATTTTCACCTGCAGCTAAGCTTATACAGGAGACATTTGTTCCGGTGCATCTGCATCGTCAACTTGTTTATGTTTCTGTAAAAGCTTATTACTGTAAACGTTTTGGCCAATTGATCGATGATAGACTAGAGAGAGGAAGGTCGTGGCTTGTTAGATGTCACAAATCCTCTCCGAGGTCATCCGCTCCGGATTTATGATCAACTCGACGCTCCGGCGAGGCACTCATCTTGTTCTCTCTTTCTCCGTTGTCTTCCTCTACTGGTTCTATGTGTTCTCAGTAAGATCCTAACCACCACTACAAAATCTCATCTATTGACAGACCATTGAAATAGACACATTCATATCCTTGTACTGTGTACCTACTACACTACTCCTTGGAAATTGTAGCCTCTACATACAACTTAACAAGAGGAAGCTTCTAGTCTAAATATAACTTGGGGTGAGGAAAGGTTGTTTTCTGGGTTACCCATCAACTCGATCAAAGTATCTGTTGAGGATGACACTGTCCTGTGGTACCATTTCAAGTGGGACCTCGTCTGGGTCCAGTCATGGTACCTACAGCTTTGGGTCAGAGGGTGACATGGACCTCCAGGCCCGGATGGAGCTCAAGCGGAAGAGGAGGATGGAGTCAAACCGGGAGTCTGCAAAGCGGTCAAGGCAGCGGAAGCAACAACACCTCGACGACCTCAACTCACAGGTTTGTTCGTGTCTTGCTTTTATATATGTTTCTGCATATTTGATCGGAAAAATTTAACCATATTTTAGTCGGCATGGATATTGCAATGTTTTTAATTAATTTGCTCTGTATATATAGGTTACTTTTCCCTTCCCCAGACCCCGCAGTGCGGGAGCCTACGGCACTGGGTACGCCCTTTTTTTATATAGGTTACTTTTCCTTTTATGTATTGAAGCTTGCACTTGATTTGACACAAAGCAAAATCAGATGAAAAAGAGACTTGAGCTTCAGGATCTGCTGAAGCAAGCAAACTCCAACAATGCACGGTGGCCCTATCTCAGGGTCCACCCAAAAAAATTTGCTTCAATGTAAGCAGTTGGGACATCCAACCAAAACAAGACATTACAACCTTTCACTAGATATCTCATCTTTTAATAAAGAGGTGATATCGAACTAGCAAAGAACGATGCACAATTTGCCACTGTCAAAATCTTTCTCAAAAGTACGATTGAGCAGCTCAAACTTTAATGCCTGTCTTTCTCAAATATTATCGAGTAATTTTCCACGAATTGAACTATTAGCTGGCGCTCATCAAAAAGAAGGAAAAGAAAAACCCCATACCAACTCATTGGGTTTTTAGAACTAAAGTAATGTCAATTGTACATGGTACCATATTTCTGAACGTAAATTGATCTTATTACTAACCAACAATCACTAAACACTCCAGACAAACGACACAAACTTCATGAATCCGAAAATTGTTCTATCAATCATAGCCCCTCCAGGAAATCTAAAACAAAACTGTCCAATTTTTCAAACGTATATATATATATATCTTCCATACACGATTTTTTTTGTTCTGCCAATCGATCTCGTTTATATCAGAATGTAATCGTTTTCTGTTAAAAAAAACAGGTCGACAAACTGAGGACAACGAAACAGCAATTCATGACAGCACTGAACATCACCAGCCAGAGCTATGCAGCAGTAGAAGCTCAGAACTCGGTGCTGCGGACCCAGATGATGGAGCTGGAGAGCAGGCTCTGCGCACTGTGTGAGATCATATGCTACATGAACGCAAACCATGTTGCTAATGCTGCAACAACAATGAATACCCACCCAGCAACTATCATGAGTGGAGCTGCTAGCTACGATACTTTTGGCGCAAGCGCAACTGCGTGGAATTCTGGCATGCAAATGATCCAGCAGCCCACAGATCACATGCTGTACCAGTGCTTCTAGGCTCTAGCTAGAAGGAGGTAGAGGGCCAAGAGTCCAAGACAAACAAGGCATACCTAAGATATATTATATATTTCTCCGTCACAACTCACAAGTAGTGTATGTCTTTTGATTTAATGTATAATGGTTTATGGACTTGTGGCAAAAGCCGTATTTTTGCCTTAATTTTCTCATGTGGTAAAGACATGTCAAATCGGTGAGTGGCAACTGGCAAACTTGTGTTTTGGCATGTTATGCACTACCAGATTAGTGTTCTCCTAGTGCCAAAGACTCTCAGGGATATGTTACAGACACATGGAGATTGTCTTTCTGAGCGCACGCATACGGAATTCCTCCATCGAGGCCTTTAATCAGGAAAATTTGGGGTAGAACAAGTGCTTACTAGGAACTGCACGTGAACCTGGGAATTCCTTGTGCTCAACATATCCACTAGGGAAACAATTTAGCACTATGGAAATACGTTTTTTAACAGAAGTCAGATAACCATGAGGGCTAATAATCCAGTGCATTTCACGGACACATGAGCACTAGGGATGTATCATGTTTAACACTCGAGAACAGTGCTATATCTTTATATAATACTGCCTATATGCCCAGGGCAATTCGACAAATTTTTTTTGGGGGCAGAAGAATGGCAACATGCACTAATTATAACTCACAAATTAACAAAAGATGATAGAACTGGTAAATTCCAACCCATTCAACAAATGCATTGGTAAAATCATAAAATACATCAGAACTCAACGACTTGTTCTAAGAACAGACAGGACTGTTCTAACCAAGATAACATAGCTAAAACGTACTGTTTTCGACATTGTGGGTGCAGATGTATAATCTGAAGACTTAACCGTAGATTGATCTGATAACGTTATATATACTAAATTGCACACAAACTAATAAGTTAGCAACCATGAGCACCACAAAAGCGAAATGAAAATGCGATACCCAGCAGTAACTAATTAAGAGAGAGAATGGGGGAGGCGAAGTGGTTAATCTGACCTTATGAATAGCAGATGCCCCTGGTGCTGAGAAGGGGAGGGTGCCGTATTAGGGTGGAGGCGACGGCGTTGGTGAACTGTGTGATTGGGGAGGCGGATTCGTAGTGTGGACTTTGGAGGAAGCAGGGAGGGAGTGCGTATCTGGGATAGCGAAGGAGAGGAGCGTCGGAATGTGGGAAGGGCATCGTAGGAGCGGAAGCAGGAAGCAGCAAGCCAGAGGGAAGGGCGATGCAGAGGTGGTAGGGCGTCGTCGGAGAGGAAGCAGCAAGCAGTCGGCGGCGGCGACGCGGACGTGGGGAAGCCAGCCAGCCAGCCAGGTAACAGAAGCTAACGGAATTACGGAGGTGTGTGAGTCCAAAGCCTAACATCGAGTCATATCTCTGTATGAGACATTCACTTGGGAACAAAAATTCCCCGAATGCACATATACATCTGCAACTCCGAGTACAAATTCTGCTCACTTATGCAAAACGTTAGGAAAGTTTCATACATCGTTTAGATATTATCAGATTTTCTCGATCCACGTGTGCTGAGGTGAATTAAGACGCAAAACGTGAATTGAAATACAATTTAATTCAAGTTATACTTCAATTTTCCGACTACATCCAGTCTTATTAGGAGAAGTTACGGGGCCTTTGCTTTTTGAGACTTCGGCTACCGACATCTCTTTATGAACTCGTAGCACTTTCATATGGAGAAAGATTGGCTTACCATGTTCTATTAGTAGCACCTAACCGGGCTATGCTGATTTTGGCAGATCATACTACATCTATTGAACTCATGTGGTTTCGACGTGCCCAAAGGCTAGATACAAATCCGTTCAAATTTCACAAGACCAATACCATTCGAAGGTTGATGGCCCGCCCTGTCGAATAGGATCCTTAATGAAAGGACACGGGGCAACCATGGCCTTCTCAGTCGTGTCCCCGAGGGACAGTTGAACTAGTGACTTATGAATGCAGCCCAGTCAGACGATCCGTGTGTGTTTGGGTGAATTGAATGCGAAACGTGTATTAAAATGCAATATAGTTCAAGTTATTATACTCCAATTTTCTATCTAAAGCCAAAGCCTATCTTTTTTTAGGGAATCGGCAGGGAGGCCCTTACCTATATTTTTTCTATATATATAAAAAGAGACAGACATAAATGTACAAAGATTACAAGGCAATCAATGCCCAAAGGTGAAAAAGAAAGAGTACATTAGTTGTAATTCTCACACCACCTATTGATCGCTTCTGCAATAGTTCTTTTGGCCTTGATACAAACCAGACCAGTTTCGTCTCTGAATGATCTCTTCCACCAATCAAGGTTGGAGTTTTTATTGTCAAAGACAATGCCATTCCTGCTTTTCCAAATGATCCAACATGTAGTGATGACAATTTCTCTGAAAATGGCATTGTTAAAAGCGTTTCTGGCTGCACACATCATGTCCAATGGAGCCAAATTGCTGTCCCAGTAAATATTCAGAGTGTTCCAACATTGAGTACTGACTTGACAAGTGAAGAAGAAGTGGAGACATGTTTCCACACTTTGATTGCATAAGGCACAGTTGTAACTGGGTAGATGTCTATGCTTCTTTCTCAATATGTCCCTTGTATTTAGTCTGTCATTTAGCAGAAGCCAAAAAAGAATTTGTGTTTGCCTAAATTCCCCCTGCCCATAACCATTTTAAGAGAGGAGAAGCTTGGTGACTGCCAATTAGAAAGCTGTACAATCTGGTAGATGAGTAGTTGCTATTGCCCCAGATGTATTTCCATGAGTCCTCACTGCTGTTGTCAAGATGGAGATTATTGATGTAGGTGGATAGATCAGTTAACTGAACAGAGGCTTGGGGAGACAGAGGACAGAAGAATATGGTGGCAATATCTTTATCCAAGTAGAACCTGACAGAGCATTTTGGTTTTCTAGCAAAACTGAATAGTTCAGGGTACCTATCCATGCACAAATCATCCTGCCAATTATCACTCCATAGCATGATGGAGTTTCCTTTTGATGGGGTACATTTGGTTATTTTTCTGTATTCATCAGAGAGTTTCATGACATCTTTCCACCAAAAAGATCCAACTGGGCTTCTTGCATGTGGAGGAATATGTTGATTTCTATATAACTTGTCCCATGTCAACTGTACCCAGGGGATATTGGCATGATTGTAGAATTTATCCAGATATTTCAAGAGAAGAGCAGAGTTTTGAGCCTTTAGATCAATGATACCCAGTCCACCATCTGTTTTGGTTTTGCAGGCAATTTCCTAGGCTGCCAGGCATTTTCCTTTGATGTTGGTGTCTCCTGCATTCCAGAGACATGCCTTTCTGTATTTATCAATTTGATCAATGACTCCAGGTGGGATTTGAAGAGAGCACATATAAAAGGTTGGGAGTGCACTGAAGACCGAATTGACTAGTACAAGTCTGCCTTGATAAGAGAGAAGATTGCTGACTCCTGATAAGCTCCTTTCAATTCTACTAGTCAAGGGGCTGAAGTCTTGTATTGTGGGTTTGGTGGTACCTAGAGGAAGGCCAAGGTAAGTGAATGGCATTGTTCCAATGTTGCAACCAAAGGTATTGGCCATATGTAGGGTGTCTTCATCTGTCATGTTGATTGGGACCAATGAAGATTTATGGTAGTTCACCTTTAAGCCTGAGCTGTCAGAGAAAGTGTTGAGTATATTCCTGAAATTGAGTAGAGATTCTGTGTTTGCAGGTAGTATAACAAGAGTATCATCTGCATATTGGACTATTGGGAATTCACCTCCAAAGTCATTGCTAATAGGGTGGTTGATATCCCCATTGTGCCAGGAATTGTTGACCATGGTTTGTAGAACATCAGCAGCTAGGACAAAGAGGAGGGGTGATAAAGGATCACCTTGCCGTACCCCCTTTTACAGATGAAATCTCTCCCTGCATTGCCATTCAAGAGAACTGCTGATGGTGCTAATTCAAAGAGACATTTCACCCAGTTGATCCATTGATCAGAAAAACCTTTTGTTCTCATAACTGCCAATATGAAAGGGTGTTCAATTTTGTCAAAGGCCTTTTCAAAGTCAATTTTGAGAATTACAATCTTCTTTTTGGATTGGAGCCAGAGGTGAAGAAACTGAAAAGCCCAGGCAACATAGTCTTGGATAGTCCTATTCTTGATAAAACCATACTGATTTTGATGGATTAGGTTGGTTAGAATAGTTTGCAATCTGGTGGATAGGAGTTTGGTGATGCCCTTGTAAGAATAATTAAGAAGAGATATAGGTCTGTAGTCATCAACACTTTTAGGATTGTGTCTTTTAGGAATCAGAGCAATATGTGAGCTATTGATACTGTTAATCCTTAAGTTTTTAGCTGAGAAATCATTAATCATTCTACAGTAGTCATTTTTTATGATGCCCCAATATTTTTTCATGAACATACCATTGAATCCATCTGGACCAGGTGCATGATCATTGGGCATATTTTTGATGACTTGATCAATTTCTTCAGCTATAAAGACTCCATCAATTTCAGAGAGGTCATGACTGCTGACTAGATCATCCAGATTGAAGGTGATTCCATTGAATTCTGAGATGCCCATTCTATTTTTGAAAGCTTCATGAATCAGATTGGCCTTCTGATCATGATCTGTAATGATGCTATTATCTGGAGCAGTGAGGGAGACAATAAAATTTCTTCCATGACTGAGAGAAGCAGCTGCTTGGAAGTAGCTTGTATTTTCATCACCAAATTTAACCCATCTCACAGTGTTTCTTTGTCTCCAATAGATTTTTTTCATTTCTAAGAGGTTGGCCATGTGACTTTTGGTCAAATTTCTGAGAATTCTCTCTTCAATTGATAGGGGTCTTTGCTCTTCTAGTCCATCCAGCAGTAGAAGCACCCAATTGTAGTTATGAATGAGTCTGCCAATATTAGAGAAATTTCTGCTCCAATTTCTCAATCCCTTTCTGACCTGTTTCAGTCTTTGGGCAAAGTTTCTTGCAGAATCAGCATAGAAAGGTGCATTGTTCCAATGCAGATCAACAGTAGATAAGAAGTCTTCATGTTTAATCCAATAATTTTCAAATCTAAAATAGCTAGACTTTGGAATTTTGGTGCCAATATTGATTACAAAAGGTATGTGATCAGATATGGGCTTACTGAGAACTTGAATGTGTGTAGCTGGATAGCACAAGCTCCAGTTGGCACAAGTAAAAACCCAGTCTAGCTTCATTAGTAAAGGATCTGGTTGCATATTGCTCCGTGTGAATTTTTGTCCTGAGAAAGGAATTTCAGCAACATCAAGATCAATGATTAGTTCATTAAACATTTGCATATCTCCTATATTTCTCCTTGGTTTATTTCTGTTTTCACTTGATCTATATAGATTAAAATCTCCTGCAATAATCCACTCATTAAAATTTGATCTGTCCAGGTTTTGCAGCCAAGTGACAAAGGCAAATTTTTCTTCAGAGGCAGAGGGGCCATAGATGTTGGTGGGATGAAAAGAATTGTTGTTGAGTGAACATTCAAATCTGGTGGTGACAACATATTGATTGGCTTGAACCAAAGTGGCAATGAACATGCTACTATTCTAGATTGTGATGAGCCCACCAGATGCACCAATGGAAGGGCTAAAAAAGAACTTATCAAGGTGCCTGGGACAAAACTTCTTAATGTAAAAAGGGTCAAAAGACTCTCTCTTTGTTTCCTGTAAACATATAATGTTGCAAGCACTTTCAGTAATGTTTTCTCTCAAACCATCCCATTTTCCTTGGGAATTAATCCTCCTGATGTTCCAGACTAGAATCTTTTGTTTCTGTTGTTATCCATGGATAAACAATGTGAGGAGGGTTAGCTAAAAGCAGAATTAACAAGCCAGTTGTTAAATAAATGGTGAAGTACTTTGGAACATATCTGTGCATGTGGGGGATGATAGGAGTAAAGTAGTTCACGGATGACAAGGAAATCATATAACAGGTAAACCTCACAGATGATAAGGAAATTATATAATAGATAAACACAATTCGATAGCATAAGGAGCAAAGGTTCATACACTGAAATGAGGAACTTAAAGTACAAGGCCCTCTCGGTCGGACAGTACACTTATTCGTTCTGCACGCAGGAAGACAGATCACAAGATAACAGGTAACATAAAAAGTAAAGCTACGCACTCTCAACAACCACAGTGCCTTCTCCTTCCAGACTTCAGTTGTTTCCATCATTGGAGTCGATGCGGATGAAAGCATCAGACACAACCACAGGCTGCATCTGCAAGAATCCAGTAGCTATTCCTTTTGCAACCTCTTGCCCTAGGTGAGGTGCAGGGGACTAGGGTGCTTCAGGCAGGATCATTGCCGAAGGCTTGGGATTTAGGACCTCCACTGCATTCTTCCCTTTGAATCCTCCTTTCTTGGTTGCCTGTCTCTTGCTGCGCCTTAGGAACTCTTCTGGAAGGGGCTCTTTCAGCTTCTTGGCTCTCCTCTTGTTAGGGGTGAACTGCTCTGGATTGATGACCTTAACAACTTCATCATCCTGCTCTAGGATCTCAACCATGTTGTCCACAGCTTTAGGATCAATTGTCTGTGGAGATATCAACCATAAAAGATGAGCTGGCTCTCTAGTATTGGCAAAACAAGTAGGGACCTCTAGATCAAGATCAAGATCATAGATAACTAGAGAGGAAAAAGGATAAGGACTGATCTGTTTATGTAAAAAATTGAGTACCTCTGCAAAGAGTTGTGGCAGATCCTCCTAAATCATATGGCCCACATGCATTATTATTGTCTAAACAGACTCTAAATAACCATGAATGTGTTTCATAGGACTTATAGGGTCTGTCGGGTAGATCCCGAATCATCCACGATTCTCTAAGCATGATCAATCATTACAAAGAGACATTGCAGTATTACAACAGTTTTATACAAATAAGATATATCATAGTAAAATAGCGGAAGGATTACAATAACATAAATTTATAAAACATATGTTTTTAATTATTACAACCTTAGGAGCAGTGGAGTAGCAATATAACTTATTACAAAACCTTGAATACATGCTCTGCCCAAGAGCGAAACAGCCTATTCGTCATCACTCTCCTCAACAACTGTCATGCAACAGGGTGCAAAGCAATCCTGCGCATGGTTCTCACCTGCAACAAGGGTTTAATAAACCCTGAGTACAGAAGTACTCAACAAGACTGACCCGATGAAAGAGAGGGGTGAAGACTTAGGAAATGCAAGCTAGCGAGACATGGTAAGGCTTGCGGAGATAAGAATTTTTGCAGAAAAGCATTGACAGGAAGTAAAGTTGTGTTGTTCTAGCTCGAGATTACCAACCAACTTCATTCTTAACCTTAAACATCATTCAAGTTGTTACTATGATGACGAGAGTCTTCTTCTCTGAGAAGCAACGGCGATTCGAATCCATTTTCATATACAAAGTTTTCTCAAATTATGCATAATTTTTGAATTATGGTTTTAAAATTAAAAGGGGACAATTACTGAAAAACTATATTTTCAAATTCATTTGAAATTCCTTTTGGAAACTTGAAAAACTTTAAATACCAACTTTGTAACTCTTGTCAAGATCTACAAACTATATTTTTAGAGTATCTCCGAATTCCTTATAGATTTTGAAATATGAAAAGAGAGATAAAATAGAGTTTTAAAATAAAAGGGTTTTTTGAAAGCGAATTCAAACTCGATTTGGTTTCTAATTTAATTGGTTGGTTATTAGTGATCACAAACATCATCCAAGGACATTTTTAGGTCAATGACCCAATGACACCCTTGGTTGACCCATTTGACTTTAGAAAATCATTTTATGGCTTTCCCATTTGAATTTAAATTTGAATTGCCAGGCTCGAAAATAAGCTTTGAAACCCAAATTCAACTTCAAATATGGAATTCATTTTTAAGAGTTGGACTTAGATTTATACACTATGCTTGACACTAGTATAAACACAATTTACACCTCAAGTACATAGAGTATAAACTAAGTATTTGAGATGACATTCGAAAATAGGGTTTTATGATTTCATGTGACAAAACATTCTAGAAACACAATCAACCTATGAAATGTAAACTTATTTTAGTTGATGCACATTAAGGTTGACTGAAACATGAATACTTTGCAATGCATATGATGACATGGCATGTTTTAGTTAATATAACACCAGAGGTGTTACAACCTTTCCCCCTTAAAGAAATCTCGTCCCGAGATTTAAAGCCTCAAGTAAAGTAATGGAAAAGGAAATATGTCAAGAAGACACACTTCAACTAAGTACATAAGGGAAAATGGTTTTACAACTCACACTAAAGGGGTTACAACTCATAGAGGGAATTGTAATTTAGATAGAAACATAGAATTCTGGGAAATGCTCCAGCAGATAATCTTCTGATTCACAAGTAGCTTCTTCTTCTGTGTGCTAATTCCATTGGATCTTGTACCACTTAATGGTTTTACTTCTAGTAACATGGTCTTTTTGATCCAAAACTCAAATTGGGTACTCGGAGTAAGTTAAGTCAGGTTCCAGTTCAATTCCTTCAACATCAACAATTTTATCTGGCATTCGAAGACACCTTTTGAGTTGTGATACATAAAATACATTGTGTATTGCTGACAATTGTTCAGGCAATTGTAGGTGATATGCTAATTGTCCACACCTTTCTATGATTTGAAATGGTCCAATGTATCAAGGTGCTAATTTACCTTTGACTCCAAACCGAGTAACTCCTTTCATTGGTGACACCTTGAGATATACGTGATCTCCCTTATTGAACCATAATGGTTGACGCCTTTTGTCCGTATAACTCTTCTGATGAGACTGCACCACTTTAATATTTTGTTGTATCTATTTAACTTTTTCTTCTGTTTCTTTTACAAGATCAACCCCAAAGAATCTTCTTTCTCTGGGCTCTGACCAGTTCAATGGAGTTCTACACCTGCGGCCATATAGTGCTTCAAACGGTGCCATCTTGATGCTTTCTTGGTAAATGCTGTTATACAAAAACTCTGCTAAAGGTAAACATTCATCCCATTTCTCTAGAAAATTCAGAACACAAGCTCTTAACATGTTTTCAAGTATTTGATTCACTCTTTCAGTCTGACCCCCTGTCTGAGGATGATAGGCTGTACTGTGTAAAAGATCAGTTCCTAATGAATCGTGCAAGTGTTTCCAAAATTGGGAGACAAACTGCATACCTCTATCAGAAACAATTGTCTTTGGTACCCCATGAAGACTTATGATGCGCTCAAAATATAATTGGGCATACCGTGTAACTGGATATATATTTTGAATTGGAATAAAATGTGCAAATTTTGTGAGTCGATCCACTATGACCCAAATTGAATTAAAACCTCTTGCTGTCCTGGGTAGACTCACTATAAAATCCATACTAATATCTTCCCATTTCCATGCTGAAATTGATAATGGATGAAGTTCTCCTGCTGTCTTCAGGTGCACCACTTTGACTTTCTAACAGGTATCGCACTGAGCCACATATCTAGCAATTTCAATCTTCATCTTGGTCCACCAAAATTTCTGTTTCAAATCATGATACATCTTATTACTTCCTAGATGAATAAAAAACTTTGAAAGATGTGCTTTATCAAGGATCTTTTGATGTAACTCAGGGACTTTTGGTATGACCAAATGATTCTTATACCATAAGACATCTGCTTCATCAATTATAAAACAAGAAACTTTTTCTTTTCTAACTTCCTTCTTGATATGCTTAATCCCCTTATTACTTCTCTGAGCAGCAATAATTTGATCTTTGAGTGTTGACTCCACTGCAATGTTTGACAAACTTTCTTGTTGCACCATTTCTATACCTAACTTTTCTATCTCATGACATATAGAGATGTCCAAAGGCTTCACTGCTAAACAATGACAATGACTTTTTCGGCTAAGTGCTTCAGCAACCACATTTGCTTTATTAGGATGATAATATATTTCCAAGTCATAATCATTGAGTAGTTGTAACCACCTTCTTTGCCTCATATTCAACTCGTCTTGAGTAAAAATATATTTCAAACTCTTCGATCACTATAGATATTATATTTATTTCCCCATAGGTAATGTCGCCATATCTTTAGTGTATGAACAATAGCTGCTAACTCTAAATCATGTGTTGGATAATGTTCTTCATGTTTCTTCAGCTGTCGAGAAGCATAAGCAATAACTCTCCCTTCTTGCATCAATACACATCCAATACCAATGCCAGAAGCATCACAATAAACATCAAACGACTTCTCAATATTTGGTTGTGCTAAGACTGGAGCAGTGGTCATTAATTTCTTCAATTTCTGAAATGCCTCTTCACAAGCTGGTGTCCAGACAAACTTAACATCATTCTTCAACAGCTCATTTATGGGCTTTGATATCTTGGAGAAATCAGGGATAAAACGTTGGTAATAACCTACCATTCCCAGAAAACTTCAAACTTGATGCACAGTCTTTGGGGGTTCCCAATTAAGTATAACTTGTACCTTGCTAGGATCAACAGCAACTCCCTTGTCTGATAAAACATGTCCAAGAAATTTTACTTCTTTCAGCCAAAACTCACACTTACTAAACTTAGCATATAATTGATGTTCTCTCAGACGCTGTAAAACAATTCTGAGGTGTTCACCATGTTCTTCTTCATTTTTGGAGTATATTAGAATATCATCAATGAAGACAACCACAAACTTATCAAGCTCTGGCATGAACACTGAGTTCATCAAGTACATAAAATAAGCTGGTGCATTGGTAAGTCCAAAAGACATAACCAAATACTCATATAGATCATACCGAGTGGTAAAGGCAGTCTTTGGAATATATTCCAGGCGAATCTTGATTTGATGATACCCAGATCGAAGATCAATCTTAGAAAACACTTTTGCCTCGGCCAATTGATCAAAAAGCAGATCAATGCGGGGTAGGGGATACTTATTCTTGATGGTTACTTCATTCAAGGGACGATAGTCCACACATAACCTCAAACTTTTATCTTTCTTCTTCACAAAGATTGCGGGACATCCCCAAGGTGATGAACTAGGTCGGATAAAACCTTTATCCCGTAACTCTTGCAATTGAGTATTAAGCTCTGCTAATTCAGGTGGTGCCATCCGATAAGCTCTTCTGGATATTGGAGCAGTACCAGGCTTCAAACCAATTCTAAATTCCACCTTTCTATCAGGAGGTAGACCCGGTAACTCATCAAGAAACACATCAGGAAACTCACAAACCACGGGTATATCCTTGATCTCTTTTATAGAAGTTGTACACACCTTTTCAACAGTCCTCTTAAGTGTTGGAAGTTGGATAAGAAGTTGAGATTTGCAATTTGGTATGTTCACTCTCACAGTCCTATTCAGGATTTCTATCACAGCACCATGCTGTTTCATCCAATTCATACCTAGGATCACATCTTTATCTTGATCCTTTAATATTATCATATCAGTGGGAAAAATATACCCACCAAATTTATAGGCACATCATGTACCATTTCTTTAGTACACATACGTCCCCTGGGCGATTGTATAAAGAATTGTTCTTTTGTCCCCATTGTTGGTATTTCATGTGTCTTAACAAATGTACTATTGATGAATGTATGAGATGCACCAGAATCAAAAAGTAGAATTACAGGATGATCAGCAACAGGGAACGTACCCATCATGATGGGTTCTCCTTCTAGAATTTCCCAACCTGAGTGTAGAACACCTTATCAACCTTCTTCTCACCCTTTCCCTTCTGCACATTCTGGTTACCAACCTTATTCGAAATCTGATGTTGCTGCGATGCAATAGCTCTGGGGACATAAGAATTATACTACCTCGGATGCGGGTAGTTCCTTGAGTAATGGCCAGGCTTACCACAATTGTAACATGGGAAGATTTGTGGCTGGAAATTGGGGTTACGAATACCAGGGGCATTCGGCTGTCGTGGATAAGAAAGAGTAGCAGTAGACGGACAATTGTCTGCTACTGGGTTTGGTATTGTGGTGGACGGTAAGGAGAACGGAAATGGTTTTAGGGATGATAGATTATTTTCTGGTGCTTTTGATTGCCACCAAAAAATCCTGATGTCACTGTTTTCTTCTTCTTAGCTTCCATGTGTTGACGGTTCTTTTCTTCATAAGATATGACAATATTTACCGTCTCATGGAAGGTAGCATTTGGGTTCCCAGTCATCATCCTCTAAATCTTGCTATTTAGACCCCTGAGGAAACACTCCTTCTTACGATCAGTACTAACTTGGTCAGGAGCATATTGGGACAAATGATTGAATTTGCCAAAATACTGCATAACTGACATATCACCTTGCCGCAAGGAAAGGAACTCTTCAAGTTTTATGACCATAATTCCCTCAGGAATAAAATGTGCACGAAAAGCTTCACAAAACTCAGCCCAAGTAATACGATGACCTTCAGGATGAGCAGCAACAATTGACCCACCAGGCTCCTGCAGTGCCTCTCAACTCCTGGGCTGCAAACATGGGCTTCTGATATTCGGTGCACTCAATTAGTCTAAACTTCTGCTCCATAGTGTGAAGCCAATCATCTACCTCCATTGGTTCATCTACTCTGGTGAATACAGGAGGACGTGTGTCTGTAAAATCCACATATGTGGTCTCATTCCTATTGTTCTGACCATGATTCCCCTGACGTGCATTTTGATTCTGGTTCTGGGCCATCATTGTGGTTGCATTGACTAAGGCCGCAACTACATCGGCCAGGGTTGGTGGAACTGGTGGTGGATTTGGGATATCACCTCCATCATGAGATGGATCGACAGCATCACGGGATCGAGTGTGAGCAGGCATCTGTGATAAACAAGCTATACTTTATTCACAAAACTTTATTGGATTTCATAAGCAGATATTACAAATGTGCAACACACTTATGATACATTATTTTTGTTACAACAGTCTGCACTCCAACAAGACTTCCCACACCTACTAGGTTTTAGAAAGCAGGGGAAAGATATATTACACATCTCACTATCCAAACTCCTTACTCATCCTCCTCACTGGTTTCCACGGGAATTACATCCTCCTCTTTGGGGTCCTCTTCTTCTTCTTCAGGATCTTCTTCCTCTTCAGGCTCTTCCTCCACTATCTTTGGATCTTCTTCTTCGATAAGATCCTCTTCATCTTCATTCTCTACATCCATCTGGTTTTCTTCTTCCTCATCGATGACATCATCATTGGCGGACACTATTTCCTCAGGATCTTCTTCTTCTTTGTCCGGACCCATTACAAGATCGAGATCATTTTGTGCTGCTTGTCGTTGGTATTCAGGATCCAGTAGGTTGTTCAGCCTTTGATTCTCATCATCAGCTTCATCGGCATATTCCTCCAACTCTTTCACGTAATCCTCAAGTTCGTGGATACGATCATTCACTGCATCTTCTCGTGCCCAAGCATCATTCCTCTGGTGCTTCATATACCTCCAGGATCGCCTCAACTGAGTAATCTCAGCGGCCTTTTTGACCCTATCGGCTTCAGCCCTCTCCAGCTCGGTCCTAAGTCTTGTTATTTCAACCTGTGGATCTGGATTAGGATTATTACTATTTTCGTCGATCTCGTATCTGGGAGCTAGTTGATGTCGAGGTACCCCCTTCGGTGCAGTGGTCTTACAAGGAGTCTGCTTGGCAAGGGCCATCCTGAAGAAAGATAGGTCATAAGAGATATGGACAGATAGGTAGGACTCTAAAGTTTAGCATGAAAAGGATTGATACTACTTAACCCAAACCACTTTAAAGGAGAAAGTAATTAAAATAGGTTAATTAAACATGATGCATAAATCAAACTTACAATCTAAGCATAAAAGGTTTTTAAAGCAACACATACATAAAAGTACTTTTATAACATAGGGCAATATAATATTCTATTCCACCACCACACTTTGGAAATAAGAATAAAGGTCGAGAGAAGGAATCATAGGTAAGAAGTAAGCAATTTAGACCCAAAATAATCAAATTAAAATTATTTGACTCAAAACTTTTGAAGTTTTTGGAAAAAAATACTACAACAACTCTTTTTAATAATGATCCGGCTCTGATACCAGCTGTGGCAGATCCTCCTAAATCATATGGCCCACATGCTTTACTATTGTCTAAACAGACTCTAAATAACCTTGAATGTGTTCCATAGAACTTATAAGGTCTGTCGGGTAGATCTCGAATCATCCATGATTCTCCGAGTAGGATCAATCATTACAAAGAGATATTGCAGTATTACAATAGTTTTATACAAATAAGATATATCAGAGTAAAATAGCGGAAGGATTACAATAACATAAATTTACAAAATATATGTTTTCAATTATTACAACCTTAGGAGCAGTGGAGTAGCAATATAACTTATTACAAAACCTTGAAGACATGCTCTGCCCAAGAGTGAAACAGCCTATTCGTCATCACTCTCCTCAACAACTATCATGCAACAGGGTGCAAAGCAATCCTGCACATGGTTCTCACTTGCAACAAGGGTTTAACAAACCCTGAGTACAGAAGTACTCAATAAGACTGACCCGACGAAAGAGAGGGGTGAAGACTTAGGAAATGCAGGCTAGCGGGATAAGGTAAGGCTTGTGGAGATAAGAATTTTTGCAAAAAAGCATTGACAGGAAGTAAAGTTGTCTTGTTCTAGCTCGAGATTACCAACCAACTTCATTCTTAACCTTAAACATCATTCAAGTTGTTACTATGAGAGTCTTCTTCTCCGAGAAGAAACGGTGATTCGAATCCATTTTCATATACAAAGTTTTCTCAAATTATGCATAATTTTTGAATTATGGTTTTAAAATTAAAAGGGGACAATTACAGGAAAACTGTATTTTCAAATTTATTTGAAATTCCTTTTGGAAACTTGAAAAACTTTAAATACCAACTTTGTAGCTCTTGTCAAGATCTACAAACTATATTTTTAGAGTATCTCCAAATTCCTTATAGATTTTGAAATATGAAAAGAGGGATAAAACAGAGTTTTAAAATAAAAGGGTTTTTTCGGAAGCGAGTTCAAACTCGATTTGGTTTCTAATTTAATTGGTTGGTTATTAGTGACTACAAACATCATCCAAGGAAATTTTTAGGTCAATGACCTAATGACACCCTTGGTTGACCCATTTGACTTTAGAAAATCATTTTATGGCTTTCCCATTTGAATTGAAATTTGAATTGCAAGGCTCGAAAATAAGCTTTGAAACCCAAATTCAACTTCAAATATGGAATTCATTTTTAAGAGTTGGACTTAGATTTATACACTATGCTTGACGCTAGTGTAAACACGGTTTACACCTCAAGTACATAGAGTATAAACTAAGTATTTGAGATGACATTCGAAAATAGGGTTTTATGATTTCATGTGACAAAACATTCTAGAAACACAATCAACCTATGAAATGTAAACTTGTTTTAGTTGATGCACATTAAGGTTGACTTAAACATGAATGCTTTGCAATGCATATGATGACATGGCATGTTTTAGTTAATATAACACCAGGGGTGTCACAAGAGTTTACGCTGAACATTTGGGGGTGCTTCTAGGTTGATGATTGCAGGATTTTCAGAGGCAACTATTACTGACTTCAGTTTGGGCTTCAGAAAAACCCTAGCATTGTGAAGAGACTCAGATTCTGTCCTGTTGCTATCAAAGTCAGAGCCATGAATGATTAGATTTCCATCCTGAAGCAGCCTGTTGTTTCTTACAGGTGGGATCAGAGGGATGAAATCTCTAGCTGCAGTATCACCATTGTTCACATCAGCCAGTCCAGATACTAGATTAACCCTTCCAGGAGTCACAAAACCAGTGTTAGTAGCCACTGCATTCGCTTCACCTGCCACAATATTGTCAATACCTCCTGCATTCAGCAATTTTGCAGTTATGTCAACTTCTATTTCTCTAACGAGTCACACCATTCAGATCATTCTGACCATTAATCAGATCAGCATCTAATCCCTGACCATCCTGAGTACTCATAGTCCTATTCTGATTGTTAGGACCAAATCCATCAACCTTCATGGCACTGTTACCACCAACATTTGATTCATGAGGAGTAGCATTAGGGTTAGCTGAGGGATTGGGCCATCCCAGTGTGGAGCTTCAGGAGGAATTAGATGGAGAGACCCCATAGTGACAAATGCTTCTTCATCAGGAGCATCTAGAATGCTTGTTCTCTTGAGCACATAGACAGGGACTGTCCAAGACTTACCTCTAGTGGGGGTGCCTGCATTGACCTTAATAGAACAAGGAATTTTCCTGTCATCATTCAGAAAGACCCTGACAATAAGACGAGCCTTGGTGGCCTCCCAATCCTCCATGATCCCAAACCCACAGACAGATTTTGCCACAATGGCATCAGTACGCAAATCTTTAGGGAAAGCAAGCATCATAAGCCAAGCTTCTCTATCCAAATCAAAGGTCCTAACATTATCAGCTTCATCGTGCCTAGTTAGAAACATTCTGTAGTTGCCAAACCTAAAGATCGGGCCTAGAAACTTTTCTCTATCTTGAGGTGAAATGAATCTAACATAGGCATCCCCAACTGAGCATTCTTCTATCTCCATAACTCTAGTGCCATGGGTATCTTTGAAATACTTACGAAGCTCAATGGCGAGGAACCCGAAGTCTGCCTTGTTGACTACTGGCTAAAGCTTCATGATGGTAAGATCTTCGTTGCACTGAGTGTAGCATCTTGCAACAAATACCTCATGGCAAAGGAGAGGGTTGGCATGGGGGAGCTCGATGTCCCAGCCATTCAGAATGAAGTGGCGCGGGTCAACGGCGAAGTTCGCCATGGTGGGGTTTTCTCTGGTGGAGTAGTGGGGGGAGAGGGGGAGGGAACAGTGCGACTTTGGAGAAGAGCTGTCCTCGACTCCGGTTCCTTCTTAAAGACTCCATCAACCCCCGGCACTTCGCCTTCTGAGTTAGTGGGCCAGAGATCACGCCATGTCTGATTCTGACGAGGATTGCATCCGCTTTCTATTTGTGGCAGATCCTTCCAATTAAGGCCCAGAGATTTTGAATACTCCCCCGAAAGGTTGCATCTGTGACATTTGACTATTCTTGATTTGGCTTTTATGTACTAGCCCAGCCGATTGTAGTTTAAACAGACCAGCTTATGTTGCTGTTTCAGAGGAGAGCTTGCACCTTTTGAATTTGAATTTGAAATGGCCCGCTCTGGGATAGGCTCCCTAGGATTAAAAGTGGGGGCGGGAGAAGAGGAAATTGAAACTTTAGGAATCCAACGGTAGGAAGGAGTGATTTTAGTTCCGGTGAGCAGCGGTCTCGCCGACGATGTTGATCAGGAAAATAATTCTTGACATGATCTAGAGGATAAAAAATTCTCTTGAAAACATGAGGGCGAGAGCCTAGGGAAGATTTGACTACTTCAGCATAGGACTTTTGGTTGGGATGGACAGGTTTGCCTTTTTGGCCAATGAGCGTCCATTCTTCCTCTTGCTCAATTCTTAAGGCAATGTAACCTTTGGTCCAGTTAGGACCACCATTGTTCCAGGGGAAAAAGAAGATCGAGAAGATTTTGCAAGAAATGTTTTTAAGGCAATAAACCATAAGACCAACATTCTTGCAGGAAACTTGAAAGCTGAACATCCAACCAGATAAAAAAGAGACATGAAAATCTTTGGCAACTCCACCATTGCAAGATTGGAGAAGGAGACTCATAGAGTCAACATTGAGCTTTACCACAGAGCGACCAAAAGATGTAACCAGAGTAAAAGATTTAGAGGAAGCTGAAGGGCTGATCGTACATTTGAATCGGCGATGAACCAAACTTTCAAATTTCGGCCTTGACGAGAAGTCTAGATCCGAGAGACCTTCCATGGATACTTCAGGGAGCGAAAGAAGAAGAAGCTAGGAGGCATGTTAGGTGGCGGTGATAGAGGAGGAGGAAGGAGGCACAGTGGTGGAGATGGCTACGGCGGTGGAGGAGGGCGATGGGGAGGCAGAGGCTCTCATGGTGTCTCCTGTATCTTAATACCTACTACTTTAACTAAGTTTGTAAAAATTGAGGATAGCAGCCCTGAGTCTTGGGAACCTGAATAACATGGTCATCATCTAGCCAAAGCCTATTAGAAGTTAGGGTTCTGATGATAATGTTTGTATTGATAAATCCAAAGGCTATTAGAGAAAGTATAATAGCAAGTTGTAAGCTGACTAAATGTTGATGTAAAGGAGAAAAGGAAGGAGAAAGAGAGAAACAAACTCTAAGCTTAAGACGGGCTTTCAAAAATAGGAAAAAAATCAACGAGAGAGATAAGTGAGCCCTATATTAACTGTGAATGCTCAACTACTATACGAGTAGTCTATAAGAAAGTTGCAAAGAAGTTTAGAGTCTGCTTGCTAAATGTATTATTAGCCTTGCTCTTAGAAGAAAATGGTTCAGGTGAAGTTGTTTGTATTAATAATTTGGTCAATGAGGGTTGGGGAGAAACAACCTACGGTGGCTACCATGGCACCAGGAATGTCACTAATTGCAATGACTGGCGATTAAGTATCGTATGTAATGCTGAGAGTTTCTTTTTTTCATGACTTCTATTGTGTCGTGCTTCTAATCCATTCATTTTTCTTTTTTTAGTGACAACATATATTGCCCTTAGCACTTGGTTCATTGTACACCTCTTGTTTTCTTTTTTCCCACCTGTATATCCTTAAAACTTATTGGCATATAAATGGTGGTGAATGATAGATATATAGATGTCAACACAACAACTCAACTATTTTCTTTAAAAGTACACAGTACAACACAGACGCCCCATACATGCGCGCACACTCATCCCTATGAACACAGAGACGCCCATATACGCACGCACACTCATCCCTATGAACACACGTACGCAAACCCTACCTGTTTGGAAACAACTTTGACATACAAATATCCTTCCAAACTTTGGAGACAAACATTTCATTACGAACATTTGAGATGCAAACATGTCCAGCGAAGATAACAAAGATACTTCACTGTGACTATTTTTGACTTCGCTTGGATATTTTTGCATGTTCCAGGTTGACTGGCGAAGTTGACTTCGCCGCATTTTAGGCGCTCAGCGAAGATGACATGGCCACTTCGCTGTGACTATTTCAAACTTCGCACATATGCATTCACATGTTTCAGGATATATGACGAAGATAACTTCGCTAAACTCCTGATGACCAGTGAAGCAGTCGTAGAAGCTTCACATGAAAAAACAGTGAGGTTGTCGGCTAAGTCAAGAAATCATGATCAAGCCTAAAGTTGCTTAAGGAGACAAAACGAAAGGGGTGAAGTGTGTTTCACCACTCCGCCGATGTGCTTTTTAGCTAAATGTATAGGAAGTACCATGACTATGTATATGAGATTCCTTGAATGGTGAATCTAGGGGGACTATAAATACCCCCTGGGGTGTAAGTTTTGGGACAGAATAAAAAAGACAATTGCAACCAGCATATTGTTTTCTCCTTACTCATATGTGTGTGATTCCATCACCAACATTTGGCGCCGACCATTTGTGTGATCGAAGACATCCATGACCACCAAAATGGGAAGACCCAGTAAAAGGATAGCTACTACCGACAACAACGGCGTACATGATCCAACTATAGAAGATGCAATAGAAACTAAAACCAGACATGTTCAAGAAGAAGAAGAAACTCAGAACGAAGAAAGAAGACTCAAGGAACTTGAGGATCAACTTGCTGTCAAGAAAAAACAGCTAGAAGAAGCAAGAGCGAAGACAAGGGAAAAGTCCCTGAAGCAAAGAATTGCGAAAGCAGAAGCAGAAATATGGAAGCTCAACGAAGAGATAGAAAATGAAAGCGAAGTCATGATCCAAGACCCAAACTCAGCAAGCAAAAACACCAACAGCAAAGACAACCAAAGCCAAATATGAATAATTGACACAGAGTCGCCTCTGTTAATCGACATTTAGCTAGCGAAGTGGCCAACAGGATTCAAACTCAACATCATCCCAACTTACAATGGCATGTCTGACCCAAGACAATTTCTCACGAGCTTTGAAGCAGCAGTTACATCAAGTGGGGGAGATGCAAACACCCTAGCAAAGTCGCTCATCATGGCAGTAAGAGGACCAGCACAGCATTGGTACTCTTTGCTAAAACCAAGGTCAATCAAATCTTGGGATCAACTTCACACAACCCTGCTCTTAGATTTCCAAGGCCTACAAAGAGTTGAGCTCACAAGCGATGATATTTTTAACATCAAGCAGCAATCAAAGGAACCACTGAGCCAGTATTACAGAAGATTTGTACAAGCAAAAGCTCAAATCCCAAACATACCAGATGAAGTTGTCATCATTGCAGCAATCAAAGGACTGCGGGCAGGCCAACTTTCTTCCCACTTCAAAAGGGAAAGACCAACCACAGTGGAAAAGTTATATGAAGAAATGAGAAAATACTGTGAATCCGGCGAAGACTACAGAAAAAGAATAGAAGAAGAAAACAGAGAAAGAAACATGTTAAGATCAAATAGCAATTCCCAACACTCAAGAATAAATGCTGAGCGAACACCATTTCAGAGGATAAATCACATCAGCAACATAAGCGAAGCTGTCAGTCAAGGTCCAAGATCAAACAGTCAAAGAAATTTGCAAAACAACAGAAGTTACAAGGAAAACTTCCAGCAAAGGGCAAACTACAACAATCAAAGCAGAAACTTTGAGAGGAAAATTTTGAGGCCCAAAGAAATGTACTGTATAATACATGGCAAATGTGCTGGACACACATCAAAGATGTGCCCAAGAGAAAAGAAAAGCATTGAAGAAATACATGCAGAGAATAGAGCAACTTCGCAGCTGAAAGTTGTTAATCATCTAGCTCCCCAAAGAAGAAGTTACTTGCCAATAACTTACCCTCAGCACATGTTGCCACCACCTCCGCCAATTTATAATTGTCAACCGTTAGCAGCGTGCCTACAAAATCAATGGGGCCAAAGTTAGTAGCAAAGTTTCCACCCTAAAAGTTCAGTAGAAAATAGCAATCACCAAATTCAACCCAACAACAACATGCCCGAAGCGTCAACAAGCAATGGGAATGCAATCATCCCAAGCAAAGGCAGAATTATGACAATCTTCGGTGGAAACAACATGGAGCTTGATACAAAAAATGAAAGAGGAAATTATTTTAGATGAGTAAATTCCATAGCAGTCAAAGGTCTATTCAAGAAAACAAGATGGTCCCACATGCCAATCACATTCTCAAAATAAGATCTCAAGCTCAAAGATTACCGTCATATGGACACAATGGTCATAGAAGCAAACATCGAAGGTTGGGCAGTATCAAAAATTCTAATAGATGCTGGCAGCTCAGGAGATATCATATTCACAAGAACTCTAGATGCAATGCAAATTGACAGAAAAATCTAGGGAAGGGCCGAGCACCCATTAGTTGGCTTTAGTGAAAAGAAAATAAACTCTGTCGGCAGAATTGTCTTGCCAGTCTCATTCAGAACAGTGAACAATGCGAGAACAGAGCAAGTAGCATTAGATGTTGTTGAAATGCATAGCCAATACAACACAATCTTTGGAAGAGGAAATTGAAATGCTTTCGAACCATAGTAAGCTACCCATACTTATGCATGAAGATGCCAGCAGTTAATGGCATCATTACCGTCTTTGGTGATCCAACAGAGGCAAAAAACATAGAAAGAGATGCAAGCCCAGCTTTCAAAAATATCCACGTGATACAAAAAGAAGAAGATGATGAGCTTGAAACTGAAAATGCGAAGACACAAGAAAAAGAGGAGCCTTACGAAGACACAAAGAAAGTACCAATCGACCCAATGGTGCCAGAAAGACAAGTTATCGTCGACACAAATCTATCAAAAGAAGAAGAAAAGATAATACAAGTCCTGCAAAGTAACAAGGATATCTTCGCGTGGTCTACACAGGACTTAGGAGGAGTAGCAGGGATGTCATATAACACAAGTTAAACATCGACCCAAACTTCAGGCTGAAAAAGTAAAAACTCAGAAAGTTGTTGGAAGACAGAATACAAGCTGCAAAAGCCAAAGTCCAAAGATTGTTAGATGCAAAAGTCATAAGAGAAGTTCAGTTCACAACTTGGCTTGCAAACATAGTCATGGTGAAGAAGAAAAACAAAATGTGGAGAATGTGTATAGACTTCATAGATCCCAACAAGGCATGTCCAAAAGATAATTTCCCTCTACCAAGAATAGATACTCTAGTAGACCAAGCAACAGGAAGTGAAATGCTTAGTTTCCTCGATTGCTATTCAGGCTACCATCAAATTTGGATGAAAAAAGAAGATGAAGAATACACAAGTTTCATTACATCATTTGGAACTTACTGTTTTCAAAGAATGGCCGAGGGGCTTTGTAATGCAGGAACAACCTTCATCAGAATGACATCCACAATCCTCAAAGATCTAAATACCAAGAAATTTGCTTGCGTATGTTGATGACTTGGTAGTCAAGAGCAAGAAAAGAGAAGACCATGTCAAAGACTTACAAGAAACCTTCTCAAACCTCAGAAAAGCAAATCTAAAGTTGAACCCTAAAAATGCACATTTGGAGTTCAAATAGGCAAAATTTTGGGGTGCATCATATCTACAAAAGGAATTGACCCGAATCCAGAGAAGGTGAAGGCAATATTGAATATGCAAGTGCCAAGAAACATCAAGGACATCCAAAAGCTGACAGGAAGATTAGCTTCGCTGAATAGATTTATATCTAAATCAGCTGAGCAAAGCCTCCCAATATTTCAAGCACTAAAAGGGAAAAAGGAAAATTCAACTGGGGTCAAGCACAACAAGAAGCTTTTGAAGAAATAAAGAAGCATCTATCCAACCCCACAACTTTGGCAACACCTGACCCAACGACAGATTTGCTACTATATGTATCAGCAAAAGAAAGTACAGTCAGTGCAGTACTGATACAAGAAGAAGAAAATGAGCACTCAACAAGACAAGTTCCAGTATACTTCTCATCTAAAGCATTGTCCGGATCAAAAATTTTCTATTCAAAAATCGAGAAAATTGCATATGCAGTGCTTATGGCATCCAGAAAGTTGAAACACTATTTTCAAGCACACAAAATAAGAGTGCCAACAAATCAACCCCTTAAAGAAGTGTTACAAGGCTGTAAGTCCTCAGGGAGATTGGGAAAATGGGCTACAGAATTGTCTCAATAGTTCATCAAATTTGAGAAAATAACAACAATCAAATCTCAAGTGTTGGCTGACTTCATAGCAGATTGGACACCTTCAAAGTACAATCAAGAAAAAATGGAGCAACCAGAATGGATAATCTATTGTGACGGCGCTTGGGGCTTCGCCAGCGCAGGAGCAGCAGCAGTCATAACCTCACCTTCTGGAATCAAACTCAAATACGCAGCAAGACTAGACTTTCAATGCACCAACAACATTATAGAATATGAGGCAGTATTGTTGAGACTTTGCAAAACAAGAGCAATGGGAATTCAAAAGCTAATAATCAAGACAGATTCTCAAGTTGTGGCTAGGCATATAGAGAAAAATTACAAAGCAAGAGATCCAGAACTAGTAAAGTATCTCCAACTATTGAGGGATCAAGAAAAACAGTTCGCTAGATTCACAGTGAAAAGTATCTCAAGAAATGATAACACAGATGCAGACGAAATTGCAAAAGCCGTCGCCCAAAAGTTAGAGTTACCACCAGAAGTATTCTTCCAAACTATCACTGAAGCCTCAATAAAAAAGTTGAAGAACTGAAAGAAGTACACATCATAGAAAGGAAAGACTGGAGAGCTCCAATTATGGCATTCCTCAAAGGATTTTATGAGCCAAAAAATGAAGTTGATAAAATAAGAATGAAGCAAAAGACCAGAACTTACAAAATCATCAACAAAGAACTATACAAGGAAGGAGTTTGCCAACCACTACTAAAGTGCATCTCAAGAGAAGATGAGAAAAACTTGTCGAAAGAAATACATGAGGGAATCTGCGGATGTCACGCTGGGGCTAGATCAATAGTTAGAAAAGCTTTCAGACAAGGGTTTTTCTGGCCAACTACCCAAAGTGACAGCAAAGAAATCATTTCGACTTGTCACAATTGTCAAATGGCAGGAAATAAAGTCAATGCACCAGGAAAAAACCTACAACCAATTGAACCAACTTGGCCACTAGCAAGATGGGGAATCAACATAGTTGGAAAGTTACCTCCGGCTCAAGGTAATTACCAATACGCAATAGTTGTAGTTGAATATTTCACCAAGTGAATTGAGGCAAAGCCAATCACCAACATGTCATCTCACACAATGAAAAAATCCTATGACAAAACATCATATGCAGATTTGGAGTCCCAAGACACATCACAGTAGGTAATGGAACGCAATTCGACAGCGAAGACTTCAGGGAATATTGTCAGTCAATGGGAATCAAACTTTGCTGATAATTTGCACTGGAATTTTAAAGTGCTTAACAAACCTAAGAAAGGACAATGGGTCGACGAATTACCAAGAGTAATCTGGTCTCACAACACTTCAAAACCGAGGCCAATAGATTTTTCTCCATTTAAGTTACTTTACGGAGATGAAGCAATGACTCCCGAAGAAATAAAATACGAAGGACCAAGAATAAATATTCAAATGATCAGAGAAGAAGACTAAGAAACAAGCAAACGTTTCCTCGAAGAAGAAAGAAAAAACACTTGAAAATATCAAGAAGTACCAACTTGAAACAAAGAAGTGGTACAACAAGAAAGTCAAGCCAAGAGAGTTAGCACCAGGAGATTTTGTCCTAAAAAGAAAAAGAGATGAAGACATGGTGGGAAAATTCCAACAAAAGTGGGAAGGGCCTTTCATCATCACAAGAACAAATAAAGAAGATGCATATCACCTAGCAAATCTGAAAGTTGAAGAACTCAGTCACACTTGGAATATAGAAGCACTTTGTAAATATTACCCATAGCCAAACTAGAAGAGTAGTTTTACTTTCTGCAAAGTAGAAGTAGAAGTTTCATTCCAAGCAACTTTACAATTCAAAAGTAATCGAGCTGCACTCTTTTTCCACTCAGGAGAAACCCTTCATAGGGTGAGTGACTTTTTAATGAGGCAGTCTCTTAGTAAATCTCATGGAATATAAATGAGAAAGTAGTTTCACCAAAGATATATCTCCACTTTGAGGTACAAAATGCCGAAGAGTATATCCAACATATACTCCCATATCGGCACAAATTTTGCAAAACTAAGTTAGAATCAACATTTTATTAAATCTAAAAAATGCTAAATTATCCAACTCAAATAAGTCTACGGCAAATTTTTTAACTTTATTTCACTAAGGTAAAAATGTTTCCAGCTTCTAAGGAAGTGTATGTGTCCACTTCACACAAAAAGAAGGGACGACGTTTCAAAATTTACTAAGAAATTTTTTTTGACTTCATTTCACTAAGGTGCAAATGTTTTCAGCTTCTAAGGAAGCGTACGCATCCACTTCACATGAAAAAGAAGGGACGACATTTTAAAATTTGCTAAGGCAAATTTTTTGACTTTATTTCACTAAGGTGAAAATATTTTCAGCTTCTAAGAAAGCGTATGCGTCCACTTCGCATGAAAAAGAAGGGACGACATTTCAAAATTTGCTAAGGCAAATTTTTCGACTTCATTTCACTAAGGTGAAAATGTTTTCAGCTTCTAAGGAAGCGTACGCATCCACTTCGCATGAAAAAGAAGGGACGGCGTTTCAAAATTTGCTAAGGCAAATTTTTTGACTTCATTTCACTAAGGTGAAAATGTTTTCAGCTTCTAAGGAAGTGTACGCGTCCACTTCGCACGAAAAAGAAGGGACGGCATTTCAAAATTTGCTAAGGCAAATTTTTCGACTTCATTTCACTAAGGTGAAAATCTTTTCAGCTTCTAAGGAAGCGTATGCGTCCACTTCACACGAAAAAGAAGGGATGGCATTTCAAAATTTGCTAAGGCAATTTTTTCAACTTTATTTCACTAAGGTGAAAATGTTCCAAGCTTTCAAGTGAAGTGTACGCGTCCACTTCGAACGAAAAAGAAGAGACGACATTTCAAAATTTGCTAAGGCAAATTTCTTGACTTCTTTTCTCCAAGGAGAAAATATTTCAAACCTCCAAGCGAAGTACACGCGTCTACTTTGAACAAAAAAGAAGGGACGATGTTTCAAAATTTGCTAAGGTAAATTTCTTGACTCCATTTATCTAAATGTTTCCAAGCAAAGTGCATACGTCCACTCCGAACAAAAAGAAGGAATTCCCAAAAATACAAGCAATATAATTCAAAGTATTTATTCTGTACCCATTCATACAAGCGAAGGAAAAACTCACAAACTTTGCAATACAAGAAGATGTCTACAATACAACTTATCCAATTATAAAAATGTGTTTACAAAATCAGTCATCTTGAGAACTAACTACTTCGGCAGCATCACCAAGTATGTCACTCACAACTTCATTAATAATATCGTCCACTTCACGGCGTAAATAGTCTTCACAAACATTTGCCGGCGAAGTACTTGACCCAGATGACTACAAGAAAAAGAGGTTAGAAAACAAAAACCCAACCGCAGATGAAAAATAAACTTTACATAACACACTTTACCTGTGTAAAATCTGTGAAATCAAAAACTCGATAGTTGGGAGGCCTGATACTACAGTATCGTTCATTCACATCTATAAAAGATTTGTAAGACAAAAACCCCCAAAGAAAAAGTCCTAAGTTCAAAATAACAAGAGTAAAAAACTTACGGGCAAGAAAATCATCAACATCACAACCATCATACTTCGCACAAAAGTCATAAAATTCGCTAGGCTCGAAAACAAAGTTATCTTTAGACATAAACAGCGGGGTAACATCTTTGACATCCTACACAGGCTCAGCATGAGGAACCTGCGCAGGATGGACAAATAGTCAAACAACTTCCAAGCATATATTACAAAGTCAGTAACTTAGAACCATTGTATCCTAAGACCCTCTCATCTCACAAAAGAAAAAAATAACTAGAGCCTAAGGATGGCCACCACTAACATTGCTAGATCTAGCATCGGCCCCCTCTTCGCAGCTTCCTCCGCCTCCTTCCGGGCAGCCTCCGCCTCCTTTGCAATTTGCTGACATAAAAAAGAGAGAAAAGTTAGATATGAAACACAATAGAAAACAAAAAACAATTAAGTGTAAAATTTACCCTCTGTAATTTCTCTCTAGCTTTATCAAAGCAATGGGCCTGACCCCCTGACCTCCAATACTGCTCAAGATATTTGTTGCACAATACTTGTGTCGCCTTCATCACATTGGTTAGTTCACCCACAGAAGGAAACTTGTAGTTGGCATCACAAAGTTGTGCAAACAAAGGATCCTGGCTCTTTCTCATCAAATGAAACAAAGCACGAGCAGAGTAATAAACCCCAATGTCAACCGTGGTCTCGGTAACTCGGGACAAATCTTCGTACTGAAGAGAAAGACAACTAAAGAAACTATTACATTCACCAAGCTCCCAACACTTCTCCTCAGGATGATCTCCAAACTTGTCATAACATTCAAAACAAAGTTTCCAGATCCGATTGCAATTATCGAAGAAAGACTTGTCTTGCTCCCGCAACTTTTTTCAATACGCCTCATGCCTTCCGTAAACTTTTCATTCTCCTCTATAATCTTCTTGAGATCATCCTCTCTTTCTTCAACTCGAGCAAGAGCACTGATAAGTCTGCCCTCCAAAGCATTGTGAGCATCTACAACATCAGCTCTTTCCTTTTCTTTCTCAGCAAGTTGCTTCTTCAGATTTTCATTTTCAACTTGATAGTCACGTTCGCGAAGAGCAAAATTTTTCTCCTTCTCTTATAAACCCATTCGCAACCCTCTCATCAAGATAGAACCTTTGTACATCATAGACAAGCCAGCATCAGCAACTTCGAGCAAAGGCTTCTTCGATATCTAAAGCTCTACATCCGGGACAGTGAAAGCCTCATCTATACACTTTGATAGCTGAACCTCAGAAGTGTGAGGCATCATCCGAAGTTTATCAGCCCCAATACTATAAACTTGAAACAATCAAGACCTAAACTTTTCTCTTGGCAAAACTCTAAGCCCCGCTTTAGCGCATCAGAAACTTCCCCTCCGTCAACAGTAGGGGCAACAGGAGTTGCAGGATCTTGCTGAACATCCTTCATTTTGCCAAAATCAACTTTCTTCTAGGGAGAAGATGGTGCATGAGGAAACATAGTTTCTGCAAAAGTAGAAATCAAGACTTAGCAATAGAAGATAATTCAAGTAAAAAGGAAACACGAGGGCAATACTCACCAGTAGAAATGCGCTCTCCCAAACTGCAATCAACCTTTTGGCCAGTCTCAACATGAATAGTGGAGCTCGACAAGCGTACCAACCTTTCTTCATTAACCACATCATCAAAAACTTCGTCATCACTCTCCTCAAGATTAAGAGAATAAACTCTAGAGCCACCATCTTTTCTCGCCACATTTGGAATACTGACTTCGCCAACCCCAACTGTTGTAGGGTCTTCAAGCGAAGTAGTCTTCCCAGCATCAACATTCATCATGAGATCCAACGACAAGAACCTCAGAGCCAAACTTTGGCGAAGTCGACCCAGCAGCTTTTTGAAAATCCCTAACTTGAGTCTCTTTCTTAGAGACTAAGTTAACTCCCGCACCAACTTCGCTAAGACCACTGGCAGAAGCACCACAAGCTTGCAAATTCTATAAGTTTTCATCAAGTGGAGTAAGTAATAGTGGAGTCAAACCGCTAGAAGAGAAAGTCATACAAATTTTTCTCACCTCATCCTCAACATCTTGAGACACAGGAAAACCGACATCATCACCATCAACATCACCTCTGATAGCCTCAACAACACCTTTGCCACTAGCACCGACATCAGAAACAATATTCCCTTCAATATCCAAAGTCTGATCAAGAATAGCGTCAAGTTCTTCACTATCAAGAAGAATAGCAGGACTATTATTCTTCTTGATCTTCTATGCAACAACCTTAGTTGCACCTTCAGTAGCCTTATGCTTTCCTTTTGCCTGAGCAGCAGTTTCTTTCTTTCGGCCTTGTCTCTTTTCATGACTATAAGCAGGAGGAGGTCTCTCATGATATTCAACCTTAGCAACCTTGAAAACCCTGTTCAAGCGCTTATACTCCAAACCAATAATTTTATCTATATTATCCTTCTCGCTCTTCACATATTTACCAAGTAAATCATCTGCCCTATTTTCGACAGACTTCACAAATTCTTCATTCGAAGCAAATATCCTCGGGCGACAGTAGGAAACTTGTAGTTGATGCCACGAATCTGCTTAGGATAGAAGCGCGAGAAGGTCCATCCTTTCTTCACTGGCCAAATTCTAGCTGCAGCATACTCTTCAACAATATCACGGGCACATTGCAGAGAAGCCGTAGCCTTGAAGGCCTTTACTGCAGTCTTGGAAATCATAGTAGGAGGAAAGAAAGGAGTACACACAAATCTTTCAATAACCATTTTCGCAGCCAAAGGATACTTTCTCACCATCCTCTTTATAACAGGATCCCTTTCTTCAACCATTAGCACCTTATGATAAAACCAGTACCTGGACCAGTCACCAACTCCCCACTTGTTCTTTGTGGCAGGAGAAATCTGAGCAGTATTACGAGCTGTCTTAAAACTGTAGCAAGCAAAATACTTAGTAATCAAGCGCCCATCAAGCATAAATGTCTTATACTGAGTGTGCATCTTAAACAGCTCGCAAAAAGCAACAATGTTGTCATTGGCTTCTAAAGATCTCACATCCCAAACGAATTGTGACAACCTAACCACTCCGTTAGGTGTCAAATGATGCATCTGTATACTGAAGGCCTTTAACACATCTTCAAGAAAATCTTGGCATGGAAACTGAAGCCCAGCAGTAAAAAGGTCATGATAAACAATACACACATCAGGATGTGGTCGTGGGTTAGTTTCATCAGCATTGGGAATCCTGACGAGGTCACGATAAAGAATTCATAGCCTTACCATTTCATCAAGGTAGCTCTTATCAAACAGACTTCTGCCGAAGGTCAATGTATAACCCTCGTCATCCCTAACTAAATCCTCGACCGAAGCATCAACATTTTCCAAGTTCCCATCATCTGAATCCAGATGAGACTTATCTTCATCAACTTTGTCACTCTCCAGGGTCCGAATCCAATCTTGCAAATCTTCAAAAGACATCTCAAATGAAGTTGTCAAACAAACTCCGCTGGTACAGCCAGAGGAAAACAAGCCCAAAACACCAGATATCAAGAAAAACTATCTCAAGCTTTCTAGCTCAAGAAAAATTTTGGCAGAGCTTCCCCTCCTCTGAAAACGATGGCTCCAGGGGGGTGGGCATCACTATTTATAGACAGGTCTAGTCAAACAGTCAAAGCTAGCCGTTGGATTCAAAATTCAAACAGGCCAACTCCAAAATTTGGACGGCGTTTGTTAGGCAAAGTTTCACAAAAAATTCTGGGATTCAGAACTTTGGAGTAGGGCTTCGCCCGTGAGGGGCTGCTATTGGGGAATAACTTTGACATACAAACATTCTTTCCAAACTTTAGAGACAAACATTTCATTATGAACATTTGAGATGAAAACATGTCTAGCGAATATAACAAAGATACTTCACTGTGACTTTTTTGACTTCGTTTGGATATTTTCGCGTGTTCCAGGTTGACTGGCGAAGTTGACTTCACCGCATTTCAGGCGCTCAGTGAAGATGACATGGCCACTTCGCTGTGTGATGTGACTAGGGTTCCCGATCTTCTGAAAGGTTCTAATAACTCTCGATTTGGTGGAATCATGACACAATTCGATCCGACTTTTGAACAACTCGGCTCTGAACCCCGCAATTGCAGCACCACGTCTCCTCTGGTTATCGACCGTTGAAGCATAGTTGACCTTGCCAAGAAGGCTGAGTCCTTTGGCTGCTAATTGAAGAACACAAGCAAGAACACGAAAGAATGCAACCAATTGCAGATGAATGATTAATCTCACAAGTTGGGGTCTCACAAACCAACGGCGCGGCGAAACTATTATGAACAGAATAATCTAAGCAAAACCCCAAAACCTAACGATAGAGGTGACAACTGGTTATAGAGGTCTAAGGGTCGTCGCCACCCCTGGACGCGCCCCCTAATGGGCTCAACAACGATACACGGCCCAACGGACCAAAAACGGTGACGCAGCACCAGAACAGATTCTAGACGCTAACTTGTTTCGATGTTTCCCGATGACTCCGAAGGAATTTTGACCTCAAACCAATGCCATTGGCTTTCTTATGAAATTATCTTTCCACCCATAGGTGGATCATCAAAAACGGAGTCTGGATGCGTCCTGGGCGTCCGCTTTACTCCACACTAGTCTTGGACTCCGAAACAGGCTCGAAGTCGACTCGGTTTGGGTCTCCACCTTGACTTGGGCGCCCTTGCTGGTCCTCCATGCCTCTAAGCCATCCCTTATGCATCCCTTGGTCCTCTCCATTATTCCTAAGTACAATATAATCATTAGGTGGCAATCTATTCTCAAAATCATAAAAAGACTTCCTTAAGAACGAGCTCACCTGTAAATTTAATTGTCGTGCGCGAGCTCTTGTGATTGGACCTTGAATGTCCAGCGGAGGATCATCTTGTGCATCCAATGGAGTGATGTCCTCATCACTGTGACTATTTCAAACTTCTCACATATGCATTCACATGTTTCAGGATATATGACGAAGATGACTTCACTAAACTCCTGATGACCAGCAAAGCGGTCGTAGAAGCTTCGCACGAAGAAACAGTGAGGTTGTCGGCTAAGTCAAGAAATCATGATCAAGCCCAAAGTTGCTTAAGGAGACAAAAGGAAAGGGGCGAAGTGTGTTTCACCACTCCGCCGATGTGCTTTTTAGCTAAATGTATAGGAAGTACCATGACTATGTATATGAGATTCCTTGAATGGCGAAGCCAGGGGGACTATAAATTCCCCCTGGGGTGTAAGTTTTGGGATAAAATAAAAAATACAATTGCAACCAGCATATTGTTTTCTCCTTACTCATATGTGTGTGATTCCATCACCAACACTACCCCTATGAGCACCTTCGAAGGACTGAGCACCCGGTAGATCTAGAGATTCTCGAAGTCACCACTGACACCTCATCGTCGACAGGAACATCGCTTACCACTTAATGCATAACGCTAAAAAATCCTTGGGAAAATCCCAGGAAAAGGTGCGAGCACCTAGATTTGAACTCTGATGGGTAACGTCCCACTGAACCGTCCTATCATTGGACTACAAGCCAATTTGCAGCAACTCTAACTTTTGATCCATGACTGGTCGAAGACACAGGCGCTGGGCACTATTGATCCATGACGGGTCGAAGCTAGGAATGTATTTGATACTTGTGATGGCTTGGACTCTGATGGGGAGTATATACTAAAAAAGCAGAAGGATATCTGAAGAAGGGAAGGACAAAGATGATAAGGAAGATAACTCCTCAAAGCAAATATGGATGGTGCAAATTAAAAACCCTCCATTGAAAGAGCTGTTCTAGTTATCTGACAAGACAATTCCTACATCAGATGGTGATGGCAAGGATGACTCACTCAATACTAATGATCTAAATGCTCTTTCTACATCTCTAGATGCATCTGGTGATAAAGCAACTCATATAGTGGATTGTCGGTGTTTCTACCCCGGGGGCCGAGCACCAACGAGTGAATATGTACTGTGTGCTCCCTAATCCGGATGGTGATGCAAGAAGAACACACAAGGTTTATCCAGGTTCGGTCGGTAGAAGGCCCTACGTCCAGCGGGGGGAGAGTTTGTATTATCTTGCATCGAAGTGCTTGTGCAGGGGTGAATACAAGCGAGCGAGTGTGTGTTGGCTAGGACTTGAGCGCTATGGGCTCTGGCTTGCCTTCTGTTTTCTGGCGGAGTTCCATTCCCTTGTCTATGCTAGCCTGGCGCCTCCTTTTATAGGCCAAGGAGGGCACGGGTGTACAGTATAACCCTAGAATCAACGTTTGTAGGGCTGGCGTAGATTATGACATCGAAGGAGATGCCGATCAAGTCGCCGTTGCTGTAGAGGTGTGCCTCAGGCGTGACTCGCCCTGTAGCGATGTGCTTGGAGATGACGGCCGTCCTTCCCGTGTGTGTGATGACATCGTAGATGTTCGGTGAAAGACCGTGCCCATGCGTGGGTGTGCAGATCCCTGTAGCTGTCGCGTCGATAGTGGTTGATGTGTTGACCGACGGCGTTGAAGTCTTGCTCGAGGGGGTGGTCGAGGTGAGGTCGAACGTAATCGAGGAGGTCAAGACCCAAACGGATAAGACCAGGCCCCGGGAAGTATGGTGTTTGTGTTGATGAATGCCTCTCGAGGGGGTGTCGAACGAGGCACAGTGCGCGATATGGTGAAACAGTACAGTACGATCCGCTGGTTTCTCGGGTATGGGAAGTAAAAGGAGGATTTGACCGGTGTACCGTCCACTATTACCATGGCTGTAGCCATGAGGTTAGGCAGGAGCAGGTGAAATGCATTAAATGTCTAGGGATTCGTGCGAGAAATAGGTGGATTGTGGGGATGCGTGGTATTCGACGGGTGTTCATTCGCCCGGGCGAGTTTCGTCACTCAAGGGGGTGACCATGCCCCCGAGTGCACATCCTCGAGTTGAGAGGGTCCCGTTGAGTGAATAGTAGCCTGGTTCATCGAGGCCCGTTCGTGGGCGGGCCCTGCGTAATTTGATACTTGGATCGGATATCTTATGTATTTTCAGGTTCGGGGATAATAATGGTGGTTTTGGGTTTGTTGATGCAGGGATTGAGTTGCTTAGTCGAGGGTTAAGGTACGCTTTATTCAAGTACCCGACAGTAGCCCCCGAGCTCCCGCGTGAGTACTGGGAGTCATACGGGAGGTCTTGAATCGAGACTGAGGTGTTGACCGTAATTTTTCGGAGGGTGCGCGCGAGCGTACCCTTCGGGGGTAGCCCCCGAGGCCTTGGAGGAGTGGGGAGACTCCTCTGAGGGCTTTACTTGTCTTTTGCCGAAAGGTGTTTTTGTCTAGTTGGGCGTAGCAGGCATCCCTAAAAGTTTAGGATGACATGAACTGGAGTCGTAGCGCCTAGTCGAGGGATATCTCGGGTCATCGAGCCCCCGGGTGTATTCGACCCTCTTTCGTCAAGGGGTGCCTGGCGTAGTTGAGCCCTCAGCCTCGTGCAGCTAGGGTATTGCTAGCCTCGGGCGTCCATCTCACGAGTCCTTTCGACCGGATGTGAGGTGAGAAGCGTCGTACTACCCTCGATTGGGCGAGTCTCGACATTCTCTGTGAGCTGATAACGCACTATAAGAATTCCTACTTTTTATGACAAAATTCTTCGTGACGGTACCTAATTTCTTCATATAATGTACCATAATATGACGGAAAATTTTGTGTCGTCACATATAGAGAAGAGACAGTTTTTTTGACGACTTCATTTTGTTGTCACATAAAGTCATCAAATATTGTCATCAAATATTGTCACAAATTGTCTAGCGTTGTGATGACTTTTTGTGGCGCTAGGACCTATCATTTTATGACTACTTAGCGTTGTCACATTTGGTTACTTCAATAATTTACCATGTCTATTGGGCCTAAAGCTGGGCCTCAGCCTAAAGGAAGAGGAGGCATAGTTGGTGGAGACGGGCTGGGTCTAACAGAGTAAGGTTGAGAGACTTTTTTCTTTTTCCTTTCTTTTTTCATTTGAATTTATAAATCCTAGTATACATTAGGTCTCCTAGCATTAAAGGTTAAAAAACTAAAAAAGAGAATAATATTATGCATATATTTAGGGATTGAACCTAGTACCTTTGGAAAAAGTGCATAGACCACTTAGATATGCATCCGTTCATGCTATAGTGATCCCATTTCATTATTTAAACTATAGGAAAACTTGTTAAACAATATTAAAAAATGTGATAGGAATCAAACATTTACTCATGGAATCAACGGAGCATGCAAGGATTAGCGTGCTCTGATCTCATTAAAAAGAAAGAAAATAACAAAACAAAATAAAATAACAAAATAATTGAGGCACACAGGGATCAAACCTGCAGCCTCTAGCATGAAAGGGAGTGACCAAAAACCACCAGACTATGCATCCTTCTTTGTTAGTTTTTGATTTTTTAATCCATTTGACGTATTTATTCAATTTTCCCAAAAAGGAAGAAAGTAGCAAAAAAGTTGCCTAAGATAGGGGTCGAACCTTGTAGCAAATACATGTAGATGTTCCAAGTAGGAACGCCCAACATTGACCCACACAGGAAAATAAACTATTTAAATACTAAAAATTAAGGACATGAACATGAGGTTTTCCCTTTTTAATCTGCGAAACTATATGTGAGACTTGTGGATTTAGAACTACATTTTGCAAACGCTTTGTCAAATGCAAAAAAAGTCCTATGTATCAAATGTAGGTATTGATGAGTGTACCAATATTGGTATTCATGACTTTTTGAGTTGAGACCATCTAGGGTTTTGAAAACTGATTTTGAGCTATGAATATTTTAAAATTTAAAATTTGAACCGTCCAAATTTTGTCAAATGCAAAGTTGACCAAAACATCTTAAGTAGATCTTGATGAGTTTAGCAATCTTGGTATTCATGACTTTTGTATCTGAAATATTTTAGGGCTTCAAAAACTGTAGTCAAAGTGTCTTTTTTAAAATCCAAGATTTAACTTAGTCACACTTGGTCAATTGAACCACCAAATGACCTCAAATCAAAAAATTACATATATTAGCACCTGAGACTAAATCGTTGGTTTGTTGTGGGTACTCAAACCCACACCACTGGCTGTACTCTCCAATCCCACTCAGATCTGGATGTGTAGTTGTGGTGATTTAGTACTTGTATTGGTCATGGTTTTGATTTCATTATTCCAGAAATAGGCTTCGATGATCCACTTATTTTTCTTCTGAAATCCCAATCCTTTTTGCTTGAAGTAGTACTGCTACTTGTATTATTCTTAGTAGACTGGATACCGGAGATCTGTTAGTAGAAGTAGTACTCTTATTTATTAGAACAAGTAATATTGCTTGCACATTAACCGTTACTAGCACTGCCTTGCTGGTGATATAATAGAGCAATTTAGTTAGTACAAATATGGCTAGTACTCTGAACTGCAACCTAGTTAACCAAACTGCAAGAATGACTAAAGTAGAATGCTACCTACCTTGCTATATCTTACTGTACCAATCCTTAGTTTGCTCTTGCTGATTAGAAATATAAAATGCATGTGTAGCAAGTGAAGCTGTAGTTGTTCATACTTGGGTAATATCTTTAGATACTTGAGGTAGCTCTCTGGGAAAATGTTTCTAATGCAACAATACTGAGATTGTGTTCACTTTGGCAGCGTTGATGCATTTCAGGAGGTCTGTCTTCATTACCATCTTGAAGCTGATAGCAAAATCCTGGAGATCAACACTGAATGTTTGGTCCTCCTCCATTCACTCCGTTAATTTACTGAATGTTTCTGCTTCTCAGTTTCTGACATATTGAATTGTTGCTCCAAGCCTCAAACATGTACTATTTTTTTTATGTGAGATCAAACTGATGCACTAAGCTCTTGCAAGAAGAGTTGTGTAATGCTCTCTGTTTTTAGATGTTGCAGCAGCAACCAGAATGTGTCATTTTTAGATGTTGTAGGATTAAACTTCAGCTTTTTAGCTATCGTGCTTTCATGTGTATGTCTTGAAAAAAATCTATTTTTTTGTACTCCATGTGCTCCCAGAAGTTTCTAACTAGACTGATCTCTAGTGAACCATGTTTGGACTGCAGGAGCTGGGGGATAATTTTATTGGTTGTTGCTTCTTTCTGGCAACTGTACATGCTCTGGATCCATGTGAAGCTTCAAGAGGTTGTCCCAAGCAGGAGTGAAGTACAGCAGATATGTGGAGCTTGCACATGCTGCATTTGGTGAGACATTCTCTCAACTATTTTTGCCAGTTCATGACAATTACTTTTGATTCCTACTCATGAATGGCAGCAATATATGTTACCACTGTGATCCTTCTTACAGTAACCTTTTCCTACTACTAGAACCCTGTGATCCTTCTTACAATACGAAACCATTGCATTATCTACATGAAATTATTATTGTCTAGACTATTTTGATGCCAGCGAGCTCAGCCTTCTTGACTGATATGTTGTTAGTTAGGACCGAACAAGATGATTTATAGAATAATAGTTAAAATAGACCATTTGTATATACTGATTGAAATGAAGAAAAATTATTATTAACCCTATTTAAGTTTATTGCCTACTACTTACTTTCTTTTGTGTTATTTTATTCAGTTGAAAGTTGCAGCAAGGAGGGAAGCACGGACATGGGGGGTACATATTCTTGCAAGGTGCACATTGTTCTACTTTGTGTTGAGGGACATGGATGCTAATGTATTGCTAGGACTACAGACTCTTGTCAGCAGCAATATGAACTTTTTTGCATGTGTAAACACAAACTCGTGTGATGTCTTTGAACCTTTGCACTATGTAATGTATCATATGATCTGAGTTGTATGTGAATGATGGTGCGACTTTTGTATCAATGTTCTATGACCTTTGTTGAGAATCATCACTGAATGGATATATAATGCATGATGGCTTCTTAACCATGGTTAGCTACCTATACATGATGACTTCTTATCGTCATAATAGCGAGCAATAACTAGGGTACGTACTCAGCATTTGTGACGGTTCGTACATTATGTGATGCGTTGACTGGACAATATGTGACATCTATGGTCGTCATAAAAGATAACATAATATGACCACAGTGAACAACCATCACAAAATGTCTCGACATAATGTGACGGTTTTTTTGCTGTCGTCTCAAAACTTTTTGTGACGCTCATTATATGACGACACCCATGACGGTAATAAAGACGTCACAAAGGTTTTTTACGACGGTTTTGGCACTTTACATGATGAAATGTTGTTGTCATACAAAGCACAAATTCTTGTAGTGATAGGAGATCCAAGTGAGAGCTCGTGCCCTGTTTGATGGGGTTGACTGGTGGCCCTGAGGCATTCTCATTGATGCAAACATGTAGATACATGGAGATTGGTTCCATTCGATAGGACTCGGTGGCTCGATGCCTCCCTCCATGGGGATTCCATGGTAATCTTTTCATTTTGCATTGGATACGTCCGAGGGGATCTCGAGGGTTCGTCCTCGAGCTGAGCTTCGTGTTGGCTCCCCTTGGGCACCCCTGACTCGGGTACTCGAGGGCGGCTGTCGAACCCTGACCGAGGGTCAGCCTCCGCTTCCTCGAGGATTTCGTTGTGGGACCGGAGTCTGTTTTACTTCCCGTGGAAAGAAATGCCGTGGATAACTTCTCGCATCCGTTGGGTGCATCTTTTTAGGCAAGGGCTGAAACGGCGCGGTCGTGGTGGACCCGGGTAATGGCTAGAGATCTTGCGGGCGACGTGTGTCCTTGTTTCAGGAATCAAGGGGTGGTTAGGTAAGCGCATTAAATGTGGGGAGTTACCGTGCCATTGCCAGATTCGCCCGTTGTTTCTCGGCCCCGTCGCTTATAAATACGAGGGGTAGGGTTTCTTCATTCCCCATCTTGCCATCTTGCCTCCGCCGCCGCCACCAGAGCGCTCGAGCCTTCATCTTTCTGCACTAAAGAAGAGCCTGTGAGAGAGAAATCAGGATTGGGAATCTTCCTGGTTGCCCGTCCGCCGAGCAGATTCGAGCTGCATCCATGGCGCCCACGTTCTTCCCTCTAGAGGCCTAGCCCCGTTCTGACGTGTCGCAGTGGGAGCTGGAGAAGTTGGTGGATGAGGGACTCCTCCGTCCCACTGCTTTGGCTGAGCAGCCGGAGTGGATCATGCCGTCGAGGGAGCATCGGGAGCCACAGCCGCCAGAGGGCTACGTGGTGAGCTTCGTCAAGTTTCACCAGTTGGGGTTCGGTTCGCCTCCGAGCCGCTTCATGCGCGCGTTGCTCCACTTCTATGAGGTTGAGCTCCAACACCTCACCCCCGATGCCATCTCCAATGTGGTGATATTCACCACGCTCTGTGAGGGGTACATGGGTATGGAACCGCATTGGGAACTGTGGCTCCACCTTTTCAAGGGTGAGCACTACACCAAGTGGATCTCGAAGGGGAAGAGGAGGATCATCCGCATGGGCATTTGTAGCCTGGCACAGAAGAAGTCTGACCTCTACATCGGGATAGGCTTGTCCATCAACCACGGCCATTGGCAGTCCGGGTGGTTCTACATCCACAAAGACGACGGCCTGCTGCCCGCCTACATCAGGCGTGTCATCAGGGAGCGTCCGAAGCACTGGCTCTGGGGTGTGGCCCAGCCCTTTCAGCGGAGGCTGAATCCCCTCCTTGATGCAATGTGCACCCTGTCCGAGCAGGGTGTGCATGCCGCGTTCGTCGTCACGGGCTTCCATAGCCGAAGAGTCCTGCCTCTGATGGCATGCCTACTGTGTGTAGATCAGATGGGGCCCGAGGCGCTTGCCAAGCAGCTCGAGGGGTGCCGGATGTTTCCCATGGACCTGCCTCCCGAGGATGTCGCAAAGCGGGTTAGAAGCTCGGTCGCCAGCGACTTCGGGCCAAGGGACGTGGATCGTGTCCCGATGCTACCGGATCCTCGCAGCATCATCTTGGTAAGTCCTTCAATTTCACATCCTTGAGTTTCTCCCCTGTTTCTTTGCTTGTCTTGATGTTCTGGCTACGGTTTCAAGCACAGGCAACATCGACTACAGGGTCTTGGTGCCTCCAGTTTGAGAAGACGACCCCGATCACCAGGTGAGGTGCTTTGATGCTCAACAGGAAAAGAAAAGGAAAGACAGGAGAAGAAGGAGAGGAAGAGGAAGAACCTCGTGCACCAGGCGCTCAAAATGTGCCAAGCTAAAAAAAGGCAGGATGGGCTTTCTATCGAGGAGTCCCCCCTGAGGAGATGGACTGGATGATGATGATGATGATGTCGAGGGAGTGGTGGGGCATCTCGAGCCCCATCTTTCCGGCTTTCCTCAAGCTGATGCACCTCCTGTGCATTAGGACGTCTTGGAGCGCCCACAGGAAAGAAGGAAAGGGGGTTCCTTAACCCACGCGGGGTCCTCATCTCATCGCCAGCGTGATGGCACTCCGCTGGCCTCGTCCCGGGGTCCGTCCAGCGTCTCGCCACGCCAAACCAGGTCCTCGATGCTCGAGGTGAGGACCCGGGGCCGGACGGGCATGGAGGACCGGGTGACACCACCCTTGACGCACGATTCGCGGGAGACGGCTCCAGTTGAGCTCAGGGTGCTAAGGTCTAAGCTGGTCGCCCCGCGTAGTTCTAGCTCCGGACAGGATATGGTTCGGAGGGCGCCGTTGAGGTGCCCAGGTACTTCGAGGGGGCCCGGGTTGGTCGTCATTCCTCTAGGGTAGGTTTTGTCGTCCAAAATTTTTTCCTTTTTCCTACGATTCGTGGAATTTGCTTGAATTTCCTGCCTCTCCCTTCGTTGCCTAGGCTCAAGCGTCAAGTGGAGGAGATGAACCCTTCATCAGCCAAGCGACTCAAGGTGGATGCGGCCACGAGGATAGCGGCAGGAGGGGCAGGTGCGATCTCGAGGCCCATGTCAACATCAGAGGCGACCTGGCTATCACAAGCTCAGGCGGAGATTACTCGGGGCAGGCTGACGGGCTCTAGTCTTGTTGCAGGCTCGAGCGGTGAGGGGGCCATGGCAGGCAGCAACTCTGATTGGGGGCAGGTGCGGAAGAGCAGGGTCGGTGCCCTGGCCTTAACGGTCATGGCCCCTACACCTGGCTTGGTCGAGGCCACCACAATCGATGGGGGAGCCCTCGACAGCTGTGAGCCCGGTTCGGAAAATGCCCCAATCATCCTTGGGGACGAAGAGGCAGCAGTTCCTCCTATCTCCGTTGAGCGGATGGTGGAGCGCCCCCAAGAAGCAGGAGCACTTCCTTCCCAGTGAGAGGGGCGGGAGCCATGGCAAAAGGGCCTAATAAGGAGGAGGAGGATCGGCTGTAGAAGCAGTAGGAGGGGAGCTGCAAGGATAGCAGGAGGAAGAGGGGCTAGAGCTGAGCCAGCCTAAATAGCAACAAGAGGTGGAGGGGTTAGAACTGATCTAGCCAGAGCGGCACCAGCAACAGCAACAACTGCAGCAGGAGCCAACGCTAGAGGGTGCGGTGCCCTTAGCCTCGCTCCCTCGGTGATAGGATGAGTCGTTGGAGGAGCCGACAAGCTCAAGTCTCCCACAGGCATAGGAGGAGGCCTAGACTACCTTGGGTCAGTTGCCACAGTAGTGAAATGCGACATAGGAGGTGTTAGTGGTTCTGCCGGCGCCGCAGGAGCGGCCCGAGGAGGTGGCTGTCGAGAAACCACGGCCGTAACCTCGGCGTAAGGGGGAGGGAGACGCCCTTCCTCTTGCTAGAGCGGCAGTAGCTCGGGGGGACCCTCACAGCCCTGGCTGGCCCGACCCTAGCCCTTTTGCCCTGGCAGGGCAGGTGAGTGGTGAGGCTAAGTCGTCGGCGACCGGAGCGGAGGTCGAGCCGCCGTTCCCCACCTTGGCCGATCGGGTGGCCCATTACGATGGTTCGCCTGAGGGTCGAGGTGGCTCTTCCTTCTTGGCATAGGAGCACCTCCCGCTCCAAAACCTCCTGGAGCCTAGCGCCCCCACGATTTGGATGGATGATGTGGTGGAGGTAAACCCCTCGGAGGATGCAGAGGAGTATCGGGCATGGATGGCCCTTGCTCTGAAGCTGGCCGTCAACATCGCTGCCGAGGATCTGAGCTGGGTTTTCTCGGTGAGTGTTTCCTCGAGTGTGTTGTGCTTGGGTAACTTTCTGATTCCTTGCTCTTTGTCCTTAGGACCTGAGGAGGCGCTCCTACGTGAAGTCCAAGTTCCTTCATGCGACGCTTGAAGGGCGGGAGAAGGTGCGGCGCCAACTCAAGGCAGGCCGGTCCGCCCGGGATGGGGTGGCCCATGCTGAAGAGGAGGCGAGGAAGGCGAGGGAGGAGACCGAGGCAGCTCGTAAGGAAATGTCTCAGGCCAAGGAGGAGGCTAGCCGAGCCCGCACGGAGGCGCAGAGGGCCCTCGAGGCCCTTTCTTCCTCAGAGGGGCATCTTAAGGAGCATGTCAAGGCTCTCAAGATGGACATTGCTCAGGCCTCCAAGGCCTGCGATGCCCTGCACATCTCGGCCGAGGCAGAGAAACGTCGCGCCGATGCCCTTGCTGATGAGGTCGTCGCGCTGAAGGAGACCCTTCTGGAAAAGGAGGGGGACATCGCCTTGGCTAGAAGGAAGATCGAGGATCTGTGGCTCGAGAAGACAGAGGTGGTACACACTTTCAAGGAGGCCCAGAAAGAGCGCGACGAAGCAGTGGATGCGCGTGAAGTCCTTGACACCCACTGCACTAGTGAGTTTTCTTTCTTGGCCTCGATTTTCTTATCTCCATGCGCTGCGGCTGACTTTGCTCTACCCTCTAGGTCTCAAGGCCAACCTGCTCTCTGTCCAGACTACCTCCAAGGTGCTACAAGAGGGCCTTTTAGCCGAGGCTGCTTTGACCGACAGGCTCTACGCCGTGATCAACGGGCTCTACAACTCCTGGGGGGTCGAGCCCATGGAGGAGGTCGAGGAAGAAGTGCGCGGGACTGCTCTCATCGACCGGTTGTACTACCTCAGGGCTGCCATGAAAGAACTTGTCAGGGACGCCCTCCATATCAGCATAAAGTGGGCGATGGTGGTGGTCTACTCCAGCTTTACATACGACATGAATGTCGTCTCGCACAGCTTTGACTTTGACCTCACCAAGACGGATGCCAAAAACGAGGAGAGGTGCCAGGGCTTGATCAAAGACGTCGAGGAGCTGGGTGAGAAGCTGGCGAAGCTGTTCAAGCCTGAGGTCCTTCCTTCCAAAGGCGAAGAAGGCGTCGGCGATGAGGGTGGTGGCGATGGTGGTGATGAGAGCCAAAGCCTGTGAGCCAAATCTGGGCGAAGAAGCCCAAGTAATAGATTAGTTTTTGTGACATTGTGGTGTCATGGCTCGGAGGGCCTTAAAACATTTATGCATGTGTATATTTCATATACTTTAAGTCCTTTTCTTTCTTGCATGCCTGATTGTGTTTCTACTTAGTGAATTCGATGAACGGTCGTGCCCCTCGAAGGGGAGAGTGAGTGGAGTTACCATAGCACAGAGGCATAGGCGAGCCCCCGACTCAACAGCTCTTGACCCTCGGGACACTCGTGGCATTTTTGGCTAAGTAACGACACATATCGAGGCGTGTAAGAAAGGATAGATGTTGAGTTTTGAAAAAATGTGCGAGTTTTTTGAGGACTTCGGGGGGTTCGCCCCTCGTAGCCCCCAACGGAGGCTCAACTCTGATGGAGCAGAGTCGAGGCTACCTTATATGAACAAATAAGAAAATATGCTAAATCAAAGTCATTTTTCATTTATTCATTTATGATGCCATAGTTGTACAAAATACGAGAAATGTACAAGGCCCCAAGGCCCTAGGTGTAAAAGCGACGTAGCTGTTCGATGTTTCAAGCAATTCCAAGCTTTGTTGTTCGCTAGCTTGTATGTCCTAGGTTTCAGCACCTTAGCTATGGTATATGAGCCTTCCCATGGTGGAGTCAACTTGTGGCGCCCCTTGTTGTTTTGTCATCGACGGAGGACAAGATCGCCAACTTGGAGATCCCTCTTGTGCACATGTTTGTCATGGTAGCATCGAAGCTTCTGCTGGTATCTCATAGAGTGGAGGAGGGCCATGTGTCGAGCTTCTTTGAGCTGGTCAATGGCATTTGCGAGGGCCTCCTCATTTGTTTGCTCGTTGTAGGCCTTTAGTCGAGGGGACCTGTACTCAAGATCGGTGGGGAGAATGTCCTTGGACCCGTAAACTAGGAAGAACAGGGTAAATCCTGTGGCTCGACTAGGTGTCGTCCTTAGGCTCCATAGGACCAGGGTAGCTCAGTAGCCCACTTCTTTCCATACTTCTTCAACCGATTGTAGATTCTTGGTTTGAGGCCCTGAAGGATCATGCCATTGGCGCGTTCGACCTGGCCGTTGGTTCGAGGATGAGCGACTGTAGACCAATTCACACGAATGTGATTATGGTCACAGAAGTCCAAGAACTTCTTGCCAGTGAATTGCGTGCCATTGTCGATGATGATGACGTTGGGGACCCCAAAGCGGTGGATGATGTCGGTGAAGAATAGGACTGCTTGCTCGGAGTGGATGTTGGTAATAGGCTGAGCCTCAATCCACTTGGTGAACTTATCAACTGCTACCAGCAAGTGTGTAAAGCCCCCTGTCATCTTCTTCAGAGGCCTGATGAGGTCGAGCCCCCAAACGACAAAAGGCCACATGATGGGGATCATCTGCAGAGCGTGGGCGGGTAAGTGTGTTTGCTTGACATAGAATTGGCATCCCTCGCATGAGCAAACGAGGTTGATGGCATCGGAGATGGCGGTCGGCCAGTAGAAACCTTGCCGAAAGGCGTTGCTGACGAGAGTCCTCGGGGCAGCATGACGGCTGCAAGCCCCGAGTGAATGTCCTCGAGGAGCCTCTTGCCTTCCTCGATGCTGATACAACGCTGGAGGATACTAGTCGAGCTTCGTCGGTAGAGTTCCTCATCATCGTCGTAGATGATGTAGGTCCTAGCTCGTTGAGCTATCCATCGAGCCTCGGTTCAGTCTTCTGGGAGCTCCCCTCAAATAAGGAAGTTGAGGAAGGGAACGCGCCAGTCTGGTGGTGGGCTTAACGGTGGGGGTGACCCCTCAATATCCATGACCTCAGTCTCATTCGTGGTGACCTCGTTCGAGGGCAGGGGATTGGGTGTTGGTGACGTGATGTTAGCCCCCGCGCCTAAATCAACAGAGGGCTCAAAGAGGTCCCTTGAAAACACGTCAGGCAGGACAGTGCCATGAGTGGACGTGATTTTGGTGAGTTCATTCACAGCTTTGTTGTACCATCGAGCGATGTGGTTGAGCTCGAGGCCATGGAACTTGTTCTCCAATCGCGCACCTTATTGCAGTAGGCTTCCATCTTGGGGTCATGGCAGTTCAAGGCTTTCATTACTTGGTCGATGATGAGTTGTGAGTCGCCTCGAACGTCGAGGCGTCAAACGCCAAGCTTGGTTGTGATACGCAGACCGTTGATGAGGGCCTCATACTCCACGATGTTGTTGGAGGCAGCGAAGTGGATGCGGATGATGTAGTGCATATGGACTCTGAGGGGTGACACGAAGAGCAAGCCCACGCCTGCTTCCATCCACAGCTTGGCTTGGATCAGTGCTGGTGGAAGTTGGGTGTCGGTCCATTCGACGATGAAGTCTGCCAGCACCTGAGACTTGACAGCCTTGCGTGGCGCATAAGTGAGGTTCTCACCCATGAGCTCGACTGACCACTTAGTGATCCTTCCCGTGGCCTCTCGGTTTTGGATAATCTCCCCGAGGGGAAAAGATGAAACCATGGTGATCGGGTGACTGAGGAAGTAATGCTGGAGCTTGCAGCGCATGAGCACGATGGTGTAGAGCAGCTTCTGGATTTGTGGGTAGCGAACCTTTGTTTCTGAGAGTACTTCACTGATGAAGTAAACTGGTCGTTGGACAGGCAGGGAGTGCCCTTCCTCCTTCCTCTCGACCACTATGGCCGCGCTGACCACCTGGGTGGTTGTGGTGACATACAGGAGAAGAGGCTCGGTTGGATTGGGCGGCACAAGAATTGGAGGGGAGGACAGCAAACTTTTGAGTTTAGCGAGGACCTCCTCAGCCTCGGTGGTCCATGCGAAGTGCTCGGATTTCTTCAGGAGACAATACAGTGGCACGACCTTTTCTCCCAGGCATGAGATGAAGCGGCTGAGGGCCGCGAGGTAGCCCGTGACCTTCTGTATGCCCTTCAAGTCTCAAATCGGCCCCATCTTGGTGATTGCAATGACTTTCTCAGGGTTGGCCTTGATACCATGCTGAGAGATGATGTATCCTATAAGCATGCCTCGAGGCATGCCAAAGATACATTTCTCGGGGTTGAGCTTGATATTCTTGGCTCGATGGCACCTGAACGCGATTTCAAGGTCATTGATGAGGTTGTCAACCTTATTAGATTTGACTACGATGTCGTCGACGTAGGCCTTGACCATCGTCCCTATGTGTTCGCCAAAAACATGGAGCATGCATCGCTGATACGTTGCCCCGGCGTTTCGAACGCCGAAGGGAATGGTAACGTAACAATACATGCCAAAAGGAGTGATAAAGGAGGTCACAAGCTAGTCATACTCCTTCATCTTGATTTGATGGTAACCGGAATAAGCATCAAGGAACGAGAGGGTCCCACATCCTGCAGCTGAATCAATAATTTGATCAATACGTGGTAAAGGAATGGAACTTTAGGACATGCTTTATTTAAACTAGTATAATCGACACACATCCTCATTTTTCCATTCTTTTTCTTAATTAATACAGGGTTAGCTAACCACTCGGGATGATGAACCTCCTTGATGAACCCGACCACCAAAAGCTTGTGCACCTCCTCGCCGATGATCCTGTGCTTCTCTTCGTTGAAGTGTCACAGGCGTTGCTTCACCGGTCTGGACCCGGCCCGGATCTCCAAGGCATGCTCGGCGATTTCCCTCAGTATGCCTGGCATATCTAAGGGACTCCACGCAAATATTTCGGTGGTCGCGTGGAGAAAGTTGACAAGCACTGCTTCCTATTTGTTGTCGAGGGTGGCACTGATCGTCAGTGCCTTCCCATCGGAGCTGCTCGGGTCAAGGAGGATCTTCTTGGTATCTTCTGCTGGCTTGAAGCTGCCTGCATGACGCTTGGAGTTAGGGACCTCAGTGGCGAGGCCCTCAAGGGTCAAGGCCAGCCTGGTGGATTCCTCGACGGCCTATCCATTCTCAATGCACTCGACGTCATAGTCGTATGCGTGCTCGTAGGAGGAGCCGATGGTTATGACGCCCTTGGGTCCCAGCATCTTGAGCTTGAGATACGTGTAGTTGGGGATCACCATGAACTGCGCATATCTAGGTCGACCAATGATGGCATGGTATGTGCCGTGGAACCTGACTACTTCAAAGGTGAGGATCTCCTTCCTGAAATTCGAGGGGGTGCTAAGGTAAACGGGGAGGTCAACGTGACTGATGGGTAGGTCCTTCTTCCCCAGCACAACTCCATGGAAGCCCCCAGTGCTGGGCCAAAGCTGCGACCTCTTGACCCCAGGAGGTTGAGGGTCTTGATGTAGATGATGTTGAGGCTATTGTCCCCGTCCATGAGCACCTTGGAGAGGTGGGTGTTGACAATGCGATCCGGATGGTCATCATGGTCAAACATGATGGGAGCATCAGACCAGTCGAGGTACTAGGGTGTAGCGACTTGGACGGAGAAGACCTCCCGATGCTCTCTCTTGTGCTGTCGAAGCGTGAGCTGGATCGAGGGGCCGCTATAGATCATGTAGCAGTCGAAGACCTTGGGGAACTTATCGTCCTCCTTGTCGCCACCCATGTCCACTTCTTTGTCCTTCTGGTCATCCTTCTCAATGCCCAGACTCTTGTAGTAGTTCCTGAGCATGCGGCAGTCCTCGAGGTTATGATTAGCCCCTCCCTTGTGGTAAGGGCAAGGCTCCTTCAGCATCTTGTCAAAGACGCCCCCTCGGAGGGACCTCGAGGCTTCTTGCGCTCTACCGCAGTGATGAGATCATCATCCGCAGCCTCGCGCTTGCCCTGCTGGGCCTTCTTCCCCTCGCCGTCGGTCACCTGCACCTTCCCTTTATCCTTCTCATTCTCGAAAAAGGTTCCAACCGCTTCCTCGCTGGCCGTGTAGTTGGCGACGACGTCCATATCGACGGTCTTGGGACGATTACGCCCTAGCTCCCATACCAAATCCTTGCAGGTGGTACCCGAGACGAACGCCAGGATGACGTCATGATCGGGGATGTGCGGGACCTCGGTGCATCACGGAGGGACTTCCTGGGCTGCTGCTTGCAGTTGCGGAGGTCCAAGGAGTTGCCAGGGCGTACGTAGGTTCCCTTAAAGTTTCCCTTGAAGACCCGTACCAGGTCAGCCCAGTTATGGATCTAACCGGGGAGAGCTCCTCGAGCCACCTTTGAGCGGTGTCGGAGAGGAACAGGGAGAGTTGGCAGATTATGGCGCGGTCGTCGCGTGCCCCGTCTAGCTGGCAGGCCAATCAAAAATCAACCAACCAGAGTTCGGGCTTGGTCTCGCCATTGTATTTGACAACACTCGTGGGGGTTGAAAGGGGTTCGGCAGCGGCGTGTTGCGGATCACCCTGTTGAAGACTCGAGGGCCTGATGGCTCGGGGGCCCAATGATCCTCGTCGCTGTCGTAGCGTCCCCTCGATGGGCACTGTATCCTTGATCTTCAGTGTCCCCGCTCTTGCGCCATCGGTTCTTGATGATGTCATAGCGCGCGTCTTGGGCTTCGCGGTTGTCAACGATGCGGTCTCGGACGGGGATCTCCTTCTTTGCTCAGGGGGCCACTTCCTGGTGAACCGAGACCTCCCTCTCATTGCGGGAGGGCTCGACTGGTTGCTCCAAGGCCACCCCTCGATGTCTCGAGGTTGAGCTCTTGACCTGCTGTGCGGCCATGACTTTGTGGAGTCCCTCGACCTCGTCCTGTATCCGCCGAGCTTGAGGGTTCGACGGTGTGGGCATGTTACAAAGAAGCATGGCGGCCGCAACAATGTTCTGACTGGCTCAGGGGAAATGGTTGATGATAGGGTGCTCGGATCCCTCGTCTTCAATGATCTGTCGGTTGACCTCTCGGGCTCTAGCTCGGGCCCTTCCGCCGGGTGGGGGTCGGCGCTCCTGCTCGAGGGTCCGCTCGAGCTGACGCAGGCGCTCCCGATCCTTGTCGAGCTTGGCTCGCATCTCCTGGACCTATGTGAGCTGAGCGTCCTGGTCGTCTAGATGTGGGCGTTCATCTTGGGGCGCAGCTGGCGGCTGCTCCTCCGGGTCCTCCACGACAAGGGCCCTTCCTGCTGCGGCCGCGGCTGCTGCCGTGGCCATTGGGTCGATGGTGTCATCGCTCGACGTGACTCTGCCCTCGATGTGAAAACACTCGTGGGTGGGGTTGTAGTGTTCAAAGTCAGAGTCGGGGCTGCTAGAGTAGAAGATGGGGAACTGCCCGCGCCACTCCTCCTCCAGCCGATGTCGCATCGTGCAAAGGGTGTACTGCCTTGGGCCAGGTGCTCGCGAGAAACCAAGGTCCTCGGAGGCCGGTAGGATAGCTGCCAGGTCCATGGTAGCACGTAGGAGAGCCCCAGGCGGCCCTCGTACGTGCTCATATTGGAATGCATCCTGGTGGAGTTTGTCTTGTCGACGTTCTCTAGACCGAATGAGAACTGGCGATGAGCTCTAAAAAGTCCATGCGGCGGCAGATTGGGGGGTGATGGTGCTGTGCCCATCGAGGGAACCTCGTCGAGCTCCCCTGATGAAACATTGTGAAGATGAAGTTAGGGTCTCCATAGTGCCCTGCCAGCTCGTTCTTCATTCCCAGGCGTGGGTCAGATAGGTCCCCAACCAGGGGGTCTGCGCTGCCCGCCAAGGACGGTGGAAACGCGAAAGAAGTCAACCCAGATACGGGCTGATGATGATGGTGACGACGGTTGCGCCTCCTCCTGGTCACAGAAGCATGGTGGCGGGACCAGCGTGTGGCCCCTCCCGAGCGTGGGGGCTTGCTGCGGCCTCCGCTCGAATCTCCGACCAAGAGCAGAGTCATGTCGTAGCTGCAGCCAAGTGACATGAACTCCAGGCTCCCGAACCAGATCACCGTGGCTCATGGAAGCACTGAAGCTGAGTCTGCCATCCAGAGAAATGGCAGGAATTCGTTGGTGACACGCAAAACCCCTACCTGGCGCGCCAACTGTTGGTGTTTTGACCCCAGGGGCCGAGCACCAATGAGTGAATATGTACTGCGTGCTCCCTAATCCGGATGGTGATGCAAGAAGAACACACGAGGTTTATCCTGATTCGGACAATAGAAGGCCCTACGTCCAGCGGGAGAGGGGGAGAGTTTGTATTATCTTGCACTGAAGTGCTTATACAGGGGTGAATACAAGTGAGCGAGTGTGTGTTGGCTAGGACTTGAATGCTGTTGGCTCTGGCTTGCCTTCTGTTTTCTGCCTGAGTTTTGTTGCCTTGTCTATGCTAGCCCGGTGCCTCCTTTTATAGACCAAGGAGGGACATGGGTGTACAGTATAACCCTAGAATCGACGTTTGTAGGTCTGGCTAGATTATGACATCGAAGGAGATGCCGATCAAGTCACCGTTGCTGTAGAGGCGTGCCTCAGGCGTGACTAACCCTGTAGCGACGTTCTTGGAGATGACGGCCATCCTTCCCGTGCGTGTGATGACGTCGTAGATGTCCGATGAAAGACCGGTGCCCATGCGCGGGCGTGCAAATCCCTGTAGCTATTGCGTCGAGAGTGGTTGATGTGCTGACCGATAGTGTTGAAGTTTTGCTCGAGGCAGTGGTCAAGGCGAGGTCAAACGTAATCGAGGAGGTCGAGACCCAAACGAATAAGACCGGCCCTCGCAAAGTATAGTGTTTGTGTTAACGATTGTGTCTCAAGGGGGTGTTGAACGAGGCACAGTGCGCGGTATGTTGAAGCAGTACAGTACGATCCGCCGGTTTCCTGGGTATGGGCAGTAAAAGGAGGATTTGACCGGCGTACCATCCACTGTTACCATGGCTGTAGCCATGAGGTTAGGCGGGAGCAGGTGAAATACATTAAATGTCTGGGGAGTCATGCGGGAAATAGGTGGGTCGAGGGGGTGCGTGGTATTCGGCGGGCGTCCGTTCGCCCGGGCGAGTTTCGTCACTCGAGGGGGTGACCGTCCCCCCGAGTGGACAGCCTCAAGTCGAGAGGGTCCCATCAAGTGAATAGTAGCCTAGTTCGTTGAGACCCATTCGTGGGCCGGCCCAGCGTAATTTGATACTTGGATTGGATATCTTATGTATTTTTGGGTTTTGGGTTTATTGATGCAGGGATTGAGTTGCTTAGTCGAGGGTTAAGGTACCCCTTATTCAGGTACCCGACATGGATGTAAATGCAAGAAATGATCTGAATGCCCCCAATGATCCCAATGGCATATCCACCTCTCCAGAGGTGTTTTTGTCAGATGATAGTATCATCAACACCCAAGAGAGTGCTCAAGTTGAATCTGCTGACATTGATATTGACAAGGCAGTTGAGAGTATGGTGGACAATGTCACCAACAAGATGGATGGCTCTATGGATAAATCTGTGGAACTGATGGCTACTAAGGATCTGTCCAAGCCAACTTCTAAAGCAGTTCAAGGCCCCAACAGGCAGGAACGGAGGAGGAGTGAAAGACTTAAGGAGTCTACTACCATTTCGACAATGGAGAAGAATTTGATGATGGCCAAAAAAAGAAACCTTGAAGGTAACCCACAAAAAACTAACTCCTTTTCTGCTTTACATATTGATGAAATGGTAAATCTCTCTAGCAGTATGGGCATCAATGTTAACTCCTCTGATTTTGCTACCTTTGAGTTAATCAAGAATTTGGAATCTGCTAGAGATGACCTATTTAGGAAACAATCTATAATAAATGATGTATCAAGAACTGTTGATATAAGTGAGGAAGTTAATGTTGATAAGGCCTTGAGCCTAGATTGGATACATGAGTGTAACACTCTGGTATTAAGCTTGCATTTAGAACTTGCATTCCATTTGCATAAGCATCATTATGCATGGCATCAACTAAACATGAAATGTCATTCCATGTGATGGTTTGAATTGCTTGAATTTATGCCTATGTCCTTGGAATTAGGTTAAAGTAGTACAAGTTCTTGATGTTTGGTCACTAAGATAACTTAGAAATATTTAGTATGTAAAATGAAAGTAGATTTATATTGGCCACTTTGGCCAATTAAGCTTTTAATGATGAGTTGACCAAAAACGACTTATGGAGCGATTCTGTTTGACTATTTCAAAAGTGCTTCAAAAACTCTTTTCTGGCTTTTTACCACTTAATAAACTTTGTAAATAATTTTATGAGTAACAAAAGTTATGATTCTCTTGTTTCATGAAAATGCTTGGAAAATGTCGAAAAAGGGTGGAGAAGGCAGAAGTGGGGTGCTGAAATTGAATTTTAAAGTATTTTAAAAGTCTTTTCTTGGGGAGCTCTAAATTTCTATTTTTTATGAAAAATTGGGCTTTGACCAAATTGGATGAAATACTCTATTCTTCAAGAGCTACATTTCACTCAATACAAGTTTGGTCTAATTCACCTTAGTTTGGAAGATATAGAGCTAAGAAAAATGTGTTTGGAGTCTCGAGAATATGATTTCTGTGACGGCGATGAGCTGGCCGTCAGGGAAATGCGCGAGATTGATCGTGCCCAGCTGGTGTCGGGCACGGCTGCCGCGTGGGGAAACGCATGGCCACCGCTCGAAGGGTCTTTTTGGATGCATGGACAAGCGCCCGACGCTCCCTGCTCCATCTCCCTTATCCTTACTTTCTTTCCCCTCTCATTTTCCCCTCTCTAGAAGCGAACGCACCGCGGAACCGCCATGGCTGCCGTCGTGGAGCTTGCTGCTTGCCGCCGTTCCTCCGCCTCCTTTTCGAATCCAGCTGTGCCATCTTCTTCGCCTCGTTCCACTCCGCCCTCGCAACCGAGCCGCAGCCGCCGTCTTGCCAAGGTGAAGCCCAATCGGGCGTTTAGCCGTCGCTTTGCCGCCGCCGTCGGCATGGAGTCGTCGTGCGCGTACGCGATGTGCGCGCACTAGCCTCCTTGGGCCACCGTGGGTGGAGCTGCACTCCTCTACAGGTGCGCGAGCATGCCTAGGTGCCTCGCCGCCACCTCGCCGGCGAACATCATTGGCCAGCCCCGAGCTCGACACCGCCGACCTTTGCTCCGTCCCCATGAGAAGGAAGAAGAAAGGCTGCCTTTGTAAATAGAATACTCTTGTTGGGTTTTTGTGCAAAGTGCCATGACTCATAGAGTTTACAGATCTGACCTTAGTTGATTTGTGAAAAGTTCAGGGTCTCTGTTGCAAAGTAGTTTTCTTATAAATGATTTCCATAAATCTGTTTAATACTTTAGAAATTCATAACTTGATGAATTCTTGTCCAAATTGAGTGATTCAACTTGCATTATTTTTCTTATGAGATGAATGAAAAATATGATATGACATTTTTGGAGAACTTTTCTGTGTAGATTTATTTATGTGCTTTAATTCTTGATATCTTGGAGAATGCATAATTAATTCTAGGAGGCTCAGAAAAATATAATTCTTGTTCCGGTAATCTTGTGTTGGCATATACTTTCTATGAGAAATGTATCATGGTCATTTGTCATGCAAAATTTGTAGTTGTAGTTCAAGTGAGATAAATGTGCTATCTTTGGAATAATTCATAATATATTATTTATGCTGAGTATGAAGTTGAGAATTTTTGTGGGTCAATCATATGCTATGATGTGGCTCATGATGTACTAAAATCTATTGTTTGCTATGCTTCATAGTACAAAGTGTTTTCCATATGCAATCTGCCCTGCCACTTGTCATTTTTGTATAGGGCAATTGGCTTATATTTTTGAGCTGAGATTTTTATGGTAGTCTACAATTGACATGTGATAGCTACTGCATTTCTCTGGGAATTTTCTAAAGTATCTAAATAGCAATCCCTGTTATAATCTTTTCTTAATGTAATGCTGATAGATGGTTACTAGTAGCTTTTACCTACATGTTTGAATGATGTTGACTACTTTGTAGAAGATTAAAATGAGTCATTCATACATAAGCATCCATGACCATCATTCATGTTCACGCATATACATCTATGATCATGTATTCATACATGTGCACGTGCATCATTCTAGGATCATGGAGAGAACGCAAGTCGTAAAATCAGGAAGTTTGAAGGAAGAAGTCCACAGGAAGCTCCCGCACAGGAGGTGATCGAAAACTAGAAGAAAGACATGAAGTCATACGAGTGCTCTAGGAATCAACTTCACCCATCTAAGGAAGGCAAGCCTTGAAGCATTTCTCCTACGGTTTGCAAATATCACATTGCGTCATTTTCTATGTTTCTGCATTAAGTTATAAGAGATGATTGGAACCGTTGCTGCATATCGATATTCCTTGACTAACGATATATCTTTTACCCTGATAGAATCAGGATCGTTACATGCTTAGTCATGCTTAATTAGACCGGTAGAAGTCGGGTGATTTATGTCACTCGCGAGCTATAGGTGGTTACCAAAAATATATGGCAATGTGAATGATCCTAGAAATCACTAAGTAATGAACCTGAACTTCCAACTACTCTTGTCATATTGAACATAGCCCCACATTTAGCTAGTTTTATGGGACCACAAAGCCTAGTAGCTCTGTTCGGGCCGGGAATCGACCTTCCGTGCACTATATCAAAGAAGGAGGATGGGTACGACAAGGCGCAGAGAGTAAGTCCAAATGGCTGGTCATGTCAGAGAGACTTGGCAGCCGGACGGCCCTTGGGTATAGTGGCTTGGGCTTGAACCCGTGACTTTACCCGAACAGTGCCAACGGTGACCTAAGGTGCCTTCGCACAGGCATGTCTAGGTTTGTGTTGGGAATACCTCGCTAGCTGGTCAGTAATCGATTATAATCACCATCGTTCCTGGATAGTGAACACTTGACTCTGAGCGTCGGAACTTAATAAAATCATGATGTGATGTTGTTGATATGGTTGTGTGGAGGATACATGCCAAGTGGAAATATGGAAACCATGGATACTTATTGGATCTTAATTGATGATTAATCTTGAAATATATGAATGACATGGTATAATTGCTCACCTAGTTAAGCAGATTGATAAGTACAAGCTATGCCAATTAAATAAATAGGCTTATATGAGCACAATTGCTAACTTAGGCTTGTTAGGTTACAACTATAACTTGATGCTAATAAGACTAAAATGGTGCTGAATTATAAGCTATGTTTTTCTGCAAAGCAAATGAGCCAGTCCACCATATGAAGCCTTGCATACTCCTTGGTGTCAATTTATTTTTGGTTTATGATGGGTAAGTCTAGCTGAGTACATCCTCGTACTCAAGGTTTTATTCCCACTTGTTGCAGATCATAGGATTATTTTGTTGTGACGACAAGGTGGACTTGTATCCCACTACGGGAGGATTAGACCATAGGCAAGGTCGACTCTTATATCTTATCTTAAATGCTTTTATTGGATTTGACTATGAGCTGGCACTATATTTACATAAATTGTGAGCGTGTGTGTTTTTGAAGTATTTAGCTTCCACTATTCTTTATTATAAAAGGTGTTGTAATAATTTTTGTAAACTCTGATGTAATTGTGAACTTTATGTAACATGTGGATTATGGTTACTGAATCTCTGCGATCTTGATTGTAAATTCATTTCAAATCTTTTGTGATTTCACGGACTACCGGGTTTATATGGGCTTAGGTGCAACTTAAACTGTTTCGGCAGGTTAATTTAGACTTAAGCTTATATAAATTAGGCGGTTCTGTTACAATGAGGAGTCGTCTGATAATGATGATTTTATCTTGGTTCAATCCAAGAAAAAAGAAGAGAAAGAAGAAAAAGTATGGTCATCTCCCCCATTAGTAAGGGGAAGGGGAAGGTACAGGAAATTCCTAGCCTGATCCAAAAAAAGAGGAAGACCCAAGGGGATCCACTCTAAGACTAAAACTTCTAGTAATAAATGACAGTCCATGGATTAATATGGAACTGCAGGGGTCTTAAAAAGAAAGGTGTTGCCACTTATATCAAAGATTTGATTTATCAAAACCAATTCCACTTTATTGGTCTCCAAGAAACCACGATTAAAGACTGTGATGACAAATTGATTAAAAAATTTGACACGCAGCAAGATTATTTGTGGCTGTATAATTCTGCTATTGGTAAATCTAGGGGAATTCTAGTAGGAGTTGGAATTGATCTCTATGATGTGGGATCCTTTCAACAAGGAGAATTCATGTTGCAAATGAATCTCTGGGATAAAACAAATAGAGTTAAGTGGAATCTCCTTGTGGTGTATGGCTCAGCCCATGAGGATAAAAAACTTGCTTTCCTTACTGAACTATCAGCTTTCTGTTCTAGAAATTTGGATCCTATTCTTATTGGAGGGGACTTTAATATCCTTAGGTTCCCTTATGAAAGGAATAGACAAGGGGAGAGCTACAGATTCTCTAACTTTGTTTAATTCTCTTATTAATTTTCATGAGCTTAAAGAGCTTGAAATGGCTGGAGGGGGATACACCTGGTCTAATAATCAGCAAATCCCCACTTTGGAGAAATTAGATAGAATATTGGTATCCAAATATTGGGAGGATCTTTTTCCCTAAGTAGGTGTGAAAAAACTCCCAAGGGAGGTGTCTAATCATAACCCCTTAATCATCTTTTCTAATGTAGTAAATCACACTAAAAGACGAGTTTAGATTCGAACTAAACTGGCTTTCAAATGACAAATTCCTACCAAAAGTTAGGAAAATATGGGATAAGCCTTATAAAGCCCAATCTACACTTGACAAAATTCAACAAAAACTGAAGTTGTTCAAGCAGTACTTTAAGGGCTGGGGGTTTAATCTACAAGGTGAAATTAGAAAATAGAGGAAGAGAATAAGTGAAGAGATTGATGAATTAGAAAAAAATTAAAGAAACTGATGGGCTTAATGCCTAGCAGATGATACAAAAAGTTGCACTCATCAAACAAAATTTATCACTCCTAGATCAGGAAGAGTTGTATTGGCATAATAGGTGTCATGAAGAATGGCTCCTTAATGGAGATAATAATACAAAATTCTTCCATAGGTTTGCTAATGGAAGACAGAGGAAAAATAACATCATATCCTTGGAGAATGATGGTGAAATCATTGAAGGCAATTAGAATCTGTTAAATCATGCCACCAACTACTACGCTAATCTATTTGGTCCTAATACAAACCATAATATCAATATTGATAGCAGATTATGGGCTGCATCTGGGATTGTTTCAGAAGAGGAAAACACTCTCTTTGTAGCCCCCTTCACTGAGAATGAAATCAAAGAAGCACTTTTCCAAATGGAAAAGAACAAGGCGGCTGGCCCTGACAAAATTCCCATTGAGTTTTATCAAACCTGTTGGGAGATTGTGAAAAATGATATCCTACTTTTGTTTGAGGACTTCTATAATGGCTGGGTAGATATTAGCAGAATAAATTATGGGATTATTACCCTTCTACCTAAGGTTGCTGATGCTTCCAAAATTCAACAGTTTCAGCCAATCTTCCTACTGAATTGCATTTATAAGCTGATCACTAAAACTCTAACCATCAGGCTAGAAAGTGTGGCTGAGAAACTAATACATCCAAACTAGATTGCTTTCATGAAAGGGAGGAATATTATGAGTGGCATTATGGTTCTTCATGAGATACTCCATGAAACAAAAATTAAGAAGAAAACTAGGGTGATATTAAATCTTAATTTCAAAAAAGCTTATGATAAAGTAAGCTAGAGATTCTTATTTGAATGTCTGCAAGCCAGGGGTTTCAGCAATAGATGGTGTGGATGGATCAAACAGGTGGTATCTGGGGGGACAGTAAGTGTCAAACTTAACAATAGCATTGGGCCATACATCAAAAGCTACAAAGGGGTGAGATAGGGGGATTCCCTCTCCCCTATTTTATTTAATTTTGTAGCTGATGGCTTAACAAGAATGGTAAATGAAGCTAAAGTTAATGGGTTATTTTGTGGCTTAATCAATCACATCATTCCTAATGGAGTTGCTGTACCCCAGTATGCCGATGACACTATTATATGTCTGAAATATGATATTCAAAAAGCTAGAAACCTGAAGTTTCTCTTATATATGTATGAACTTATGGCTGGGTTGAAAATCAATTTTCATAAAAGTGAAGTGATTATCATCAATGATGAACAAAACTAGGCCGAGCAATATGCTGAGATTTTCAATTGCCAAGTTGGGACCTTCCCAATTAAATATCTAGGAGTCCCAGTAAGCCCTAGCAGGCTACATGTGTCTGATTGGGCACCCCTCAAGGAGAAAGGTACTAAAAGGCTTAGTCCTTGGCAAGGGAGTTGCATGTCTATTGCTAGAAGGGCTGTCTTGATAAACTCTAGTTTAAATAATGCCCCAATATATCATATGTCAATCTACCTCCTACCTAAGACTGTGATCCATGAATTGGATAAATTTAGGAGGAGGTTCTTCTGGCAAGGGGGTGGTACTAAGAAAAAGTACCAATTGGTAAAATGGACTAGGGTCTGCAAACATAAAAAGAAAGGAGGGCTAGGCATCAAAGATATTAGAAAAATGAACTTAAGTCTTTTATGCAAGTGGTGGTGGAAATTAGAAACTAAGAAAAGTTTGTGGCAGACTATAATTAAGTAAAAGTACATGAATGACAAAATAGTAACCAATGTGTCACACAAGCAATCAGACTCTACTATGTGGTATGATTTACTAAAAATGAAGGACCTATATCTACAAGGCAGGGTGCTCAAGGTGAAAAATGGCAAAAACACTTTGTTTTGGAAAGATGCTTGGATATTTGACAAACCTCTGAATATGCTTTACCCCAACTTATTCAAGATCTGTGATCAACCTGACATCTCTGTCTATAATGCTAAACTGGCCCTTAGTGAAATAACATTGACCAGATGGCTAGTGGGGGATCTCAGAGTAACTTGGGACCACATTCTAGAAAAGCTTGCAATGGTAAACCTGACTGATGAAGCTGATATTGTCTCATGGAGACTTGGGACTAATGGTAAATTCTCTGTTAAATCTGTCTATAAGTCAATGACTAGTAGTGAAATAGGGCCATATCATAAAAAGATTTGTAAGGGCAAAATCCCAGCCAAAATCAAGATATTCCTATGGCTTCTGCTGAATAATGCTCTATTAACCAAAGATAACCTCATTAGAAGGAAATGGTCTGAATCTCCCTCCTGCCATTTCTGTGATGATGATGAATCTGTAGATCATCTATTCTTCCAGTGCTCCACCGCAAAGGCCATTTGGGCCATTGTTGCCTACTCCTTTGAGGCCCGTAACATTCCCACCAATTTCATCCAATGTTGGGAATGGTGTGAGCAATGGATACCACATGGATCCAAGTTTTATACCACTGGAATTGCTGTTGTATGCTGGGCGATATGGAGAACCCGAAATGATGTTTGTTTCAATGAAACAGTGGTGACTAATCCTATATCAATTATCTGCTTTGCTTGCTCGCTCATGGGTCATTGGGCAGGGCTCTATTGTGACGACAACAAGGAAGTCATCCTAAGCGGGGTCAACACTTTGCTGGCGATAGCGACGAACCTGGTGGCCAAGAAGAACAAGAGGGGGCAGCTCCAGATTGAAGACGGCGCAGTCCAGGACTAAGACCAGGACAACTAGGCTCCACAAGCTCGTTGTGACATAATGCCAATCTTAGTCGAAGCCTGATGCCTTAGCACCGAGTTAGCGTTATTGCCCAGTGGGCAAGTTTCTGCTTTTGTAAATGGGTTGTGTCCCTTAATAACTGCACTGTTCTCTTGCTTTGCTTCCCGATAAACTATTGACATTGTATTTCCGTTAGTGATAATGGAAATGGGGAATGGTCCTTGTATCGAAAAATAACGGGTCGAAGACACAGGCGCTGGGCTGACGGAATCTTTTGGGCTTAATTTCTACTAGATAGCGTGCCCGTGCGTTGCTACGGGGTAACTAAATTTTTTATATAAAAATACATGGACCACATGATAAGATAATAATGCGAAGAGTGAATTACAAGATATAATGTGACATAGCATTCTTCTTTGCATCTGAAGATTTGAATTTCAAGCCGTATAAGGAAAAAGCATCATAGTCATTGATCTCATATTCATCAATGTGACACTCGTAACCGTTGGATGGTTGTGGATCCATATAATAGCCGATTTCCACTATCAAATGCCCTCCTTGGTTTGTCAAAAAAAAACCATTCTCTGATATAGATTCATCTTCAAAGATGTAAAGATTAATAATATAATAGAGAATGGATAAGGATTAATAAAAACGTTCGCCAGTACACTATGTAGGCACAAGTCATGAAGGAAGAGCTTACCAGGTGCATTCCACGGAGACTTGGCAATAGAAGCTCCTTCATAGATAGCGACTCCAACAATGTCTCCTTCAGTGTAATGCGTCTTGGACGAATCAGTCATTTTGCCTGGACCTCCCTCTTCCTGCGGAGCCAAATCAACGTGATACATGCTACAATAATCATGCCGATTTTCTGATCCAATAGCATGCCTGGGGCAGTCCCAGAGAGCGCATTTTGGCTTCAGGAATGCAGAAGGTGCTGAAGTCACCGTTGTGAGCAAATCTGTCATGTGCAGGAAAATATCTCCAGCACTCTGTTTTAGTGGCTAACTCATGTTAAAAAGCGAAGTGTGGATATATTCTAGCTGAACAATACCTTACAGGTTATTAAAGACATCCAGATTAGACCTAGAAAGTTTAGAGGCAGAGATCCTGCCATTTTTTCGGAAAAAAGTAATCATCATCATAAAGAAAATCCTCAACCATAAGTTCCTGGTTCACATAGTACACCTGCAAGAAGTAAAATGGGAACTTGTTAATATTAACACAACTCCACTAAACTTGTTTTTTTTAAAAAGAAAATGGCACAAAGCAAAGTCAATCTCCTGGAAGCTGACACCTGGAACAAATGGTGATGCATTGGATCAACCATAGTTAGCTTAAAATAGAGTCCTGAAATATGGCCTTATTGCTCTGGTAAGGAGTTGGGCTTGCGTGCATCAATATGCAACAAAATGTAGCAATCGTCACCTGCTGGTTTCCGGCGCAAATAGCAATTTAAGCAAACACAAAAATAAGGGTGGGGCACAACTATTGCTTCCAGATGAGTAAGGAGATTACCTAAAGACAACTTTAGCTAGCATTAATATTGTTGAAAGTTTAAACTGAATATTTAGATGGCATCACAATATATAAAATAAAATTCCATGTAAGGTGCTGCTGCATCCCTTTTCAGTCAAGGCTGATTGCAATGCCCAGTTTCAGACCCAAAAATGCAAAATTTTTATATAGTGATGGGAAACAAGAATGGGCCTACCAATCCACGGATATCCATGGATATGCTATAGTGCTATTAATGATCAAAATGGTACTCTACTTAACAGATCCGTGACTGTGTAAATTATGAGATCACGCTTGCTGTAACATCCCTAAAAATCCAAACACCAAAAATCGCAACTATCAAAAATTTTTCTAAAGTAAATCAATGTTTGGTGAGTGTCATGTAGGAAAACATCTCATAGTTGCATAAGTAGCACCTAATGTTGGTTGAAACATTTGCATTTTAATTACAAAAGTATGTTTTGCCTCTTATTGGTTTTATGTATTGCTAATATAATCAACAACACTTATATCAACATGTGCATATATGCATACCAACTTACGTATACTAACCATGGACATAGACCCCACACCACCATGAGACTGTGGGACCCATCAAGTCCTTGTGCCATGACACTAACTCATTAGCACTAACCTTTTTGCTGACTAATCATGGCATGGCTTGGAAACAAATAGAAAAGAAATAGAAAAGGGATAAGAAAAAAAGGGAGAAAATAGAAAGAGCAAAGCAGACCATCCAGCCGCCGCGGCCCAGCTTGGCCTGCTGGCCTCGCTGCGCGCACTGCCCTCGCGGCCCAGCAACAGCCTGCAGCTGCCTGCCGCTGCCCGCACGCCAACCCAGCTAAGCAGCCCAGCACCGCTCGCTCGCCCGCGTGGCCGGCCTCGCTCGCGGCCCACCAGACCATCCGGCCCAGCAAGGCGGCCGTCCGCACCACCCACGCCTCGCGTCGCCCCGCTCCTGCTGACCGATGGACCCCGCCTGTCAGCTCCTACTTCTAGCCACCCGACGTCTCGTCCGCCATTCCAGAAGTGGAACGGCGAAGCTCCGCCGTTCGCCCGCGTACGGCTATGCGCTGCGCCGTCCATTTCACTGCCTGCCCGCACCACGCAACCTCGAAACCCTAACCCTAACTCGCGGCCGCACCCAACCGCTCGATCGGCATTAGCCATCGACGCCATCCGTGGCCTCCGTGGCCACCGATGCCGGCAATATAAGGAGGGCCCCGGCGCCGCTAGCGTTTCCCCATCGCATAGCTGCCACCAGATGTAAGCCACGCCCGCGCTCACCTGCTAGAACAAGAAGGAGAGGAAGGGAGAGGACGGAGGCGGGGAGGAGCAGCCGCTTCTGGAGCCGGACCCGGGAGTGCCGCTGCCGCTCGTGCAAGCCAAAGGAGAAGGAGTCAGAGGCCCTGCTCGTCTACGCCATCACTGCACCGCTCTTCATCCCCTCCATCAACGACCGCAGCCGCGCCTCGAGCCGCTAGCACGGCCGCACGCAGGTGAGCTTACCCAGTTCTTGCCATGGCCGCCGGCCAGTGCAACCTCCACGTTCCCACTCTCCCGTTCGCCTTAGGCTTCATTAACTTCACCTTCACCTCCACCTTGGTCTAGAACGTCGTTCGGGCAACTTCTTGGGATGTGGTGTAGCCCACAGTGGGGCCTGGCACCTTTGCCGGCCCTGGTCACCTCGGTTCCCGGCCGCCGGTGCCCCGTCGTGGCTCTTGCAGCCACGCACACCCCGTCGAGCCTCCGTTAGCTGCAATAGCAAGTCCATGGAGTTCCTAGCTACTCCAATCAAGAAGGGAGGAAGAAGATGCGCCTGATTTGAAGCTCCATCGGAGTTCACCGCCGCCGACGATATCCGTCGTCGCCGCGCCTTTGTCGGTCGTTTAGATGACCCCGGTTCAATAGGAGCCGCGACCACGCTCGCCTAGACCTTGCAAAGCCCGTGCGCACGCTAGCCACCCCTCAGCCTCACTGCCTCGTCCCGTAGCCGCGCCACCACCGCCGTGCGCGCACCGGCCAGGCCGAACCCCGCGGGCTCGCTTGGACTCCATCCCCTCGTTCACCTTGGCCTCGCGGTGCCATAGCACGCGCTAAAGCCACCCCCAACGCTCTGCAGCCTCCTGCCGTCGAGCCTCCGCCGTCCGCCACCGCTGCAATGCGCGCGCCGGTGAGCTCGTGAGCTGCGAACCTGCCGTGACCCCGCAGCCGCTCTCGCCACGCCCTAGCGCCGCCTTGGCCCCTGCTTCGCCTAGCCCCGGCCCGCCGTAGCCGCAGCACCGCCCGTTGCCGGCGAGTGCCGCTGTGCATGGTCGCTAGCACAAGGAAGAGAAGGGGAAACTTCCCCATGTGCCCGTGTGGACCGCGTCCATAGAGTGGCCATGCTGGACCAATCAAAGAACGCCAACTAGCCCTGCTGTCATTGGCTCACCATGCACCAGGTCCATGGACCAGCAACCGTAGACCAGGCCCATTAGGTATCCAGACAGTGTAACGCCCCAGAGTCCAAACGGCTCAGATTCACTCTGCACGTTGAGCAAACCACACCTACCACCATCCCACTTAAGCTTTCGTCCTCGCTTCGCTTAAAAGGATTAACCCAGGGTTGGTGGGATGGACTCTAGAAGCCTTATATATTGGTCTATCCCGCCTTTAACAACCAAGGTGGGACTAAACTCTCCATAACATCTCATAACAACCACATGGGCCACTATGGGCCAAACGGGCCGGGTGTGACAGACAGGCCACGTGGCATGACCGGTATGCCAACACGTGTCCGGGCCGGGTCGGCCCAACCCGGCCCAGATCCGACCCTACCCAGGCCCGTCCAGGCCTACTCCGGGCCCGGTCCACGTTGACCGTTGACCGATCAATGTTGACCATTGACCATGGGGCCCACATGTCAGCTGCCAACCTGGTCCACCAGTCAGTGCTGACGTCATTGTGACGTCAGCGTGACGTCACCCTTGCCTTCCAGTCGCTGGAGCTACGCATCAGTGCTGACGTCAGCATGACATCATCCCCTGCGTCCTTGCTGTTGACCGCCGCACCACGTGTCAGCCCCAAGTTGCGCCACGTGTCAGCCCCTGGTTTAATCAGCCCTTTTTCTTTTTTAAAAAATAATTTAAACTTCAAAAATTCATAACTAATTCATACGAACTCTGAAAAATATGAACCAAGTGTTCAAATTTTCATAAAAATGAGCTCTACGTCATAGGCTTATGTATGATTGCATTTAGAGTTATTGGATTTCATTTGGTTCTTTGTGTTAATCTATAGGGGTCGCTCCCGCGACCATTATGTCTCGATTTCACATCTTACGAAGGAGTTTCCCAAAGAGGAGGACTAGGAGCATGCCAAGGACTTGAAGGAGCACTTAAGTTATAGCTATTCAGGTGCCACACCCCACCCAACCTCGTAGAATCCTATTACGCATGGCATAATATCTAGTTTGCTAGTGCTTTACTTATGAATATCACCTGATGATAGGTTGCATGGTAGAATTGCTTGATGAGCCTTTACCTTGTCGCAACCTTACCCCTGCACACCCGCTGATAGGCTAGACACATGCTTATTTACTTATGATGCTTCTACTACGCTTATATCTGTGATGTGATGTGTGGTGGAGGGTATGGTATAGTATATGGCTAAGGCACGCGGTGCCACTTTACTCGGGGAGAGTGCTGCGTGTGTCTTGGGTGTGTGGTGAGGGTTTGAGTTGATCGGACAGGATTCTACGACGAGCCATGAGGGCGAGTCTTGTCGGGGGGTGTGTTCTGGGCATCCCTATGTGAGGTATTCGTGGCGGATACATTGTGAGGTAGATGATGATCCCGGGGGTGAGAGCCTTCGTGGAGCGAAGCCCCAGGTAGGAGGTGCTGATGTAGAACGGACTGTTGTAGTCCCTATGGAAAGATAATCGTGTCTGATCCCCCTAGGACCTGATGTCTCTTGAGAACCGAAACCTTGGGACCTACGTGCTCACCACTCGCTCTTGTATGGGCGGGAGACGGATGTCTGACTAGCTAGGACGGTGCCACTACTACTAGGTTGTTAGCAGATAGTGTCGGGAGGTACGGGCATTGGGTCCCACACCCTCTTTAAAGCCGCAAAGTTACCTTGGTGGCCCGGGTAACTACGCCTCACAGTCTCAGTGTGCCAGTGTACCTATCGGTGTTCCGGTGGTATTTCGGGGTGTCCCAGTATTGAGTGGTAGGGTGGCATCACACCGGTTAGAAAGTAGCCGAAATCAGCCTAGGCGGTGCGCACCGCCGAGGATGGTGATCTTGTGGTTACGGGAGTACACGCTCTGCAGAGTTTTGAATCTATATATATAGTCCGCGGCCTCGGTATGGCCTTTCCCTTGACTTATGTTTCTCGGAAGTAGTGAGATGAGTCCTTCTATTCTCCCCTGGTGTTGCCCTTTCGGCTGTGAGCTGCTGAGACAGGCTCTGAGAAGGAGTTGGACCTATCGACTGAGTGCGAGAGTGTGAGATGTGTGTGATGGTGTTGGATGGGATGGATATATGGAGGAGATGGGTTAAAACTTGATGAACTATATTATATAATATTGATCACTACTTGCATAGAAAACCACAGCCATATATTAGGCCACTTTGTTTATACCCTTTGCATCCCATCAAATACTACATAGTAGAAGTGAAACATAGGATGGGAGATGTGGCCAGTACAAAACGTACTGAAAATTTGGATCCAGGTTTGGATGATGGCTGGCCGACGCTCCTGAAGGACGAAAGGATTAGACAGTCTCGTGCCTACGCTCAAGATGGTGGAAGACGATGCTTCCGTAATATCCCTCTACTTCCGCAGCTGTTCTGGATGCTAAATACTATGATGAGTCTGCCATGTGACGATGTAATAAAATTATAACCCCTCTATTGTTTTCTTTTAATCGATGTATGGCTTTGTAATCAACTGATATTGGATAAGTTGATGCTTGGACCTCCTGAACTATTATTATATCTTTTATTCTGTGAAATTTTCCCTTCGTGAAAAATTAAAGATGTTTCACTTGCACTCTAAAGGAATTGGCAGGCTGCTATATCTGAATAATGCGTTTGTAAGTGTGAAACTGAACAACTGAAAAACACTTATATGTCAATTGAGCAAAGCAAGCTATTGTGAACTGATAATGACTAATGCTGCTCTCAACTTAAACAGAAATTCAGTAAAACACTACACAGGACTTATAAACATTTAGGCAAGTTCGCATCAACCAAAATTCAGGAAAAACCACAAGATGGGACATGAAAATTCAGATATGCGGCAAAACTCTGAACAGATTCAAACACCAATCGCTTTCAGTCCATCACAGCGCCATCAGTCCATCACAACGTGACCATACAGTTGCACTTCCAGACTTCTAAAATGTTTAACTGCTCACAAACTCATGAATGAACCTATTTCAGAGTCCGTTAGAAACTTTCATTAGACTTTCCATACAGTTAGAAACACCTAGTGCAATTGCGAATTGTCAGACCATGAACAGTGTATAGGAGGGAAATTAAAGCTTGAAGGGCGAATGAGTAGCTTCTGGAATGTGCAGTTAGCGAGCGTGATGGGCTGCGATATCTGATCGCCAAGCTGTCCTCGCCGGCGACGCGGGCACCAGGTTTGGGCGGCGATGCCTGTTTGGGTCGTACTGAACCAAAGTACGGTTGATTATCAAAACCCATGATTCGATGCGTGATGATTAGATGGGAACTCACCGGCGGCGATGCAGGCTTCGATGCGATCAGATAGGAACTCCACTCTGGTCGTACGGAGACTCTTGAGGAGGACGCCGACGACGTGAATGACGGCGAGATGCCGATGCCCTTGGGCTGACGCCACCTGCCGCGAGGCTGGTGGAGGATGCCGCAGCACTGACCCAAAGCAAGATAGCGTCGGCGGAGGAAAGGTGCAGACCGCGGAGGCAGATCGGGGCTGCGGACTGGTGCGATCGGCGGCCAGTCTCGCGGTCACGTCACGTGGAGTCGTAGATCGCAGGAGGCGCATGACGTCTTTCTCGTTGTGAGGTCGTACGATAATGGTAGGTGAGTAAATTTGTCTTAGGCGTAGTGACTGATCTCCGGTTTCCAAATTTGTTCGCGGCAATTAACGCACGATTAGCGGCACGGGTGACGGGAGGGAACGCGATCGCACGGGCGGCAGGGCGATGGAGCGGTGTTTTACCGCACGGTAAAGTGTCCTTGTTTTACTCTTTTATTTGTGGGGGATCTGAAGATGCAGCATCGCTGACACCCCAGGTCGTCCTGCTCAAATATTTGTTTTGAATTTCTCATTTATAGGTATATCCCAGCCAATCGGCTCTGGCTAACAAAATTTTGTCACTTTACTATTGTATATATTTTATTTGGAATTTCTAAATACCTGTCGCCTGAGATTTTCGGCTTACTTCAGGCCACGTTCATCATCAGTTGGAGACGAGAGAGAGGCTTCAGGCGACGTTCATCATGTTGGTGACGAGAGGCTGGGGCACACGGGCAGACTGAACATCATCAAACAAAAGGGCACATCATCAGGTCCTACTTATTTTGTCAGAACTTTTATCTAGTTCGAAACTATTGATTACCATTCGCTTGTTTGGATGGATAGATGATGCATCGTCTTCCTTATTATTATTCTATAATAGTACACAGTTTGACATACATAACCAAAAAGCCCCGTACACAAGCAGCTTAGCTAAGGCGTGGAACATGGTATATATACAGGAACGGAGGAAAACGATGATCAAATTGAAGCGTCGTCCTATCCATCTTATTCCCGCCTCGCTGCCGTGGCGCCGGCGCGCCCACCCTGCGCTCCTCCGCCGTGTACTGCACCAGCGCCACCACCCTCGTTTCCGGCGGCCTTGTGTACCGCCCCATCCTCCTGCTGCTGCGGTGGTCCTTCAGCGACCGCGTACTGGCCTACCACCTGCCAGAACCGAGCGTACCATTCATCAGATGACAGAGAAGCATATATAAACAAGCGGCGTCAACAAATCCCCAGAACGCTGCGTCGTCGTCCTGTGAGCACTGCATGAGATCGGAGGCAGGAACACGGCATGCATACCTGGCCAGCCACGAACTCGGTGACGATGCGGCCACCGGGCACGGCGTCCTGGGTGACGTTGACCCCGTGCTTGGCAACGGCGTCACTCGCCTGGCCCGCGCCGACGGCACCGACGGCCTGGTTGTACGCGGCCGCGGACTCCATGAAGGCCCCGGCGCTGAACCCGCCGCCGCTCTCCTGCGGGACCTGGACGCCCGGCACGGTGTCCTCGGCGGAGCGCATGGCCGCGGCGTCGCTCGGCGCGATGGGCTGCCCCGCCAGCTCGCCCTTCACAGGGAAGGCGTCGCCGTACTTGATGGGCTCCTGCTGCGCCGGGGCCGGGGCCTTGCCGCCCTGCGCCTGGAGCCCGTCGTCTCCTCTTCTTGGCTGCGGCTGCGCCATTGCTACCACACTACCCTTCCAGCGCGTGTTAGCTAGTACGTAGCTATGGATCGAGATGCCAGGACGCACGGGAGAAATTCGTGTTGGCTCGGCTTCTGAATTCCTTATCGATCCGTTGGAAAACTGAAGGGCAATACGTTACTTTCGGTATCCTTATATAGAGTTGTACAACCGACGTAGTTTGTGACACTTGTTCTTATTACAGACATTATTCACCACTGTAGCTACTAGTAGCAGACAGGAGTTGCCAGATTTTTCTATCAAGCAGTAGCTTTCTCCAGGAACTCTATCCGTTGATATTTGTTTTGCTTGCAGTGCGGAGTCGGGTGACGGGTGTCTGCAATCTAGATGCGTCGGTACGGCATTGGTCCGTGGTGGCCGTATTGGATTGGTGAGACGGTGCTCGAGCGGCGCCGGCGAATGGTCGATGCGGTGGCTACGTGTGTCTCGGCTCTCGCGTTGTCGGCCTACACGCGGCGGCGCGGCGCGGCCAAGCCTGCACGTGTTTTGGCAACTTTTGAGCTGGTGGCGCCCCTCGTGTCGTCGCCGCAGATCACACAGCTAGCTTATGTGATCAAGTTGGTACGTACATTTGTCTCCAAGCCACCAAATTAAATGATTGTCCAAGAGATGTTCTTCGCTAATTATCGAGCGCACAGAAAACGAAGGGCCAGCAGCTTCTCAATCCATCAGTAGATCAACGTGGTCGGTGTTCAAGAACGACGTCATGCTGCCGATCAACCTCCTCTCCTTCACTGCGCCCAGATCATTCTAATCCCAAAGGATCCTGCAGATGCGGCTGGGCCGGCTGAGCAGATTGCAGGCCCATCAGCCATCACACTCGTACACAGCGTCACCAAGCTGATCTTCAAGCTCGACATGGCGATAAGATTCAGCCCGACATGGAGAGCTTGGAGCCCGGACCAGATAAACACCGCATCATCGAAAATTAATGATGCTCCTGAACGGCTGACCCTGGAGCACCAATTCTTTCTCTGTAAGGGCATGTTTACACTTATATATATACACACCTCAATCCACTTGTGATGAAGGGCACTAGGGTGAAAATTAAACTAAATTTCATCCTAAACACATATAAATTAAGGTATATATGAGTGCATCCAAGCAATGCAAGGAGTAAACAACACATTCGACAAGGCAACCCTTTGTCACCCGCCGACGCTATTCATCTTAGTAACGGATGATCTCAACCCTTGTCGCCTGTCCACCTGGAGCAATTGACAAGAAGGAAATAACAATGTGAGGGTACTCTTGGACCGAGCAGTGGCAATGGAAAATTTGACCAGCCTTTTGATGAATGTCATGTGGAGAACCTCATTGCATCATCCTCAGATTATCATGCCATTTTGATATCAATTAATAAATAAACCATGGCACACAATGAGAATAATTATTTCAAAAATGGCTTTTAAATGTGGAGCTATCTGGGTCGGGCAAGAACACCAGATTATAAAGAGGCTGTTGAAGAGAATTGGAATGATCGCTTTGAGGGCGCAAAAAATCTTCATTCTATTCTATTTGGTCTAATCTTGGCGGAATGGCCACTTCATAGAAACAGGGGAGCAAAAAATTATTTTTGGGTCAATCAAAAAAAAAAGAAACTAGAACAAAGTCTAGCAATACGCTTTTGAAGCTCCACACCAGCCTACTCATCAGAAGAGCCTTTGGAATGAAAGTGTCACTTGTTTGTATGTGTAGAAATCATGGCTCGTCAATGTTCTGCAGTGTATTGGCAACAACAAGGCGACAAAAATACTTCTTTTTCTATGCCAGAGCATCTGCTAGAAGAAAATAACAAAACTATATAGTATCTATTGAAAAAAAAAATGATTCAGGTGTGAAGCAAAGATGAGATCAAATGTACTCCTCTGTCCCGCAATGAATGACGTTCGGGAGTAGTATTTGAATGTCTCGGTTCACACCCTCTGCAATGCATCTGGTCATCTTTCTGTCCAAATTTAAATAATCATCAATGCATCTGCTCAGGAGCTTAAATATCCAACTTTCTGGGACAGAGGGAGTATGAAAAGTCCCTATGTGGTTTTGGCAATTGAGTGATAACTTTAGGTTAGACTAATGTGTTAAATTAAGAATACACATGAGATTAGTCCACATGTGGTGATTTTGTGATGAGGAGCTCATTGCATATGAGACATGACATGAAATCATTTGACCATGATGGAGAAGATTGAGATGAGGCTTGACTCAATGGACCGGTTGGATGTGTGAAGGGCAAATCAAGGCTTTGAAGCGATAGACCTAGGAGATGGTGAAGTTTGAGCAAGACTTGGCGTCGATGGACCGACTCAACGGTGAAGAGCAAGTGAGGTCAAGATCGATGGACCAAGAAGGTCATGTGATGATATGAAATGGATCATATCATTTGGTGATCGTGTCGGTGCGTGTGTTGCATTGGCACACTGGAGGAAGATGGTGGAAATGGAAATGTGCAAGGCAAAGGTATTGTAACAGAACCGCCCAATTAATATAAACCCAAGGTACTAAGTAAACCACCAAAGCAATTTAGTTAGCACATTGTTCCCATATTAACACGATAGTCTGTGAAATCTCGAAGGATTCCAACCATCTCAACTTGTTACCTAGATCGAATAAGGTTCAACATACACCATCCATAATATTTCATAAAGTTCGCACATAGTTGATTACATCAGAGTCATAATAAAGTTATTACAATACCAAATACGAGTTCAAATAGCGAAAGCAAATATAGGTTTTGGTTCACCAAAGCACACATAGTTTTAAACATAGTGCCAGGTCCACATCAGAATCCCGCAAAAGCATAGAGGTACGATAATACGGAGTGACCTTGCCCAAGGTCTATTCATCTCCTAAAGCTGGGTAGAAGTAGGTCTGGCAGTAGCCATAGAACATCTCACCATCTGCAAGCAACATGGGAAATAAAACCCTGAGTACGAGGATGTACTTAGCTAGACTTACCCGTCATAAACCAAAATAAATTGACTCCAAGGAGTATGCAGGCTTTATAAGGAGGATAGCTGACTCAGTTCTTTGCATAAAAAGTTTGAGCTTGTTAAGAACAATTATGGTACCCTTTCAGCTTTGCATTTTAAAGTCATTAACCTGATCCTGCTAGATTAGCACCTGATCTAAATAGTAGTGGGGTAATTATCAAGCAAGAATAGTAACTATTTCTGGTTGAGCATCTTTCAGCATCAACATCATAACCATCTCATCTCTTTGTTCAAGTTGTTACTACGATGCCGGTGCTTAAGTTAGCATTCACTTCCAGGAATGATGGTGATTATAATCGATTTGCAAACCAGCTGGCGAGGTATTCCCCACACAAACCCAGACATGCCTACGCGAAGGCACCTTAGGTCACCTAGGTCTGTTCAGGTAGAGTCGTGGGATCAACATGAACCATCATACCCAGGGGCTACCCGGCTGCATTTAGTCGGACACCGACCTCAGGCTTACTCTTCGCGCCCCTGTGATCACACCACTAACTCCAATACGTGCGTTCAGGTCGAAGGCCGAGCCAAACAGAACTCGAGGCTTCGCAATCGAATGATCACACCCTTCCAGCTATATGTGGGGCATGCGTTCAACATGACAAGAGGGCCGAGACATCGGACGGGGCCCTAGTTTGACACAGACGGGATAAACAACACAGAGCCTCTAGTTCTGTCCACAGCTCCAATCCCGCCCGTTCTCGATTTATTACTTCCCATGGTTATTCCAAAGCAACGGTATAGCTCACCATTAAGAGTCACCACCTATAACTCGTGGATGACAGGAAATCACCCAACTTCTACCGATCTAATTAAGCAAGGCTAAGCATATGAGCGAACCTATACTTAATAGGGTGTGTTTGGGGTACTCGGTGGACAAGGGTAATCATAACGCATCAACGATATCGATTAACGCCTATAAACTTAATGCATCATAAACAATAAAGGACGCAAATTAAGTTATTTATAAATTTATAGGGAGGAATGCTCTGGGGCTTGTCTTTCTCAAAGCAGGGCACTCTGGCAGGTTAGCGTCGGGATCCTCATCCTCTGCTGCCTCCTGCAGCACTGCTCCCTGCTATCCTCCCCCTTCCGGCTCCTCCTGAACTACCGGCGTAAGGTCCGTCGGTAAACCTGTATGATGCATCGATGCACATGAACACCATGTATGCATTATAGCGGACATGATGTATGATTATGAATAAGTGTATGACCATGTGGCAAATGATAGAATGCACGCGATACATCGGTACCACTGAGAAAAACCCTAAGCTAGCTTTCTGCAACCCACCAGCAATTATCTTGGGTAACAAACTAACAGAGCATCGCAATTACTTGAAATAACAACACAAACCCTAATTAAACACCCAATTAAACTAGGGTAGAACTAAAACACATATTTATACTACTTAGAAAAAAATCTACAAAAATCACAGAGGCTTAAGCATGTTAAACCAAGTCTACTGTAAAATTTTTAGGTTAAAACAGTAAGTATTTTATCCTACACAAAATTCACAAGGCAGTAATAATAATTGGACATAAAATACTTTGTACAGTGAAACATGCCATACAGTATATTTCATAGCATAACTAGCTTCTATTTAGCTCTAAAATAGCCTATAAAAATTATCAAGTAATTATCTTACTTAATTATTTAATTATGAATTTCTTAACCCCATAGCAAAACTGATACCCTAAAAGACAGAGCAACTTTTACACATGACATAGACAACTAACATTTTTCATAGATCCAACATTTCTAACTAGAGAAACAAAATAAGAATCATATTTTTAGGATAAACCTAGAATTAGTTATGCATTTTTAAAGATTTACCTATTTAATAGCTTTAAATAAAACTATACAGAAAAGTATCTCAAAAAGCTCAACTCATATTTTTGTGCATAGTACTCCTCATAAGAAAAATATTACAAGTTGAATCACCTCATTTGGACATAAAATGAATGAGTTATGATTTTTACAAGCTTGTTCCCAAAATCTATAAATGTATATTTTTTTCTGAAAAATCGAAACAAAAATGCTACGCGTACCTCGCGTGTACCCAGACAGGTTACTACGCTAACTCCACCTGACTGTGTACTCAAGCAGGCACCCTGCTGATGCCAGCAGCTGACGTCAGCACGAGCCCACCGGTCAGCGGGACCGAACAGAGGATGGCCGCCGATCGGCGGCTCCTCACCGGCGGCAAGCACCTCCGGCAAAAAGGCCGGTACCTACAGACTGAGCATGACGAGGCAAACATGTTGAGGTAGAAGATGAAGGCCGGGGGTGACTCAAACTACGACGGCGAGCTACGGCGGCGGAAGACCGCTGTCCGGCAAGACTAGGCCACAACCGCCGTCATAAACTCCCAAACGAGAATCCCTAACCCTAGTGACTCTAGAACACGCAAGAGGCAGAGCGGAGAGGGATGGGAGAGGCACAGCCACGGCAAATGCCATCGGTGACCATGGCGGCCGTGGCGCGCGGGGACAAGGGGACAACCAAATTCGGCCTCTACCTTGTGTAATCGGGCGCGAGATGATGTCACAAAGGTGGAGGAGGCGATGGCGAGCAAGCTGATGCCCTTGGATTGGAAAATGGCTGGCTAGGGAGGGAGCTAGATGGCGGCGAGCTCGATAGCAGCCACGGCGGGCTCGGTGACCGCGGTGTCATGCAAGGGTGAAAATGAGAGGAAAAATGAGTGGGGGAAGGACTAAGGTAGGTGAAGGGGTAGATAAAGCGCTCGGGCTCTTTAATTTGCGCCGTGGCGCACACGACCAACCGAGCGGCGAGGACGACGGGACAGCGCCAATGGCGCTCGGCGTAGCAGCGACAGTGATGCAGCGGGAAGCGAGGGGCGAGCGTGGGCACTCAAGTGTGTGCTCGCGTGCTCGAGTAGCGGTGTCGTGTAGCATTTGGCGCAAGGTGTGGCGTGCGACATGGCAATGGCGTCTGGCGGGGCGAGTGGCGTAGCACGTCGGCCGGTGGGCAATGCGGCATGAGAGCTGGCGTCCGGGCGTAGGCGAGGCATGCGCACTCGAGTGCGGCGCGCTTGAGTGCGGACGTGAGGGGCGCAGTTGATGCAGGCATGAGGCAGGCGACAGCGAGGCGTGCAGCAGCGCGGCGCTGCGGCTCTGGCGCGCGGCAGCGAGAGGAAGAAGATAGGAGGAGAAGAGAGAGACAGACAGGTGGGGCCAGGTAGGTCCCACCCCTTTATAAATTTGAACTAAAACTTTGACCCTCTATAGTTTTCAAAATATTTGGAATTTCAAGAAACTCCAAACATGAAAGTTGCTCCATTTGAAGAGAGGAACATTTCATATATAGAAAGTTTTAGCTAATTTGTCATATTTTTTAAAATACAAATCAGGCTCAAATTTAAATTATAAAATTAATAAATTTAATATATAGCCACTGTTTTTGTCATTTTTGAGGGGCTAAAAAACATTTTCATGACTTAGTAAAAATAGACCACTTGTTTTGAATTATTTTCTCTACAAAACATATTAAAGGTCCAACTTAAGATAAGCAATGTAAATAGTATTTTCTAGAAAAGGGTTTTGAAACCTCATTTAAACATTTGTTTGAAATATAACAAACAAGCACCAAACCACATCAAGAATGCAAATGAGATGCTCATGAGATGCTTATGCAATGTAATGCAAGATTTGTTGAGCCTAACATTGTGGATGTTATAGCCTACCCTCCTTAAAGAAATCTCGTCCCGAGATTTAAATGGACTAACCATGTTTTGTGAAAACTAGGATACACATCTTTAAGATAGTCCTCGGTCTCGCAAGTGGCGTCTTGGTCATCATGGTGACTCTAACACACCTTGTAAACTTTGACCACTCGATTCTGAGTTATTCTCTCCTTTACATCAAGAATCTTGGTTCACTGTTCATCATAAGACAAATCTGATCTTATTTGGATGTCTTTCGCTTTCACCTTCTCAGATGGAATACACAAACACTTCTTGAGTTGTGATACATGGAAGACAGGAAAAACTGTATTCATCTCTTCAGGCACTTCCAGCTTATATGCCACTTCCCCTTTTTGTTCTAGGATCTTAAAAGGTCCTACGAAATGAGGTGCTAACTTTTGTTTCACACCAAACCGCTGCACTTTCTTCATGTGTGAAACCTTTAGATACACATGGTCACCGACTTTGAAGAATAGGGGTCTTCTCCTCTTATCAGCATAACTCTTTTGTCGGGACTGAGCGGCGGCAAGATGTTGCTAGATGATTTGTACTTGGTCGGCAGCCTCTTTAACAAAGTCAACACCATAGTAGCTTTTGTCTCCCGCGTCAACCCAACTCAAGGGTGTTCTACAACTTCTGCCATACAGTGCTTCAAAAGGAGACATTTTGATACTCTCTTGGTAATATTATACGAAAACTCAGCTAAAGGCATCCACTTCTCCCATGAACCTTTAGCAGAAAGTACATATGCGTGTAACATATCTTCTAGGATTTCATTTAACCTTTCCACTTGACCCGAGGTCTGAGGATGATAAGTAGAACTACGCAACAATTTGGTCCCTAAGCCTCTCTGTAACTGGTCCCAAAAGTGCGCCATGAATTGAGATCCCCTATTAGATTCAATGGTTTTGGGTACACCATGTAACCTCACAATCTCTTTGATATATAAATCAGCATATTGAGGTGCTCGAAACTCAGTGTGAATAGGTAGGAAATGTGCTGACTTGGTGAAGCGATCCACGATCACCCAAATAGAATTGTTAGCATTCGGTGAGGTGGGAAGGCTAGTAATAAAATCCATACAGATGTCTTCCCACTTCCACTCTAGAATAGATGATGTTTGGAGTAAACCACTGGGCTTCAGGTGCACAACCTTCACTCTACAACAATTTTCACATTTAGCTACATACTCTGCAATATCCCTTTTCATATGTGACCACCAAAAATGAGTCTTCAAGTCTCGGAACATCTTGCTACTACCAGGATGAATGGATAGCTTGGAAAAATGGGCTTCATCCATAATTTGATTTCTAAGTTCTTGATTCTGTGGCACGACTAACCGATCATCACACCATAAGACTCCATGGTCATCTTCCTTAAAGTGCTAAATAGATTGATTTTTATTCTTTCTTTTATAGAAGTTATTTCACTATCTGATTTCTGACCCTCCATAATCTTGCTGTCAAGTTCACAACTGATCTAGATATTTTGCAAGATCATAGGATGCATGAGGTCAACGCCATCTACGAAGAGTGGCTAAAGAGCATGGCAATGCGATTTTCGACTCAAAGCATCAGCAACCACATTAGCCTTGCCAAGATGGTATTGCAACTACAAGTCGTAATTCTTAATCAACTCAAACCATCTGCATTGCCTCATGTTCTGCTCATTCTAGGTAAAGATGTACTTCAAGCTCTTATGGTTAGTATACACATTGCAAGGATTACCAAGAAGGTAATGCCTCCAAATCTTCAAAGCATGGACTACTACTGCAAGCTCTAGGTCATGTGTCAGATAGTTCATCTCATGCTTCTTTAGCTGTAGAGAGGCATAAGCTATGACTCTACCTTTCTGCATAAGCACACATCCCAAACTCATCTTGGAAGCATCAGAATACACATCAAAAGGTTTCTCTATATCTGGCTGCACTAGAACAGGAGCAGTGGTCAACATCTTCCGCAAAGTGCAGAAAGCTGTTTTGCATTCTTCTGTCCAAACGAATTTATGCTCTTTTTCCAACAAATTTGTCATTGTCTTGGGAATCTTCGAGAAGTCAAGAATGAAACGATGATAATATCCAGCTAGACCAACGAAACTTCAAACTTCATGGACTGAAGTTGGTGCTCCCCATTCCATGACCTTCTCTATATTGCTAGGGTCCACTGATATGCCTTCTTCAGACAGAACATGACCAAGGAAGTGAACTTTTCTTAGCCAAAATTTACACTTGCTAAATTTAGTATATAACTTATGTTCTCTAAGTCTCGCTAATACAATCCTCAAGTGCTTAGCATGATCTTCCTCATTCTCCGAATATACCAAGATATCATCAATAAACACCAGCACAAAGGTATCAAGTTCGGGCATAAAGACCAAATTCTTTAGATACATAAAGTATGCGGGAGCATTGGTTAATCCAAAGGACATCACCAAATACTCATACAACCCATATCTAGTAGAAAAAGAGGTCTTGGGAACGTCATGTGGTCGGATCTTGATCTGATGGTAACCTGACCTCAAATCTATCTTGGAGAAAACCTTAGCCTTAGACAGCTGATCAAACAGAATGTCAATGCGGGCAAAGGATATTTGTTCTTGACTGTTACTGCATTGAGTTGGAGATAATCCATGCATATTCATAAAGATTGATTGATATAACCACGCTAGCACCATATCAAGATGTACCAAGTCCAACCCGAATATCTCCTACACCTACAACGGATCATGTCATCTATGGGCTAACTACACATAGTGAAGCAAAGAAACTCCAACAAAAGGTGCACGTGCTACTTTGTGAAATCCATTATAATATTCATAAGAATTATATACTACCTAATTTGTGTGCATTTCTATTGCATAGTTTCACCTAGAAGAATGACAAGAAGGCACCAAGAATGAACTAGAGAGAAGGATCACGTTCGAGCCAGTCCAGCATAATAGAACCATCAAAAAGAATCAGTCATATCTTTTGATTCACAAAAGCTATGAAGGCTCATGAGGACTTGTTGGAAATCTCATGGAGTCTAGTTTCCAATATTTCAAGTGCCAACCAGTTTGGATCATCCATTTTGCCTACCGACCAGATTTAGTGCAGACTGGTCAGACAGTCAACAGCCTGCATGAAGCTCAAGTATTCATATTAAACTGTACCAATCCACAATATTTCATGGAGCATGCTGCACATGGTGTGAAAGGTTATCAAGTCAACTTTCCAACGCAATTAACCACACGTCATTTGGAGTTTTCTTGGTGGAGTAATTGCCAAAACACTGAAGCACCAGAATCAAATAGCCACGTGGAAACTCTCTAGGTCACCCCAAGGAGGTCTGTTCACACAGTCCGTGTCATCTCTTTTATTTCGTGTTTCCACCTATCTAGCAGGGCTATTGCTAGTATAAATACCCCCTAAGACTCATTGTAATCAAAGATTTGGATAATTGAATACATAACCCCTTTGTTCAGCTACGCGCTAACAAACCCTAGAGAGAGATCTCTACCCCTTTGCTCTTGTGTTTTCCTTCACGGAGATTACAGAAGCGGCCGTGTCATCGGCACCCAATCCGTGCTCTTGATCCTTGAGTTCAGGTTGCGTAGGTTGGTTCTTTGAGAGTGTGGTCGGGCGAATCCTTGGTTCAGGTTGCCGTATAGAGACGGTGGTTGGCTCCTTGTGCGTGTCGTCAGGTTGCACTAGTTATTGCTGCTTGCAGCAAGTTATTAGCTGTTCTTTGACAAGTTATCAAGATCAAAATCCTATGACGTGAAGATCAGTACATCGTGTCGCATCATCTCCTCCCCTGAAAAAGATTCATCCTCGAATCTAATCTGTCTGATCCTAATAATTTTGCTAACTGAACAGGGAGAGTTGCTTTTCTGTTCCCATCTTCTTCCATGACAGCAAGGTGTTTGAACCTATAATCGTATAAACCAAGTAGCAATCTTGTAGGTGGAAACCAAAAGTATTTTGAATCAAGTTTAGCTTTCACCTTGAATTGATGCTTAGAATTTTGAGTGAATGCTGATGTCCTTGGCATGGTCTTATCATCCTTCCTCTCCTCTAGGAGTGTTGTCCTTTGCTTTTGTTCTCTTGAAAATAATCTAAAGAAAATAGAGAGTGGATGCATATGCCATTTGCTATAATCACTTAATGAAGTTTGTTCACTGCCTTCTTTACAATTCAGATGCATATTATTGCTTTTATTGTGATAGACATATGTTCTGGAATTTTGTGAGATTGTAATGAGCTTTGCATATGGAAGCACAAAAATTTCTTGGAGACCACACATTTTGTTTAGGTTATCATGTTTCATCTTTACAAAATCACATATGCCAATAGGTGGAAATGAAGCATTTTCAATATTCCAAGAATTCTTGATGCATAACTCATGCAAAGGTTCAGAGACATACCTTTCAGACTTAATGGTTCCAAATGTCAAGGTAAAAACTTTTGATGAATGAATAAAACACCTTTGCACACAATTTATTTCATTCAGAGAAGAATATGAATAAGGGAATATCATGAATTATTCCAAATAGCAAGCACTAAGAAATCTCTTCACCTCAAATAAAGAAAAGTATGGCTCATAAGATTTGTTCATTCTATTCAACTCCCATTTAGCACACTTGTCACATGTTACGCAAAGGGCACAAACATGAAATTTATTTACAATGTAATGTCCAATCAAGTTAAATGTAAACTTGCAGCTATATACACCATTCAAAGATTTCATAGAAGATATGTGCATAATACTTTCAAGCATTTTATCAATCTCAATAAATTCATCAAACATGACATAGCACACACATTCGGTGGAAAATATTCTCATAGAAAATTTAGCATGCATGTAAAACAGTAGCAGAGCAATGAGCTTTCATGATTGAACAATAGTTATCAACTTGCAAAATTTGAGCACTTGTATGAACATGTGGGTCAATCAAATCAGAGCAAGCATTTTGTGTATGATCAATTCTAGTTGAAACAAATTTGTCATCACAATTGCTCATCAATTTGTTTTGTAGATTTAGATCTAAATTATTTTCATTACCTTTCAGATTTGCTGATGGTGCAGGAATAATGGATTGTATATTTGAACATTTACCTTTATCCTTGTCATGGTTCAGGTTTTGGATAGCACACATTTGTTTCTCAAGCATGGCTACCTTCTCATTTCTCTCACCATGTATGATGGTGTCAGGAGCATCAATCTCTTCCTCCCTCCCTTTGCACACCTGCACTTTTGGAGAGACAACACTAAGAGTATGCATTAGTGGGTTAGCATTAAAATCGTCCTCACATATTTTGGAGTGGAGCTATCTCTTTTTGTGTAGTGTATCTCCCACACTCATATTGTCGATACTATCAACCTCACTCTTGGTGGAATCACTCATCTCACTTTTATTTTCACTCACACTCAATTTGGCTACATGGATCTCATTCTCAAATTTAGTGGAGTCAAACAACTCACTCTTATTTTCACTCTGACTCAATTGGCTACGTGGTTCTCATTCTCACTTAGGTTGCGATGCATAGTCACTTCAACAGTTTTGGGAGCAACAGTGGAATATGTGCCATTATTCACGATGTCCTCCATTGCCATAGAGGCAGCAATGGTTGCAGCATCATCATCATGTTTATCCCTCTCAAATGACATCAATCTTGCAATTGTTGAAGTGTAATCATCCTCATGAATTATGCCTTTAATCTGAACATTAAGTGGAATGTCGGAGCTCACAATTTTAGCACAACTGTCCAACAATTCATCACACATTGCAACTGATGGCATGCCACATCTTGGCACTTTGTTCATGCTTGGAACAACATTAGCTTGCAACTGCATATTTGTTGAAGCATTATGGAGTTCATCTTGGATAGATTTCTCACTTGCACTAGATGGCACAACAGAAACATCATTCTTCTCACATTCAGCTATAAAATTGACACTATGGGAAGCCTTCAAATTCAGATTAGGTGAACATTCAAAATCTGAAATGTTATCAATTTCTTGATCACATTTTGGTACTGATTGTTCACCACGTTGCATAAAATAATTCTAGACAAATTCAGAACTTGCAACTTCATCACTATTGGCACTAAAACAAGGCACAAAACTTGTAGCATGCTCAGCACTTGTGTTGACACATTGTGACGGTTCTTCTTGCTGAATAAAGTGGGCACTTTCACAATGAGAGACAGCAGCAATGGCCTCATTCTTGTCATCAAAATTCAAATATGTATGATGTTGAACTACAGTAGGTTCCTTCAATTCAACACACAAAGGATCGGCCTCTAAAAGAGAATTTACTTCTCTAGTTTCACAACTCGGTTGATGATCTTCCACATCTGGCATAGTGGCTTCTTCTAGCTCAACTTGTGTGACATGTGCAGCAGGTTTCTCTTCATTATCTTGATTAGAATTGAGAGAACCAGTGATGAGAATATCTGTAACTTCATCCTTCACAATTTCAGATTATATCTGACAGTTTGGAATAGCAACTCTCTTCAGAGTTGTGGCAACATTATAGTCCATAGCATCATGAGACACCTTATCACCTCCCTTATCAACTTGAGGCATAAATCTCTCTTCTTGCTGCTCAACAACATTCTTCTTGGAGTTGCATTGTTGATATTCTCTTCTCTTAGCACTAGAATCAACTAAAGAAACTTTTGGGATAGCATGTCCTTTCTTCTTGCATGGAGTTGATGATTGCTTCTCTCCAACAATAGAGGACACACTAGGCTGCAACTTAGCACCTTTTTCTTGGCACAAACTAATGCACCGTGAGATCTTGCCTTGCTGTAGCTTCTTGATTTTCTTCTCCTCTCTGATTGCACAACTTAGAATATCTTGCATACTTCTAAAATATTTTCCCTCAAGTGCAGCAGCAATGTTAGCATTAAGTCCTTTCTCAAAGTATGTCATTGCATTCATGTCATCAACAACATTTTCTCTATGTAAGGAGGAATGTAGCTTATCATAATATGCTTGGACATATTTACTACCTTGCTTCACATTCTCCAAATGATGAAGCATATTCATACTATACTTTCTTGGAACAAATTCCTTTCTCATGGCCTTCTTCAAATCTTCCCAATTCTTGATGAGACTTTTATGTGGATATTGCTTCCACCAATCAAGAGCATACTCTTCAAACTCAAGGACAACTCTTGATATCTTCTTGGCTTCTAAAAAATTTTGAACTTCAAGTTCAATCTCCATTTGTTCTTGCCAATCAAGAAACTCCTCCAGATCTGTACTTCCATAGAATGGAAGATTGGTGTATCTTTGGCCTGTCATGGTTAATGCATTTGTGAAATAGTAAGCATATATGTGGAATATGATAGTATTTGTGGAATCTCACAATCTCACCTCTCTTACCAACCAAAGCTCATGTGAATTCCCCATAGGTTACAAAGGGCCAATGGAGGAGGTAACCGAGAATGATGGTTGGGAGAATCCAAGATCAGCGTTTTACTATGACGGCGGGTTATTTTTGGAGTTTGGTGGGGATTGAAACATCCTCAAATTTTCCACGAAGGGAAAATTCACAAACTGGATAATAATATGAAAATATAAGCTATCATATTATTATACAACAGTTGATAATCAAATCCATACATCGAAACTAAATAAAGGAGTAACATAATAGGGCTTACATCATTCATTACATCGCCACATGGTGAATCATCAGAGTACAACATCTAGAACAGCTGCGGAAGTAGAAGAGCATTTGCGAAAGGATCTTCATCAACCATCTTGAGCGCAGGCACGAGACCATCTAAATCCTTACATTTCCAACGTCATTGTGAAGCAAGTAAATCTGCACACCGCCAGATGTGTGTAGGCCATGGTCAGCACCGATGAGCTTTAGTGGAAAAAGAAACAAGGGATCTGGTGATCCTATAGTTTAGCTCTGGTTTTCCTATGCATGCAAGCAGTAATCAAGTTTATATCAATAAGTCAAGTTTTAACACATTCCCATCCCACACACACATCCATCCACCATCCTATCCATCCCAGATCCATCACCACATCACCACCACCATCACCATCATGACTCACTCTTAGGTCAACCAGGCCAACTCCCTCTCGGCCGGTCTCAGCGGCCCGTAGCCCTCAACCTGGCTCATGGCCGGAATCAACTCTCAGAGGAAGGTAGAACACTCCACTCACTAGTCTGAAGCAAGCAGAACACAGGAAAGGTCCATAGCCGATGAGTCAGCATATGTATCAATTGATAAACCATAACACTCTGCAGAGGTTTCACTAATCCACAAGATCACCATCATCGGCATATGCACTGCCTAGGCTGATTCAGGGCGCCTACTGCCATAGAATGATGTCACTCTACCATCCAGCTCTGGATCGCTAAAACTGTGAAGAGAGCATGTATCCGCTCCCAAGAGGATGCCATGCCATGTACCCGATCCCGAAGAGGGTGCCATGATCGTCTTGGAAGGGTGTTAGCTCCATCCCATACCTGTACCTCCCTAACACTACTCTCCTAGCAGTAGTGGCATCGATCTATCCAACAGTTCGGCCGTCTCCTCCCTAATGGGAAGCGAGTGGAAAGTAAGGGATTCCTATGATCCGGTTACCAGCGCAGCAGTTCCTAGGTGTGACCAAGCCGGGATGTCTTCATCAGGGTTCCCATTTAATGTGCTACCATGGCACTCTCCTCCTGGCTTCCACCCCTCAGAGGCTTCCACCCAGGATTCTCCATTTCATCTAAGTTAGTTCGCCATAGACTGTTCTTCACGGGAATGTCCAGATCCATTCCCCGGCAAGACTTGCTCCAAAAGCTCGTCGTAGATCCCAGCTCGATCGATTCAACCCTCTCCCTACACCCTGCCGTAAGATCCACCCCAAACCCAGATACAACACCATCAGCTCACATACCCATCTGATCCATCAACACACGCACCAAGCCTGACATCCCCGTCAGACCCTCCCAGGGTTCATCACATCGCATCAAAATGTAAGCGAGTAAAGTATATATATAAATCATAGCATATAAGCATGTGGCTAATATAACAGCGGGTAAGCAGGTGAAAGGTTATGACAAGGTAGGGGCTATCAAGTAATATTCTACCATGCAAACCTATCTCAGGTGTAAGCATTGCATAAAAGTAAAGCACTAACAATCTAGATATTAGCCATGTCTACTAGGATTTCTAAGAGAAGGTGCTGCCATGACACCTGTGCTGTTGAGGTAGTCATGGTATGAGTCATCTTCCAGCAATGTAGTTGTTCAGCGGAACCTGCTCCTTAGGGTTCATAGCCTTCTCCCCTGGATTGCTCCTCGTTCGACTCTGAAATCGAGATGTAATAGTCGCATAAGAGACTCCTATAGAATACCACAAAGAACGAACAAATATTGAAAAGATCCAAATGCACTCAAACATTAGCTCAAGATGTAGAGCTCAATTTATAGAAAATTTGGGCACTTGTTTCATATTTTTTTGAATTCGTATGAATTAGTTATGAATTTTTGAAGATTTACATGTACTCTAAAAAAGATAAATGGCTGGATTAACCAGGGCATGACACGTGTCAGCCAGGGATAGGTCCATGTGGCAGCAGTGGGTTAGGCTAAGGTGGCAAAACTGCTGATGTGGCCGATAACGTCATGCTGACATCAGCATACACAAGTGGGAGCGTGCTGACGTCACCGCTAACGTCATTGCTGACAGGTGGATCCACGGTCAATAGTCAACAGTCATCGGTCAACTAACATGTGGGGCCTGGCTGACGTCACTGAGGACGTCATGCTGATGTCATCATTGACCATGGTCAACGGTCAAACCCTACTGGGCCGTTACTGGGCCTAGTGGGTCGGACATGGGCCGGGTCGGTCCTGACATGTGGCAAGCTGAGGCCGTGCCACATCATCACCTTGGATCGGGTCTGAGCTCAGTTCATGGGTACGGTCCAAGGTGCTCCGATTGCTGCTGGGTGCCACCTGCAGTGACCCAGGTTCACATGTACCGCGTCCACCATATCTGTCTTGCCTCCTCCTTATTTTCCCCTCTGCTTGCTCTGCTCCATGGACATGGCCGCCGGTGACAAGTCTTGCAATTGAGCTCCACGGTGGTCCTCCAACTTCATCAACTAGCTCCATAGCTTCGCGGCGACAGCGATCTCAGACATGGTCTCAAAGGTGGAAGCTAGGTGTCCGGTGGGGCTGGCCACGGTGGATGATGGCGTGACCGCGACAGCGCTCGGTGACATCACATTGATGAGGCGTTCCGAATCAATTGATCGGTGCATAAGCATCCTGACATCACGGTGAGTGTAGGGGTGTCCAGCAAGGTGGTTGCGAAGCTCTTGAGCACCTTTGGCTGCGGCATTGGCGTTGGTGCCGCGACGGGGTGCGGAGGTAGCTGCCCAGCGGCCCTATAGGGCCTCAATTCGGCACACGATGCAGCGATTGGAGGTCCCAGACACCCACTCGGCTGGCCAGCGATGACCTTTTTCCCCGACGGAGTCCGCGTGGTAGCAATTTTTCCGACGGAGCTCCGGCGGAACCACGATGACACGGGCAAATCGACACAGGGATCCTCGGTCTTCACCTTCTTCATAGCTCGATGCAGCACTCCTTGGCGAAGATCATCGTTGTCTTCTGGTCCTCCGAGGCGGTCCGTGGTGAACGGGGCTTCCTCGCCATGGCGGTGCTCTGGAGTGACGCGGCGCTGACATGGTTGTGTGTCGACGGTCTTCCGGTGCCACATCCAAGTAGTTAGCATGCGCAGGGTGCTCCTCTCATTGCCGAGATCACAGATCTGAGGCTGATGAAGCTCGGGGCTCGGCGGTGGGCTGGTAAGCTGACTTCACCGTGGTGGCGCATGGCCACACGGTGGGCAAGGCAGCATGTCCGTTTCGACGTCCTCCTGACACCGTGGTCTGTGGGGCTCAGCTAGGCAGTGCGCTGTGTGTGCACGTGTGTTCCATGAGGCCGGGAAAGGCCATAGCCTATGCATTCCCAATACGGGACGCCATGGCTGGAAACAGCAAGGGTCGGGATTGGAAGAGGGGATGGTGATGCTCACCGGCGTGGTCACGGTGGGAGGTGCGGTTCATCTTGGTGGTGAGGCAGCACAGTGAAGAGGAAGTGATCACGCACTTGCAGTTCTCTTGCCCACCGCGCGATACCCCTGCTTCTCTCCCGGCTCCGGCGGGGTTCTTCTTACTCCGACGGCAGCTTCTCTGCTCCTCCTTGCTCGAGCACGTGCGACGTGTGAAACGACCTCGATTTCTGCGAGGGGAAATCCACAGTGTTGGAGTGTAATATGACCATTTAAATCACATTACCCGATAACAGTTGAATCCATAATCCATACATCGAACAAAAGAGAGCAAATAGAGGGAGTTACAATAACTTATTACATCGCCACAGGGCGGAATCAGAGTTCATGCAGCATAACAGTAAAAGCTTGAGGTGCGGAAGTTATCTTCTTCTCTCCAACTTGAGCATAGACACAAAACCCTCAATCGCTGTACTCCCCAGATGAGTACTCACTCCTTGAACCTGAAACCAAATTTTCAGTACGATTTGTACTGGCCACACTTCCACCCTATGCATTGCTTTGTGGAAGTGGATGCAAAAATAAGGATATCTCAAAAGGAACCTATAAGGCTGGGGTTTTCCTATGAATTGTTCAAGTATATAAAACAATAGTATAATAAACAAGTTTTAAACACAAACCCATTCCCTTCATCTATCTCCATCCATATCTGTAGCATCATCTCATCTCCTCCAACACCCTCTCAGACTCTGGTCGACAAGCCAACTCACTCTTGGCTTGCCTCAGCGGCCCGCAGCCCTCAAACTGGCTCACGGCCGGAAATCACACTCAGAGGAAGGTAGAACACTCCACTCACTAGTCCGGTGCATGCGAAACATAGGAAAGGTCCATAGCCGAAGATTTGACATATGTATCGATCGATCAACCATACACTCTACAGAGGTTTCACTAATCCACCAGATAACCAACATCGATGCACGCGCGCACCTAGGCAGATTTCGGGCGCCTACTGCCATAGGCGATGCCACTCTACCATCCAGCACTGGATCACTGGAACTGTGAAGAGAGCATGTATCCGCTCCCGTAGAGGATGCCATGCCATGTACCCACTCCCGAAGGGGGTGCCATGATCGTCTCGGTAGGGTGTTAGCTCCATCCCATGCATATACCTTCCTATCACTTCTCGCCTAGCAGTGGTGGCATCGACCTATCTAGCGGTTCGGCCGTCTCCCCCCCATGGAGAGCGAGTGGAAAGCAAGAGATTCCTAGGTCCAGATACCAGCGCAACAGTTCCTAGATTTGACCAAACCGGGATATCTTCATCAGGGTTTATCTTTAACGTGCTACCACGGCACCTTCATCCCGGGCTCCACCTCTCAGAGGATCACACCCAAGGACCACCATCACATCTCAGTTAGCCCGCCATAGGCTCCTCTCATGGGAATGTCCAGAACCATTCCCTGGCAAGACTTGCTCCAAAAGCTCGTCGTAGATCCTGGCTCGATCGACTCAACCCTCACCCTACTCCCTGCCGTAAGCTCCACCCCAAACCCGGATACAACATCATCAGCTCACATGCCCATCTGAAACATCAACTCACACATCCAGCCTGGCACCCTCCAGGCCTTCCCCGGGTTCATCATGTCACATCAAAATGTAAGCGAGTGAAGTATATAAATATAAGCATAGCAGATAAGCAGGTGGCTATCATAACAGCGGGTAAGCAGGTGATAGTTTACAACAAGGTAGGGCTCATCAAATAAATACTCTATCATGCAGTCCTAGCACAGGCATAGCATTATAGCAACATGAATTTAAAGCACTAGCCATACTATAACTGCCATGCGTAATGGGATCTACGAGGTTAGATGGTGTGTGGCACCTTCACTGACGTAGCTGTCGGACTTCTCCTGGTAGTCACTGTCGTCAGACTTGTCCTCGCTCGAGCCTGTAATGAGATTTAACAGTCGCGGAAGCAACCCCTATAGATTAGCACAAAGAACCATTGCAAAATAGAAGATCCAAATGCACTCAAACATAGCCTAGATAGATAGGGCTCGATTTATAGAAAATTTGGATATGTGGATCATAATTTTCTGAGCTCGTATGAATTAGTTATGAATTTTCAAAGATTTAACCATTTTCTGAAAAGAAAAAGGGCTCGAGGGGTATGGTCTCGGGGGTTACGGTCTCGAGGGGTTACAGTCTCGAGGGTTAGGTCTCAAGGGGTACGGTCTCGGGGGTTACGGTCTCGAGGGGTACGGTCTCGGGGGTTACGGTCTCGAGGGTTAGGTCTCGAGGGGTACGCTCTCGGGGGTTACGGTCTCGAGGGGTATGGTCTCGGGGGTTAAGGTCTCGAGGGTTAGGTCTCGAGGGTATGGTCTCGAGGGGTTACGGTCTCGAGAGGGTACGGTCTCGAGGGTTAGGTCTCGAGGGGTACGCTCGAAGATGGAAAACTGCTCTGCTTCTACAGCGGTGCTCGGCCGGTTACGACGGGGTTAAATATCCGGCGAGGGGATGCTCCTGGACTTCACTAACCCGTGCATCGTCTTCGGGTCGCCAAGGCGAACACGAAGGTGGTCATCAAGTCGGGGGCTTGGTTTCGGAGACGTGCTTTACGGCGGACAGCGGCTCGAGGGTGATGGGGCTCGACGGTAGCCCGTCTCTGGTCGAATCCCAGTCTTAGCTGGGCTCGAGAGTGCAATTTGGGTTGCCTTGCACTCCTACGCTGCACCTGCAGCGACCAATTCACGCGGCGGAGTCTGCACGAAGGCCAAGTCCACAGCGGTTCTTCAACGGAACGGTGGTGCTCGGTGCTCGAGGGTCGGTTTGTCAAAGGGTCAAACTCGAGGGTCGGTTCGAGCATGTGATCCGTCTCGGACGAGATCGGCTCGAGCGCGGGGTTCCTCCTCGGCGATTGACGGGGGAAAAACCCTCGATTCTTGGTGCCACAATGGATCTCCGACGCCATTAACCCGCCCATCGGTTTCGGGACTTCACGACGGTCACGTTGATGGGCTTCAGGGCGGCAGCTTTGCTTCCGGTGACCAGCTCTACGGCGGACGGCGGCTCGATGGCGACGGCGCTCGATGTACACTTCACACCAAGCCACTCCAGCTCCAATTGGTGGCGTAGATGGGCGATTGGAGTCACGTAGCACCTGCTCGAGGTGCCGGTGGTGACCAAAACACACGGCGGAGTCCGCGCGGGCAGCAACTCCCACGGCGGAGCTTCGACAGGTCCTCGGTGCATGGCAACGGCACTCCGAGAGGGTCCACGGTCTCCATCTCCTTGCCCAATCGATGCAGCTCATCATGGCGGAGCTTCCCGGCTTCTTCTTGCTCCTCGAGGGTGGTCGGAGGTGGCAGGAAACGACGGTGAACGGTGGCGTTCTGGAGCGGCAACGTACTAACACGTCGATGACAAGGTGGTTCGGGTCGGTGCTCTGGCGAGGCAAACGCGGAGCTAGGGTGCGCACGGGGTCCTTCTCATCAAGGCGAGCACGGATCCAGAAACAATGGAGGTCGAGGCTCAATGGAAAGGCGGCTGGGTGATCTTGCCACGGCGGTGCTTGGCGCGCGGCGATGAACTGGGCGGCTTTCGTTCCGGCATCCTCCCGATGCCGTGGTCCAAGAGGCTCAGCTAGTCTCGTGTGTGTGTGCGGGTGTGTCCAGTGAGGTCGGTAATGACCTGGGCCTACGTGCTCATGGCGGAGCGCCATGGCCAACAGCACGGCGGAGGGTTCGAGAGAGCGGCGATGGCGGTGCTCACCGACAGGTCGAAGAGGATGGAGGTGCGGTACAAGTCCAAGCAGCTCCGGCTCGCGGTACTGCTTCTCCTTCCTGCTCCCGACACAACAGCGGCGGCTCCGAGTCGACGGTCTTCCTTCCCAATTCCGGCGGCGGCTTCTTCTCCTTCCCCGACTCCTTTCTTTCCCCTTCCTTCAGCTTTTCTCCAATCGAGGCTGGCAAGGTGGAATTGGGCTCCACCAGAGCTGCGGCGGTGGCCTGGGAACCCTAGGGTGCCGGGGTGCTTGCTTTATAGGGCGGACGCGGAGGTAGGTAGCCGACGGACGGTCGATCACGGCTTCTGCTTGATCGAGCGGCCAAGGGATGTCCATGTCAGCAGCTGAGGCTCGATCTGGGTCCAGAGAGCAGTGAAAGGGGGCTAGGTAGCGCTAGGTGTCAAAGCTCTTCACGGCGGCAGCGTTCCACTACGGCAACAGCGCAGGTGCGCGCGCGCGAAGAATCTTGCCTGCGGCAGTGGGCACTTTACGCGGGCTGGTCGGTCCAGGTGGCTTGCGGGCGTGCGTCAATGCGGGGCGATACGGAATTGAGCGGTCGAGGCAGGTTGCTTCGAGGCGACGCGAGGGAACAGCGCTGACGCAAGCGCGCGCGGCCGGTCGGGTGACCTTAGCGGGCGCGATGACATGTGGGTCCCACTGCAGGGCCCTATCGTCAGTGACTCATCGACAACGGCGTGGCGCGCGGGCAGACGCGGGTCCCTGCTGGGCCTGCTGCCTTGCTGGGCCGCGCAGCGCGCGGTCGCGCAGGCGAGCGTGCGGGCGTGAGCGGACGGGCCGCCTTGCTGGCCCGGCTGTGCATTGCACGGTCGCTCGGCGAGCGCGGGCGAGCGCGTGCAAGCCGGGCCGGCTGGGCTGCTCGGGCCGATCTCCTTCTTTTCTTTTTCCTTTTCTTTTTCTTTTTTATTTTCAAATACATTTTTATATATACTTATATATATATGTGGTGTGCTAATTTGTGCAACAAAATAGTGAGCATACATGGCCCAAATAAGGCTAGGGTATTATTCCCTTAATATTTATTTGTCAAAATAAATATTATGTTGTCATTTTTAATAATCATCACATAAACCAAATAAGAATCCAACTCACTCTTTTAATGCAACATGATGATTGAACAATTGAAACATTAAAATGTAACATGTGAACATAGAGCATTGTTATGAGATGTTAATTAATTTGCATCATATGAATGCTACGCATGACATGCTAGGGTTGATGCATATGTAAGGGGTAGATGATGACATGTCGCACCACATCACTCAGGGTTTTGTCGAAAAATTTTGTAGTTCGAATTTTTGGGTTGTTACAACGTGGCTTGGTGTGGTCACGGCAGCAGTTGAGGCAGGCGATAGCGAGTCTTGACTAATCCGGCGGCTCGACAGTCTTCTGGCGGCGTGCAGCGGCTTCGTCTTCTCAAAGTCCGGCGACGACGGCGGCTTTCCTTCTTCTTCCCGGCCTCCTTTCTTCTCCTTCCTCTCCTCCTTCCTCGGACTGCTGTGGCTGGTGAGTTGGTTAGCAAACCACCAAGGCGGCGGTGGTAGCTGGAAAAACCTAGGGCGCCTAATGCTGCTTATATAGGAAAGCGGCACCGCAGTTGACCGGCGGACGGCTCCTGATTGAGGGAGCTCGATCAGGTGGCTCTGGGTTGGTTCGGAGGTCACTATCAGGGCTACTGTGGGTCCAGGGCATCAACGATGAGTGGCTAGCTGGGTCTACGTGGGTGTAAGCCGAGCAGCGCTAGAGATTGCCGTGGTGGTGGCATGATCCGGTTGCAGAGCAAATCGGCTGGTGGGAGCTTCGCGGGTCGCTGTCAAGCCTCCGCGGGTACCAGTGGTCAGTGAGGCACAGCCATCCTTTCGTTGCGGCGAAGGAAGAGTGGGGACAGGCAGGCGACAAGCTCATGCTCTGACACGACATGTGCGAGCGGGAGGGAAATATGCCCGTGGCCATGGGCATCTCTTGCCAAGGCTTGTCGGTCCAGGTGGAGCGGATCGGCCCCGCGGGTCTGTTGGGGGATCGAGATCAAACGGCCAGGCTTGCTGCGTCGCGCGGACGCGGCTCTGCCCCGCGGCACAAAAAGCAGAGGACGAGGGGGGACCAACGAGGGCTATGACAGATGGGGCCCACCGTGGGGTCCACACATCGGTGACTGCTACGGCTGGTCCTTGTCTTCACGCGTGAGCAGCAGTAGCAACGTGGGCCGGTGCTTAGGCCAGATGTTTTGTTGGGCCGGCTGCCTTGCGGGAAAAGGAAGTGGAAGGGAAGCAGGCCTAGCTGGGCCAGTTCGGGCCGTGGGCCAAAATAGCCTTTCCTTTTATTTCTTATTCTTTCTTCTTTTCTTATTTCTGCTTTTGTTATATGCCATGTGCATATATATATATGATAACTGTAGCATGTTGCAAATAATTGTTTAGTGGACTTACATGGCCCTTGGCTATGTTGGGTATTATTCCCATAACACATATTTATTTATTAGATAAATAATTATTTGTTGGCATTTATTACTTTACATCACATAAAGTCCAAAGAAGAGCCAAATCACAAGTTGTAATTAAAATGCAACATGAAGATAGAACTAGTGCAGCATAGGGTAAAACATGTGAAACATAGAGGGAAGCATGAGGTGCACTGGACACAAGATTCCGATGTGAGAAGCTTGAGCAAGATGAGGAGAGTTAGTGAAGCAAGTTAAGTGATTAGGATAAGAGGGGGAAACCCTAGAGCCTAGTCTCATGTAACGTAAGTACAAGGAGTACATGGATGAGTCAATGTGTAACATGGATACTTGACTCATGGTACATAAGGTGCTAGACAAGGGTGCTTATCACATGTGGCTTAAGATTATATTAAGACACATGTGATGGTGCTATTTGGAGAGGATAGCACTAAACATATGTGCCAAGTGAAATAGGGTAGGATTTCCTACATGACAAGCAACAAAAATTGGCATGTTTTAAAAAAAAATTTGTTGGTAGCATTTTTCGGTGTTTGTAATTTTTAGGGTTATTACAGGGATATATTTCATAAGGAATGCAATCTAAATTCTAGATATTGTAAAGCTAAGTAACAATCCAAGCTATAAGTTCCCTGCCTAGTGCTGACCACAAGATTGGAAAACTATATAATGGATCACACACACGCGCAATGAAATTTAAAAATTGATGCAAACAAGGAGTATGATTGGGATGCAAGTGTTGCGATCAGACCCAACCAAAATTTTGCACCAAACACAAATAGCAAACTAGTTGCACACTTGATATGAAAACTTTCAGCACTTGTGCACATAAACAAACTGAACTTTCAACCTTTCTTTCTCAACTTTTCTAAATTTTTTTGCACTTTTTTCTTTTCTTTCTTCCTTTTTTTTGGTTCACTTCTTTTTTTTCCTATAACTAGATACAACGATCGGATATAACACTTGAGCTCTTTATGACTAAAATAAGGACACAACCAGAGGCTATAACTCGATAGGTTCAAAGATAACGCAAAGGATATGATATAGGCTATCAATTTTTTGTGGGGATTTTTAGATATATAAAAGAGGCACACAGATCACACGAAGGATATATGATCAGCAACTAAAACAAAGACTCTAATGGGCTGCGACTTAACTGAACTCACTAACATAACAAATTGAAACAAAGGGCTAAAGCAATATAGTTTGCTGGCTTTTTAGTGGATAGGACAAAACAAAATATATGTAGCTAAGGGTAAAGAATCTTACCGTGGCAACCGATGAGCTGGTACTAGATGATGTGACATGATGTCCCGATCTTCACGTTGTAGGATTTTGATCTTGATAACTTGCCGAAGAACGACTGATAACTTGCTACAAGCAGCGATAACTAGTGCAACCTGATGACACGCTCAAAGAGACAACCACCATCTCTATACGGCAGCCTGAACCAAGAATTCGCCCAACCATCACTACTAGAAATGTGTTAATTAATGACAATTCACTCGTGATGAGTACCTAATTCGTCATAGAATGATAGCATTCTATGACGAAATTTTCTGCTTCGTCATGAGTTAGCATAGACGGAGGTTTGGCACGAAAAATAATGACGAAAATGAAAAGATCGTCATACAGTAATAAAACTAAACCGTCATTGAATGTTTGGCTCTTGTTCCACCTCAAGGACATGGCGCTGTGGTCCCACCAGCGGGTCCCACATCGAGGACGTGGCGATGCAGACCCACCTTCAGGTCCCAACCTTGATGACATGGTGATGCGGTCCTACTAGCGGTGCGTGGCGGCGAACACGTAGCGCCACGGGCCCACGGTTCAGGTTGACCAGCTGCCTGCCCCTCCCTTTATTTTTTGCAAAAAAATTGCTCCTGCGGAGAGTTCGAACCCACGACCTGCCAGTCAAACTGTATGAGCCTTACCACTGGAACACACGCGCTTTCATGTTTTATTTTATTCAAAATATTTTTTAGAAATTGTTAAAACAAACTGAAATGGTTAAATACCTAAATATATTGTTTAATGAGTTCTACAATTTTTTTCACGGTTTTTTAATTATGAAATAAAGTATATATTATTTTTGAAACAAGTTCAAAACTACGTTTCCATAATGTACTATGTTTCATAATGTAGTTTTAACCTTCAGTTTACCAAAATATTTAGAAGACATTTCAAAACTTATTTATCTTGAAATGGATTTAAATTTGACCTTCAAATATTTTTTTTCGAAAAGGAAAAGCTACACTCTCTTTCTTGGGCCATTTTGGCCGGCCTGCAACCCACTTCGGCACCTCCTCCCTCTTGGGCTCGGCCCAGACCTCTCGTGCTTGCTTTTTCCGCCCTATTTGCTGCATGGCAGCCAAGCCCCCCATGCGCCTTAAATAAAAAAAAAAATTTGCTTCGCTAGAGAATTGAACCCACGACCTCTGGCATGACAGTAAGATCTTACCATCGTGCTATCGATGTGCTTTGCCATAGGACATGCGCTTTACTTTATATGTAAAATGCCAGCAGGTAATTGACCTTCTCGACATCTACTCATCGGGTTCATAAAAATCATAAGAATAGCAGGTTTTTACTTTTTAATACACTAGGATCTTGCCCGTGCGTTGCAATAAAAAATATTTATACTATAATAAATATTTAATATAGATATATAATTATTTAGATTAAAGATAATCACATAATAAGACCACTGTTTTCAAGTAACACCACTGTTTTACAATAAACTGATTATCGAATTTGACATACATGGCTCCTTGATTAGGCTGTTAGATGTCTACAATTTTTTGGATAAGAAATGTTGGATTCTTCAAATATATTTCACAACATCAGCTTCATTCAAGAGCGTCTTTGTAAACCCAATGCTGCATGCAAATAGGATGGTGATCTTCACTATCTGTTGTAATATTGTTTCTCTATCTGGATCATTTCAAGACGTCTACTCTCTTAGATTGGGATCAACACCATAATCTATTAGAAGAATTATTGACCTGACAACCGAATATAACATAGTAGATATGTCCCATAATATCTTGAACCTAAAGAGAAATTCAAACTGAAAAAAGAAATCTAGACATGAAAAGCTCCTTTAAGAATTCAGTAAATTTGCATCTTCAGTATTTGACGGTGATACTGAAGGTTGCCCATTGTACTGCTCTATTCTTTTTCTCAGTCAGAGATTGTGGCGTTTTTCATTAAGAGGAAGGTTTGGAGAACAATACAAGGTGAATCAACGCTTGTGGCGAGGATCTATCAGACATTGACCATATAGAACACGAACTCCCTAGCTACTGGTGATCCCAACGCTATTTCCACTTTTATCCTTATACTTATATAAACCTTCTGGGTTTCAGAGCTCCTATCTTTCAAGTTCTATTCATGACTAAAAATAGGCGTTCACGTGATTGAGAAACCTTAACACTGAAAAGTTGCTAGTTTAGAGGACAAAATGCATAAACAGAAGGTGTTATACATCGGATGAAACCAAATTCACGTCTATGATTTATATAAACAAACTCAAGTATTAAAGGGCTCTATCATTTGGATTAACTAACATCAAATGAATCGAACTTGTTAACTGTTGACTTAGAACAGCCGGAGTACAAAAACGATTAAACAAAATAGCTAATGTATGGATTAACCATGTACATGTATGAGAATAGATATGCTAGTCTGGATGGGAGATGGCTGTTTCTAGACATCTGCAGGTACACACGGAGCCACATGCCTGAGGGTGTTGCTAGCACACACGACAAGATGCTCACCACGACGCTTCCCGGCGGCAGTCCTCTTACGAACTCCAGACGGTCAGCCTTCACGCTAGCCCAGCAATGCAAGGTCCTAGACCTTGACGATAGAGATCAAGGCGATGGTGATTCCTTGAATAAGAACAGGCGTGGTCGGCTCGAGCGGCCATGGGCGGCGGCGCAGACTGGCACGACGGCCTCCAATGAGCGATGAGCGTCGGCAACGACGTCACGGGGGATTGAGCGAACAAACAAGCGGTGGTTTGGGCGAGCGAGGGGATCGGGGGGAGCGCCGATGGTGTGGGGACGTGTGATTGGAGGAGGCAATCTCGCAGTGTTTCTCGGTCCGTTTCCTATTTCTCGTTGGCGCACTGGCAACACTGCAACAGTATGATTTTCCAGAGATTGCGATTAGCGAGCGCGCGTGTGGAATTGCCGGGCTTGATCTCGTAGCGAGCGCGATGGAGGCATTGCCGGGCGGGCCTGGGAGCACGCAACTTGGTGTCACCTGTGCACGGAATCATTCCAAATGTTTTAGATGTAGAGATGAATTAAATTTAAAAGTAGTTTATCTATTTATTATATGTGTATATCTCTGCTTATATGTATATATATACTTGACAAAAAAAAAATGCCACGCACACACCACCAGACCCACAAACGCACGCACCTGCACCCGCGTGCTCTCGCCGTCCGTCGGCCCAAAGCACACGCGCCACCCCCGGCCGGCTGAAGCCAAGCGGACAACCACCACACCAAGGCCCTAGCACACGCGCCACCCGACGCCTGAGAAAGTCGCTTAAATATAAATTAATTAAAAAACAAAGGGCATATAAATTAATTAAAAAAACGAAGGGCAGAAGGGGATTCGAACCTGGGAACGATATAAATTAATTAAAAAAACGAAGGGCAGAAGCGGATTCGAACATGGGACGGTAACGTCGCCAGCAGCAGTTACGACCACTGTGCTACGGGTACAACTGTGTTAATTGGTGTGGTATGTTTCTATATTCTGAGTAATTAAATAAAAATAGAAGAAAATAGTAACTAAAGGGACCCGATCGAGAAAGAGCCTAAACCGTGGATAGCTCACACAAGAAGCAACCGCCTCAACCACTCAGTTGATGAAGATGAGGTGGCAAAATATCATATTGTCAAGGTGTAACTCGCACTTCTTTATCAATTTTAGTGATAAATAAATTCGGTAGTTATCTAATTTGATCAGAAAAATCTAAGATTTGGTGTTGCTCCATGCTTTGAGCCTTCATACACGCAGAAAAAGCTTCTAGTCATTTCGACACCTTTGTATTGTATATGCTTCACAAAGTCTATGTGCCATTTTGAAGAAGCCTTACTATAACTGATGGGGTCATGATGTGACTCATCTATTTCAATGTAGTAAGGTGCTCAAACTTTTTGTCAATCTTGTGTTTGCCACAAGATGAGGAAATGCTAAGTTTTAGATTTTTGGAGGTAGTTTGCTATTTTATTTCATTTAAATTAATTTCTGTATGTTGAGATGCTGTAATCGTAGGTTGAACTAAGAGTACCTCAGAAATGATGTGAAACGGTCTCAAATTTCTACACTATATCTCAAATGCTCCACGGAACCATTTTAGATGGAGGATGACAAAATATCTTATTTTCAAGGTTTAACTCGGCCTCCTTTATTAGTTTTATTGATAAATAAATTCAGTAATTATCTAATTTGATCAGAAAAATCTAAGATTCGTTGTGAGGACATGCTTTGTGCCTTCATGTATGCAGAAAAATTTTGAAGTCACTTCAGCATCGTCTTAGTGTACATGTTTCACAAAGGCCATACACCATTTCGAAAAACTCAACTACACTTATGTGTCTCTACATGACTTATCTATTTTTGATGTCATAAGCTTCTGAACTTACTTTATTTGTTATGTGACATGTAGTCTACTTTATTCGAGTAATCCCACTAACAAAACATTTTATTTTTAACTAATTTTAAGATTTGAGGTTAAATGGAACATGTCTTCCTGTTTAATTCATTTGATACGACGTGTAGTCTAGTTTATGTTAATTAAATTTTGTTTGGACTCATAGAGGTCGTCAAGACAAAAAGTACTATATTATAATTTACATTTATATTAAATGTATTTTAAGCGAGAATTAAATGTATTTTACCAAGCTAAAGAAAAGGAAAAAAAGAAAACCTAAATTCAGCCCAACAGCCCGACAGTCCAACGGCCCGCAGTGTTTCAACCGTTGATTCTCGATCTGATGGATGAAAATGAGCTGAGATCAACCTTCTGAGTATAAAAACACTAAACCCTAGCTTGTCTTCCCTGTCTCTCATCTCATTCACGCATAAGAGGGCGCAACTGCTGCCTCCACCCACCGGGCACTTAGCGCCGCCCCATCCCACCCCATCCGTTGCCCTCCCATTCCAGTTTTCCATGGCAGCCCTCGCCCTTCCATTCATCCTGGCCTGGGCTCGGCGGATCCGTTCCTCGGAGTGGCGGATCTTGCCGGCGGCGCAGCAGGCGGATCTCGTGGGGCGTGGTGGCGGCGATCGTAGAGGTCGCGACGTCGGGCCTCACTAGAAACTGCAGCTTGGTGCGAGGGAACTTGTGGTCGGGCACGCGCGAGGGAACTGGTGGTCGGGATCTGGACGAGGCCACGGCGGCTGTCTCCATCCACGACGGCGAGCTTGCCATCCATGACCGTGACCTCGCCGCGTCGCACAGCCACATCAAGGCCGCTAAAGCGCTGGTCCTGCTGGGAGGCAGCGGCGGTGCTGTAGATCCGGTCCACTACACGGTAGATCACGCCGACGCTGGTGGAGACCCTTCTGCGAAAATCACAAGGTACCTAATCACATGTGTTTTCGCTTCAGCATCAGTTTTGGAGTTCCTACGGATCCTGTATGCTAAGAAATGTACGTGGGTAGGATGGGGACGAACACAAGCATTTGTACATGGTGGGTGTTGTTGCTTTTAGAGAAAACCAAGAGGCGTTGGAACTGAGTACTGATCGTGGGTGGTTTATGATAAGGTACCGTAAAAAATAGTTTTCGTGCTTTCGGTGCCTTGTTTTCAGGGTGCCCTGTTTTCAGAGATTAGGTTCTACACAAATCAGACTCCCTGCTTTGGTTTCAGTAGGCATCACGCAAGTTCAGCTATTTGTTTTCAGATATTACTGACTAGGTTCTGTAGAAATAAGAGTCCGTTTTGTTGCTTTATCTCCAGAAATTGATGCATTTTTTTTCAGGCTGAGCAGCTGCCAGCATAACATTTTAGGAAACATTCATGGAACAAAGCAGGGCACTAGAGCACAACAGATTCCCTTCTATGAGGTGCAATCAGGCAACACTATTAGTAAGTTGAGAACACTGCAACAAAATAGCCCAGGTTTATGTCAAATGATCATTTTTCTGTGCCAGTGATCACTAATTGTCTTGCATAGCTGTTTTCAGTAAACTTATTGTAAGAGTAGCTGCAGAAATATTCTGACAATGTTTTCAGTAAACTTATTGTAAGAGTAGGTGGAGAAATATTCTGATAATGTTTGCAGCTGTATGAGTAGCTGCAGAAATTAAATTGCATCTATTCTTTTTTGTGGTTTGCACATTTAGTTTTCTTATGTTCTGCACGTTCAGTACCTAGCAATAGTATGACTGGCTTTGTGTATTATACCAAGTTGCATTATTCAAATTCTTTACTGATAAAATGGATATGGCTTTGTGCTGCAGCAAAGAAAATAAAGAAAATGTGTATAGACCCCGTTGCATTATTCAAGTACTTTACTGATACTTTTTTGTCCTATAATTATTACACTGAGTAGACAATAAAAATAGAAAAGTATACTTGGTTATTTTCTCCATATCTATAAGAAAACTTTCGAGGACAATAATAAATCATTTACTCGTGCCAGTCCTTACGAGTTAAGAGGGGACATTTACTACTTTCGTCTAAAGTTTGTATCAACCGGCCCAAAAAAACTCTTCGTGGGCTTATTCTAAGCTGGTTGGGGTGGACCAAAATCAATAGAAATGTAATGGACTAAAAAAACTTCAAAACATGAAAGTTAATCATGACTTTGCTTTATTCTGATTCCTTTTTGTGTCGATAAGGTGTTGTTTGTTCCTAGTCCCTTCTAACTGTACGAAGTTATGCTAATGTGAATCTGCAGATGTGGAACTTCTTGTTGCCTGTATCATACTGGTTTGCCTGTTTGCACTGCAGCACTGCCTGTTTGCACTGCAGCACTGCCTGTTTGCACTGTGGCACTATCTTGTGTTCCAGATGATTGTGCTCATCCATCTTATGTCATGTGATGTTACAAGTCTCATGTTGTGTCAGCCAATGTTCAATTTTCGTTTTTGTTCTAGGGAGTCATACAATGATCCTACCTCTCTAGTACACATCTTGTTGTTTTTATTTTTTTTTAAAATACATCCAGTGTGATACTAATGATGGGTCATTGGTGTTTCAGATGGGTCATTGGTGTTTCAATCAAAAACGGAAGCTTTGAGGGCAGAACCTATTGCTGGTGCTTGGCAAAAATCTATATTGCTGGTTATTTAGGCATGGTCGTTGGAAAAAACTTATGTTGTTGGTTGTGGGCAAAAATTTATGTTGCTGGTGCGTGCCAACTTTATATTATTGGCTATGATGTTAATGTGAACTGATGATACTAGAACATGGAATGTGATGTTGTTGGGTGATGAAATCACACACATAAAAGTGGGATGATATGCAGATCGCAGTTGTATTTCATTCTCTGTTTTATCTTTACAATTCCGGGGGTATTTACAGAGGCCCTTTGACTTCGTGATTACATGAAAATCACAAATATAATTGCAAACATCTCTGGCAACTAGCTAGGAAATCAATTGGCGAAGTGGTGGAACATACTTCGTCCTTCATCTTCACTCTTTTCGGATGGCAAAAGGTTATGATCATTATGCGAGCAAAGTTGAAATGTTGACTTCGCTAGCTGTAGCGCGAAGTCAAATTTGAAATATTGACTTCGTTGTTTGTTGAGCGAAGGCCAAGTTTCAGGCGAAGCCGCTTTTCAACCCGTAACCTAAAAAATGGAAATCGAGAAGTGAAGCTCGAAGAGAATCGAATGAAGTTATTAAATCACCTTCGCTATTTTTATCTCATGATATTCAATTAGATATCTATATTGTACTTCAAAGTTTGGACGAGAGGTTTTCATGTCAAAGTTGTTTTCCAACAGCAGCCCCTCGCGGGCGAAGGCCTACTCCAAAAGTCTGAATCCCGCGAAGTTTGAATAAACTTCGCTTGGTAAACGCCATCCAAACTTTGGAGTTGGCCTGTTTGAATTTTGAATCCAACGGCTAGCTTTGACTGTTTGACTGGACTCGTCTATAAATAGCGATGCCTCCCCCTGGAGCCGTCGTTTTAAGAGGGGAAGCTCTGCCAAAATTTTTCTTGAGTTAGAAAGTTTGAGATAGTTTTTCTTGACATTTGGTGTTTTGGGCTTGTTTTCCTCTGGCTGCACCAACGGAGTTTGTTTGACGACTTCGTTCGAGATGTCTTTTGAAGATTTGTAAGATCGGATTCGGTCTCAGGAGAGTGACAAAGTTGATGAAGATAAGTCTCATCCGGATTCAGATGATGAAAACTTGGAAAATGTTGATGCTTCGGTTGAGGATTTAGTTAGGGATTACGAGGGTTATACGTTGACCTTCGGCAGAAGTCTGTTTGATAAGAGCTGCCTTGATGAAATGGTAAGGTTGCGAATTCTTGATCGTGACCTCGCCAGGATTCCCGATGCTGATGAAACTAATCCTCAACCTCATCCTGATGAATGTATTATTTATCGTGACCTTTTTACTGTTGGGCTTCGGTTTCCATGCCGAGATTTTCTTGAAGATGTGTTAAAGGCTTTTAACATACAGATGCATCATTTGACACCTAACGGAGTGGTTAGGTTGTCACAATTTATTTGGGTTGTGAGATCTTTAGAAGCCAATGACAATATTGTTGCTTTTTGCGAGCTGTTTGAGATGCACACTCAGTATAAGACATTTATGCTTGATGGGCGCTTGATTACTAAGCATTTTGCTTGCTGTAGTTTTAAGACAGCTCGTAATGCTGCTCAGATTTCTCCTGCCACAAAGAACAAGTAGGGAGTTGGTGACTGGTCCAGGTACTGGTTTTATCATAAGGTGCCAATGGTTGAAGAAAGGGATCCTGTTACAAAGAGGATGGTGAAAAAATATCCTTTGGCTGCGAAAATGGTTATTGAAAGATTTGTGTGTACTCCTTCCTTTCCTCCTACTATGATTTCTGTTGGGTGATGAAATCACACACATAAAAGTGGGATGATATGCAGATCGCAGTTGTATTTCATTCTCTGTTTTATCTTTACAATTCGAGGGGGTATTCATAGAGGCCTCTTGACTTCGCAATTACATGAAAATCACAAATATAACTGCAAACATCTCTGGCAACCAGCTAGGAAATCAATTGGCGAAGTGGTGGAACACACTTCGCCCTTCATCTTCACCCTTTCCGGACGGCAAAAGGTTATGATCATTATCCGAGCAAAGTTGAAATGTTGACTTCGCTAGCTATAGCGCGAAGTCAAATTTGAAATATTGACTTCGCTGATTGTTAAGCAAAGGCCAAGTTCCAGGCGAAGCCGCTTTTCAACCCGTAACCTGAAAAATGGAAATCAAGAAGCGAAGCTCGAAGAGAATCGAACAAAGTCATTAAATCACCTTCGCTATGTTTATCTCATGATATTCAATTAGATATCTATATTGTACTCCAAAGTTTGGATGAGAGGTTTTCATGTCAAAGTTGTTCCCCAACAGATGTCAAGTCAGTTATATGTGAACCGAGTTTAGTAAGTTGTATGGTAACTGTGTTTATTTATGGAACCTTTCATTTTGTGATGAAATTCTGGGCCATTCTGTGACGATTTTGTAAGTTGATATGTGGTGATTCTGTAAGTTGTTCTATGACGAAAATGAGAACCAATCACGGTGAGACATGTGGACTAATCACAGCATGCCATGTGGCCCACTTAAAAAGTGACACGTGTACCTTCCACGTCACCTGCCAAGTGGCTAACCAAGTCAGCAGCCACGTGTCATCAACCACGTCAGTAGCCATGTCAGCTACCATGTGTCATGACACGTCGACTGGCCACATGGACATGCCACGTGCGTAGGACACGTCAGCTGCCAGCGTGGCACAGGCAAGCTATGACGAAAAACGGAGTACATCAATGATGAAAACCGTTCATCATAGAATGAATTCAATTCTATGACGATGGACATTTCGTCATAGAATGAATGCACATCTATGATGAAAGTTCACATTTCATCACAGTCGACAATCAATGACGCTCATTCCCTGACGAAAATGTTTTCATCACAAATTCGTCACAAAATATTCGTTGTGACGTTTTTTGAGACTTCTATGATGAAAGCATAGCGTCATTGATGTGCACATCCCTAGTAGTGCGCACTCTCAAAGAACCAACCTACGCAACTTGAACTCGAGGATCAGGAGCACGATTGGGTGTCGATGACGCCACCGCTTCTGTAATCTCCGTGAAGGAAAACACAAGAGCAAAGGGGTAGAGATCTCTCTCTAGGGTTTGTTAGTGCGTAGCTGAACAAAGGGGTTCTGTATTCAATTATCCAAATCTCTAATTACAATGAGTCTTAGGGGGTATTTATACTAGCAATAGCCCGACTAGATAGGTGGAAACACGAAATAAAAGAGATGACACGGACTGTGTGAATGGACCTCCTTGGGGTGACCTTCTGGAGAGGTTCGGCGTGGCTGTTTGACTCTAGTGCTTTAGTTTTTTGGCAATAACTCCACCTAGAAAACTCCAAATGACGTGTGGTTAATTGCGTTGGAAAGTTGACTTGATAACCTTTCACACCATGTGCAGCATGCTCCACAAAATATTATGGATTGGTACAGTTTAATATGAATACTTGAGCTTCATGCGGGCTATTGACAGTTGACCACTCTGTACTAAATCTAGTCGACAGGCAAAATGGATGATCCAAACTGGTCAGCACTTGAAATATTGGAAACTAGACTTCATGAGATTTCCAACAAGTCCTCATGAGCCTTCATAGCTTTTGTGAATCAAAAGATATGACTGATTCTTCTTGAT
>CM041643.1:24052426-24249222 GCA_023333625.1 Bothriochloa decipiens | reverse complement strand
CCTTCATAGCTTTTGTGAATCAAAAGATATGACTGATTCTTCTTGATGGTTTTGTTATGCTGGACTGGCTCAAATGTGATCCTTCTCTCTAGTTCATTCTTGGTGCCTTCTTGTCATTCTTCTTGGTGAAACTATGCAATAGAAATGCACACAAATTAGGTAGTATATAATTCTTATGAATATTATAATGGATTTCACAAAGCAGCGCCTGCACGTATTGTTGGACTTTCTTTGTTTCACTATGTGTAGTCAACCCATAGATGACATGATCCATTGTAGGTGTAGGAGATATTCGGGTTGGACTTGGTACATCTTAATATGGTGCTGGCGTGGTCATATCATTGATCCTTTTTCTTCATGAATAGAATGGGACTACCCCATTCGGACGCACTAGGATGGATCAGACCCTTATCCAACAACTCTTTCAACTGCTTCTTAAGTTCTCTTAGCTCATTTGGTGGCATGTGATATGGTCTCCTAGATATTGGGGTTGTCTCGCGTAATAACTCAATATGAAACTCGACATCCCTGTCTGGTGGAAGGTCTAGAAGCTCATTTGGAAAGACATCTGGAAACTCGCATACTATTAGGATTTTAGGTAGAGGGGTTACCCTAGTAGCATATGACACACTCTCTAACTTAAACTTTCAAGGCAAGTGTACCTGGAAAGTTCCTTCCCCTAGTGGATTCCGGATTGACACCATCCTATTTGTAGTATCCAAAACTACACCCCAATGATTCATCCAACTCATTCCCACTATCACATCCACAACTAACCCAGGAAGAACTATCAAGTTCAGCCAGAATCTCCACTTGTCTAAATCCAAAGTTGCCCCTGTACCATCTGTCTCATGTTTACATCAGCCCAGCTGAGCTTACACGAAACTCTATACTCAACTCTGATATGGATTGATTATGCTTCTGTGCAAATGCTTGACTCATAAAGGAATGCGATGATCCAATATCAAATAGAACAGTAGCAGAAATCTGATTCTCAGGAAACATACTAGCAGTCACGGGTTCTCCAGCAAGAATCTCCTCCAGGGAAGTGTGATGCACACATGCAGGCTGCTGCTTCTTAGGATGAGGACAATACTTGATGAAGTGTCCAATTTAGCCACAGTTGTATGTTGACGCTAATTAATTAACTCTAATTTTTAACCGTCAACTGAGCCACGATAGCACCTAACTAGAAGAATAAAATAAGGTAGTAGGGATTTATTCTAATAAGTTCTATGAGTTATGTTGCTCTCACTTGTTTTGTAGGATATTTAAATATTTCATCATAAAAGTATCTCAAGTGAGGAATCTGAGCACACCATTGCGAAGAGCTCATTGAGATGATCAAAATGGACATATCATTTGCCATATTTGGAGCACCAGAGAGAGATTCCTCGATGATCACAACTCAAAAGACTCTAGAAGGCTCTAGAAATCATCATCACAACACCAGGGACTAAACCTACAAGATTCCACAGCTCTGTGAAATAATATTTTCCAGGGACTTATCCAGAAGCTAGGAAAGGAGAGAATCCATTCATGACATGACTCATTATGCAAACGGATCAAAAAGAGGCACTAGATGGACGTAGAAGACACTAGAAGACACGAGACTGAAGCGGGAGCCCGGCGGCTGCCAGGTGAAGCCGGCCGGCCCCAAATGATAGGCCGACTAGCCCACATGACAGGCCAGCCGGCCTGGGCCCACATGAAGGGGACCTCCCCTTCGCTCGGCGGCCTCCAACCGACCTCTACAGCACATCTTAACCCTTGTTCTACGTTGGTTTGATCCAAGGGCCACGGTTCATCTGACTAGGCTATATAAGCAAGGGTAGACCCCCTGAAGGCATCAATCAATACATCATCATTAATCATTCTGTTCAAGGTAGTCCCTTGAAAGGTTAACCTAGAGCATCCACCATCTAGGGCATAGCTAGAACATAAGAATAGGAATTAGAGGAGGCAAGCAGCGCTTGGGCTCCAGATCTATTCATAAGGAGGCTTGGTAATATCTCGTATCTCTCTTTGTATTCAATAACTTTAATCTATTTGTGTTTCTAGTTCATTGTGTTTACCTTCTAGTTCATCTCGGTGTTCTTCGTATTCATCTTTGTGTTCTTCGTGTTCTTGTCTAGTTCATCATGTTCTTGTTCTTGTTTATGTTCCTCACCATGACTTATTATAATAATAGATTCATAATTATAATGTTCAATGCCTATGTTAGTTATATATCTAGTTTAGTTGGAGTAGTTTGGTATTTATGCTCTTGTTCGTATAGCACTCATTCTATCGATCAAATGATGGGTGATAGAGTTAATGTAGGCGTGGTGCCTAGATTAAGTTTATCTGCGAATGCACCCTATGTTCTGGGCCATGTGGTAGATCGCGCTTCTTTGAGTCCTCTGTAGTTCACTCTCCGAATGTAGGATTTAGTAAGTCCTATAGTTGTGGATGATGTCTTGCTATGTTCATGACGCACCTTGGCAATGTCTCCTGAGTATAGATATTAGATTATTTTGACCATGATAGCTAGATGTAATTGCACTAATTAACATTGCTCAGTGACCTATTGTTATAATCAACCCTATGAGTTATGTATCTTTATTTCCTAGTTCTTTCTAGAATCACGCCCAAGAAGGAAAATGCTCGGTGGAAACTCCTTTGGACTTTGTTGAATTATTATCCATGTTTATTATTAAGATATGATTAATCCCTGTTTTGAGAAGATCTAGTAGAACTCTTATCACAAGTGTAAGTTATAGCTTTATTATCAATACCTCCATCTTGCCTTCCTAGTGGTGAATTATAAATAACGATACCTGGAACTAACCTGAGTGAAATGCTACAACGGGAGTATTTATCTGTGCGCTTGCGGATAACCTTTTTATTTTATGTAAATTGCTTAGAATAATATAACCACATTTCTTACATCGTGTTAGGGATGACAACTTAACTTAAGCGGTGTAAGGAATGCCAACAAGCATTTCTGGCGCCGTTGCTAGGGAAGGCAATGGAGTCTAGAGAAGAAAATTGAATATCTAGGAATAATCTTACACATGTGATAATTGAGATATACTATTGATCTTTACTCAAACAGGTTTACCCTATAGTTTTGTCTATTTGTGAACATTTTATGCAGGGTGATGTATGACTGGATTTGAACGACTGGCAAACTACGTTGACGATCTTGAGACAATATTCAGAAGAGCTCACAACTAAAAAGAAAGATCCCAACCACTTTGCCAAAAGATTAACCAGGAAGTAGCTCAACACCATTGTTAGAAGCAATGGCTGACAAGACTCTCCGAGAATTCTCTAATCCAACCACTGCTAACATCAAGACTAGACTGACAGTTAATGTGGGACATGATGGATTCGAGCTCAAGCCGGCTTTGCTCAACATGGTGCAAGCCAATCAGTTTTGTGGCAATGCACATGAGGATGCAAATGCTCATCTCCAACACTTCCTAGAGATTTGTAGCACCTTCAACATCAAAGGAGTCTCAAGAGATGCCACCCTACTCCGCCTGTTCCTGTTCTCACTCTTGGGAAGGGTAAAGTAATGGTTCTACTCCAACAAAGATAGAATTACTACATGGGATACATGTTCCACTGGTTTCCTAGCAAAATTCTTTTCCGTAGGCAAAACAAATGCCCTACGTGCAAAGATTTCAACTTTTCAGTAGCAGTATGATGAATCTGTCCCTAGGGCATGGGAGCGCTTTCAAGATTACATTCCAGAATGCCCTCACCATGGGATGGAGGATTGGTTACTTATGCAAACATTTTACCATGGGCTCACTATAAGTACCCGTGAGAACATTGATACAGCTGCTAGAGGATCATTCTTGTCACTCACTATTCGCGAAGCCACCGCTCTTGTGGAAAAGATAGCTTCTAACCAGGGATGGAATGAAGCACGCACTCAACCATGCAATAGAGGAGGAATGCATCAAGTAAAAGAGGTAGACATGTTGTCTGCTAAGATGGACCTGCTCATGAAGAAGCTTGACAAAAGAGATCAAAAGAAGGAAGTCAAGCACATCTGAGATCTCGTATGACTTGTGAAGAGTGTGGAAGCACTAGCCACATAGGAAGCAACTGTCCTGAAGTTCTAGGGGATGTCAACTACATCAACAACAGTTCCAACTCTCGTCCCCAACAGAACCAAGGATGGAATCAACAGAATCAAGGGTGGAATCAACCAAGGCCCAATATCAAGGTAATTATCAAGGTAACCTCTAAGGTAACTACCAAGGTAATAACTTTAACCAACCCCCTTTGAGAGATATGATTGCTAATCAAAATAAAGTGATTGGGAATATGTCTAGAAAGATAGCTTCCAATGATAAAGTTCTTGAAACTATAAACAATAGATTGCCTCCATGTGGGCCCAGGCCGGCCGGCCTGGCATGTGGGGCCGGCTGGCCCCACCTGGCAGCCGTCGGGCTCCTGCTTCGGTCTCGTGTCTTCTGGTGTCTTCTACATCCTTGTAGTGCCTCTCTCCGATCTGTTTGCATAATGAGTCATGTCGTGGATGGATTCTCTCCTTTCCTAGCTTCTGGATAAGTTCCTGGAAAATATTATTTCACAGAACTGTTGGAATCTTGTCGGTTTAGTCCCTGGTCTTGTGATGATGATGATTTCTAGAGCCTTCTAGAGTCTTCCAAGTTGTGATCATCGAGGACTCTCTCTCTAGTGCACCAAATATGGCAAAATGGTATGTACGTTTTGATTGTCTCGACGAGGTCTTCACTATGGTGTGCTCAGATTCCTCCCTTGAGATACTTTTATGATGAAATATTTAAATATCCTACAAAACAAGTAAGAGCAACACAACTCGTGGAACTTATTAGAATAAATCCCTACTACCTTATTTTATTCTTCTAGTTAGGTGCTATCTTGGCTCAGTTGACGGTTAAAAACTAAAGTTAATTAGCATCAACATGACCATTGGAGACAAGCAGTTCTGAAAGGATTGGTATGCATGGATCAAGAACTTCAGGCATCAACTGGCCTACAAATAGAAGTGGAGAAATCAAAGGAAGACTCTGTCCTTTAGACACCTCCTTAAGTGCTTGAATTGGGAAGGTCCGGTTCGACGGATCAAAAATTCCAAACCTTCGCCAAAAGGTAAATATGGTAGTTATCTTCATATTTAATTACCTACATAAGTATATACTTATTTATTCCCTTGCATAAGTTTTTATTTTAGCATGTTTACTTTAGCATCATTACATTAGAAAAGAAAATAAAAATGTTGTTGCATTATCTTATTGCATCTAAAAAATCAACAAAATATAAAAACATAAAGCCCCATGTAAATCTTTATTTACTTTGGTGGCACAAAATAAGTTTTTCCTTTGCATGCATAAATAATAAAATCCCAAAAATAAGGAAGTTCTGAAAGGTTCTAGATAATCAAGGAAGGTTTACTTTTGCTAATACTTAATCAATTCCACAAGCTTTGTTGTCTATTTGAGCTCAACAGAATTTGAATGACTTATTGATATTTACATCAACCTTGGAGAAATCCAATAAGATGAAGAATGTCTCTGCCGTCAAGCTGAACGACTATGTCAACATCCAGCTTGGGGGAGGCGCATCCCTCGTGTATCTAGATAAGTATTACTGTCTTAAGTTTAAATTAATTATATTTTTTATTTTTGAGATTAAATAAAAAGATACATAATTAATAATTAATTAATAAAAACCTTTAAGTCTCTATATTTAACCTTGCACTCTCCTGAGTTTTGGATAAAATTATTTTGATATAAAAATTTGCTTTGAACCTAAGATTTGTGGGTAGCAATTGCTAGATCTAAGTCTAGGTGATTGGAGAGTGTGATATAAGATGGTTTGAGCTGCTATTTTCTATGTTCTAAGTGATACTAGAGTCCTAGGTATTTATTTCAAAAACTTAAAATTTCCACATAATAAGATCCTGTATGATGAGAGTTGAAATTCCTACCATAGCCATGTATACATGATTAATTAGAATACTGATTTGGCTGCTTGTATGCATTGAGTTTTGTCTAATTGTGTTGACCCTTAGAAACTTGTCATATGGTTAAAATCAAGATTCACACACACTTTGCACCTCTTGCTGCTTCTACCCTGAAAGTACGCACCGCCATATAAACCTATTTAGATCCACCTCAAAAATTTGTTCTGCTCTTACACTGGGAGTGAACATCCAAAAATATATCATACCCATAGGATTTTTCTTGTTTTCTATCCATGCTTCATGTTTGCTCCACATCATCAGTGTCACAAGTTATTCATGTTATCCAAGGCTAGTTCAACAAAAGGGAAGAAAGTTTTGCAAAAATCAAAGCTTCAAGTTGTCTGTCAAAGCTCTAATTGTTCAAGATCTTTAGAATTCTTCAAAGTTCAATAAGTTGTCTTTTACAAGGAGCAATATTTTTACCCTTTCTACCTCCCACAAATATTCTCTACCACTTTGATTATACCTTTAAAACCACACATGCACATCTTGATTTGATTGTATGCCAAGGATCTTTGGATTTCATCATCTGGATCCATGTGTTAGACTAAGCAACAGATGTATTACAAGTGAGCTGTCTCCTGTCCCACCTATGAACTCTAGATATTCTTACTAGTTGAGGGTGAGGAAGAGAGAAGGCATGATGCTACTGTGCCTAAGTCCAAAAATACCACATATACTAGAGGAGAGAAGGCAAACCACCATTATTGCCTTGGTGAGGATCCACAAATACAACAAATGAGAGCCCTGAAAGGATCATGCATAGGATCTCTGAGTTTTATTTCAAAAATTTTACAAAACCCCAGGATAAAGGTTGATCAAAGAATATGGAGAATAGTGCTTGGCTTGATTGTTCCATTTTTTAATTACTCAAGACCCAAGTGAAGGCTACAAGCTCCATGGTCGAAGGTAATATGGGTAAGTTGGAGTATCAAAGTAGTTAAGTCTAATCCAAGGAGAGTTCTTGTTTAACATATGAGTACTAGTAAGGGAGAAATATTATTTGCAACATCTGATCCAATACCATACATGGTTTTGCTAAGGGACTAGCAAAAGGTAAGCTTGAGCCAGGATAGCACCTAACTAGAAGAATAAAATAAGGTAGTAGGGATTTATTCTAATAAGTTTCATGAGTTGTGCTGCTCTCACTTGTTTTGAAGGATATTTAAATATTTCATCATAAAAGTATCTCAAGTGAGGAATCTAAGCACACCATTGCGAAGAGCTCGTTGAGAGGATCAAAATAGACATATCATTTGCCATATTTGGAGCACCAGAGAGAGAGTCTGTAACATCCCTAAAAAATCCAAACATCAAAAATCACAACCAACAAAATTTTTTCTAAAATAACCTATGGTTGGTGAGTGTCATGTAGGAAAATATTCAATGGTTGCACAAGTAGCACCAATGTTAGTTGGAACATTTTCATTTAATCTACAAGTGTATGATTTGCTTCTTATTTGATTTTATGTGATGCTTAATAAAATCAAATAACCTTTTATCACATATGTATATATATGTATACTAACATATGCTACTAACCTTGGACATGGTACCCACCACACCATGAGACCTTTGTGGACCTGTCATGATGTATGCATCACGGACACTAACACTTTTGCTAACTTAATCATGCCATAGTTGGTTTAGTGCTTGGAAAAGAAATAGAAAAGAGAAAGAAGAAATGGAGAAAAAGGATAAGGCAAACCGGCCCAGCCCAGCAAGCCACCGCACCGCCCTGGCCTGCCTTCCCCCGCTCACTGCCCGCACAGCCACGCAGCCTTGCAAGCATCGCAGCCCAGCAAGCACTGCCGCCCGTGCGCACGCCTGCGCCTGTCTGCACCGTGGCCCAGCAACGGCCCAGGCCGCCTGCCGCTGCCCCGCGCCTGCCGAGCTGTCCCGCGTGGCCGGCCCACGGCCGAACTGGCCCAGCAAGCCGCTGCCGCTCGCTCGCCTCCCTTACCCGCGTCCCCGCAGCCCAGCTAGGCCGAGCTGCCAGCACCCGCGCCCCGCTCTCGTTGATAGGCGGGCCTCACCTATCAGCTTCTACAAATGGCCGCCTGGACGTCCCGTTGGCCGCTCGCGCCCGTGACCGCCTCACGATGCCGTTCACTCCGCGCCGCGCGCCTCGGGTGCCCTAACTCTAACCGGGCTCGCGCCGTTACCGCTCGATGCACCTCGTCGCATCCCGGTCGTCCGCCGCGGTCCATGGCCACCACGCTGGCTATATAAATGGGAACCCGGCACTGCTAGGGTTTACCCCTATCGCTCAGCCTTCTGGTCGCCTTGCTCGCTCGCTGCCAAGCCAGAAAGAAGAAGGGAGGCGAAAAGGAGTGCCGCCGCCAGAGCTGGAGCTGAGCACCACGAGCGCCACTGTCATTGTAGCACGAGCCATCAGAGGAGGAGGACCCATAGCTCCTGTACACCTACATCGTCGCTCCTGCGCTTCTTTCTCTCCACCAAGCCGACGCAGCCGCACCGGACCGTCCCGAATTGACGCCACGCAAAGGTGAGCTCACTCCGTTAGGCCATGGCCGCTGCCAGTACACCGCACACGTTCCTGCTCTTCCCTCACCCCTTTTCCTTCTTTAGCTCCACCACCGCGCCCACATTGATCTAGAACGCGTACCTGGCAACTTCATGGGACATGGCATGGACCACATGGGGCCACGCAACTTGGCAACCCCGGTCACCATGGCTCCCGGCCTCCGGAGCACCGCCATGGCGTTCTTCACTGTGCATGCCCGCCGTGCCTCCGATTAGTTGCGTTTAGCAACCTTGAGCTCCGAGCTGCTCAAAATGATAGGACATGGAGGGAAGATGGCGTCCAGAGAGGTGAATTTGGCCGGAGCACCGCCGCCGTCGATCTTCGCCGCCGCCGCCGCTATGGGCCAAATCATGCACCTCAGTTCGATTATCATGCCTTTTCGCGCTTGCGACGACCTCATCAGTCTGCTGCACTAGTCCAAGACGCTTCCCGCGCGCCGTGGCCATCGGCCACCGTGACCGTGCCGAGGAGCGCCGCCGCAACACGCTCGCCGGCCAGCCTGGCCACCACGAGCTCACCGCGACCCCGCTATCGTGACCGTCTTGCCCCCACAACGCAGTTACATGAGCCAGAGCTGCTCCACGCGCGCTGCTGCGCCCCACAGCCATGGCCGCATCGCCCACCGCTACTGTCGCACGCGTGCCGGTGAGCCCAGCCACCACGCGCCCGCAAGGACCCCACCTGCGCCTTTGCCTTGCCTCTGCGCAGCCCCGCTGTTGCTTTGCGCTAGCCAAAGACACCTCCCGCATGCCGTAGCGTCCCGCCACCGCGTCTTTGCTGCTCACCACCGCCGCTGTGCGCTGCGCCAGCAGGACCGAGCCTCGCGAGGCTGCTTGGACCTCGCTGCTGCACCGGCCTGGCCTCCGTGCTCGCTTAGCCCCCCTCAGCCTAGCCAGCACCGCCGCCGCCGCTGCTCGCCCGCTTGCTGCCAGCCAAGGCTGCCGTATCGGCCGCGCGCGCGTGAGCAGGGTAGTTGGGGAAAAATTCCCCTGCCCCATGGACCTAGTCCACCGCACGCCAGCATGGACCACTGAAATGAGGCCACGTGGACTCGGTGTCTCCGGTCCACCATGAGCCAGTTCCACTTAGCCAGACACCGTAGACAGGGCCCAGATGGGATCCAGTACACCACGTGGCTTGACCGTGGGCCGACACGTGTTCGGGCCGAGCCGACCCAGATCCGGCCCGCCGAGGCCCTGTCGAGGCCCGGTCAGGTTGACCATTGACCGGTCAATGATTGACGTTGACTGGGTCCCACCTGTCAGTGACTAAACCAGTTGGCCCCACTTGCCAGCGCTGACATCAGCATGGACCAGCCAGCTTGCGCCATGTGTCAGCCCGTGGTTTAACCAGCATTTTTCTTTTTTAGAAAATGATTTAAACTTCAAAAATTCATAACAAATTCATACGAACTCCAAAAAATATGAACCAAGTGTCCAAATTTTCATAAATATGACCTCTACATCATAGGCTTATGTATGATTGCATTTGGAGTTATTGGATTTCATTTGGTTCTTTGTGTTAATCTATAGGGGTCGCTCCCGTAACCATTATGTCTCGATTTCAGATCCTACCAAGGAGTTGCCCGAGGAGGAGGACTAGGAGCACGCCAAGGACTTAAGGGAGGACTTGAGTGACAGCTATTCAGGTGCCACACCCCACCCAACCTTGTAGAATCCTATTATGTATGGTATAATATCTAGCTTGCTAGTGTTCTACTTATGAGTATCACCTGATGATAGGTTGCATGGTAGAATTGCTTGATGAGCATTTACCTTGTCGCAACCTTACCCCTGCATACCCGCTGATAGGCTAGTCGCATGCTTATTTACTTATGATGCTTTACTTCTACTATGCTTGTATCTGTGATGTGATGCATGGTGGAGAGTATGGTGCCACTTTACTCGGGGAGAGTGCTGCGTGTGTCTTGTGTGTGGTGAGGGTTGAGCCGATCGGATAGGATTCTACGATGAGCCATGCGGGTGAGTCTTGCCGGGGGATGTGTTCTGGGCATTCCCGTGTGAGGTGCTTGTGACGGGCACATTGTGAGGAATATGGTGATCCCGGGGGTGAGAACCTTTGTGGAGCGAAGCCCTGGGTAGGAGGTGCTGTTGTAGCACGGACTGTTGTAGTCCCTAAGAGAAGATAATTCTGTCTGATCCCCCTAGGACCTGATATCTCTTGAGGACCGAAACCTTGCGACCTACGTGCTCACCACTCGCTCTTGTATGGGCGGGAGACAGATGTCTGACTAGCTAGGATAGTGCCACTACTACTAGGTTGATAGCAGATAGTTTCGGGAGGTACAGGCATGGAGACCCACACCCTCCTTACACAACATAGTGACCTCGGGGGCCCGGTACTATATCTCACAATCTCAGTGTGCCGGTGGTACCTATCCGGGATGTCCCAGTATTGAGTGGTAGGGTGACATCGCACCGGTTAGAAAGAAGCCGGAATTAGCTTAGGCGGGGCACCGCCAATGATAGTGATCTTGTGGTTACGGGAGTACACTCTCTGCAGAGCTTATGAATCTATATATATAGTGAGGTATCTGTGGCGAATACATTGTGAGGTATATGGTGATCCCGGGGGTGAGAGCCTTCGTGGAGCGAAGCCCCGGGTAGGTGGTGCTGTTGTAGCACGGACTGTTGTAGTCCCTATGAGAAGATAATCCTGTCTGATCCCCCTAGGACCTGATATCTCTTGAGAACCGAAACCTCAGGACCTACGTGCTCATCGCTCACCCCTGTATGGGTGGGGGACGGATGTCTGACTAACTAGGACGGTGCCACTACTACTAGGTTGTTAGTAGATAGTGTCGGGAGGTACGGGCATTAGGTCCCACACCCTCCTTAAAGCCGCAAAGTTACCTTGGTGGCCCGGGTAACTACGCTCATAGTCTCAGTGTGCCGGTGTACCTATCAGTGTTCCGGTGGTATTTCGAGGTGTCCCATTACTGAGTGGTTGGGTGACATCGCACTGGTTAGAAAACAGCCGAAATCAGCCTAGGCGGAGCGCACCACCGACGATGGTGATCTTGTGGTTATGGGAGTACATGCTCTGCAGAGTTTTAAATCTATATATAGTCTGTGGCCTCGGTATGGCCTTTCCCTCGACATACGCTTTTCAGGAGTAGTGAGATGAGTCCTTCATTCTCCCCCTGGTGTTACCCTTCTGGCTGTGAGCCGCTGAGACAGGCTCCGAGAGGGAGTTGGACCTGTAGACTGAGCGCGAGAGTGTGAGATGTGTGTGATGGTGTTGGGATGGGATGGATATGTGGATGAGATGGGTTAAAACTTGATGAACTATATTATAAAATATTGGTCACTACCTGCATAGGAAACTATAACCATATGTTAGGCCTCTTTGATTATATCTATTGCATCCCACCAAATACTACATAGCAAAAGCAAAACATAGGGTGAGAGATGTGGCCAGTACAAAATATACTAAAAATTTGGATCTAGGTTTGGATGATGGCCTGTTGATGCCCCTAAAGGATAAAGGATTAGTTGGTCTCGTGCCTACGCTCAAGACGGTGAAAGACGAAACTTCCATAATATCCTTCTACTTCCGCAGGTGTTCTGGATACTAGATACTCTGATGATTCCGCCATGTGGTGATGTAATAAGTTATGTAAACCTCTCTATTGTATTCTTTAATCGATGTATGGCTTTGTAATCAACTGATAGAGGATAAGTTGATGCTTGGACCTCCTGGGCTATCATTATCTCCTTCATTCTGTGTATTTTCCCTTCGTGGAAATTGAGGAGGTTTTAGTTGGTATCGGAGCCATGCTTGACCCTAGGACGAGACCCATAGGATTGGACGATAGATAGGGAGATCTTGAACCACTTTTGGTTATATACCAACCTTGCGTAATGCTTTTATGCTTGGCTCATCTCCTCTCTTACTCATCTTCTAACTTTTTTCCCAGCTCTGTATGCAGATGGAGAGCTTTGTGGAGATCCCCTTCAACGAGAAGTACCAGCAAGACTATGCCAAGGTCCTGCATGAGACGCTCTAGCACATTTGTGTCTCCAAGTGAAACTGTCACTGGATTTGCCACCACAAGATGGGACCCAATGGACCAGAGGATTGCTTCGTGGTGTCAATCCAGATCATTGAGTGCAATGAGGTACCTGCACTAAAGCCCTTCGTCGTCCGTGAGATGGACAGGACTATCACCAACGCCGCACAGCTTGCTGCCCGCACCGCCCTCCAAATCATGATGAGAGACACCTATGAACTCCTCAAGACAGGACCGTTTGCCTGCTACCCCAAGCCCTTGATCTCTCTAGAGGTGACATAGATCATTGGGCCGAGACTGAGAGCATCTGGAGCAGAGAGCATGATCGCACGCTCAGAATCACAGGGGAACACATGGTTGCCCAGGACAACCTCATCCTAGTGCTGGAAGGCGACAAGCGCTACTACAAGCATCAGGTCACAGAGCTAGAAGCAAAGGTGAAGGCCCAAGAGGAAGAGTTGGCCAAGCTACAGAAGTGGAGCTGGTCCAACATGGCACACCTTGCCAGGTACATGAAAGGTTGTGTGTATCTGCGTGATGTCGTGAAAGCAACTTTGGAGAAGTGGAAGCAGTCTGATGCCCGTCGTATCCAGCAGTACGAGTAGGTACAGATGCAGTTGCCTGCCCACTGTCACAAGGTGCCTCTCACCGAGAAGTTCATGGTAGGGTCCACCAGCCATAACATGGATGCCTACCCCATGCCCGAGTCAAAACCTACTCCAGAGTGGGAAGAAGCCCGCATGTATGTGCAGAGGATGCTCAAGACTGATGCACAACTCTAGGAGATGGCTGCTAGTACCTTCCCCCTCGTGCCACCAGGTTCGACTCCCGAGCAGTGATCCACAGCTGACGCAGAGTACCCCAGCTGAAGATAGCCCCGCAATGGCTAAGAAGACATGACTCACTTCTAGAGTAGAGTAGATTGTTCCCCTTTTGAAGCCTACCTACGTGTAGTGTGGAAATTCCCGTGAGTCTCTTAGTGTAGCCGCTAGAGACATCGTCGTGTAACCAACTTGATGTAATGGATGCTCAAACTTTAATCACATCTTATGGATTTTCATTGCTTCTTTGAATGAGTGTTGGATAGATAAAAATGTTTCAAATTAAATAAATTAGTTTAAATTACTTAGCAAAGTTGATAATAACTCATATCACTTGCACTTGTTCCTAAGTCTGGTGATCTTGAAACAGGATGTCTGGCCACCGTTCAGCACATCTGAGCCACCACGCACCACTCCCAAGGCCCGCCATGGGCCATGGATGTGGTGGTAGTCATAGCAACATGGGACATAGGACCCCCATCAGATTTGACCCAGAGAAGGAAGAACATCAGATCGTCACTCCGCCACCCGTCAGGACCCATGTTGAGGAGTGTTCTCCACCACCCCCACCACTTTTGGCTAGGGTGATGGCTCAGCAGACTCGCCTTCTAGGAACCTTGACTGAAGAATTCCAGCCAAAATTGGCTAGAGCACTCATGTTGGAGCTTCCTACCTTCGATGGCGCCGACGGTGACCCTATCATCGCCATGGATTGGCTATATGACATGACAGAGTGGCTAAAATTAACCATCTACACCAAGGAGGATCAGGCAAAGATCATAGCCCACCACTTCAGGGGTAACACCCGGGCATGGTGGAATGGATTCTACACTACTCACCAAGACTCCGTCAACATCTCATGGGAAGAGTTCACTAAGGCCTTTTACGAGTGCCATGTGATAGCAGAAGCAGAAGAGACTCTAGCAAAAGAGTTCTATAGCAACAAGTAGGGAACAGGCACAATACATGAATATGTTACCCGCTTCTTTTGCCTGATGCGGTATGTGCACCCAAAGAGTGTGGCCACCGAGAAGGATAAGGTATATTATTTCACTCGGGGGCGGGGAGTTCCCCACAGCCTTGCTATCGCAAGAAGGGCATGCCACACCCTTGAAGAGGCCATCAACGAGGCACTAAGGTCAGAAAGGACCCACCAGAAGATAGGCACGCTCGTCCCTATGAAGCATCACCTTGAGGAACCATATCAGCACCCGGTCCAGCAACGACCACATATGCATGATCTCCCTACGAGCAGCTCCTTCCAGAGCCACCCCCTTTAGCATTCCAACACATGGGAGGATTCTGCAAGCACTCCTACAATAAAGGTGCCCTTCTTCTGTTATGGCCATCCCGGTCACAAGATCCAGGTCTGTACAAGAGAGAGAGCTACCACACCCACACCCACAGGTGGCGTTCCTCTTGTTTGCTTTGTATGCGGACAACCAGGCCACAGAGTTATCGACTGTGCCAGAGTTGAGATTGCATCACCAGCTTTGATTCCTTTAAAGAGGATCTGGGGTTCAGCAAAGAAGGTTCGCAATGATGCGCGAGCTGCTCACTGGCAACTTATCCACAGTTCTGCTAAAGACGTCCCCAACAACGAAGATCAGGGTGCAAGGGGCACCACAACTCTCAACGGAGTAACTTGTTTCAAATGTGGCCAAAAGGGTCATAAAATTGCATTTTTCCCTTTGAAGGATGCCACCGCAAGTCCCATGAGCCGCAGAGAGCAGAAAGCCGCCTACTGGCATCTTGCCAAGCAAGCTGCTATGGACATCCCCGACATAGAACAAGGTATGTGCATACAATTGGAGCTATTGCTGCAATGAAGTTTTAAATCTGGTTTTGTATCTTTTTATGCACTTATTACCAAGCCGGTATGAGTTTTAAACCTGCACACTACCATATGGGGTTTCCCTTAGTTCTAGTCCTTTTGTGTCTCCACCCCTAGAGAGGTAGATTATAAGGATCGCTACTTTGGGATACCCTAGTAGCTAAGCTCATCCGGCTACCTGGAACGCATGAACAATACCCCATTGTATGGGAGAGATCTTTGTAAGCAAACACACGGATGAATGCAAGCTCAATTAGGGGATTGCAACCCTCTACGCCTGAAGGGAAATAAGGAAACCAGGTGTCGTGCCACCAAGAACAAGTACCTCACCAAGAATAGAGACCAGCTAGGTCGGCTGCATAATGCCAAGTACTTCACCAAGTTTGACCTTAGATCAGGCTACCGTCAGATGAAGCAACAGAGAAGACAACACCTAAGGAAACTCTTGTCACCAAATGTGAGCAGCATCTAAGGATAATATTGGAGAAGGTACAGAAGCATCAGCTCTATGCCAAGTTCAGCAAGTATGAGTCTGGCTTGAAAAGGTCGATTCCCTAAGCCATGTAGTAGACACTATTAGAATGGCTGTTGACCTATCCAACACAAAGACAATGAAGGAGTGAGAGCATCCACAGAATGCGATTGATGCGTGAGGTTGCTTGGAGTTGGCCGATTAGTACCACTGACTCTTTGAGAGCTCCTCCAGGCAGCTCACCCCAGGATCAACCTTCCAAAGAAGACCAAGGAGTTTGAATGGACACCCCAATGCAAACAAAATTTCCAGACCCTGAAAGAGAAGCTCACCATGATACCTGTTCTTGCCTTGCCCAAAATTCCCCAGGACCTTGTGATCTATTGTGATGCATCTCGGCATGGGTTTGGTTGTGTTCTGATGCAAAAAGGGAAATTCTTTGCCTATGCCTCCCGTCAGCTTAAGGAGCACGAACAATGTTACCCTACACATGATCTTGAGATTGCAGCTGTGATCCATGCATTAAAGATTTGGAAGCACTACCTGATTGGGAACAAGTGTGAGATCTACACTGATCACAAGAGCCTGAAGTACTTTTCACTTAGGAAAAATCTGAACATGAGACAGCGTCGTTGGCTTGACTTGATTAATGACTACGACGTGGAGATTCTCTATCACCCTGGGAAGGCCAATGTGGTCACTGACGCTCTTAGCCGCAAAAGACATTGTCATGCTCTGTTCACCACCACCTTGCCCAAGGAGCTGCAAGAGGGCATTGATGAGTTACAGATGGAGGTGATACCCCATGGCCTGTTGAATGAGCTTCGTGTACACTACACCCGCATGGATAGGATCCATGAAGCCCAGTGCCATTGCCCAGAGATTTGAGAGGTACGCGAGCTCCTGACGCAGAGCAAGTGCCCAGGAGCCAGTAAGAACGAACAAAGCATTCTTGGGTACAAGAACTGAATCTGCGAGTCTTTCCGACTTCGCCACGCACAATAAGACCCTATTAGAAGGGCATGAGCTCAACTCTCACATCCACCCTGAGAGTACGAGGAAGTATGCGGTTTGGAAAGGGAATCCTGGTGGAAGAGTATGAAAGCAGATAATGCAGGACATGCTACTAGGAGTGGCATATGTAGATGCGTCAAGCTGAGCACAAGAGACCTGCAGGGCTGCCGAGCCATTTGAAGTGTCTGGATGGAGACATGATGGCATGCCTACGGACTTCATCATAGGTTAGCCTCAAACACCGAAGGACGTGCTAGATAATCAATCACCTGACCCAGAGTAGCTCACTCCTTAGTAGTCAAGAGTGACACCAGAGATGGACCGCTAGCATATCTGTTTAATAGGAACATTCTCAAGCTACATGGAGCCCCTGGAAGCATAATATCGGATCATGGACCTCAGTGTGCGTCCAAGTTTTGGAAAAGCCTGAAAGATGCTATAGGGACTCAACCGGACTACTGCATCGCTTATCGCCTTCAGATCATTGGTCAGACAGAGAGGGTGAATCAGACCCTCAAGGACATGCTTTGGGCATGAGATCTCTAACATGGACAAACTGGATAAGAGTTGATCCATGCTAGGTTCCCCTTCAACAATAGATGTCGAGCAAGTCTTCAGACATCGTTGTTTGAGGCCATGAAAGGAAGGTGGTGCAGACCCCGCCCCTGGTATGGGGATAGAAAAAAAGGGAGATCAACATCCTTAGACCTGCCATCATCAATGAGGATAAAGAAGGAGTCGCCCAAGTGCGAAAGGATCCAAGGCCTTCCTGAGAACCATGCCAGCTTAAGGTCTTCCCGCCTCGAGGAACTCCCCGTTTCCATGCAAAGAGAAAGCTAGCGCAAGGTACATGGGATCGTACCGCATTTGTACAAGGATTGACAAGCTTGCCTACAGGTAGAGATGTCAGGCAACTCACAGAAGTACACCAGTGTTCCATAAGTCACAGCAGCGCAAGCGTTTGGAGCTACTGGGACAACCAGTACCCATAGATGAACTGAAGATACAGGATGCCTTGGTATACTGAGAGCACCCGCTCGCATCTTGACACAACCACCAAAAGAAAAGGGGGAACACCCTCCTACCGATGTGCAAAGTTCACTGAAACGACCACACAGAAAGAGAGGCAACTTGGAAAAAAAGTTAGCACAAAAGAAAGCCTTAACCCTAACAGTCAGGAGAGCGAGTTACACCTTTAATCTCGAGGACGAGATTCTCTTAAGGGGGTAGGACTGTAACATCCCTAAAAAATCCAAACACCAAAAATCACAACCAACAAAAATTCTTCTAAATTAACCTATGGTTGGTGAGTGTCATGTAGGAAAATATCCAATGGTTGCACAAGTAGCACCAATGTTAGTTGGAACATTTGCATTTAATCTACAAGAGTATGATTTGCTTCGTATTTGATTTTATGTGATGCTTAATAAAATCAAATAACCTTTTATCACATATGTACATATATGTATACTAACCTATGCTACTAACCTTGGACATGGTACCCAACACACCAAGAGACCTTTGTGGACCTGTCATGATGTATGCTTCACGGACACTAACACTTTTGCTAACTTAATCATGCCATAGTTGGTTTAGTGCTTGGAAAAGAAATAGAAAAGAGAAAGAAGAAATGGAGAAAAAGGATAAGGCAAACCGGCCCAGCCCAGCAAGCCACCGCACTGCCCTAGCCTGCCTTCCCCCGCTCGCGGCCCGTGCCTGTCTACACTGTGGCCCAGCAACGGCCTAGGCCGCCTGCCGCTGCCCCGCGCCTGCCGAGCTATCCCGCGCGGCCGACCCACGGCCGAACTGGCCAAGCAAGCCGCTGCCACTTGCCCGCCTCCCTTACCCGCGTCCCTGCGGCCCAGCTAGGCCATGCGGCCCAACAAGAGGCCGCCAGCGCCCGTGCCCCACTCTCGTCAACAGGCAGGCCCCGCCTGTCAGCTTCTACAAATGGCCGCCCGGATGTCCCGTCGGCCGCACCAAAAATGGCACGGCTCGCCTCCGCCATTCGTTCGCCCCCGTGACCACCTCGCGATGCCGTTCACTCCGTGCCGCGGGCCTCGGGTGCCCTAACCCTAACCGGGCTCACACCGTGACCGCTCGATGCGCCTCGCCGCATCCCGGGCATCTGCCACGGTCCATGGCCGCCACACCAGCTATATAAGAGGGACCCCGGCGCTGCTAGGGTTTACCACCACCGCACAGCCTTCTGGTCGCCTCGCTCGCTCGCTGCCAAGCCAGAAAGAAGAAGGAAGGAGGAAAGGAGTGCCGCGGCTGAATCCAGAGCTGAGCACCATGAGCGCCGCCGTCATTGCTGCACGAGCCATCAGAGGAGGAGGGCCTGAAGCTCCTGTACGTGTACGCCATCACCCCCGCGCTTCTTCCTCTAAACTAAGCCGACGTAGCCGCACCGGACTGTCCCGAATCGACACCACGCGAAGGTGAGCTCACTCCGTCATGCCATGGCCGCCGCCAGTACACCGCGCATGTTCCCGCTCTCCCCTCACCCTTTTTTCTTCTTTAGCTCCACCACCGCACCCGCATTGATCTAGAACACGTACCTGGCATCTTCATGGGACATGGCATGGACCACATGGGGCCATGCAACTTGGCAGCCCTGGTCGCCATGGCTCCTGGCCACCGGAGCACCGCCATGGCGTTCTTTGCCACGCGTGCCCACTGTGCCTCCGATTAGCTGCGTTTAGCATCCTTGAGCTCTGAGCTGCTCAAAACGATAGGACATGGAGGGAAGATGGCGTCCAGAGAGGCGAATTTGGCCAGAGCGTCCTTGCCGTCGATCTTCGCCGCCGCCGCCGCTATGGGCCGAATCGTGCACATTAGTTCGATTATCATGCCTTGCCACGCTTGTGATGACCTCACAAGTTTGATGCACTAGTCCAAGACGCTTCCCACGCGCCGTGGCCGCTGACCGCCGTGACCGTCCGGGAGCGCCGCGGCGACGCGCTCGCCGACCGTTTTGTCCACTGTGAGCTCACCGCGACCCCGCTACCATGACCGTCTTGCCCCCATGATGCAGTTGCATGAGCCAGAGCCGCTCTGTGCGTGATGCTGCGCCCCATAGCCATGGCCACGCCGTTCGTCATTGCTATCGCACGCGCGCCGGTGAGCCCAGCCACCTCGTGCCCGTAAGGACCCCACCTACGCCTTTGCCTTGCCTCTGCGTAGCCTCGCTATTGCTTTGCGCTAGCCAAAGATGCCTCCCGCATGCCATAGCATCCCGCCACCATGTCCTTGCCGCTCACCACCGCCGTTGTGCACTGCACCGACAGGACCGGGCCTTGCGAGGCCGCTCGAACCTCGCTGCTGCACCAACCTGGCCTCCGCGCCCTCTTAGTCCCTCCTCAGCCTAGCCAGCACCGCCACCGCTGTTGCCCGCTCGCTGCCGGCCAAGGCCGCCGTGCCAGCCGCGCGCGCGTGAGCAGGGTAGTTGGGTAAAAATTCCCCTGCCCCATGGACCTAGTCCACCGCACGCCAGCATGGACAACTGAAACGAGACCACGTGGACTCGGTGTCTCCGGTCCATCGTGAGCCAGTTCCACTTAGCCGAAGGCCGTAGACAGGGCCCAGATGGGATCTAGTACGCCGCGTGGCTTGACCATGGGCCGACACATGTCCGGGCCGGGCCAGCCCAACCCAGCCCAGATCCGGCCCACCGAGGCCCGGTCGAGGCTCGATCAGTTTGACCATTAACCAGTCAACAGTTGATCGTTGACTAGGTCCCACCTGTCAGTGACTAAACCAGTCGGCCCCACCTGCCAGCGCTGACGTCAGCTTGACATCAGCCCTCTGCCACCACTGCAGGACCTGCAGTGCCACGTGGACTAGCCAGCTTGCGCCATGTGTCAACTCCTGGTTTAACCGGCCTTTTTCTTTTTTAGAAAATGATTTAAACTTTAGAAATTTATAACTAATTCATACGAACTCCAAAAAATATGAACCGGGTGTCCAAATTTTCATAAAAATGAGCTCTACGTCATAGGCTTATGTATGATTGCATTTGGAGTTATTGGATTTCATTTGGTTCTTTGTGTTAATCTATAGCGTTCACTCCCGTGACCATTATGTCTCGATTTTAGATCCTACCAAGGAGTTGCCCAAGGAGGAGGACTAGGAGCACGCCAAGGACTTGAGGGAGGACTTGAGTGACAGCTATTCAGGTGCCACACCCCACCCAACCTCGTAGAATCCTATTACGCATGGCATAATATGTAGCTTGCTAGTGTTTTACTTATGAGTATCACCTGATGATAGGTTGCATGGTAGAATTGCTTGATGAGCCTTTACCTTGTCGCAACCTTACCCCTGCGCACCCGCTGATAGGCTAGTCACATGCTTATTTACTTATGATGCTTTACTTCTACTACGCTTATATCTGTGATGTGATGCATGGTGGAGAGTATGGTATGGTATATGGTTAAGGCACATGGTGCCACTTTACTCGGGGAGAGTGCTACGTGTGTCTTGGGTGTGTGGTGAGGGTTGAATCGATCGGACAGGATTCTATGATGAGCCATGAGGGCGAGTCTTGCCGGGGGGTGTGTTCTAGGCATCCCTATGTGAGGTATCTGTGACAGATACATTGTGAGGTATATGGTGATCCCGGGGGTGAGAGCCTTCGTGGAGCGAAGCCCCAGGTAGGAGGTGCTATTTTAACACGGACTGTTGTAGTCCCTATGAGAAGATAATCCTGTCTGATCCCCCTAGGACCTGATATCTCTTGAGAACCGAAACCTTGGGACCTACGTGCCCACCGCTCGCCCCAGTATGGACAGGGGACAGATGTCTGACTAACTAGGACAGTGCCACTACTATTAGGTTGTTAGCAGATAGTGTCAGGAGGTACGAGCATTAGGTCCCACACCCTCCTTAAAGCCACAAAGTTACCTTGGTGGCCCGGGTAACTACGCTCATAGTCTCAGTGTGCCGGTGTACCTATCAGTGTTCCGGTGGTATTTCGAGGTGTCGCATTACTGAGTGGTTGGGTGACATCGCACTGGTTAGAAAACAGCCGAAATCAGCCTAGGCGGAGCGCACCACCGACGATGGTGATCTTGTGGTTATGGGAGTACATGCTCTGCAGAGTTTTGAATCTATATATAGTCTGCGGCCTCGGTATGGCCTTTCCCTCGACATACGCTTTTCAGGAGTAGTGAGATGAGTCCTTCATTCTCCCCCTGGTGTTACCCTTCTGGCTGTGAGCCGCTGAGACAGGTTCCGAGAGGGAGTTGGACCTGTAGACTGAGTGCGAGAGTGTGAGATGTGTGTGATGGTGTTGGGATGGGATGGATATGTGGATGAGATGGGTTAAAACTTAATGAACTATATTATAAAATATTGGTCACTACCTGCATAGGAAACCACAGCCATATGTTAGGCCTCTTTGATTATATCCATTGCATCCCACCAAATACTACATAGCAAAAGCAAAACATAGGGTGGAAGATGTGGCCAGTACAAAACATACTGAAAATTTGGATCCAGGTTTGGATGATGGCCTGTTGATACCCCTGAAGGACGAAAGGATTAGTTGGTCTCATGCCTACACTCAAGACGATGAAAGACGAAGCTTCTGCAATATCCCTCTACTTTCGCAGCTGTTCTGGATGCTAGATACTCTGATGATTCCGCCATGTGGCGATGTAATAAGTTATGTAAACCTCTCTATTGTATTCTTTTAATTGATGTATGGCTTTGTAGTCAACTGATAGATGATAAGTTGATGCTTGGACCTCCTGGGCTATCATTATCTCCTTCATTCTGTGTATTTTCCCTTCATTAAAAATTGAGGATGTTTCAGAGTCCTCGATGATCACAACCCGGAAGACTCTAGAAGGCTCTAGAAATCATCATCATCACAAGACCAGGGACTAAATCGGCAAGATTCCACAACTCTATGAAATAATATTTTCCAGGGACTTATCCAGAAGCTAGGAAAGGAGAGAATCCATCCACAACATGACTCATTATGCAAACGGATCAGAAAGAGACACTAGAAGGACATAGAAGACACCAGAAGACACGAGACCGAAGTGGGAGCCGGGCAACTGCCAGGTGGGGCCGGGCGGCTGTCAGGTGGGGCTGGCCAGCCCCACATGATAGGCCGGCCAGCCTAGGCCCACATGGAGGTGACCTCCCCTTAACTCGGTGGCCTCCAACCGACCTCTACAGTGCATCTTGACCCTTGTTCTATGTCGGTTTGATCCAAGGGCCACGGTTCATCCCACTGGGCTATATAAGCAAGGGCAGACCCCCTGAAGGCATTAATCAATACATCATCATTGATCATTCGTTTCAGGGTAGTCCCTTGAAAGGATAACCTAGAGCATCCACCATCTAGGGCATAGCTAGAACATAAATATAGGAGTTAGAGGAGACAAGCAGCGCTTGGGCTCTAGATCTAGTCAAAAGGAGGCTTAGTAATGTCTTGTATCTCTCTTTGTATTCAATAGCATTAATCTATTTGTGTTTCTAGTTCATTTTGTTTAACTTCTAGTTCAACTCTGTGTTCTTCATATTCCATTTTGTGTTCTTCATGTTCTTGTCTAGTTCATCATGTTCTTGTTCCTGTTCTTATTCATGTTCCTCACCATGACTTGTTATAGTAATAGATTCATAATTATAATGTTCATTGCCTATGTTAGTTATATATCTAGTTTAGCTGGAGTAGTTTGGTGTTTATCTTCTTGTTCGCGTAGTGCTCATTCTAACAATCGAAGGATGGGTGGTAGAGTTAATGTAGGCGTGGTTCTGAGATTAAGTTTATTTGCGAATGCACCCTATGTTTTAGGCCATATGGTAGATCGCGAAGGTGACTATTATAGCTTTGTTGAGTCCTCTGTTGTCCACTCCCTGAATATAGGATTTAGTAAGGCCTATAGTTGCGGGGTCACATCTTGCTATGTTCATGACCCACCTTGGCAATGTCTCTTGAGTATAAATATTAGATTATTTTGACAATGATAGCTAGATGCAATTGCACTAATTAACATAGCTCAGCGACCTATAGTTATAATCAACCCTACGAGTTATGTATCTTTATTTCCTAGTTCTTTCAAGAATCACGCCCAAGAAGAAAAATGCTCGGAGGAAACTCCTTTGGACTTTGTTGAATTATTATCCATGTTTATTATTAAGATATGATTAATCCCTGTTTTGAGAAGATCTAGTAGAACTCTTATCACAAGTGTAAGTTATAGCTTTATTCTCAATACCCCCATCCTGCCTTCCTAGTGGTGAATTATAAATAACGATACCTAAAACTAACCTAGGTGAAATGTTACAACGGGAGTATTTATCTGTGCGCTTGCGAATAACCTTTTTATTTTATGTAAAGTGCTTAGAATAATACAACCACATTTCTTACATCGTGTTAGGGATGAAAACTTAACTTAAGCAGTGTAAGGAATGCCAACATTGTAGCAGGGGCCCAATAGTCTGGTCTTGGCACCTGTGGCACTGGTCTGTCTTGGCTTACCTTATGGAACGGGCATCCTGAAGGTCCTCTGAAACTTCTGCTAATTGTGAGTAGAAACATTGTTCTTCGGTGGAGGCCTAAACTTAGACCCCAAACCTTGAGGACGATAAGGAGGACGGTATGCAGGTGGAGCCCTCGGCTATGAAGGACCACCCTCAGGCGCCGTCTTTTGATTCTTGGTAGCAGAGTGCAAGTTGTTCTGATTCTCCTAGGTCAAACAGTCATTGTAGAAGTCATTGAAAGTCACCCGAGTAGAAGTACCCATGGTCTTCATCAACTTAGTACTGAGGCCTTTCTTGAACGCGGCAATCTTGTTCTCATCATTATTCACAAATTCTGGTACATAACGGGACATGTTGTTGAAAGCATGGAAGTACTCCTTCACAGAACGGGTACCCATGGTTAAAGCATGGAACTCAGCCTTCTTCATGGCAATAAGAGTGGCAGGAATGTAGGCTGCACAGAAGGCAGCAACAAACTAATTCCAAGTGATAGGCTGACCAGTAGGAAAAGTGTTGCGCTGCTGTCTCCACCACAGTCCTGCGTCACCTTCAAGCATGTACGCAGCATAGGTAGCCTTCAGGTCCGCTGACAGCCTCCGCAAACGGAACCTTTCTTCCATGGTGTTAATCCAGGCATCAGCCATAATCAGGGGCATCCCTAAATACTAGAGGCTTGGTGTCAATGAAGTCCTTGAAATCACTGTACCGGTTAGGCTGATGACCCTGACGGATGTTGAGATTGGCTTCCAACTTCTCAGGCCAAAGCTGTTCAATGTTGCGCTGACCTCCTAGAAACTGTGCAAAAATCTACTCAGCGGTAGGTGGAGGAGGAGGTGGCACACCACATGCCTCTTCACCACCCCGACCACCACCACGACTACCACCGGCTCCACTGCGGGTGTCCACCGTCTACATGTTTCATAGTAACAATGTCCAATTACTAGGAGTTAGATTATTGATGGGCAACAAATGTATAGATTATGCCATGCGAAATAAATTGGAGAGAATAAATTCATACAATCAATTCTCACAAGCATAATAATTCGTTTTCCACATCACAACTGCGCTAACAATAATATTAAGTCGACACATTACAGAGGTTATACAATATCCATTATTGCCAGCGTACATATACTGGACTTTTAAGGGCGTGCAAGGTACATCGCATTACATAAATGAGATCCAAGGTCACATTGTGGTCTTCCTAACATACTAATATGACATGGCCATATGATACAAAGAGTCACAAAAGCTCAACTACGGACTAGAGAAACCTCAACTAGCATACTCTGGACAGTCTCTCTCTAGGCCTGGCATCTACGACTAGTGGCTCCCTAACTAGCTATGTCATCAGATGGGGGAGACTCCCACTGTCTGTGTTATCTCGTGTAGATCTCCTCACGCAAGGTGTCAATGCACAACTCCTGCTCATGTAGGTCCTTCCTAAGAATGTGCTGAGAGGACCTCAAACCGCATGCCTTAGTCCAAGCTGCATTCCCCTCCAACACAGTGTAGCCCAAGGCGTCCTCACAGTTCTTGAGAGTGACATCACGACGGTCAAGCTTCGCCTAAAGCTCCTGAACCTGCTGTGTGGCTAGCTTGTCTCTCTGGACTGCCTGGTCCCTCTGCTCAGTCACTACTGCTAACTCCTCTCTGAGGTCCTCGATCTTCTTCCCGTACTTCTCCTCCTGCTCCTCCTGCTCTCTCCTAGCATGCTCCAGCTCATCATACCTAGAGAGGGCAAGGTCCTCCTGTGTTGCATATGCCTTCATCAAGGTGAACACAACACTCTGTGCAGGTGCATGGCTGCTCTCTGCCTCCTGAGGTCCTACCGTCAGTGCCATGCCCTTAGCCTACCTCCACTTATCATCGCAAGGGCAAGCCAAAGGGAAGACACCAGGAAGAATCCGCTCCAACTCATTAGGATACTCCACAACAATCCTCTCAATGATCTAGAAAGCAGTGTCCTGCGCACCATCAAAAAGAGTGATACCCTCACCCTGAGCCGTCTAACCAGACCAACTCTCATCAAGGCCCAAGGATGGTACCACAACCCCCACGGATGCAAAGCCATTGTTTTCCATGTCATCTCTGGCCCAATAGTACTGTGGCTCTGCTCCCACAGGGTAACTAGCACTGTGCAGCAGCCTCTGAAGGAGAGTGGGCAAACCACCCTGCTCCAGAAAAGTGCCAGCCTTCCTGCGCTGGTGGGATGGCAACCAGCGAACCACAAGGGGTGCATCCACAGGGGAAGCAATCCTACGGCGGCGAGGGGACACGCACTCTTGCAGGTCGTCTGCTTGGTCCAAGCCATTTGTAAAAGTTTTTAGTATCCTGGTAAGCACATGTTTTATAATATAAGCAATTATAAGGAAAGGGACACATTTAATTACAAGGAAAGGGAAGAATGTGATGTATGACATGAGCAATTTTTATTTCATGATGCATGCACTTTAAGTACGTCCTCACTTCCTAATGGTAATAATGTCTAGGTGGTGGCATATTGTACGTGATGTCATTATATATGGAATCCTAAACGTTCTACTCATTTTGCGCGATTAGTGGTACATGCAGAAAATTCATTGCAGCCCAATTTCCTAATGAATGCAAGTGACATAAAAATTCCATGCACCTTCCGAACAATGTGAAAACTCCAATTACTTACATCCATCCCCAGATGTAGTACCCAACAAGTCGCTAGAAGACGACACCCTCAGATGGGGTAGCTTCATGTAAACATGTGTGAACACGTATACAATCCAGCACCAATAAGCACTCCACTAGATTGGCATTGCATGTGACCATGCTCTCACAACTTACACTTACCAGGGCGTAGAGGCAAATTGATCCATACATAACCATTCAAGTGAATGCCCCCATACATATCCGCCGTGTATGAGTGCGACAAACAAAAATATGATGCAATACCCCCAAGTCAGTACTTATATTAGCCACCTAATTATCCTAAACTGGGCATAAAGGATACGATCAGTCCATGGCACATATAGATATATAAGTTTGAAAACCAAACACCTTTTGAAACCCTATGTATTTGTTTAAGTGGTCATAAGTTAATAATTACTTTTGTAAAAACAAATCCTTTAAATACTTATGAACAGTATACATTGAACCTTGCTCTGATGCCAGCTGTAACAGAACCGCCCAATTAATATAAACCCAAGGTACTAAGTAAACTGCCGAAGCAATTTAGTTAGCACATTGTGCCCATATTAACCTGGTAGTCCATGAAAACTCGAAGGATTCCAACCATCTCAACTTGTTACCCAAATCGAATAAGGTTCAACATACACCATCCATAATATTTCATAAAGTTCGCACATAGTTGATTATATCAGAGTCATAATAAAGTTATTACACTACCAAATACAAGTTCAAATAGTGGAAGCAAATATAGGTTTTGGTTCACCAACGCACACATAGTTTTAAAACATAGTGCCAGGTCCACATCAGAATCCCATAAAAGCATAGAGGTACGATAATACAGAGTGACCTTGCCCAAGGTCTATTCATCTCCCAAAGCTGGGTAGAAGTAGGTCTAGTAGTAGTCATAGAACATCTCACCATCTGCAAGCAACATGGGAAATAAAATCCTGAGTACGAGGATGTACTCAGCTAGACTTACCCATCATAAACCAAAATAAATTGACTCCAAGGAATATGCAGGCTTTATAAGGAGGCTAGCTGACTCAGTTCTTTGCATAAAAAGAATGAGCTCGTTAAGAACAATTATGGTACCCTTCTAGCTTTGCATTTTAAAGTCATTAACCTGATCCTGCTAGATTAGCACCTGATCTAAACAGTCATAGGGTAATTATCAAGCAAGAATAGTAACCATTTTTGGTTGAGCATCTTTCAGCATCAACACCATAACCATCTCATCTCTTTGTTCAAGTTGTTACTATGATGTCGATGCTCAAGTCAATATTCACTTCCAGGAATGATGGCGATTATAATCGATTTACAAACCAGCTGGCAAGGTATTCCCCACACAAACCAGACATGCCTGCACGAAGGAACCTTAGGTCACATAGGTCTGTTCAGGTAGAGTCGCAGAATCAACATGAACCATCGTACCCAGGGGCCGCCCGGCTGCATCTAGTCAGACATCGACCTCAGGCTTACTCTCCGTGCCCCTGTGATCACACCACCATCTCCAATACATGCGCTTAGGTCGAAGCCCAGCCCAAACAGAACTCGAGGCTTTGCGGTCGGATGATCACACCCTTCCAGCTATCTGTGGGGCATGCGTTCAACATGACAAGAGGGCTGAGACATCAGACGGGGCCCTAGTTCGATACACATGGGATTAAACAACACAGAACCTCCAGTTCTGTCCACAGCACCAATCCCGCCTAGTCTCAATTTATTACTTCTCATGATTATTCCAAAATAACAGTATAGCTCACCATTAAGAGTCACCACCTATAACTCGCGGATGACAGGAAATCACCCAACTTCTACCGATCTATTAAGCAAGACTAAGCATATGAGCGAACCTGTAAGTTTTTGGGGTACTCGGTGGATAAGGATAATCATAATGCATCAACTGAATCGATCAACGCCTATAAACTTAATGCATCATAAATATTAAAGGACACAAATTAAGTTATTTATAAAACTGTAGGGAGGAATGCTCCGGGGGCGTTCCTTTCTTATAGCAGCTAGGCTGGTGGTCAGGGCGCTCTGGCAGGTTAGCGTCGGGGTCCTCGTCCTCTGCTGCCTCCTGCAGCACTACTCCCTGCTGTCCTCCTCCTTCCGGCTCCTCCTGAACTACTGACGTAAGGTCCATCAGTAAACCTGTATGATGCATCGATGCACATGAACACCATGTATGCATTATAGCGGACATGATGTATGATTATAAATGAGTGTATGACCATGTGGCAGATGATAGGATGCACGCGATACGTTGGTACCACTGAGAAAAACCCTAAGCTAGATTTGAGCAACCCACCAGCAATTATCTTAGGTAACAAACTAACAGATCATCGCAATAACTTGAAATAACAACACAAACCCTAATTAAACACCCAATTGAACTAGGGCAGAACTAAAACACATATTTATACTACTCAAAAAAATGTACAAAAATTACAGAGGCTTAAGCAAGTTAAACCAAGTCTACTGTAAAATTTTTAAGTTAAAAAGTAAGTATTTTATTCTACACAAAATTCACAAGGCAGTAACAATAATTAGACATAAAATACTTTGTACAGTGAAACATGTCATACATTATATTTCATAGCATAACTAGCTTCTATTTAGCCCTAAAACAGCCTACAAAAATTATCAAGCAATTATCTTACTTAATTATTTAATTATGAATTACTTAACCCCTTAACAGAACTAGTACCCTAAAACGACAGAGCAACTTTTACACATGAGATAGGCAACTAATATTTTTCATAGATTTAGCATCTCCTAACTAGAGCAACAAAATAAGAATCACATTTTTAAGATAAACCTAGAATTAGTTATGCATTTCTAAATATTTACCCATTTAATAGCTTTAAATAAAACTATATAGAAAAGTATCTCAAAAAGCTCAACTCATATTTTTCATGCATAGTACTCCTCATAATAAAAATATTGCAAGTTGAATCACCTTACTTGGACTTAAAATAAATGAGTTATGATTTTTACAAGCTTTTTTTCCAAAATTTGTAAATGTATATTTTCCTCAAAATCGAACCTAAAATGCTACGCGTACCCCGCGTGTACCCAGACAAGTTCCTACACTAACTCCACCTGGCTGTGTACCCAGGCAGGCAACCTGCTGACGCCAGCAGCTGACGTCAGCACGGGCCCACCGGTCAACGGGACCGAACAGGGGATGGTCGCCGACCGGCGGCTCCTCGCCGGCGGCGAGCACCTCCGGCGAAAAGGCCGGTACCTACAGACTCAGCACGACGAGGTAAACACGTTAAGGTAGAAGATGAAGGCTGGGGGCGACTCTAATTACGACGGCGAGCCACGGCGGTGGACGACGGCGAGCTACGACGGCGGAAAACCGATGTCCAGCAAGACTAGGCCACAACCGGCGTCATTAACTCCCAAATGAGCATCTCCTAACCCTAGTGACTTGAAACATGCAAGAGGAAGACCGAAGAGGGATGGGAGAGGCAAGGCCATGGCGAATCACATAGGCGGCCTTGGCGGCCTTGGCGCGCAGGGAAAAGGGCACGGCCAAATTCGGCCTCTACCTTGCGTAGTCGGGCGCGAGATGATGTCATGAAGGTGGAGGAGGCGATGGCAAGCAAGCTGATGCCCTTGGATTACAAAATGGCTGGCTACGGAGGAAGCTAGGCAGCGGCGAGCTTGACGGCAGCTATGGAGAGCTCGGTGGCCGCAGTGGCATGCGAGGGTGAAAATGAGAGGGAAAGGAGTGGAGGAAGGAGTGAGGCAGGTGGAGGGGTAGATAAAGCGCTCGGGCTCTTCCATTTGTGCACGCAGCCGACCCGAGTGGCGAGGGCAACGGGACGGCGCCAATGGCGCTCGGCACAGCAGCGGTAGTGATGCAGCGGGAAGCGAGGGGCGAGCGTGGGCACTCAAGTGTGTGCTCACGTGCTCGAGTAGCGGTGTCGTGTAGCATTTGGTGCAAGGTGTGGCGTGCAGCGTGGCAATGGCATCCGGTGGGGCGAGTGGCGCAGCGTGTCGGCACGGTGGGCATTGCGGCGTGGGAGCTGGCGTCCAGGCGTAGGCGAGGCGTGCGCACTCAAGGGCAGCGCGCTTGAGTGCGGACGCGAGCGGCACGGTCGATGCAGGCGCGAGGCAGGCGACAACGAGGCATGCAGCAGCACGGTGCTGCAGCTCTGGCACGCGGCAGCGAGAGGAAGAAGACAGGGGGAGAAGAGAGAGATAGACAGGTGGGGCCAGGTGGGTCCCACCACTTTATTAATTTGAACTGAAACTTTGACCGTCTATAGTTTTCAAACTTTTATGAATTTCGAGAAACTCCAAACATGAAAGTTGCTCTATTTAAGGAGAGGAACATTTCATATATAGAAAGTTTTGCTAATTTGGCATATTTTTAAAAATATAAATTGGGCTCGAATTTAAATTATAAAATTAATAAATTTAATATATAGCCACTGTTTTTGCCATTTTTCAGGGGCTAAAAAGAATTTTCATGAATTAGTAAAAATAGACCATTTGTTCCAAATTATTTTCTCTATAAAATATATTAAAGGTCCAACTCGAGATAAGCAATGTAAATAGTATTTTCTAGAAAAGGATTTGGAAACCTCATTTAAATATTTATTTGAAATCTCTACACCTAAAACATTTCAAATGATTCCGTCCACAGGCTACACCAAACACCCTCCGCTCCAGGCCTCACATGATGATCTACATGCGTACCCTCGTTGCTTAGCCCGCTTGACGACGCCGGCGTCAATCACAATTTCTCTAATTGGGCTCCTTCCAAATCAATCTTCACTATAAATTAGATATCATTCTTTCTGGTCTTTCCATGCACAGATGCATGCACGTATAAGGCGAGGGACAAGAAAAGCAATGAACTAAAAATAGCAGCGGTACATGCACATTTCCTTTCATGAAGCATCCCTTGTCACTCCTTTTTATTTAATTTAGAAAACTTGCATGCAAATCAGAAGACAGCTTCCCACTTGCGCATGCCAGCATGCAAAGCAGGCTAGGCGACCAACATCCCTGCTCAAGCGCACGGCACACCCCCAGCATTTTCTCTAATCTGATCGGACGACGAGCCAGCAGCCAAAGGACCTGCAATATTTTTTCTTTCAAGCAAAATCCAGGAAGCATAGACCACTGGAAAAAAACCCAACAATCAAATCCTATTGCAATCTACTTTATGTGCATCCACGTCTACGACCACGCTGACGTTGCAACCTTCTCCTCTGTGGACAACTAAACGTTTAACAACCGTGCCCAGCTGCCCAGGATGTGGCCCACGACTAGAGCAAGCTTGTGGTTCAACTGGGACTTGCGCGGCATAGAATCCCGAAGCTGCTCGCCGATGACTACATTAATTCCATCGAGTAGTTCCTGCATGTTGCCATAGGCAAGGGCGTGTGGTAAGGTGGCGACTGGAGTTCCGAAACATGGACAATATCTAGCTTCATTTAGTTGAAGAGAGAGCTCATGATCCATGCCATTCGAGTTTTCTTTCTCCTGTCTATGGCCCGTGCAGCTCGTAGCTAGCCACTCCACACATTCGCGATCTGTGTGCTCGTTCCGTTCTCGCCATGTAAATTCATGATCCAATTTGCCTCAATTTCACAACTATTGCCGCTAAAGCAAATGCGCTAAGACCGGGCTACGATGACAAATTTTATGGCATTTAAATGATTTGTTTCAAAGACTATTGAATAGAATCAAATAGGAAAAGTCCATTAATTAATTTTATACACAATAAAAAAGGAAAAGTCCATTAATTAATTTATTTGGAAACATGAGGATACATGCATCTTCACATCAAACTTATTGAATAGAATCAAATAGAAAAGGTCATCGCGGCTTCTAAATTTTAGAATGATCTAAGGTATTTGATTTTACTAAGTTTTATTTACTACCAAGATGACTGAAATGGTTGCATTTATTGCATAGGTAAATAAACATTCTTCGTATAAAACCTTTGAGAATACATGATTTATTTTGAATTTTATATGCACATGACGAGCACACCTGGTGTCGTGGTTCTATATACTATAACAACCCAAAATTTACATTTTGGGTTGTTATTAGAAAGCACTAAATAAAATGTGCTTTTCTATATTCTTTTTTAGAAAATGATTGAATAGGTTTGTGCATGGTGCTTTGCTTGGTTTTGCTGGTGAAAAAAATTCCAAACCTCGAGCAAGTCACGTCTAGGTTTTCTTCCAATTTGAAAATAAAGCTTTGACAACCCAAGGTTGCCTCAAGAAGGTTTTGGGAAAAAAGTTAACCCAAAAAAATCCTTTCTCCTGCATAGATAGAGAGAGAGAGTTTTTCTTTCTCTCTATAGTGTTGGCCACAGCTCTAGCTAGACACCATCCCCTACCAAGCTCTAGTCATCCCTGGCTTGCCCCAACCTAGCCTGGCCTGATCTAGCCTCTCCTAGCCTCAACTAGCCAACTCTGGCCAGTCATGGCCAGCCCCAGCTGACCATGACCAGCCCCAGCCAACCATGGCCACCATGGCCAGGCCAGCAGTAGCGGCAGTCGGCCAGCAGTGGCCAAACCTGGCCACCAGTAGCCGCAGCCGGCCCAACGGGCCAAGCCCAGCGGCTTCAACCCCACTGGTTCTCCCGTCGGCTATAAAGAGGGCCAGCCCCATGCACCGTAGCCCCTTGGCAACCCTAGAAGGAGGCGCGTCGCCACCTGCAAACCCTAGCCACGCGCCGCTGGCCACAGCCAGCCATCGCCGGTCCTGCGTGGCCGCGCGTGTTTTGCGCTGTGCCACGGTCGGCCGCTGCAGGCCGGCCAAGTCCCGGCCGAGGGCCATGGTCCTCCCTCCCCCGCGCACGGTAGCTGGCCGCCGCCGGCCATAGCAGGCCACAATTGGCCACCGTCGCCGGTCGTAGCAGGCCACAGCCGGCCATAGCAGGCCGTCCAGCACGCCAGGGCCGAGGCCCCTTCTCCGGCGCGAGCTGCAGCCTGGCTGCCATGGCCATGGCCTGGAGAGGAAGATGGACAGAGGTAGAAGACGAGGTATTTATGACTTTACCACCAAGCGATTTATTTATAGTTTTGCCACTGATCGTATAATCTTCGCCGAATCACCATTTTAACTCCGATTCTAGCGATTCCAGTTGCGTTAGTTTTATGTTGTCGTGATCTACACAGGAGTAGTAAAGTTTATCATATCACTAATTTATGAATTTATTTGGTTAAATACAATTCGATTAATATTTATTTAATAGTTTTCTAATTAAAAGTAATCTAGGGTTTTATATTTCTGATCTCGTTGTGTTATCACCGTGTCGACTTTAAGCTTTGTTTTAGCAATGATCTTCATGATGTCATATGTCTGTGCATTTAATCTTGTTCACTTGTGTAATAATTAATTGATGCTCAACTAAATAAAAGCAACCTAGGGCTATGTTTTCGTTGTCCTTGTGTTGCGATCATGTCAACGTATGTTGCTTGTTATCAATAATGTTTGTCACGTCATGTGTTATGTAAGTAATCTTGTTTATTAATTAATGTGTGCTCTCTTGTATAAAAGTAATTTAGGTTTGTATCTTGAGTTTTCATACATGCCTATCAATATGACTAGTACCAACTTAAATGCTTCTTTATTAATTATGACTTGTTTAGAGTTACCTTGAAAACATGTCATGCTTCATTAAGTGTTCTCACATGTTATATCATATTAACCTAGTTAATAACGACTCAATGTCCTTTATAATTTATAAAAGTAACTTAGTTTATATTCACATCGTCCTTTTATGCTAATGTGATTAATTTCAGCATTAATGCCTTTTTGTTAATGTCTTGCTTAGTTCAACCTTGAATCATAAATGCTCTATGTTTAATATCAACATGTCTTTTCGTTTATTTCCTGCTTAGATTAATCTTTAAGCATATGATGTTTCTTTTAGTTGCTCTCATATGTTTAATGCTCTTATGTCTGTCCTTTCTTTTAGATTAATGTTTAATCATATCATGTTTTGTTTAGTGCCTCACCTGTTTAATTGTTTATAGTTATAAATGTTTAATTGGCTTAGATAATATAATTACTTATAAATAGAGTATGACTAAGGTTTAACCCTGCTTTACATTTTAACATCATCCAACTGATTTGACTTTATGTCTTTCTTATATGTTCCGCATCTTGCTTTAGTAAATGTATCAATCTTAAAGTTTGTCTCTATGCTTATTGCAAGTACCTTGATAGCCATGTTTTCTTTAACGATAGATCTGTCGTTCGTCGTTCTTGCGCTCTTGCGACCGTAGCACCGAGTTTGGCCATTTAGATCATTCTGTTTCTAGTTTCCCTTTTGATTGGTGTATTGTTCTTAGTCTTGTTTTTTTGTGTGTTTGTTTGTGTTGTTTGGTTGCTGCGACTAGACGAAGAGCGGTTTGTTAACGCTGAAGACTAATCAGAGGACTGACAAGTGCAGCTGAAGCTGAAGGCTAGAAGAGCAGCTAGACTTTGGATTTAAGGCAAGTGCAAGCACCTTTGATCATATTGCGCCTATTCACTTTTAATTAATACATTGCATGTGTCTTAAATCGGCAAACCAAATGGATGACTAGCCACTCTATCCATATATCACCTATGGGGGGTTTTTAGTTGATAGGTCATTAGGTTGCTAGTGCTCTACCTCACCTTTCACCTGCCTAATGAAGATAAAACTTGCTTCTTAAAATATGTTGGAGCCGTGGGCTCTTGGCTTCAGCCGTTGGAGAAGTTGATGCTAATCTGCATCATTGGTTGGCGATGAAAGACGGGGGAAATGGATGCTAGTGGGACTCGTGTTGACGAGGGTATCCGTATATCCTCCCCCTTAAAGTCCTATTCGTGGAGCGGCAACCTGGGACTACCATACATCTCCAGGCTAATGGGCTCTGGCTTGGTCTATTAGTAGGACTATCATGGGTAGGGGGACAGCTTACCGACGGGTGACTATAGCTGTGGTCGCTGGGGTTTGTTTACAAGTTGTAGTATGGGAGGGGCTAGGGATCCGTGATGGGGGGCCTCACGGTGAAGTCGCCCATACGCTTGGACTCAAGGCTAGCGAGTTGTCACTGCTTATGACCCTGTGAAAAACCTTGTTGTGACCTCTGCCAGCCTATCTTGGTAATGGGCTAAGAGACTTGCAACCTCGGGCATAAAGAGTAATCACAATCTGGAGTGAAAGTGTACACCTCTGCGCAGAGTTAAAATCGATATATTGTCTATGCTCACAGTCACGAGCGGCCCAGATCCTCGCATGATTAGCCAAATGGTTAAGCTGTGAAATCGTGGTGATGTTGTTGAGGTTGCTACCTCGGGTTTTATCGGGATGGCTGTCCTATGTTCCCTTGAGATGGCTATCTCATGTTTAATGTGTTAACGATATATGTTTATATCTATGATGTTAAATGACTCATTAATTACTACTTGAACCTTAATAAAGGGTTGGGTGTTACAACCAAGATGATTAGAGAATAGGTTGCAACTTGTTAAATCTTAATTACTACATTTAAAATGTTACCGCAGTTTACCTTTCAGTCTTACCTTTGTATAAGCCATGCATGTCATTACTTTCCACCTGTATTTGCTGAGTTTTGACATGGAACTCACCCTTGCTCTAGTTTGTAGTAAAGTGCTTCTCAAAGGAAGGATAAAGAAGTTGGGTATTGGAAGTGTTTGTCATACGGAGCCCCCAGTCAACAGTCCCTGAGGAGAATGAAGACTGAAGAGAAGTCTTAGCCAACGTTCTGCGTTACTCTGATAAGTGTAAGTGTTAAATATATATGTTTTCGCTATAATATACATTGTTTCTGATATTTATCTGTTTTCTGTTGTATGTGTGGACTTCCTGGGCACACATATGACGACCCCTGGCCTTCTTTGGAAACCAGGGTGTTACATATACCAACATAAAAGCCGATACTGCACACTCGGCCTTGTCATCATCAAATTCCCATGGTGGTGACGTGCGCTGGTCCGTCGCACATGGAGTGGCTGGGGTGTTCATTGACCTCGACTTTGGTTACTCGGCTAACACTGAGATGCATTTTTATAAATTATTTTGTTCCCACTAAGGTGATTAGAAATTGTTTTATTCCTGTTGCAACGCACAGGTATAATCCTAGTATAACAAACAAGCACCAAACCACATCAAGAATGCAAATGAGATGCTTATGCAATGTAATGCAAGATTTGTTAAGCCTAACATTGTGGATGTTATAGGTATAACCTTGGGCATTTCATTTCACCGGTGATGAGGAGTGTAGAGAAGTTGATGACCGGATTTAGAATTGATAGCCGTACTATCAAGAGGAGCAAACTTGTTTGCGACATGCTAGGATCGAGTGGCGTTGTGAGAGCAAGAGAAAATTCTTTGAAAATGATTGTGAAAATGCTAACACACATACACATGGTCAAGTCACTTGGTGGTATTGGTACATTTGCAAAGGAGAAGGAGTTGGAGATGTTTCGGTGTTCTCCGGACACTAGGATGCCTCTTGGAGTGGAATACTACTTTGATCCTTTGTGATTTGGATGAAGTGGCCATGTTGGTGTGTAACCCTCTGAGTAAGCTTTTCAACCAGTCTAAGAACATCAAAAATAGAGTTTAGAGCTAAGAGATATGCTCGTTTTAGTGCAAAGGGGTCTGCTGCCCTGGAGAGCGACGAACGCGTCCGATGCTCACAAAATCAGCATCCAGAGGTCCAAATTGCTAACTTTGGGCTGAACAAAAAAGTGAACGGTGTGGATGCTAAAGTTGGCATCCGGAGGGTCTACTGCCGAGCGTTTGAAGGTCTCTGTAGGCTATCAGAGAAGTCTACATTTTGAGCTGAGCGCTGGACGTTGAGCGTCGGACGCTGGGCTGGAGCGCCGGATGCATCTGCGGCTCCCAATGGTCAAATTCCAAGCTTAAGCTACTTAAATGGTACGGATGCTGAATAGTGATCGAGCCACGTCCGGCGGTCACCTACTGACACGTCCAGAGCTTGGTATTTGAATTTCCCGTGCGATGTATCAACGCTATGGACGCTAGAGCTGGCATCCAGAGGCAAGCTGTGGACGCATCCGACGGTGTCGATTTTGCTGACTTAGCCAGATAACGGCTAGTCTCTTAGCTTGGGCTATAGATAGAGGGGTGGCCGGCCCTTGGACGTTGCGGAGCACCTTGGGGACTTGCTGTCCATCTTGGAGAGTGCTTGGATATCCCTCTACTCACTCCAACTTGATAGTGTTCATCCGATCGAGTGAGAGAGCAATTCTAGTGCATTGCTTTGAGAGATAGCATCAAGTGGCACTAGGTGTTCATACTGCAAGCCGGTGTGCTTGTTACTCTTAGAGGTTGTCACCTCCTAGACGGCTTGGTGGCAAGAGACTCTGTCGAAGCACACAAGGAGATTGTAGGGTGCTCCAAAGAAGAGATTGTGAGGGTATCATGCTCACCCCGCGGGAGATCGCAAAGAGCAACTCCAGTAGAGATCATGGCTTAGAGGATCCCCATCTTATGTTGTTTTTATCGTACCCGAGGCTATGGGTTTGGCTAGGTGATGCAAAATAGTGAGTGAACCTCTAAGTGGGTGTATCGCCACAAGAGGGCGTAGCTTGGTGGCAACCAATTGAACCTCGGTAAAAATCGTCGTGTCATCTTGTGTCCACACTTCGTGGTGGTTTGCGTCTCTATTCACAAGCTTGTATTTACACTCATATATATTGTGCTTGTGTTGTTACTCTTGCAGTTAGCTAGCTTGTGTAGCTATATAGTTGTCTTCTTGCTTGTGTCGCTAAAAGTAGAGTTCTTGTTTTGCTTGGCTTGTGTAGTTAAGTAAGGTTGAGCTCTTGGGTTCGGTTTGTGTAACCTTGTCCTTGAGCATTTAGTGACCTTAGGTTGGCTTTGTGCTTTGCTCTTTAGAATTGTGTAGATGCTTCCTTGTTTGTTAAAGTACTAGTTGCTTAGGTTTATGTGACCTTATAATATATAATTGTTTAGCAGAGCACTAGCTAGATTGGCACCTTGCTTTCTTGTTTAGGATCTTTTACAAGGTGTATCTAGAATCATAGTTAGAGGGGTGAAGAATTAGCTAGGCCAATAGTTTTAATTCCGTATTTGTTTTGGTTAGCTAGTGCGATAAGTACTAGAAAGGACTATTCACCCCCTCTAAGTCTGCGATCTCGACCTTTCGGAGTATGGCTCATGATTTCTTAACTTGTATTTTAGCGAACGAACTATCCACATCCCTTGCAAGATAGAAAACCCTGGAGCACCTGTTTCTGAACTGCCCCTTTGCTGTCATGTGCTGGGACTCTATAAATGTGGAAATTCCCTTGCAAAGTTTCTTCCCTCATATCCTTCAGCAAATCAAGGATCAGATCGCCTCCCCTTTCTTTATGAAGGTCATTATTCTTATGTGTTGGGTTATTTGGAATGAGAGGAGTGACCTCATTTTTAATGGTCTTCAGTCCAGACTGGCAAGCTGCAAAAGCAGGTTCCTGAATGAAATCAATCTGCTATAGTATAGAATCAAAGAGTCACTCCAAGATTAGTTTACTTCATGGATACAAAATTTGGGATAGATTGCACCTTGCTGCTTATCGTTTTTGTTTCGTTCTCTGTTTCCTAAATTTTGTTGTAATCTTAGCTTTCGTTTTTTTTTGAGAATTACATAGTACAATAGAGACGCACTCATAACAAGCATGCACACTCAACCCTATGAACACACTTACGCATATCCTACCCCTACCCCTATGAGCACCTCCGAAGGATTGAGCACCCGGCAGATCTGAAGATTTTCGAAGTCACCACTGGCGGCTCATTGTTGACAGGAACATCGCTTACCACTTAATGCATAACGCCGGTAAATCTTAGGAAAATCCTAGGAAAAGGTGTGATTACCAGGATTTGAACTCTGGTGAGTAGCGCCCACTGGACCGTCCTACCATTGGACTACAAGCCAATTCGCTTAACCTTAGCTTTCTCTTTGTCTGTATCTGTGGTGAACTTGTTTTTTCCAATAAAGCTTCCTGTAAAGGCCTAGGCCCCCCCAGTTCCGTCAAAAAAGAAAACAACATTAATGTTGTGCAAGTCCTACAACGATGAGGAGATCCTTGAATTCTTATTCCATATAGGTCGAACTAAAGCACTTAGCGAGATTGGTTTCCCTCCACCATTTCATCACTGCCATGTTGGGTCGTGCTCTTTCTCCTTCACGTCGCTCGTTCCTTTGGGTTCTTGGGGCAGCCAAGCATGGAAGAGCATAGCAAGGCGATGGCGTCACAGGTTGTGGTTGGACGACGTTGTGCAGATTGGGAGTCGTGGGGTCGAGCGCGTGGCCTAGACACTATTGGCACAAACTCAAGTTACAGAGGTGCGCCTAGCGCAACGGCTCTACCATGAGGAGTGAACCGGTCGTGTTTCGTCTTTTTAGGAGTTGAGATAATAAGCGTCTAGATGCAATTCTTGCTCTGCTTTGCAAGTATCAGTTAAGATAATAAATAATGATGCTTGTTTCAAAAAGCCACTTTGACAATGGCAGTTGAAGAGGATCTAGGATGCTTAACTGACAGGATGAATTATGTCACTTAAAAACTAACGCTAAAAAAGCACCTATAAAAAGAGGATCTAGGTTGCTTAACTGATAGGATGAATTATGTCAATATAGATGTGCACTAGGTTTCCTATTGTTTCTATATGTAACTCATAAATAGTTTATGTTTTTAGTCCTATCAACTAATCTAGCAAGCTAGACTAGGAAGGTAATTAAAAGCGCACACACCAAAATGCAAATTTTGCCGAATGATATCTTTTGAGGTAGTGGGAAGGTCGCACCTTCCACTAGTCCTCGTTAGAGCCTCTGAATAACTTTTGGGCCTTCTATATGCACAAGTGGGTCTCTTATGGGCTGTCCTTATACTGCTCCTAGGTATATTCCGTTTTTAGCCAAAATACCAAGAGCCTCTCCTCCCGGTATATTTATTGACCACACACATTAGCTATGTCGTATGATAGCTTGATCAAAGCAAAACATATAGATGTCCTATAGGGAGGGCAACATGTGTTTTAAAATTTTTGAAGTCACCCACTTAATAAACACCTAAAAACTAAAGATATAGGCGGACAGAGAGGATATTAAATTTGTGGTTTCATAAACTGATGGCTATTGGACATAAGTTAAACTACTCCGCTAGCTAGCCAACCACGCTACTCTAATCTTTTTGAGTATATAAATTGTAATGGTTCTTTTCATAGCGCAAAACTTGAACAAAGAAGTCTCAGAAATCTGAATTTAAGCCGGTACTGCAGTGTCCGTTTAGTGAAAGAAGACGTGTATTTATTTATCGTCTAGGCAGAACGTGTACTGCAGTACAGCAAGTCTCTCTATTCAGCATGCGGGGTCAGGCCGTGCACGCGGTTAATTTTGAGCCTTGTCCTGGCATGCCTGTTTGACTATGAACTCCACGATATTTGTAGCTGAAAATACGCGATCCACTGTTTAAGCATCGTAGGTATGCAAATCAACGATGATACAGTTGGTCCCTAGAGCCCCCGGCCACTTGACGACATCAATCAGCCGCCAGCGTACATGAGGCCTCCTCAACGGGACAAAGAATCCATCGATCAGCTTGTTCATCACTTCATCCTGGCAGTCCCCTTTGTTGATTTGACCAATCAGGCAGCCAGCTGCGCGCAGAGACAAATCAGCATGCGAACCACGCCTGGCAACATGGCCGCCGCTCGAAGAGCGCCATGTCTCCCGGAGCGGCGCCATCTTGAGCGGTTGACGAGGTCCCTGCCCACACGCCCACGGTGTACGTGGAGAGGGCTGGAGGCTGGAGGGGGCGACAGCTGGTCCCAGAATAAGCAGGGGAGCGCGAGATTAGCGGCGCGCACGGAGACGGAGACTGCGAGCGTGCAGTAGCATCAGTACAAGACAGGGACATCACGCGCCGCCATGCGCGCGCCTGCTGGGCTTGAGGGCGCGTGCACATGTGGGGAGCTACCCATGCGTGTCATGCCGCCCTTCCGTCATGTGAGTTCGGAATTTGCTATTCGCATCGCCGCCGATCGTCGGAGGACTCGTCGCATCGCCTCATCAACACCATCACCATTCACCTCGCCTGATGCACGCCGCTGGTTCATCCGCCGAGTGCCGAGAACAGCGCACTGCATCTCGCGCGGTGCTGCACTGTATTTATTCATCTCATCAAATTCATTTCATTGGCAGCGGTACACTGCTTTGATAGTAATCCCTTATATATTAGCTTTCGGTCATTTTTAAGTTCACTATACATATTCCATCGCAATGGGAGTAGAGTAGGCAAGGAATATCATTTTGTTCCACATGTAGGGCCATAAGAGCCTGTTAAGCTCAAAAAAAAAACAGAAATTGGATGTTATTGTTAGATACTGTTTTCGTCAATTTAGCTATCATACTGTTTTCCTCAATTTAGCTATAATATCATTTTTGTAATGCGGGTTCACTTGCTTAGGTGCATACGGGATAGCTGAAAATTTTGTGCTACACAACCCTTTGTGCAAATCTACATGTCGCTTCTTTCCTTATTTCCAGAAATGAGTGGCCACTGGCCAGGTACTTTCATTTGGCCCAGTTGTTGCCTAGCGAAAATGCATGCCTTTCTATGCATGTACGTACTGTTAGAGATATGTCCTAGAGACTGCTAACGGGCCCAAACATTGGGCGTAAGTGAAAACCCTAAAGGAGGCATGCTAATGGGCCTTTTCTGGGAAAAGCCCATTAGCAGGGCTATATAACCAGAAGGGGTGGGGGCGCCCAAGGTGAACCCTAATCCAGCCGCCGCCCACCTCACACCGACGTCTCTCTATTGCTCTCGCGGACCTAGCAGTCCAAGGCGCGACGCTTCTTCCCCGCACGTATGGTTACCTTGGAGGCGCTGCACTTGGAGCGCAAGGACGAACCGCGCGAGAGGATTGAGGTGATGGACGACCACGCAACTGCACTGCCTGCTGCGACGCGTATGACTACATCTAGTCGTCTTCCGCTGCATCTACGCGTCTAGTGATAATTCCGTAACCTGTAACAAGCAGTAGATCCTGGTTTATGAGGTCAAAAAGTTTTATTCTCTGGCTAGCGTAGATGATATGCATAGATAGATAGTAGATGCGATCTGCTAGTAGATGATATGCATAGATAGTAGATTCGATCTGCTAGTCTTAGTTGCACGGTTTGATTAGATCAATCTGTGAAACGGGGTGGTAGATGAAAACTCAATCTGTTTTCGTGCTCTTGATGCGTGGCCGTGTAACGATCTACTCATACCGGTCGGTTTAATCTGCCACCTGAGTTAAGTGATACACGTAAGACCATACATATTGGGCATAGTTCAATGGGATTGATCTAGTAAAAATAGAGGGACCGCCATTCCTACCAGTCGTACGCGCATAGAATCGTTCTGTGCCTAACTTGTTTTTGCAGGGTATGATGTGTATGGTATGGCACATGTGTATGTATGTAATTCATTCATGGCCTGCGTGTCATGTAAGCAACACGGCTGGAGCCATATGTGTTGCCATTTGATGTATTAGCCTGCGCGCCATCTTGTGATTACGCGACTATGTAATTAGTATAGCTTGCGGTAAAATAGTTCTTGGATGACTCATCACAAGAAGAATGCACACATAGATCATGGAGATGGAGATCACCATGATGGACAAGATGATGAAGATGGATATCACCATTTGATTAAGGGTCATACCATGTAACTATGTGTGAATGTGATTCTCATTACTTGTTCTACTTTTATTTATTGCTATTCATGCTTGCGATGATAGAAGTAGAACGATCCCTCACAAATATCTAAGTTTACATATCCTCCCAAACCTAGCATTGTCACATGTCCTGTACAATTAGTGGTAGGTCTATAACATTAGGGTGCCACTAGTTTTCCTTAACGTGACAAGTTTGTGTCGGACACTTACACGCAAAAGGGTTTGGTTAACTTAGACAAAGTCATCTTAACGGTTAAGGACTTTGGGATATGGAGGTTGGGCGCCGAGACATAGAGATGTCACCCAACAATAGGGATCATATGTGATATGATTGGCAAGCGTTGCCTACCGATCTACCTTGTTGTCTAGCAGTGATGCTAAAGCTCACTAGTTGACTTGGTAGTTGTGGATCCTGAATCACTAAGTATCAATGGAGGGATATTGATTTCAGTGGGAGTAGATTCTGTTAAATGGTTAATGTGATTTACTCCATCATGAATACATTGTCTTAGTATTTTGCGTTACTTTTGTTGTAGATGGCCGCTGGCAATCAACCATTTTCTTTGCGTACAATTCTTGAGAAAGATAAGTTGAATGGAACAAATTCTTGAGAAAGATATGATCGTGGCGTTTGAAGATATGTTCCAAACTCAAGCGCGGACTGAAAGGTTCAATGTCTCTAAGGCACTTGCAGAGACCAAGCTAGCAGAGGGTGCAGCTGTTGGTCCACATGTAATCAAGATGGTTGGTTACACTCAGTGGTTAGAGAAGCTAAGCTTCCCAATTGACCAAGAGTTGGCTACTGATTTCATTCTTGCATCGCTTCCGGCCAGCTATGGAAACTTCATCTCGAACTACCATATGCATGGAGCGGAGAGGGGCTTGAATGAACTGTGTGGCATGCTGAAAACAGCAGAGGCCGACATCAAGAAAGGTGCCGGCAGTAGCCAAGTGTTGGCGATCCAGAACCGACCTCATTTTAAGAGGAAGGGAAATTCTTAGAGGAAGAAGAAGGGCAAGGCTAAAGATGAGATCTCTAAGCCAAACCCATCTGCTGCCAAGGCTGGACCATCTGTAAATTCAGATTGCTTTTATTGTAAGGGAAAAGGTCACTAGAAAAGGAACTGCAAGGAGTACTTGGCGTCCTTAGAGAAGGATGGCGGTGGTAAAGGTACTGCTACTGCTTGTACTCTTGTTGTTCATGTTACAGATATTTTCCTCGCTAACTCTTATATCAATTCTTAGGTATTTGATACCGGATCGGTTGCTCATATTTGCAATACGATGCAGGGAATGATAAGAAGTAGAAGCGTGGAGAAAGGAGAAGTTGATTTTCATGTGGGGAATAATGCAAGAGTTGCTGCATTGAACGTCAGGACGATGCAACTTCCCTTGCCGTCAGGATTTATTTTGGAATTGAATAATTGCTATTTTGTTCCTAGTTTAAGTCAAAACATTGTGTCACCTTCATGCTTGATGAAGGATGGTTATTAATTTACGAGTAAAGACAATGGTTGTGTGATCTCAAAGAATGATGTGTTTGTGGCTTTTGCATCCATTGTAAATAGGTTATTTATTTTAAATCTTGATGATGCACCTATCTGTAATGTTAGTGCTAAACGGCCTCGATTTAATGAGTTAAGTCCTACCTATATGTTGCATTGTCGTTTGGGTCATATAAGTGAGAATCGCATGAAGATGCTCCATGATGATGGTCTTCTAACTTCGTTTGATTTTGAATCATATGAGACATATGAGGCTTGCTTGCTAGGCAAGATGACCAAGGCGCCATTCAAAGGATTTCCTGAGAGGACATCTGACTTGTTGAAACTTGTATATACTGATGTATGTGGACCAATGAGCACGACAGCTAGAGGTGGATTTCAATACTTCATAACTTTTACTGATGACTTATAACTTTTACTGATGACTTTAGTAGATATGGATATGTCTACCTAATGAAGCATAAGTCTGAAATATTTAAAAAGTTCAAAGAATTTCAGAATGAAGTAGAGAATCAACATGGCAAGAAGATCAAAGCCTTGTGATCTGATCGTGGAGGCGAATATCTAAGTCACGAGTTTAGCAATCATCTTAAGAGATGTGAAATTGTTCCATAGCTTAGCCACCTGGAACGCCTCAGAGAAACGGTGTGTCTGAGCGACGTAATCAGACCTTGTTGGACATGGTTCGGTCTATGATGAGCCAATCGGACCTACCTTTATTATTTTGGGGATACGCTCTAGAAACAGTCGATTTCACATTGAATAGGGTACCATCTAGTCCGTAGTTAAGACACCATATGAGATGTGGACTGGTAAAAGTCCCGGTTTGTCTTTTCTAAAAATTTGGGGTTGTGAAGTTTATGTTAAAAGACTTATATCAGATAAACTAACACCCAAATTGGACAAGTGCTTTTTCGTGGGATATCAGAAGCAAACTTTAGGGTATTATGTCTATAACCAGTCAGAGGGCAAAGTGTTTGTTACTCGAAAAGGTGTTTTCTTAGAGAAAGAGTTTCTTAAAAGAGAAAAGAATGGACAAAAGGTGTATCTTGAAGAAATTCAAGATGAGCCAGTAGCGACTAACTCTCGAGTGATGCTGATGTAGCAAAGCAAGTTGAGACATCCATGTACCACCACAACCACGAAGATCAGCGAGACTTCACGCATTGCGTGGGGATTTGTTATTGTTAGACGATGACAAACCTGCGGATTATGCGGAAGCTATGATGGATCCAGATTCTGAGAAATGGCAAAGTGCCATGAGATCCAAGATAGATTCCATGGGAGACAATCAAGTTTGAAACTTGGTTGACCCGCCTGATGGGGTTAGACCCATAGAGAGAAAATGGATCTTTAAGAAGAAGAAGGATATGGACGGAAATTTTCATGTCTATAAAGCTCGATTTGTCGCAAAAGGTTTTCGGCAAGTTCAAGGAATTGACTATGACGAGACGTTCTCGTCGGTAGCGATGCTTAAATCTATTCGGATCATTCTAGCAATTGCTGCATATTTCAATTATGAGATATGGCAGATGGATGTTAAAATAGCCTTTCTAAATGGGTATTTAGAAGAGGACATATATATGATATAGCCCGAAGGTTTTGTTAATCCTAATAATGCTGGAAAGATATGCAAGCTTAAGAAATCTATTTATGGGTTAAAGCAAGCATCTCGGAGTTGGAATATTCGTTTTGATGAGGTAGTCAAAGGGTTTGGCTTCCGTCAGAATGAAGAAGAACCTTGTATTTACCAGAAGGTAAGTGGGAGCGCTATTGTGTTTCTGATCTTGTATGTGGATGACATACTATTGATTGAGAATGATATTCCTATGTTGCAATCTATAAAGACTTCACCGAATAATAGTTTTGCTATGAAGGAATTAGGAGAAGCAGCATACATCTTGGAAATTAAGATCTATAGAGATAGGTCAAGAAGGCTAATAGGATTAAGCCAAGACACGTACATTGACAAGGTGTTGAAACGGTTCAACATGGAACAGTCTAAGAAAGGGTTCTTACCTATGTCACATGGTATGCGCTTTAGTGACAAGCAGTGTCCTTCATCAGATGAAGAGCGCAACCGTATGAGTAAGGTTCCATATGCTTCGGCCGTTGGTTCCATCATGTATGCCATGATATGTACTCGCCCAGATGTCTCATATGCTCTAAGTGTTGCGAGCAGGTACCAAGCTAATCCGGGTGAACCTCACTGGACGCTTGTTAAGAACATCCTAAAGTACTTACGAAGGACTAAGGATGTGTTCCTAATCTATGGAGGTGAGGAAGAGCTCGTTGTAAACGGTTACACCGATGCCAGCTTCCAAACCAACGGGGATGATTCACTATCTCAATCAAGTTTTGTGTTCACAATAAATGGTGGTGTAGTTAGCTGAAAAAGTTCCAAGCAGGAGACGGTGCCTAATTCTACAGCAGAAGTTGAGTACATTGTAGCTTCTGGTGCTGCAAAGAAAGGTGTTTGGTTGAGGAGATTCCTCATTGAGTTTGGTGTGTTTCCAAATGCATCAGGCTCATTGAATTTACATTGTGATAACAATGGGGTGATTGCACAGGCTAAGCAGCCTAGGGATCACCAGAAGAACAAACATGTACTCCGGAAGTTTTATCTCATTCGAGAGTTTGTGAAACGAGAAGAGATCAAATTGTGCAAAATACATACGGATTTGAATGTAGCAGATCCCTTGACAAAGGCTCTTTCACAGCCTAAGCATGAGGCACACATGAGGGCTATGGGTATTAGATACCTACAATCATAGAGATGATTAATTTATGTATTCATGATTTATGCCTTGAGCATTTTGTGTAGTTGAATATCCATATGAAAGGAGACTTGTATTGATCAACAATTATGTGAATTGTTTGTGAAACTTATACTTGTGTGGTTATTCAAGAATTGTCCCTGGTCGATATTAATGACTAGCACATGTATTGATCGATGACTATGTTTCACAAGTCATAGGTTATGGCGATGTCATCAATAATGTGGGCACATATGGAGATATGGTGCTGGACTGACCCAACCATGAGAAGGTGTGAAGTATTCTCACAATACACAAACGTGTATGCTATGTCCTTAGACCTGAGGCTAACGCATGCGCTTGAGATGTGAAACATTTTACTTAGGGACTATCAAACGCTACTCTGTGCTAAGGTTAAAGAGTTATCTCTGGGCCCCTCGAGTGATCGGATCCAGAAATGCATGGCCGTGCTAGGGTTAAAGAGTTAACCAATTGGAATTCCGAGTCACAGATCGAGAAAGAGTGGTCGGTTTGGGAATAGCATGGACTTAACGTTGTGGTGGTTCGTCAGATATGATCTTTATGTGTACTTAGGGGTTGATATGTCTTGCTAGAGGCCGCTATCAATTATTGGTTGAGTAAGAGTACTCCGACCATGTCTACTTACACGTGAACCCATAGGGTATACACTTAACGGGATGAAGCATTGAAACTTGGCTTAGAGATTATCTCTAGTGCAAGTGGGAGATTGTTGGAGATATACCCTAGAGACTGCTAACGGGCCCAAACGTTAGGCGTTAGTGAAAACCCTAAAGGAGGGATGCTAATGGGCCTTTTCTGGAAAAAGCCCATTAGTAGGGCTATATAACCAGAAGGGGTGGGGGCGCCCAAGGTGAACCCTAATCCAGCCGCCGCCCACCTCACGCCGACGTCTCCCTGTTGCTCTTGCGGACCTAGCAGTCCAAGGCGGGACGCTTTTTCTCCGCATGTGTGGATACCTTGGAGGCGCTGCACTTGGAGCGCAAGGACGAACCGCGCGAGATAATTGAGGTGACGGACGGCCACACAACTGCACTGCCTGCTGCAACACGTACAACTACATCGAGTCGTCTTCCGCTGCACCTGTGCGTTTAGTGGTAATCCTGTAACCTATAACTAGCAGTAGATCCTGATTTATGAGGTCAAAAAGTTTTGTTTTCTAACTAGCGTAGCACCCTCGTAACTAGTCAAAATAATGATACGGCTATTATATTGACACTGCAGATTCCTTCCTGTTGATCTAGTCCTCATCTGCGAAGCAAATCTGTCGATTAAAGCAAAGCAATCCTACGCCTTTTGGCTGACGCTCAGACAAGGGAATACAAAGCTGATCTTTGAACACTGAATGTGAGACACGGTGAATCGCGAACCTCTTCAATTGTTTGTGCGTTCTTGACGATTCCAACTTTTCACGGAACTCAAGAAGAGATCTTTGTTGAAAAAAGGTATTTTCTCCGTCCACAAAACAATGCTTAGTCAAAGTTGACTAGTTTGGCTGAAGCTTATACCATAATTGCATGTTTTTTGAACCGCGGGAGTACTGGCTATAGGACAAATTGCTGAATCTGTGAAGCCGTAAACCTACATAGCCTGAATGTCAGATCCAACAACGTATATCTATATTTATACCTAATAATATTATAAATACCTAAAATTTCATTCTATCTTTTTGTTACCGCCCTTAACTGGCTAACGGAGAGTTCTTTTGGTCCCGCTTTTTTACTTGACTCGGAGCTAATTACGACTCATATTCATACAAGTTAAAATACCAAACATCAATGTTGAATATATAGTGATTGCACTAATATTTAGTCGCACCCACTGTATCTCATATGTGACACAAACTCGTGATCATGCTCATATGCAAGTTAAAACGACTCTTGTCTACCATCCTAAAATATGAGTGATCCAAGGTTTAAAATTTTGTACACAAATACAAGTTATTTCAAGTCCTCAACCACCTCTCTCCTCTATGCTTTTTGGTAGGAAATACTGAAATTCCTTTTAAACTTGTGTCATCTAAACAAACTATGGATAACTAAGGAAAATAACAATATACTCTCTTCATCCTAATTAGTGACTAAATAGTTCATCTTATATATTAAAATAGAAGGATTTATATAAAATATTATGGAAATAACCATATACTAAACCAAATATTGCATTTCTCGTCTCTGGGCCGGGCCCGTTTACTCTTATGGGCTACTTTAATATCTGGCTAGCCTAGTGGACGTGTGACGGCGAATATTCTCTATTTTGTAAGCATGCGCCTAGATTTTGACTTTCATTCATTATTATAAAAGTTTGGTGCAGTAAAACCCCAGTAAAGTATAAAATTGTTTTTGCAGATGGAAGCAATATCTTGTAAAGTCAATCTTCTAATTTGTTGGCATACTCGTGAATCCTAATATGATTATAAAGTTACGATCATTGGACGGTACATTTCATTACAATCTAGTTGCATCAAGTTTCTATTACAAATACTAAATTTTTTAGCTAAATTATTGATTAAAGATCATGAAGTCTAAACTTTATTATGCGAGTTCACACTATAAATCTCATATGTTCTAAAACACATATTATAGTTTTCTCCTAAGTCAAACTATATTTTAACCAATTTTACACAAAAATACCTATAATATTTCCATTACCAAATAGGGTTAAGTCCACTTTAGGACCCCCAACTATCGTAAAAGTCTGGATTTCAACCTTAAACTTCAAAACCGGATAACATTGGTCCTCTAACTTTCGAAAAAATTCACTTTTTAACTTTGATGGTTTTCTAGGCGGTGTATGGCACTGTTGTGTCATGTAGCAGCCTCTGTTAGGCCGTGCATGGCACTGTTCATGGTGCTAACATCAGCGGTAACATCAGCACTTCTTTTTAATTTATGAAATTGATATCTTTTTTATTCGGAGCTTCAAATATAGCAAATAATATCAACTTTGATCGTTTCGATGAGATTTTTGTAATAATGTACTCTGTTTTATTGTTTGAGATAGTTTTATTTCATAAAAAATTAAATATTTCTAAAAAACAAGTGAGAATAACAAAACTTGTGGAATAAGAATTTTTTTAAATATTTCAATTTCATCCTAAACTTTTTTGTACAGGTTGATATCATCATAAAACAGCTATAAATCAATTTTTATAATTTTTGAATATTTATTTTGGTCTACAAAAATCATAGAATTTGCATTTATTAATTAAAAGAGATAAATTTAAAACATGTAAAAACTTTTTATTTTCTAGATTTCATATTTTTTTCTAGGTAGAGTACATCATGAAGAGGCTACACAAAAAATTTCATGAATTTTTTTTGCGAAATAAAAAGCATGCACCAATAATTTGTTATGAAATAAACAAATATTAGTACTATGAAAAAATGGCAAAAGTTACTGTTCACACGAAGAAACAGCATGCAAACCCGTCCAAGGTTGAAAAGAGAACTTTTTCAAAAGTTGGAGGGCCAATGCTATCCGGTTTTAAAGTTTAAGGTTGAGATCCAGATTTTTGCGATAGTTGGAGGTCTTAAAGTGGACTTAACCCTACCAAATAAGCATTATGTTATTTGATTCACTATGGAGCAAAATTTTACACAAAATCTATGCGTGGTGTTGTAAATATTGACAACCTTAATCAAATTATTAGTTTGATTTATTACATGGCTAGAATGTATATTTTTTGTGACAATAGAGGTAGCAGTAAACTATGGATACAATGCTCATATCGTTTATTCGTAAGAGCGAGTGTTTGTGCCACAAACGTCTATGTCGTGCTTTTTTTTTTCTAACTAAAGAATATTATCGGCTAAACAACTAGCAACTAAAAAATATTCGAACTAGCTACTATTTCTATATGATTAAAGATAGTTGAACGAACAAGATTATCTTTGTTTCCGCATGCCTCGAAGTTTGAGACATGCATATGCATATATGATATATTAATCCGTCTCTGACGCGTCTAAATGCCACGTACTACATTGTGGTCATCTAGGTTGCCTAGGTTGCGTTGTCTTTGAGGATGCCTAGGTTCCTCTCTCCCAGGACAATGAGTTAGAAAATACTCAGGGCGTTCATAGTAGTAATAGCTAGTACTAGCTACGTAGTCAGCTGATGTGGAGGCGAGAGATAAGAAAAAAAGACTATTATAGTCGGCTGATGTGGAAGTGAGAGATAAAAAAAGACTATTTTATACTACTAGGTTCATATGCTTCTTTCACATATTCTTAGGCTACGTGAAATAGATAAGCTATTTGTTTGTAGCTAGTGAGCACTCTCTCTCCTACTTTTTACTTGTCATGTCACATCTAACATTTAGATAGCAAAATAAATAGTTATTGGGGACGTCCTACTGTGGTACATGACCTTTCTTTTGTTGGCCAAATCATTAGTAGAATTCTAATTTCTAAAAGAATGATATTCCCTATCTTAGTTTCCTCGATTATTACATTGGAGGAGATAGGTCAAGAAATCAAGAATGTCTCAGAGTACATGTAGCAAACTGTATTTTGCATGATAGTACATAATATCGTTGATGAAAAATCTTTGTGCCAAACTGAAATCCATATCGCAATAGTTTTTTTATTTCTAATACATTTCAGCCTTATTTAAACTAGAAGAGATGGCCAATCAAGACCCCTCCACCGTAAACTGTATCATCAGAGCAGTTCTGGCTGATCACTTCAATACAACCCAGTAACAAAAAAGGAGCACTTTCAGTGCAACAATAAGAAAGGACTAGAAAAATATATCATGACCTAAAAAGGTCTTGCAGTATATATTTTTCCTCCCTTTCTGACACATGGAAACATGACGACTAACATCTGACCGCATTCTTGAGAGCTTCATATATATCATCGATCGTCTTGACTCTTATCTTGATCAAACAGGCCAGATGATGTGTTTTTTTTGTAGCCTTCGGGCAATGGAATTCTTGCAACGATACAACAGCAACCTTCACCTTTTGTTGGCGAGAAATGCATCAGCCATGTAGTTGAATGCATCCTCACACCCTTTAGCCTCTAGGGAAAGAGGCAACAGGGGAAAAACCAAATGTGAAGGAAAAGATCAATCAACCGGTCCCTCCTAAAATGCTGTCATGGAAGCATTACATACATGAACATGTGCCAAGCACAATGCATGTAAAACAGCAACCATGACGCAGCACAGGAATCTGAAGGCCTGCTAAAATAGCAGGGCCAAAAAAGATCCAAAAACCGGAGGGGCTGACGGATTGAAACAAGCAGGGTAGATCAATGCATCTGCCATGTAATATACATGGCAAATCCATCGATCAATCACTCCAGCGGAGAAGCATGACAACGCAGCGGCGGATGATGTAGAGCTTGGCCCTCTTCTCCCTGAGAGACTTGTTCAGCCTGCCTATCTGCTTCATCTGGCTTCCAACCTTCATGGTAGCTGATAGCTACAAAAATATCGACGCAGATGCGCGCAGGTATTATAGATTACAGAGACCAAACTATGGTTTGGCTCTCAGAAAGCTTTGTGTGAGTTGGTGGTGACCCTAGCTAAGTGTTGTGGAGCAAAGATGAAGAGAAGTCCTTATATAGAGGTGGACGACGATCTGTAGTGATGAGACTGGAGAGGGTCGGGAGGAATACACGATGGAAGATATCGTATCACAAGAACATCATACCCCTCACATGCAAGAAGCTTGTTTGCCGACTAGGGGACACCCCCCCTGACACAGAAACTCATCTTGACATTATTATATCCGGAAATTTCCTTGGAGATGGTAATCCATGGGCGGCCATCACCTCTAATAGAGAATTACAGTGGTAAATGACGACAAAGTAGAGTGGACAGCTGGCTATCCAAGCGTGCATGGATCAAAGTTATTAACTCGTCAGATGCATGCATGTATGTAGATTATTGTTTAGTTCCTCCGAGAAAAGATCTCTGATCTCGATGACTTTTCATCAATGGTGCTGAGCGTTGGTACGGTGAAAGGACTAGGAAGGTAGCTGAAGCCTGAAGCGTGTAGCATTTCAATTTGCTGAATCATCTGGAACAGAGTAAACTTGAGGGCTTTTGGAACAAAAAATATAATGAACCAAGTATGAACTTTGTAAATAAATTGTCTAAACTCTAACTCAAGGAACGAAGATGAAGTGCACATTGCATTCCTATGGAGAAATATTAACATATTGTCTGACCCCTCAGTCTCTGCAAATTGGTAGCCAATGGTTAGCCAACAGCTAAATTGCAACTCATACCTATGACTCAACTACTAAACAATTGATGGATAATAATTGTAAGGCAAAAAAAACAGTAGCCTCATTACGCTGGATATTGGCAATCTTAGAAAGCATAAATAATGTCATCATAATCTTACAAGCTGAACACTAATTGTGTTGCTGAAGTAACAGTGCTCTGACGGACCCATCAGCTCCACACAACATCAACATTAGCTTCAAAGTCACTGAATAACTTGGCTATGAACACTCATTTTCAGAATAGATGTATGGATACATTGAATTATAAACATTGATGGGGAAGCAAGCAATATCATTCTCCAGCTTCATAAGCTAGCGATCGACTAGTCAAACACAAACACTTAGTCAGTACGTAATAAGAACATCTCCTTAGGGGTTGCATCTAGACAAAATGGCCCTTGACGCATGCGAAATAGTGAATGAACATTCCTTTTGCAACCAACCGTGTTCTTTTGTACATGGATAAGAGCACCGTTCAAACGATACGTGTCCTTTTGATAGGATTTTGAGGAATCGATGGGTGATTAAGTTTTATTTGTTGCTTTCTGTGATTTCAAAAGCTTAGTGCACACTGAAAACTGGAACAAGTTCAGTGCGTCTACATTATGACAGAGTGCAAGATACGAGAATATATAGTAGTATAGGAGAAGTTATCGCATAGAATGGAACTTGTTTTGTTTCCTCTAAATAATATCCAGAGATGTACATGTTACTCTAGTAAAACTGTTTCTTCTGTGCAAATTTTTTCTCAAAGAGCAGTAAAAAGAACACGCATATGTAGATCATTATATCCCTTGATTTACTTGTTCAAAGATTATGCCAACAAGGCATGTAGGTCTCTGTCTACCTATTATCTTCATATTGCAAAACACGCACTCTAATTTCAGTTAAATAATATCACCCTCTGTCCTAATTATATGTCCTTTTGGCTTTTTTAGGAGCTTTGCTATTGCACTTAAATATATGATATGTCTAGACACGTAATGAATTGTGTATCTAGAAAAGCCAAATAATTTATAGATTGGAAATGGAGGAAAAAACTATGCCATATTGACGAAAGTAACCACTTCTCACCTAATGCAGTTTCTGATACCGCTTTGGCAATATAGATGCCGATGTGACAAAAATTGAACATCCCAGTACGGCAGTACAGTGAAAATACCTATGACTGTAGGATGGATACAAGCATGCATATATGGAGCAAAAGGACACCAGCAGCTGCTATGGCTTCCTTAACCAAGTGCACTACGGAATACGGATGGCACTCCTTTCCAGCATTCAGACCCAGCTAAAAATTTGACTGCCAAGTTCAAGAATCTGAGGAAAAAAACCTCAAAGAATGGAGTTAAAACTTGTCAAGTCTCAAGGCTAATATTCAGAATGTTAAGCTGGTTCTTTGTTTTCTGAACTTTTTAGAAGAATTCAGAGATCCGAGTGTTCTAGATGGAACTTTAGGAAGCTCTTGCAGGACAAATTAATTTCATTGCTGCAGTAGCAAAAAGCTTACTGGAAGCATACTGGAAGCAATGAGGTTTAATTAAGTGGGCTACTCTAGGAGATGCAGGCACAAAATTCTTTCACTCTCATGCCACTATTAAATTCAGAAGGAATTAGATAACTCAACTCATTAGGTACTCCTGTTTCTAGTCATTCTGATAAAGCCAACCTTATCTGGCACTCTTTCAAGGATAGGCTTAGCATCAGTAATTTCTCCATGATCCTTTTTACCTATCTTCTCACTTCACTCAGCACCCTGATCTGAATGATTTCATTTTGCCTTTAACACATTTGGAAATTGACACAGTTGTGAAAAATCTTTCCTCTAATAAATCTCCACGTTCTGATGGTTTTAATACTGATTTCATAAAGCATTGTTGGCCCATTATCTCCACTGATATTATGAGCATTGTGAAGGTTTTTTCTTTGGCCAAATTTGTCTCTAAGTTTCATCTCTCCTTGTCTGAACAAGCATATCATGAATATCAAGATCTTCAGGAATACATACAAACAATCCAGGTGGAGCAAGATACTAGAGATTCTTGGAGTTACTTGTGAGGGACCAACAACTATACATCATGTAGATTCTACCACCTACCCTACAAAAACTTACAGCCTCATGCTCCATTCCTTTGGATTTGGAACTCAAAGTGTTGTAACAAACTCAAAGTGTTCTCCTGCCTTCTACTCATGGATAGGCTAAACACTAGAAACGTCCTTAAGAGGAAAAAACACAATTTGGAGGGAACACAACTACAACTGTGTTCTCTGTAGTAATATTATTGAGGAAACTGCTCATCATCTGTTTTTCAATTGCTCCTTCAGCCAGGAATGTTGGCAGCACTTGAGAATCCACTGGAACCTTCAGAGTCAATTTTTCAAATGATGACACAATCAAAACAGCAGCACCAAAATCCCTTCTTCATTGAGACCTTCATCATTGCGGCTTGGCATATTTGGAAGCAGAGAAACAACTTCATTTTTGACAGAAGCCAACCTTCTTTCTCTTCGTGGATTGACCTCTTCTATGAAGAGGCAAAACTTGAAGCTTTTAGAATCAAACGTGCAGCTTTTCTCCTCCGTTTAGATATTATATCTTAGACCCACTGGCTTAGGACCTGCGGTTCCCTTCCTGCTTTGGCTATCTCAGCCCTCCGGCTAGTTGGTTTGTTGTATATTATCTCTCTTTGTATAGGTTTTTGTTTATTTTTTAAAAATAAATATATAAAATCCTACAGCGGGGGCTTCCCCTGCTGTGTTTTCCATTCAAAAAAATTGTCTCTAAAACATTAATAGCTCTTATATTACCCTGATCCCAAAAAAGGATGGTCCTCTCAGACGTAGAAGAGTCTCAGACTACAGGTCAATTTCTTTACTCAATTCCTTGGTGAAGATTATTACAAAGATTTTAGCCAACATACTAAAACTCAAGTTGCCAATGCTCCTTCATTAAAAGGATTTTTTTAATTTTAATCCTTTTTTAATCAATATTTTAAAAATAGCCGCACCCAAAAAATATTTGCATCTCATATCCTTTTGGTCGTGCCAAGTTATTTGGCGTGACCAAACTATATGGTCACGCCACATGCATTGGCGTGACCAAAAAGTCGTTTCTGGTCGCCGGTTTTGATTTAGAAAGCAGTCTGGTCGCGTCAAGTTATTTGGCGCGACGAGATTGAAGTTTCAAAAAATCATAACTCCTCAATACTACATCGGATGAAGATGGTTTCTATATAAAACTGTAGCCCTCGACGAGATCTACAACTCTCTAACTTTGAGTTTTCTTATTTGAAGAAGTTAAAATATCTAAAAAATTATGTAAAGTTTTAATACCAAAATGATTGTGTATTAGCTCTTGCCACATCATAAAAATAATATCTTTTTTAATTAAATAAAAATATTTTTTATACCAAGATTGTAGCTCTAAATGGGATATACAATTTTTTTAGCTTTAAGGTTTTAGATTTGTAGTCATTAAAATGCTCAAAAAAATAATATAACGTTTCAACATCAATTTTGCTTCTGAAATATCATATTATTTTTTTGAGCATTTTAATGACTTCAAATCTAAAACTTCAAAACTAAAAAATTGTATATCTTATTTAAAGCTACAATCTTGGTATAAAAAGTATTTTTATTTGAATTCATACAAAAAATATATTATTTCTATGATGTGATAAGCGTTAATACATGATCATTTTGGTATTAAAAGTTTACATAATTTTTTATATATTTTAGCTTCTTCAAATGTAAAAATTCAAAACTAGAGAGTTGTAGATCTTATCGAGGGCTACAATTTTCATCTAGAAATTATCTTCATCCGACGTAGTATTAAGGAGTTATGATTTTTGAAAGTTCAGTCTCGTCGCGCCAAATAACATGGCGCGATCAGACTGCTTTCCACGTCAGAAACGGCGACCAGAAACGACTTTTTGGTCGCGCCAATACATGTGGCGTGACTATATTGTTTGGTAATAACTTGACGCGACCAAAAGGGATATGAGATATAAATTTTTTTAGGTGCAGTTATTTTTGAAATATTAATTAAAAAGGATTAAAATTTTAAAAAATTCTCATAAAAACTTGTATGGTTTTATCAGAAATAGATCCATCCAAGATTGTATTGCTTGGGCCTTGGAATATCTGCATAGTTGTCATCAGTCAAAGAGAGAATTAATCATTTTAAATTGGATTTTGAGAAAGCATTTAACAAAGTTGAACATGAATACATGTTGCAAATAATGAAACATAATGGTTTCCTCAAAGATGGCTCCTATGGATGCAGTCCATTTTCCAATCAGGCACCTCATTTGTCCTTTTAAATGGAGTTGCAAATAAAGTTTTTCATTGCAAGAGAGGGGTAAGACAAGGGGATCCTTTGTCACATTTATTATTTGTTCTAGCTGCTGATTTCTTTTAAACAATTCTCAATCATGCAAGGATCGACCATTAGATCAGTCTGGCCGTTCCTCTACCTAATGATCAGGACTTCCCTATTTTACAGTTATCTTCATGAGAGGAGATCCTAATGAGCTGAAGAACCTCAAAGACATTCTAGCTTCTTATGTTGAATCAATTGGTTCAAAGGTAAACTTTGATAAGTCCATGATGGTTCCCATCAATGTGCCTGAGGATAGATTTGATATGCTAGCCAGTTCTTTTGGTAGTACAAAGGGTATTGCCAAACTTAGAAGGGTCAATCACTTTGGGCAATGATGCAACACGGTTAAGAACTACATCATCCCAATCTAATTTGAATGCACAACCTTCATGATCAAAGTACAGCACTAATGTCTTCACCCCTATCCACGATAGCGGCCATCACTGCTATGTCTTTCTCTGATACAATCAAAGTCCATCTGGAAACTCTCTTCTAGGAAGCAACTTAGAGCAGGATTCTCCAATGAAGAGTGAAATTCAACTTTTCAAACCATAGTGGAGAACAAGTATGTGTTGATAGATTGTCGAACAAATTCACCTCTCATCCCGCTGACAGCCATGACCTATAAACAACCCCAAATGATGTACCTCCACTATGAACTTGTCACTGTCAGCACCTACATTTGAGGCAATACAACAATTTCATAGCTAATTCAACGCATACATGGCACACATAGGACGAATTCAGAAACCCTCTAGCCTACCCAAAACTGCAAAGAAATGGCCCAATCGACACGCTAACACCAAAACTACACTCCAAACAACACAAATACACTCAAGATTAGATCTTGGAGGAACTTACCATACTGGGGGTAGCTCCCCTTGCCACTGTAGTTTGAGCACCATTGTGGTGATCCCTCACTGACTCTGAGGCATCTTTGCCTCCAAATCAAATGTAGGAGCTGACTTTACCTCCCTCTTCTCAAGTGTAGCCATTGAGCACTGCCAATGAAGACCCCTCCTGCTTAGTCGCTTGACGACCATGGATTCACACGTGCATTGAACGCGAGGAAGAAAACCCAGAGTAGAAATGAGAGAGAAAGAAAGTAGGGGTCCAAACTGCATAAATCCATGGGCCTGTTAGGCCTCACGTGCCAAAATACAACTTGCGAGTCTATGGATCTAAATGACACACCTAGATAAGTCCATGGGACTAGTGCACCACGCTAAAAACATTATTGTAATTTAATCTCACAAAACTTTGTTATCTCTACTTTCATTGGTATTATGCCATGCCAACTTATTTAATAACTATACTAAGACCGGCCTTACTAACATTAAGCTACATATTTGTATCATATGTCAAACTTTGGGTGTCTAGTTTTTATCTTATATGAGATGATAAAATCTAGATTCAGATATGCACTGATCTAAAATGAACACTAAATATACGAGGTTCCATAGGATGGATCCAAAACCATCGAATATAGATAGGCATGCGGCGGTTTTTTAAGTTGGTTGTATCTAGAAATAACCCTATATATTTCTTAGTCGATCAAGTCTCTAACATACATAGTATATCTACATCAACCCTATAGATTCTGGTGTTGAAAGAGGGAAAAATGCATTACAACAAATATGGGAATTTTTATGATTTCCCCTAATGATGGATCCACTTTATAGAATGTTTTCTACACGCGAGTGTTTTTGATTAATGGAGTATGGCATCCCAACAAGCCCGAATGAAAGGTCACCGGTAATGGAGACATATGGACGCAGTTGCTTGGTCTGTCTCCTAAATCAAATAGGAAAAACAAAAGAAAGAAAAATCCATGATAGGCCCACGGAGCCCATCACAAAGCCTGCATAGCCCATCCATGGGCAGCCGCAGTCATCGCTCACCGAATCACATACTTGCCGCTAGATTCGGCTATAGTGGGCATGCTGCCGCCTGATTCAGTCATACGGGCCGCCCCGCTATCAGATCTAGCCATAGGGGCCGCGCCGTTGTCGAATCTAGTCGTATGGACGTCTATCCATTGTTGTCTATATCTTTATGTTGTCGTCATCATTGCTATAAGTCGCACTAGAGATAGATATGGAAGTCTGACCATCGCCGCTTTAATTCATTGATTTATATCATAAGTATATCTTCTGATGGTATTGAGTTATGTTATAAATATGTACACGGAGTCTCATATTCCTCAATAGCATCACATGAACAACTTATCTCAGAGGTTTGCGATGTTGACCTCTAAGGATGGAAATGATCCAAAGGGGAAGAGTGTGGAGACTACCATTACTAATACTTCTCCTTGTGTGCTAATAGTTGACAACAACCAACTTGATTGCGCTGTTGTAGCTAATATGTTAAGATGCCATAATGTTCAAGGTACATATGGTTGTTATTATGGGTTCTACTTTTGTTATGCAAAATAGTCTTTAGAGAGGTATCTCTCTCAAACATAGTATACATATTGTTGTGCGAAACGAATTATTCAACGATTCGTATATTCTCCCCTAGCTTTTATTTTTTGGGGTTTTCATCATATACAACTTGAAATACAATATTAAAAGGAAGTTAGAACCTTTTTATTTGAATTCCAAATGTATCTACGATTTTTTGGGCATATCATATATAGTTCATTGTGCAATTATTCAATTGTTCATTTAATGTCAGAAGTGATCTGATGATTGATTGATTTCAGCAATTGCTGTTCAAGGTCCTTGGCAAGCCTTAGAACTCCTGAATGTGGTAAATCTTTAGTTTTACATAGTGTTTGTTGCAACTTTTCTTGTTATAATATGATATCTTGGTTTTGGTTTTTTTTCTATGTGTACTACATATGTTTGCCTTTGACATTTGCTCTTATAAATTTCTCATAGGAACAACACAACGTGAAGCTAATTCTATCTAAGTATTGTCTGCCACATATGACTGGATATGATCTATTGATGGAAGTAAAGGTACAACAATCACTTCCATTCGAAAAAAGAAGATTTCTAGGCATTCCTACCTTTAGATTTCCTTTGTTGCTTCAAGATATTTTCTCCATAGTGTCTTTCAATATTTCAAAGTAATCCTATATATTGGCTAAAGCATGTATGTTTTTCCCACTCAGAAATCACCCAAGTTGAATCACCTCCCAGTGGTGATTACCTTATTGGATGAAATTCCTGAAATAGTTAAAATGTGAGTAAATGCAAATTATTTGTAAATTTATTTGGTTACACATGCCACATGAGTGCCCGCCAATGCAAATTATGTTTATGATATGCAGGTGCTTGGATGGCGGAGCCAAGGACTACATCCTAAAGCCTATCAAGTATGTTGATGTTCCTCGCATTCTAAGGTACATTTGATGAGCAGAGCACAAAGGTGGTGAAAAATGATGGAATCGAACTATTGTGTGGGACTATCATGTTATTTAATTTGTTAATCAGAAACTCAATATGTAAAGGATAATGTATTGTCTTGTTCTATCTCATCAGTTTTTTTAATTGCCTTTATCTAGAGGTTGGGTATGGTTAAGAGTATGATTAGCCTATGGCCATGTGATTTGATCAAATAACCTATTTGTTTGATCGCTTAGAGAATAACGATCAAATTGTGAAAAAAAACATTCTTGTATAAATTGTTATATGGGGATGGAGAAGGTAAAAATGTGCTTCAACAATCTCTTTCCACCATTTTTGTAAACTACGAAAACAATTTTCACCACTCCCTCAAGAAAGAGGACACTCCACCCCTTCTTCCTGCAATTGTTTCATTCCCATTTCTATCTACTCCCACCCATTAGGTCCATCAGAGTTCAGGGAGGAAGTTGTAACACCCCAAGTCCAAAATCCGCTTACAACCGAGGTCCGCACATAGAAGCGAATTAGATACCGAGAGTTTAACATAGGGGTATGTTAAGTCTCACGGTAAGTGGCAACAGACCGATAGATCCCTTGATCGATACCATAAATTGCTCAGGGTCTCATGTGCTATACGCGTCGGGCACACTTGCGTCTATCGTTCAATTCGAAGGCATCAGGATAAGCCCGAGCACGCCCACAGACATGGCTCGTGGCTTTGGGGCTCGGCAAATGGCCCTAGGCTACTGAATGTCGGCAGCCCAAGCCTGACCTCTGAGTTATATATTTGCTATATGCCTATATAATATGCAATTAGAACTATGTGATTTAAAACATGCTAAATATTAGGCTTTATCAGGAGTTTAGGTTGTAAACAAAATTGACAAACCTTTTGCATTTTGAATACCAATGCTCAAAATCCTAGACACGCCGCCACTGATAAAAAAAATGTCTAGAATAAACAACCTCTCTCTCATAGGGCACCATTGTGCATGTAATGTAGCATGAAGCTAGAGAAGCCATTTGCATGAAAATGAAATGAGGAACGCAGCAGGAAGCCGGTGATGAAGCCAGGTTTCCTAGATGCCATTGGCTTCTGCAACTATATCATCGAAAAATGCGTGTATTATGGTGAGGTCGAAGCCAGCTTAAGCCCGGCTAAAGAGGACATTAGACGTTAGGCCAGATCACGCTGTAAAATCAAAGCACACGGGGATTCATTGGTCTGCAAGGGGTAGCGACAGATGGGACCGGCAAGGTTGCATGCTACTAGTCCCAATAAACTACTACTAAATAAAAGAGCAAATGCATGTATCAGCATTCCCAAAAGAGAAACCCTCACGATGTTCGCATTCGTACAAACAAATCTTCAGACTGACCAGTACACGGCAATACGAATAGGCACATGCCTAGAGAGAATTGTTGGTGTGTGCGGATGCAATGTCTGATCCGTATGGTTGGTTCGAACGAATAATGCTTGGTACGAACGAATAATGCTTGGTATTTATGTTATTATTAATTAATAATCAAATTGGCAGCTCTTATCAGTACTAGCTTCTTCTCTGCGTTCATGTGGACGGGGAGCACTAACGTATCAAGAACCAGATCTCTGTCTCAACACTCTGCTCGTTGTCCTCTATTATTCCGTGGGCATGTCTTCCAGTTTCCAGTGTACGGACGCTAGACGGAGTGGTGGCCCGTTGCGGTATCAGCATCCAGGTTTCGAAGCCCCACGGGGGCATCCACGGGGCGGGGGTAAAAAAACCCTTGCCTATCCGAAGCACAGGTGTAAGAATCGGTCCGTTTTACATAGACGACGATACTACTATATAAAAATTTGGATGTTCCTTAACATGCCGAAAGGTACCATAAGCACGATGCTTGACGCGCAGGGCACCATAAGCATGATGTTTAGCGGTCTCTCCACACAATGCTCGGAGGTCTCCCCACTAGAGAATAATAGTTAGTTGACGTATTGTAATAGCCGCGGCTGCCACATGAAGACGATGGTGTATTGGAAGGAAGGCGCCAGCGTCAGTGGGAAGGTGTATTCGCTATTTACCCTTTATTTCTGTGTATGACATATGGGCCCAAGGCCATAGTTCTAATCCGACACATAAGTGTCTGACCTGGGAACCTGTTTGCTCATTCACGAACTAAGTGATACAGAAACGCCAAGGCCAACGTTCGTTCTCGATCCATCATGCCTCTCACGTCGTCGGCGATCGCCGGCGGCCAAGGGTCGTTACACTTACTGGCCACTTTTCTGTCTCACAGAACTTGGTTTGAGTGTATAAGCTGGTTATAAACTTACCACCTATTTCTCTTCTATTTTCTCCTTTTATCTCCTCCACATCATCATTTGGGTAGGGTACGCCTCATATTATACTTGCTTACCGGACAGAATAAATTGTAGAGGCTATGAGTATGTTTAAACCCATGTGCTTACTTTTAATTTATATACTTTTCTACGGACACAAATGTGTGTCGCTATGTCATCTCAAACGTGCTGCGGGCTATGCGCCATTGCATTTGCATGTGCCCCCTTGTTCACATCCTTGTAATAACTGGGAGAAAAAATGTAGCATGGACGTCCACATGAGCAGAACTAGAGATCGATCGAGCCAAGGAGAAGAGAGAGCAAAGAGATCAACCAACCCTGTCCCTGTCAACAACCGACATGATCAAAACCACAGAACGACAACAACAACGGCTCAGGCTGCACACTACTCCAAAGCATCCCAGAAGGCTAAACGGACGCAACTGCATGTGCCTTTTTCTCGAAAATCTGATACTGCCGCTTTGGTTGGTACGGGATCCACATTAATAATCCGAGACGAACCGTCGCTTCTGTCGGGTGCGGATGAATCTTTGCCTTTTGCGGCCAAAACCGTCGACGCATGCACACACAGAATCGCATCATGGGCAAATGAATTTTCGATGCTCCGTACTGTTAAGTACGGGTCGTTCTTCAGAGCTCCTTCCTTTCAAGATGGCCGTTGTAGTGTACATGTTAACTGAACTGCCAGCATCTCTTCTGTTGCGATATCGATATCGCGCCCATTTCAAGAATCAAGATGGTGTTCTGCTGCATCTGTGTGGTTGTTGAGAACAGGCGGCACCACGAACCAGGACAATGTCGAGTAATTCAGAACATCCCGTGATCACCAGGCACCATCCGCACCTGCAGCCTGGCTGTATGTATATAAATAGCACACCATATCCACATCAGATAAACACAGTTAAGGAACTGAGCATCCACGTACACATCATCACCATCCCACTGTTTACTTGCTACTGTTCAAGTGCTTGTGTAGTCCGTAACTCTGTATATAGGATCATCAAGCATGAAGGCAGGGAAGGAAAGGGGGTGTAGGAACAGGAAGCCAGCTAAAGTCCTCAAGGAATGCCGCGCGAGGCTGTACATCATCCGGTGGTGCCTCGTCAGGCTCTTGTGTTGCCATGACTGAGCTAGGCGAGAGCTACCCTCATCCATTGATTTCACCATTTCATCGCCACCAACGTGAAATCTTGAGCTTAAATAAAGGGAGCTACCAAGTTCGTGCCAGGTCTCTCGTAGTGACGCTCAAGGTTCGAGTCCTGCTGGTACCTCTACCATATGAGGGAAAAAAACAGTCCGGTGGTCTGACGCCATGCATGTGTTCTCACAAACAAATGAAAAGTGTTTAGTAGCCAGCTGCCTTGCTGCGGCTATGCCAATGGTTGGAGCACAACATGTTATTATGTAATTGTCGGGAATATGTCTTATAGGTATTATTTCGATTGTATTTATAATATGTATTAAGTGTTCATTAAATATCTATTATAGACAATTTGTATTGATTGATAATTATGTGAATTGTTTGTGAAACTCAATTATTTGATTAGTTATTCTAAAGTTGTCCCTAGTCGGCATTTTGGTGAGAACAAGCTTGAATATTAGACCAGCACATATATTAGTTGATGACTATGTTTCATAAGTCATGGATATAGAGATGTCGAACTAATAATATGGGCATGTATGGGACATGTAGGCTAGATTAACCTAACTAGAGATTGTCTATATTCACATCATGTATGTTATGTCCTTAGACCTAAGATTATGAAACAATCTACATAGGACAGTCAAACGCTGCTTCGTAACTGGGCAGTTATAAAGGTGGTCAAAAAACATGCTATGAGACATAGACAATCAAGATAGAAATTTGCCCCTCTTCATGTGAGAGAGATATCACTGGATCACTCAAGTGATTAGATCAACAAATGCATGGTGGTGCTTGGGTTGAGTGTTAACCCACGAGTTGAACCAAATATCGAGTGGCAAAGGGAATAACATGTATGTGGTCGTAGTGGTTCGTCTGATATGATCTTTGTGTATAGATAGGAGTTGTCACACCTTGCTAGAGGCCGCTGTCAGCTATTGGGCGAGTAGGAGTACTCGGCCCATGTCTATGTGTGTGAACCCATAGGGTCGCACGCTTAAGGGTTGGAAGCCAGGTTGGACCCGAATTAGACAAGGCTTAGGGTTTTCTGATGGGCCTCCAGGTCGGGGTTGCATAGGGACGCCTATATAAGCAAGGGGTAGGAGCAAGGCCAGACTTGATCTGTTCCATGTCTGTTGGCAGCACCGTCACCCACCCCACGGTCACACCTTTGCTCCTCGTGGAACTAGCAGTCCAGTTGCACAACGCTTCTTCCCGTACATGTGGGATACCTCGGAGGTGCTACATTTGTGGCACAAGGACAGACGCCGGCAATCACCGTGGTCGGGACTGGTCGGTATTGGTCGGAACTAGTCAGGAATATGCTCAGACAATCCGCAAGCGAAGGATGATCATGACGGACGACCACGCAACTGCATGGCACTGTTGCGCTATGTTCGACTACATCGAGCCTTCCGCTACACCTGCACGTCTAGTGGTAATCCCGTGACCTATATCTAGCAGTATATCCGTATCTATGAGATAGAAAAGTTTTGTTTTCTGGCTAGTGTAGCATCCTCATAACCCTTCAGTAATGTAGGAGAGCATCGTGTTAGTTAGCTAGCTAGTATCAGCACACTCATCGCCGGCAGCAGGGATGGAACAAAGATCAACCAACTGCGGCTTCATCGACTGTTTCAGGCCCATCTTCTCGTTCGCTTTCTTCTGTGTTCTGTGTTGTTTTCCAGTTCACATAGTTTATATACTTTCTGACGCTCTATGCATATTGTACTGTTCAGATGCTTTGGTTTTGAAAACTATAAGATATTTGGATATGACATTTTTTCTAGTTTCAAGAACCATATGCTAAAACTAAAATGTTATTGACATGTTTCAGACACTACGCCAGAAATCATTTCGCGCAACGTCATGTTTTCGCCCTCCGTGGCGGATGATTTTGTTTCCTGCTGTGGTAAATCCCTATGATTTACCACAGCGGACACTTTTTATTTACTGTGGTGGGCACTTTATCCCACTATGGTAAATCAATTTACCACAGCGGGCTTCTTAAGATGCCCATCATGGTAAATAGGGTATTTATCGTGGCGGGCGTCTTATGAAGCCCGTTGCGATAAATAGATTTACCGCAGTGGGCATTCTATAGGGCCCTCTACGGCAAATCACAAGGCCCAATCAGCCCAAGCAAAGCCAAATAATTGGCTCATCATATAATTTGCAGACTTAGGGCTTCAACTCCACTCCCACCAGCCTCACTCTCTCCAATCTCTCTCTCCAACAATCGGCCTCACTTTCTCCCTCCTGTCAACTCGACCAGACGCAGTGGCGCTCATTTCCACTCCTCTCCCCTGACCTCACTCCACTCCTCGAGGCGACCGAGGTGGTGCTCGAGGTGGCCACGATAGCGCTCAGCGCACGGCGGTGCTCGAAGCGATTGCGGCGGCGCTCGACGCATGGGTGAGGCCCTGCGAGCTGAGGAAAGCGAGCATGAACTAAGGTGTGCGAACCATGGGGCCTCCTTCACTCCCTCCCTTGGTGTCGCCTGCACTCGGGGCTCCCTTCCTTCCCTCGACGGCGAATAAAGGGCCGGTGCGGGGGCTTTAACAGGTGAATCCTAACTGCCACCACTAGATCCGGCGAGGAGGAGCTCAATCCGGCCAAGGAGGAGGTATGCCTCCTCGTCCTCTCTCTTCTCTCTAAGATCCAGTGTGGATTCATTCCTCACTCTCTCTCCCTTCCAGATCCGGCGCCTGACCCTTCTTCCTCTGGCGAGCGGTGGAGCAGCGGCACACAAGAATCCATCAAAGAACAGCAGAACAAGCCTCCACTCTCATAGCCTTTATCAACAAATGTCCCATACTTAGATACAAAACATTTATTGGACTCAAAAGCAAGCTTAAAGCCATCCCTACAGAATAGAGACCCCACTGACAAGGTTCTTCTTTATGGAGGGGACATGTTGCACGTTCTTCAGCTGCACGATCTTTTCTAAAGTAAACTTCAGATTGACCGTACCAACATCATGAACAGCCACATGCGTCCCATTCCCCATCAACAAGGAGGCACCTTATTTTTCCTGATAAAAAGAAAACAAAGAATGGTCAGCACACACATAAATATTAGCTCATGTGTCAACCCACCACTCAGGAGAGAGACAAACAGAAAGAATCATTGGTAAACAATTACCATACCCTGATCCTCCAGCTTCATAACGACCATGTTGGTTGTCTTCTTCTGTTTATCTTTGCGGTGTAGGCAATCCTTCGCCAAATGCTCAGAAGCACCGCACACAAAGCAACCACCCTTTTCTTTGACTATCTGCTTCTTCTTAAAAGGTGCGGCCTAGGGCTTGACAACATTCTTGTTTTTCTTCTTCCTACAGGTAGCCTGAGAGTTCCTCTTCTACACCAAATTGGCACTTGAGCCTCCCTCATCATGGACTTTCTTGCCACAAGTTTCTTTTACCCTCCCATTTTCTTCAACACTTAGAGAAGAAATGAGGTCAATCACACTGAACTCCTGCTTCCTATGCTTTAGAAAAGTGGCAAAGTCCCTCCAAGTAGGTGGCAGCTTAGTGATAACACCGCCAGCCACAAACTTGTTGGGAAACACACACTTATTATTCTCAAGCTCCTTGCCCAAAATTTGTATCTCATGAGCTTGTTCAACTACAGACCCATCATCGACAATATTATAGTCATAGGACTGCTCTATGATGTACAGCTCACTACCAGCATCAGGAACCTTGAACTTGGCCTCAAGTGCATCCCATATTTCCTTGCCCGTAGGCAAATCCGTGTATAGTGGTACCATACCCTCATCTATGACACTGATTAGAGACAACTTGAGCAAGTTATGTGCCTCAGGAGACCTTTCCTCTTCCTTAGGAGTAAGAGGCAGTTTAGTGCACTCTTAATCGTGTGCTCATAGTGCATAGCGGAAAATCACAACAAGGATCTGGAGCGGCATATCTTATAGTTGGCACCACCATCCTTCAGAGGGGGTGATTTCAGTGATGCAGCAAAGCTAGTAGCCGAAAAAGTCCTATATAGTTTTTGGATTGTTAAGAATTTAGTCATGTGACAACATGCTTTAATCCATAAATACGACAATATGCAAAACAGCAAGAAACATTTAATCATCGAACAAGAGAAACTGCTACCAACAATTATAGTAGTTCCTAACTTCGCCCAACGGAATTCACTACGACACAAATCGCAGCGGTTCCTAACATCACAGTACACATTGCAAATAGTATTGTGATAGTACTAGAGATGTATTCAGCGTGTACCCTTGGTTGGATCCCAATCTGGAGGACTAGGAAGCACTGTTACCACCCATCCGCAGCAGAAAGGGTTCGGGCGGTCATGGCGGCATGCTCTGTGTAGTCAATGTACGGTCGTTGTAGGTAGATGTTTGCAGTGCAATCTTATGAACGGCGACACTAGAGCGAACACGAACAGAGATGAAGTAGTCACGCGGATGCACTTCACAATAATTGTGTCGCCCACCTACCCGTGAATGTACACTTGACGGATCGAGCTTCTGAGGCCTGCTCACCCGAACACCATGTGCGCGCAAGGAGCCGGGTTAGAGATGGCAGAAAATAGCTTAAGCTCAAGAACAATGTGGTAGCTAGGGTTTGGAACTGAGCTTCCAGATAGGGATTCTGAAGGATGATGGATATATTTATACAGCAGCGGCGCAGGGGCATTTCCATCCTTTGTGTTCACCCTATGACACATCAAACGCAAGTGATTTACCTATTTGCCCTTACATGCTAATCCAAATCACCACAGTGCCACTCATGACCATTGTGCTGAGCTACAAATGTGGCCTGGCGCTGGAGCGGGCGCTGGAGCGGGCGCGCGTGGTGGCGGTAGCGGCACACGTGGTCTCCCAGTTTTCTCTCTCACCTTGCATGTAGGAGGAGCAATCAACTTCCTATTTAAATTAAGCTCCTTCTCAGTAAGTGTACCATATGGTACTAATCCCACTTCCAGTTAGAACTAATTGTGGGCTTTTGGAATACTATTGATTAATTGGTGAACTAACATGGGCCATTCGTAATTAATCCAGCACATTATAGGACCCCTTGCCTTGAGGACTGCCCATTATTGTGGACGCCCTAATGCTGGGACTTCTATTAACAAAGAACTTCCATATACAGGCTTAATTAACACGATACTTAGATCACATAGATTAAATAAGGGACTTGCTATATCCCAGTCGCCTAGGTTTATTAGAAAAACCCAGGCGATATCCTGGACCGTTGGATCAAGATCCAATAGCCAGATCTGTCTGTCTGTGCGTACGGTGACTGTCTGTGGATAGTACTGCCGAAAACAGGTCCGTGAATGCTTAATGGAGGCAACCATGCTGGCTACCGGGTCCGCCAAAGCTAAACGGATGCAAGCTTCGAAACCCGGTAACAAATGTCTGTGCTTATTTGGACCATTATGTTCTCATTTGGGCCAAATTTCAGTAATCGGCCCAATAAACAAAACACACTGTTCCAAAGGAACAAAACACATGATCTACCCTTGCCTTCGTTATCTCCTACAGCTGCCCCCTACTGCATGAAAGAAACACAGATCTGTATCAATGGTAGATCCAGAAAACCACGAAGGAAGAGAGAGTGCAGAAATACAACAAAAGAAGATAAAGAAAATAGATCAATTCCACGATCCAAGGAAGAAAAAGGTACTTAGCTGACCTTCCTTCTTTCCTCTTCTTGTGGGTCTGTACAATTTCTATGCGTCTGTCCTGTGCTACCTCTGAATGCCCTCTGTTGAAGAGTCATGATCATGAGTGTTGAGCCTTTCAAAATCTGTGCCTGTGGTGTCTAGAAACATGGTTTTGGATCCTTGCTTGCTGCTACTAACTTTATCCTTGTGTAGTATTCAAGTACTAAACTATTAACTCTTCTGTACAGAGACACCATATCTCCTTACATCTATGATCTGGTACATTGAATTCAATATATTTGAATTAGTACCATATTTACTGCAACACACAATAGGAAGTGAAGGCATATTAAGATATTCTGAGTAAACAAAGTAAAGATGTGTTACCGAAGATCCTAAATTTTTTTGAAACAAACAATTGTTCAAATTTTGTTGCACAAATTCACTTGGCTACTTGCTTCGGTCTATTTTGTTGCTTTAATGCAGAAAAGTTTTTAAAAATTCAGTATAATCTCAATGGCTACTCCCAAAGTCACAAAGCAACAAGCCAAACCCACAAAAGCCTGATCCCTTCCTTGCATGGCACCTTGTTTAAACTATTTGGATTTAGAGTTACAGATTTAAAGTCTACCCATGCCAAATGCCCAATTCTCTTAGTAGTGTAATAATACTGTCTGTGCACGTTGCACCTAACATAAATTGCACATTATACCTATGCAAATTGCACCTAACAAAACCTGCCATTATAGCACAAAATGTGTGCAATAAACAGTAGCTTATTGTTATAGCGCAGAGTATTAAGTCTGTTGAACTCACAACCAAGAAGCATGGTCATGATCACAACCATTGACACCAAATTGTCCATTTCCCCAGCAGAGCATCTAACTTACATGAGCAATGAGAGGTTCATATTTCTAATTAGTCAGGACAACCCTCCTAGTTTCCACAATGACGGGCATGAGAGAGCTTGCTGGACAAAGAAATATCGATATCATTAAGCATGCCAATTGGAACTTTGACAAAGAAAGTAATCTGCCTATGTTGGCTTCACATTTAGTTGCTAAAATATAAGTAAATCCAAAACATGATATTCTCTATGTTGGCTTTGGGTACTCAGTTCATAATTCATAATGAACTTTTTGATACAACTACAAATAACAGATCATTGCATGCCTATGCAGGTTCACAAGGAAGGACACCATGAAATAACAGATGCAGAATTTTTAAGGGAAATGGGTATTGGATGTGAGGACAATGGATTAGAACTTACACAGATATCAGAGATCACAGCTAACATACAAGGTAATAGTGCAATGCAACTTACTCAAATATCAGAGAAAACGACAAACATAGACTGCCAGCAGGTTTGGAAAAAAGGAAACTTGTTTCCCTTTGATATATTATATGTTATTGCATTGTGCCATTGAATTATGAAAAGAACAATTGTAGGGTGCTTTTGCAAGAGAACTAAAAGTCAATATTGAAAGCTACTACAAATTTGAGTCAAATATTGTAAACCCCAGTTATATGCAAAAGGTGAATATAAACCCCTGATATTGCATAATAAGAAATGAACAATTGCAGTAGTACAAACATGCAATATACATCCTAAGATAATGCATTTGTATGTCTAATATGCAGGGTGTGTCCGAAAGCCATTTGGAACTAAATGCTGAGAACTACAATAGATTTGAACAAAAGAGTTCAGCAGCACCAATCAACTACAACAGCTATGAATGAACACAAACTACAGAGAGGTTCCAAAAACAATTTTGAAATGAATCCTCAAAGCTTCTATAGATTTCAGTCCAACATTGAAAATGCCAGCGAAACTCATGAGGTAAAAAGGAAATAAACTTACTTTGCATATCTTGAATATGTCATCCTAGCAATTTGTATTCTTTTTTTGTATCCTTGGCATATTGACTAACACCATGCTGTAACAGGAGAGCACCACAAACTTCAGTGCCCTTTAGAAACTTTTTTAACCATGTTGAAATTAATGCAATTTGACTTTCTAATGGATTGTTTCTAATGAACAGGATATTCCAACTACACTAGTGCAGGAGAACTCCCATGGACAAGATCAACACACAGAAGAGATGAATGTCAGTTTCCAAAATCTCATAATATTTAGTTTAGAAAACTTAAACACACATATTCCAACAGACACAGCCTTATAAGCTAACTGATAAGAACCTTTTCATATGCAGAGTGCTTTTAATGGAGTTCATTTGGATATGAATCCTAAGAGCTTCTACAGCTTTCAGTCAAACATTGAAAATGCCAGGAATACTAATAAGGTAAAAAGGATAACAACTTACTTTGTTTATCTTGAATCTATGATTCTAGTAAGAGTTTTCTTCCTCTTCATATGCTTGGCACTTGACTGACACAATGCTGCAATAGGAAAACTCAAAAAATTCAGTGAAATTCAACAACTATGGAAAATAAGAAATGCAAAGACAAGAAGTGAGATTCCTAAAGCTAACATTGCATTTTTTCTAAAAAAATCAATAATAACAACATATCTAAGAATTCATTGTCATTGTGAATGTCAACATTTCTAGATCATCACATCACAAGGGGGGACAAGCTATGTCCTATCATAGGGAGCAACAAGCTATACAAGCCTTATGAACCAATTCATAGCTCATGCAAAATCTTCAAATCACACTCCTCAAGATATTTTATCATCACAAATGAGACAAAGCTTCATGGACATGCCATTTCCACTAGAGGTATTTACTTCTTCTCTATATATACACATAGATTAACTTGTTCACTACAAATACATGATGAATATATGTAACAATCCACCTTTTTCCTTACCTATGCAAACAGAACTAGATGTACATCAATACCAGCAGAATCTCAGAGGCTGAGCATCCACAATACCATGAAGATGGCCTACAAAATGAAGAGTCAGTAGCAGTAACAGAGTTGGCCAATGATGGAAATATGGTGCAACAAGAGGAACAACAAGATGAAGAAGGCAGAGAAGGGGAACAAAACGCAGAGGCTATAGATGAAAGAGATGACGAAGAGCTAAGGGTAATTTAGGCTAAAACTAAAACTATTATGGCAGTTGAGCGTTTGTCTCAGAAAGAAGCTAGCTGACATGTTCCTCGGCTAGGCATGAAGTTCCAAAAAAAGAAGAAGTGTACAAGTTCTACAACGACTATGCATATATTGTGGGGTTTTCATTACTCAGAAACCACACATACTTGTGCAAAAATAAGAAGGATCCCAACTATGACAATCCAACAAGAGTCACATGGAAGTGTAACATGTCATGTGTAAGACAAGGGGATGGTACCTCTCCTACTCCTGGAGTGCAAAGCACAAGGAAGAACAAGAAGAAGATTTGTGGCACACCTCAACACCAAAGCCAGTGGCAAAAAAGTGGAAAACAAGTAAGCTTGTATGGACCAAGTGCCTCACTAAACTCGTTGCCTCACTAAAGGAAGGAGAATGGACTATCACAAGGCTGAATCTGGAGCATAATAATGCATTTGCAGGAAAGAACCAAAATAACAAGTGCAGCAAGTTTATGACGTGCAGCAAGTTTATGATTGTTTCACTAAGTTTCACTAAGAAGCAGGCCAAAGACCCAATGTTTTTCTACAAGTTTTCTATCGATGAAAACAACAACAAAGTGAAAAACATTTTCTGGTCCAATGGAACAAGTAGAAGGTACTATGAAGAGTTTGGAGATTGCATCAGCTTTGATACGACCTACAACACGAACAAGTACTTCCTCAAGTTTGCACCAATTGTAGGCATTACAGGTCACGTGGACAATTGCCTGTTCGACTGCGCTTTCATCATGGATGAAATGATAGAAACTTTTGAGTGGATATTTAAGATAATGCTGGATTGTATGGGAGGGAAGCACCCTAAAACTATAATCACAGATCAAGATCTAGCAATGAAGGCTACAATCAGAAAGATACTACCAAAAACAATTCATCGGAACTGTTTCTTTCACATTGTGAAGAAAGCATAAGAGAAAGGTGGAAGAGTATTCTCAACAGAAAAGAACAAGAATCTGAATGCAGATCTATTTGACATCCTTCGGTACTCACTGACAGATATAGAGTTTAAGTACTTGTACCAGAAGTTTCCAGAAACATATGATGTCAGTGGCTTCAAATACCTTGAGGAGATGTGGATCTACAGGAAAAACTTTGTTCCCTGCTACTTCAAGGATCATTTCTTCCCTTTCATCAACTCTACAGCAAGAAGTGAAGGGACAAATGCACTATTCAAGCTAGATGTCAGACCAAGGTACAGCATCATGAGACTTATGAATGAGTTCCAAAGAATATCAGATACAACAGAGAAGAATCAAGAACTATAGGATTTTGACTGCAGATCAATGCCTTGGTTGAGCTCAGGATATGAGTTTGAAAGGCAGGGTGCAAGGCTGTACAACAGAAAGATATTATTCAAGTTCCAAAAGCAAATCACATCAGCAACAAACTATGTGGCCGAGGAAATAGAGAAGGACAAGGTTTATGCAGTGTTGAAATCTAAGGACCATAGGCAGAAATATTTCAGAACAAGAAGGTATATAGTCATATTAGACTTGGCCCAAAAAACTACTACTGTCTATGTAACAAATTTTAGAAAGATGGCATATTATGTTGCCATATCATCAAGGTGCTAACAAACCTGAATATAAATCAGCTTGATGACAAGTATTTCATCGAAAGATGGAGGAATAAGGAGAAGAAACAATTCAAAATGTAGAATGTTGTGCCACAAATTGAGATAGAGAAGAGCAGGCCGTTGAGGCACAACATTTTGTCCAACAAATTGAGCAACATTACTTCAGATGGCTTGAGAACTATGGAAACGTTCAACTATGTTCTAGAAGGAGCAGAGGCAATGGAAAAAAACTGAATGAAACAAGAGAAGAACTGAGGGTGCCTCAAACACAAGCTGCTCAACAGAATGGTACAGAGGTTTCACAAGATACTGATAATGCAGTCAGGATGCCTCAGACACAATCAACTCAACAAGGTGGTACAATGCTTCTACAAGATCCTGATAATGCTAAGAAAAGAGGAAGGCCCAAGATAGTGAAAAGGCAAATAGGAATAGCTGAGGACGCGAGAAGTAGACCCAGAGGCAAGTTTGCCTGTACACATTGTCCGGAAGAAGGCCATAACATCACGACATGCGAAAATAAGCATCTTCCTCAAGTGCCAAAGCCTGCAAAATCAAAGAAAAGGAAATCAAGTAACACATACAAACATAACCAAAATGGAGCCAATGAACAAATGTGAGTTGTTACATATGTATATTGATCTAATGCTATTGATATTATGGTGCAGGAGAAATTGACAACACCAACAGTAGCAGTGCAGATGTTAGCAAGCAAAATTGAAAAGCTAAGGGTCAGAAACTACAAGAGAAAAGTGATGGACTAAATAGCTACAATTTTGATTAGGCCAATCAATTGAATTCATGTAATTTATTCATAACAGAGCAATTCATATAAATTCAGCACTATTTTCTATTCACATCAACAATTATATGTATCTCAGTCTGGTGGAACAGACTGCTACCCTATAACCTTTGTTGAATGGTAAGTGTGTTAAACGATTTTGGAGGAATGCATAACTTGCTACAAGAGGGATGCATAACTCGCTACACTAGAGATGCATAACTTGCTACACTAGAGATACATCTTTTTGAACAAGTTTCTAGAAATAGGAGCTGATAGTGAACTGAATAAGAATGTCCACGTAGCATGCTTATTGATTTATCTAGTGTTTATACAACAGAAAGGACAGATGATATAGAACACAATCCTTAGTGTAAACAAAGGTTCTTGCAGACTGACCCCTTAAACAAGCTACAAGGGCGCTCGATGAAGGACTGGCCCAAGGCCAGAGCTGGTGCCACCACCAACAGTATTGAACACTAGGAAGCCCTGAAAAGACCAGTGCAGTTGTCAGCAAGCTTTGCTGATTCAGTGAAGGTAGTAACCAAGTGCCAAATCAAGTTCATGGAGTGTTTACAGCCACTCAACACAACTACCATACTTCAGAAGCAACCATCCACCAAAAAGTAAAAGAACAACACGTTTTGCAGATCAGTACAAAAGAATATCGACCTACTTACTTTGTCATGTAGATGCAGACAGATAGAATACAACAACATAGCTTGTATATACACACACAATTACAACAAATTGTACTCCATTCCACAAGTTATTACCACCAAATCTGATAGTAACAGGTTCACAACCACAATCAGATCATTAGTAGTTCAATACAGCCCTATAGGGGAGGAAAAGGCTTCTTTTCAAGTGCTAACATCCACTGTTGTTAAACAACCTAATTTGACAAACCAACAAAGCCATCACCCGCCATACCAGCAAATAGGTTCACTAACAATAACAAGTTGAAAACATATACTCAGTTAGTCAAAAGTTCAGTACATGCCTATAGGGGGAGAAAAGGCTTCTTTTCAAGTTCTAACATCAACTACTGTTAGTCAAGGATATGTTAACACAGATGACAAGGACAAGGACAAACTAACAAAGTTTAGGCTATGTTATCATAGATGACAAGGACAAAGTTTAGGATATGTTAACACAGAATACAAAAACAAAGACAAGTGACAATTTTTTTATAAAAAACAAGGACAAATTTTAGGATATGTTCTCACAAAATACAAGAAACATTTTTTCTATGGAAAGGAAGGACAAATTTTAGGATGCTACCCCACATGTGTTGACCCAAGTCAAAAAAAACAAAGTTTAGGATGTCTTCACACAGAAACAAAGAGACAAAGTTTAGGATGCTACCACTATGATTTGGAATGCTCATAATATAGCAATTATTCTTTATTTCTCTGAAAAACTGAATTAGGGAGAGAGAGAGCAACTCATTGACCTTGTCTAGATGAATGACATCAAGGAGTTTGACTGTGGGGAATTCAGGCATATCAGGATGGTGCCACTCATCATCTACCATAGACCCTTGCTCAGCCGTGACCACCACCATAGACCCTTAGACAGGCCTAGATATAAACAACAAAAAAATCATTAGCCACAGACTACATGCCTACCCAATCTGATATCACTAAATCTTGAAAGTACTGACCTATCTGTGAATCCTTTTGGGGCAGTAGCTTCCTTCAGCTATAATGCTGAAAACAAAGAACAAAGGTCACAAAACAACCATGAACACTAATGATAATCAATGTGAGCCAAACATCACATTCACAATGTTCTTAGGGGAAAAAAGAAACTCACATTGCTTCCAGAAGTCCATAGGAGTAAGTAGCAACACACAAGCTGCACAATAATATTGGTGTCCTTGTTGGACTCATCTACTAGGTTGTTACATAGCTCAAAGATTGCCTTAACAAAAGCATGAAGCTTGCACTTGTACTCACTATCAAAGTTTAATAGAGTGACAAATATTGGACAAAAGAAGATACACTAATAGAGAAAAACATAAACTTAGAATAATGTGGCTAAAAAAAGAGTTAACATAGCATCCAATCAAAATATTATCATCCACTTTACAACCTATTTAGCACCAACCATTCTCTTCAAATGTAGCAGCTTGTTTACAAAGTATACCATGCACTCAGCATTAACATACACCCCAAACATGACAGGAACCTAAACACAAAATATCTAAACTCAACACAGAGATCATGGTTTCTTGAAATACTTCTCATAGACTTGAGGGGAAAAAATTACAAAAAAAATCAATTCAAAAGAATGATGAAATAATATAGAAAAAAAGTGACATTGCAACTAGAATTACCTCTGGGTCATATTCCTCAACCTTAGCTCGACCATCATGTGCAATATTGTGACCATTCTAAATCATCTCATTGGCATACTTGATCCTTAGATGAGCAATATCATCTTCTGTGTACTTGGAAATCATGTCGACATTTGGTTCATACAACTCAAGATTCTTCAAGGCAAAGATACCGCTATCATCATCGCTTAAACTAAAAACAAGATAAAGAAAAAGAAGACAAACTACCGTAAGCATCACAATCCATTATTAGCACAACCAGAACAACAAAAAAGGAACTTAACTTGACCTACTTGTCATTTTGCTGAGGTACATCAGCGAAACTAATTTTGAATCCTTCAAACCCAAACTCAAACCCAACAGCTTTTTTCCAGACTACAATCAAGTTTGGTACCTAAAAAGCATGTATAGGCAAAATTAGACACCATTTTCAGCTTTGAAGCTAGTAGTACAAAAGATCCATTTTTCATACTTACAAATTCATCACGGACGGCTTTATGGAAAGTTGAGCCTCCTCCAAAGCATGATGTACAAGAATCCAAGATAAAAATCCTTTTATTCGTTAAATACACAACCACCACATATCAACGCTCCTTGAATAGAATTAGAAAATAGAGCTGAAAAAATAGGCAATAAAAAACAAGAGAATATTAGTACAAACTGTGGTACAAATGAATGATATATATGCTAAAAATTTGTAAAACCCTAAAAGGATGTGTTACTTACATAATGGCTTTTTGGTAAATACTTTGCAGATTGAGCTCCCTTGTGATGTGATTACCAATTAGATAATCCTACAAAAACAAATTGGTCAATATGTTTCCATAAAGTTACTACATATAAATTGATAGGAAAAAACAACAAATACGTACACCAACTTTGGAGAAGAAATAATGCTTGTAAGAACTGTTGGGGTAATTCCTAAGGAACATCAATTTGCACAAAGCATTCACTACAAAGTACTTGACCTTTCCTTGAGGCTTGAGTGAACTTGCAAGTGCACTTAACAAGACAACAACAAACTGAAAATTGATTACTTGCAAACTGAAACAAAAAGGAAATGCTAATGAGTTTATTGATACAAGTCAAAGGGACGACCGCTGAAAATGCTAGTAAGAGGGGGTTATAGACAATTAAAAGTTACTCTGAGTGTTTAATACTTTCTGCCATATCCAGTACAACGCCATACATGTCAGATTGAAGTCTAGAAACTTTAATCTTCGATTCATGCTTCATATAAGGACTCAACTTGTACTTGCTCGGGATAAATTGTCTTCTAGGGCGATGAACAGCCAGCTTTGCACTAGAGGATTGCCAAGTACCTTGACTAGAGAAGGAATCACAGTTGTTTGACAAACCATTGCTTACAATATTTCTTCTAGACAAGGAAATCCCACCAGCTACTGAAGGCTCTTCATAGTGTTTAGAAGGTGCCACAATAGGTGCCTGCAAAAAAATTGAACAAGGAAAGCCTAAAATTGTTCAAAAATCACAAAATACAAACCAAAATAATAGGAGTTCCATGCTAATTCAGTCTACTCTCCAACAACCTCACAAATATTTAAAAAAGCACACAAAGATACAGGTATAATTAAATATATACAACAAATAGTACCAATAAAGGTACAGTAGAGTATCAATATTACATTGTTCAGAGCATCACTAGCCTTCTACTAACTAATGTCCTTGTACTACCATGGATGCAGAAAGGAAAAAAAGAAAAGAGGCCAGCAAAAGAGTTCATCCCAACAGTCAATTTCTAGAGAATGATAAAATTAGGAAGTCCATTTTACAATGTGTAGCGGAGCTCCAGTCGAATTGATTGCAGCTAGAGGGACAGGAGCGGTTGAAGCTTCAGCATTCTCAGAACATTCAGTAAAAGGCAAAGACACCATATGGATATGGTCCTAATCAGGAAATACAAAAATATTAGTTGCATAGAAAATGACAGAAAAACAAAAGATACAAACAAGTATCACAATACATGATCTAATCTAATGAAGAAGCTTACAGTTTCAACAATGTCATTCTGGTCCCGTCATTTTCAATGACAACAGTCTCCTCATTTCTTACAGCTGGATTAGACCACAAATTATCAACAAACACCCAATTTTGTTCCTGCTAGAAAAAGATAGTAAGTCAGGTGCACAATAGAATGATTCACATGGGAAGAATAGAATGAAATGGCAAAAAATAGTACCCCAGAATTCACTCCTTGATGCACATCAGTAGCCACACTATTTGGCATAGCAATTCTCACTCGCAAAAAAGATCTCACTCTCTCAACAGGACAAGACATAGCAGGAGTTGTAGGAAAAGGTCGCCTCAGTTTAGGATCTTCAACATAATTTCCATAATCATCCTCATCCTCAGAAATTCTAAATGAAGGAATACTAGGGCTATTAAATTTTACAACAGGCTTCTTCATACAATGTTTATCAACAAGTGTCGCTTTCCCTGCTTAAGAAAATTGTACATCAGGCTTCTTCATACCAAAATTGCAGCATTACAAAGGAGCAAATTACTACTAAAGAAAATGCAATCTACAAAGGAAACAGGTTACTGACCAGTAAGATGAACATCTGCAGCTGCATTTTCTTCCAAGGCGGCACAAGAAGCATGTTGGGCACTCATCACTGTAGAAGTACCATGAGCACTCACGGGACCAATATCATCCCTTGGAATCAACAATTCTGCTATTTGTCCTGCACAGAAACCATGTCTCATTTGCTACTGCCAAGTTCATATAGCATACATTTGATAAGATTTTTGTACATCAATACAAACCTAGGGGCTTCTCATTCGTACCAACAAAGGGGTAGTAGCAGTTGCACTAGTTGTCTCGCCAACCTCAACTGTAGGATCCAAGGGGGCAGCAACAGATGCACTAATTGCATCGCCTTCCTATTAAAAATAAAGCAAATGTAACAAGTCCAGTTAGTAGTGTCTACCATGATTACATACTTGACTCTTGAGCACCCAAAGACAAGAATAAAAGCACTTTTAGATGAACCTTCTGACGTGCAGTTGCAGGAACAACACTAGAAGGAATTTGGACATTATGACCACCATCATTAGCATCATCCAAACGACCAAGAGGCGATCTACCAAGTTTTTTAGACACTCCACGTGGAGACTTGTGGGATGCAATGGTAGGGCTTGCAGATTGAGGTGTCTTATGTTTCCTCTTGTTGCCAATACTTGTTAGAGCAACTGCAAATGAAAAAAGGGAAAACATAAACATTAAAGGATACAAACTAAACTCAACAAGGAAGAACAATGATACAAAGAATAACAATTGGCAGAAAACAAGTTCAGAATTGACCTGGTGAGACATCTAAAGCAATTTCTACAATTGATGGAGAAGATGCACTGCCTTTGCTCCTCCCTTTCCTTGCTTAGAAGTTTGTGCAGCAGCTTCTTCAACAATCAGAGGGTTCTTAGCTGTAGCTCCAACTCCAGAAATTAGACGCGATTGGGCAAGCCTTGTACACGTCCTTAATCTCATCTTTCGATCAATGTCGGGGCTCGATTGAGAAGTGTTGCTTTTCCTCTTCTTAGTCTTTATACCTAAAGCTGCACATGCAAGTATTAAAGAAAAAGTATGGGCAACAGATTTGAAAGCTAACTAAAATCCTCAAACAATTTAAGAGAGCACTTCACCTACCTTGAGTTGGTGAGCAACTAGAAGAAATATTTTCAGTTCCCTGAGATGATGCAATTTATTTTCTCTTCCCATTCCTTGCACCTGATTCTGCACATGAAAAATATGCATTAAATAGTATAAACAAGCGATACAAATTTTGTGATCATAAAAAACAATTCATATACCTTGAGCAGATGAGTTACCGCTAGGAAGAATTTTAGTTCCCTAAGAAGGACCACAATAATCAATACCAGGACCATCATACAAGCCGCCGTCTGATTCAATTATCTCCGTCGTGGAGAATTCGTCTTCATTAGTCTTAGCAGGACAACATTCTTGGCTTGGACATCTTCCACATTGTCAAGTACAGCAGCAGCAGCAGATCCTTTTTCAACAGCTATATCACTTGGACAAGCAGCAGCAACAACTTCTTCCACTCCATGACTTGAACCAGCATCTTTGACACCTTTACCACTTGTACCAGCAGAAAAACCAGCATCCAAGACAACTTCTTTCGGAGCTGTTTCACTTGGACCAGGAGCATTGACATCTTCATGAATAGAAGTACACGCCGGAGAAACCACATGGTCATCATATTCACCAGGAGCAGCACCAACACCTCCATCAACATCATCACCATTAGCTGGTACACCATCAGAACTCTCTGCATGTGCTTGAGCGGCATGACGAGCTTTTGTAGCCTCATACAAGTACTTCAACACTTTCGAAACAAGTGTGGCTGGATTCCTATAGCCAATTATAATATGGTGCTCTTCGAAGAGCTCACACATACCACCTATGTCCTGTAATGTCACAATGTTTATCCAAAGTCAATATAACCATATGAATCATATCAAACTGAGTATACAAGAACCTCATAAACATATAGACAAGGCACAAACCAGATCTAGGATAAACTCACAATGCTTATCCAAAGTCTCCCTAAAATAATCAGAATCAACTATGTAGCAAGTGTCCTGAAATGATTTTACCTACACAAAATGAATTCAAGTCAGTCTGCTAGAAAAACCATTACACACATAATGACAAAAAGAGGATACAAAGAGGAACTAATATGATGAAAATTGCATATGCTGCACACTGAAATTGCAGTGCCTGTCATGTGCAATTTACATTATTACTAATAGCAATTAATTTAATTAGTATTTTTATTATTAATTAATATGGAGAGACCAGATTATCAGCACTAAGGCACCACAACTACTAGGCCAAAAAAATACTTGATGCTAAATAATGTAAACATGCCCCCCACTAATAGGAACCCCTCAATTTAATATTGGAAAGACAAACATAGTATAATGGGGTCAAACAAGACCTATGCAATCTATGATAAAACAAAGGACACTGCTTGCTGGACACAATCAGCAGGTCATGTACGTGACTTGCCACCTATTATACTAGTACAAAGGTAAGCAGGAAGAATAAATAAATGGCATTGTCCAATTTTGGGTCCATGTAAAAGATCAACAACCACAATCATTACAAGCAAATTGACTCTAGTATGCCATGTTTTCAGAACAGTACAAGACACAAAGAAGAAACTAGAAATTGACCAAGTAATCAACCATTCCTTATTCATTTTTATCAAACACTCCAAAATCATAGCATGATTTAGTACACATGGCATATACTCTAGTATACATTCCAGACTTAAAGACCAGCAATAGCCACAGTTTTTGAATGAATAATTACAGTGGTAACAAGCGTAACACTTACCGGGCAATTTCCAAACTTGTAATCAGAGACACAATCATATTTAGCATAATTTTGATCATGGAACCTGTCCAACACTTGATTCTTGAAAGAGTTGTGGGAAGCTCGCGAACAAACCCAAAGTCTAGGAAGTCAAGATAATAAGCCTACAAGAACATGGACCAAGTAAACAATACAATACATTACATATAGATGACAAATGAATAAAATAGGAAAGAAAGGAGGAGTGGAACAAGACTTACTGCTAGAAAATATACACAACCACCTATTGTCTTTCTTTTATCTTTTTGATAGATTTTGATTGAATCAAACAGCTACTCAAATACAAACTTTGACTAGTTCCAATCTGCTGCTGTGGAGACATCAAGCAGAGGACCAAGGTACTTTGGACTAGGAATAGTGCTAGAGTTTGAGCAGAGGAAAAATGACAGAGCAACAACCATGAAATATCGAAATACGTCATCATCAGACAATGTCTCCTTTATCAACTTGGTTCCAAAGGTCCTTTTAAGGGCATCTTTTCTTTCACTTTGATTGCTTTAAGAAACTTGGCCTTGACAGAGTCATTATGATGCTCCTTGATATCTTGACCACCGAGTGGAAGTCCCAAGAAAAGACGAATTGATTCTGGGCTGCAAGGGATTACTTTGCCTCCAACAACTATATCATAGCGGTTTACATCTACTTGATCTACAATCCACTGCTCAAAGCCAAAAGGAACATGCTATCCATCATACTCAAGCAAGCTACCAAATCCACGCTCCTTAATGATGTCTTTCTTATGGCCATCCAAAGCACTTATTATCTCTCCAAAGTACTTGTGGTTGTTCCTGCTTGATGCCCTAGAAGATGAACCACCAGCAGTTGATTTGCCTTTGTCCTTGTCATTAACATGAGCAGTATTCTAAGAACCAAAGAAACAAGAAGTTGGATGTTATCAAAATAACCACAACTACACTAAGCATGGTGTCAAAACAACAAAAGGACATGCTAATGAATTTACCTTTCCCTTTCTAATATGGTTCTCAACATTGCACCGTCTAGCTCTCCCTCTCTTCTAAAAGAATTAGCATCATGACAAAAAAGTGTCAATATTTAGTTCAGAACAAACACATTAGTGAAGCCAAATATGCCAAAAATAGATACAAAAACTTAGCACGGTTCACAGTTCCAAAAGGTTTCAAGAACATACTTGACAAAACACTCCTTTCAGACCCTTCAAAACTTGCACAGCTTGATCAGGATCAATATCGTCATCCAAGGGATTTGTTGAGTCCTAAAAGTGCAATAAAATGTGCTGCATTGTATACACACACAATAGCTTAAACAAACATATTCAAGTAAACTAAGGGAATTACCTCGCCATCAAGAGTATTATCATCTTCAGACCTCATACAAAACTCATCGTCACTCTCAACATCTGTGGGGTCAGCTTTAGAACCCCCCTCATCGTCAGACATTGCTATATATATATAAAGAAAGAATGATTAATGACCAAGTTGCTAGCTGCAGCCAATGAAAATAAGAAACAAAACAACAAGTTGCATTTAACAATCTGATAATAGTAAGAGACAATGTCTATTTCAGTTTGAAACATCAACCAAATCCAAGAATTCAAAGACTATATATGAATTAGACATCATCCTCACCACCAATTTGTCATTTTGACTAACTGTCCTCAAAATGTTCCATGCAGTATTGTAACTGCAAGTAGAAGCCGCAGACAAAAACAGAGGGCAAGATGCAGAGTACATCCAACAGAGGTTAAGTTTTCTTCCAGAACTCGTGAAGAGTTTCAGTGAGTTCAGACTTTACTTTCAGTGTGTTCAGAGCATAGATCCACATTACAATGCAAGATTTCTGACCCACAGAAATAGATGATAAAGAGGACTTCATTTACATAGCCAGCCACAAGACCAAGAACATACACATTACAGGAAACTAGGGACATCTTTTGGTTCAAAACAACCTGGGTAAGGCTTGCACATCACTTGGACAGAACTGAACATATTTCAATGTGTAAATTTTAAAAAGCTTTGTCAGACATAAACATGATAGACAGAGTACACTAAAGCGAGCGACACTTCACCCAACGGAATCCCAATAGAAAAAAGCCCAAGATTTATGCACATTGGTTGAACACATGCAGAGGACAACATAATCCTAAGATCTTCCACTTCAAACACTACATATCAACACAAGTGACTGAATAATCTGAACTAGGATGACTCAACGTCAACCCAAACTTCTCAAATTGAAAATCCATGTAAATACTTGCACTCTCTATGCACAAAGGCATACTTGAACATGGATGTATGCAAGAATCAATAGATCAACATGCAGAGGGCAACATGTATTATCTTCTATAACCCTAACTACAGGATCCATAGCCGAAATTGAAAATACAAGCAGAGGGCAACATGCAGAGGACAACATGCACAGAGCAACATGCAGAGGGCACCACCATACCTCTAATTGCCACACGAGCAGAACACCGGCAATCACCAACCCAAATTAGCAATCGCCATGCATGCCATCCGAACAACTTGAGCAGGAACAAAATCCACAACCAAATCCCACTACATGCCTAATACAACAGCTGAAAAGAAATTGAACCCAAATCCCCAAATCCGATGCCACACATGGCAAATAAACCCAAATCCAAATCCCATCTTCCGTTTCCCCTATCCTTATCATGAATCCAACAAACCTCCAACCAGATCGAGATAGACACAGAGCACATCCTGCTCCCATGAACGAAACACAACATCCCCAACCACATCCACCATTCCGGCCAATCCTCCAATAAAAACATAAATCGCCGGCCAATCTAACAACTAGCAAACGGGATCTAGCACATTGCATGGATTGGAGCCAGATTTAGAAGAACAACCTCCAAACAATGGAGCTCGAATGGACGGAAAGGAAGCAGCGACCGACCGTACCTGACAACCACGACGACGAAGGACCTCTGGTGGGTGTCCAATCGGCGAGGGAGGACCACCGGCGGGCCTGGACGGGGACCACCACAAAGAGGAACGGAGGAATCGCCGGTCGCCTCCTCCGCCCGGACAAGCTCCCCCAAATCGATGAGTCCCTTCCTGGGCACGTGGCACGAGGAATACCAACAGTGCCGTATCGGATTGGAATCCAATGCCTACAGACAGTTACCGGGCGCGCCCAACAATTTGGAACCAGACCTGACAAAGCGGACGGACTCGTCAACGGCAACCACACCCGGTCGTGATCGCTCGCTTGCGCTCGCACTCGCGTGACCCACGAACGCGCCGCATGTCGCCTGGGCCGAACAACAAAACCCAGGCGACGGACAGATAGGAAAAATGATTAAATAAATGTCTTGCCCTTCAGAAAAGTTCCTTATAATATACGGAGTACAATATAATCTGTCTCTCCGGGCACGCAGAACGTCGATTGTGTGCCGTTGATCCTATTTTTATTTTCATTTGCGAAAAAACGTTTATATTTAGTATATTAGGGAGCTAGGCATGGGGATAGAATGGATGCGCGGCGTAGGGATGAGCACGAGGGGCTTAAGCCGAGCGGAGACGAGACCCTGCTTCTCTTCCGTGTTCAGTTGATGCGGCAGCTTCCGACCTTCCTGCTGGTGCGGCACCGCCCAGTCAAAGCACTGCACCAGCGCGGCAAGGAACGCCGGCACGACTTGCACGGCGTACCCCATGCCGGGGCAGGCACGGCGGCCACCGCCGAAAGGCATGAGCTGCGCGGCAAGGAACGCCGGCACGACTTGCACGGCGTACCCCATGCCGGGGCAGGCACGGCGGCCACCGCCGAAAGGCATGAGCTGCATGTTCTGCACGTTCACTTCCATGCCCTCGTTGGCGCCGCCGGGCATGAAGCGCTCCGGGTCGAACTCCAGGGGCTTCTCCCAGTACGCCGGGTCACGCCCAACGGAGTAGATGCTGAAGAACATGGTGGTCTTGGGAGGGATGGTGTAGCCCCGGACGTGCACCGTCTCGATGGTCTCCCGCACCGCGAACACCGCCGGCGGGTGCAGACGGAGCGTCTCCTTGAGCACCGCCTGCAGGTACGGCAGCTGCGCGACGTCCTCCTCGCCCACCAGGCGCGACCTGCAATGACGGCGTCCAGCTCAGCTCGCAGCTTGTTCAGGCAGGCCGGGTGGTTGATCAGCTCTGCGAGCATCCACTCCACTGTTGTCGCTGTCGTGTCCGACCCCGCGGTGAAGATGTCCTGGACGTGCATGTGCGGCAGTATGAGTATGAGTAACCGTAGAGTCAACAACTGAAGTGACATCTGGTCACTCACTAGTAGTGTCACGACACGACACGTGGTGAATTAGGCAGGGCTAGCTTACGAGGCCGAAGGCCTTGATGTTCTCCCTGGTGAGCTTGACCTCTGCGTTCTCGTCCTCGGCGGCGTCCGTGAGGTGTCCAGCAAGTCCTTGGCTTTATCAGCAGGCGCCGCTCCCGCCGGTGGCGGCGGCGACCGGCGCGCCTCCTCCTTCTTCTTGATCAAGATCTCAAGCAGGGCGTCGAACTTGGCGTGCAACTTGTGCGCCCTCCGGCCGAGACCCTGCAGATCAAACGGGCGGAACAGCGCAATGTGGTCGTCGATGTTGAAGGAGCCCACGAGCTCCGTCACCTCCTTGGCGCAGTGCCGAGCCGTCTCCGTCAGGTGGTCGGGCAGCGCGCTGGCCGTCATGCGCACGATTGGCGTTGTTGGCCATGGCGATGAGGTGGCGGCTCAGGTCCACGCTGCCGCCGCGCCCCGCCGCGGCAGCCGCCTCCCGCAGCAGCGCCGCCAGCTCGCCGTCGCGCACGGGGCGCAGCAGCTCCAGGGTGCGCGGGCCGAGCAGCTCCGACATGCACAGCCGCTTCATGAAGCGCCACTGCGCGCCGTAGGGCGCGAAGGCGAAGCCGGCCGAGTCGTAGGCCAGGAGGGGCGTGATCGACGAGTGGGTGCGCTGCGGGATGCTGGACTCGAGCTTCAGAGGTCGCGGGCGGCCTCGGCGGAACCGACGACGACGCCATGGTTTTAGGGACCCAGGCGGAGGTGCACCAGGGGGCCTTACCGGGCGACGAGGCGGTGGAAGGCCTGGTGCGGTGGCGGCCGGAGCAAGTGCAGGTGCCCGATCAACGGAAGGGCCGGCGGGCTTGGGGGAAGCTTGCCTCCGCCCCTTCTGCTCGCCGCCACTGACACCGTAAGGACGAGAAGGACGATGGCTACGGTAATGAGCATGGCTGCATCGCTGCTGTAAGCGGAGGCGAGGATGCTGCCACTCTCGACCTCCATGGCTGCAGGCAATGGCAAATGCAAGCTTTGCTGCTGCCCGGTTTAATCGTACGTGCGTGGGATGATTGCTCCGGCCTCTCTGACCGGCCGGCCCTATATATACACTTGATGGACATCTTCATGATGGACATCTTCGTGTATGTATTTGAAGTAAGACGTTTGTGTTTACCTTCTGGTACTTAGTAAGTTATCCTTGCTCGTTACTATCTTGCGGGTTCGTTACTATCTCTACACCGGAGCTCTAGTAGAGGACTCCTGATAAAGACGGAAGTTTCTGGCCAACGTTAGAGCTGTGACAACTAGTGTAGACGTGGTGTCTAGGCTAGGAGTTGCCTTCGTTTGCCTCGCATCCCACGATTGAGGGGTAGGCGGCGGGGAGTGACTAAGTCACGTCCGTCCTTCGTAACCCGCCACGTTCAGGTGCGGCGTAGAGCAATAGACCGGTATCGCCTTGCAGACCAGGTGCGCTCCGGTGCCCGAAGTGAGATCGTAACGTCTCGATTACCTTCCTTTTAGGTATCGGCCATTAGAAAACCTCACTACCCTAGTTATCTACCTCCTACCTCTGGGCGACTCTGCTAAGGATCTAGCTTGAACCTACCGTTCCTCGTGAAATATACGATACGCTGTTAACCACCGGATGAAGTGCTACAACAGTATTTTCGTGCGCTTGCGGACTTTGCTACTTTCGCTAAAAAACACCAACAAGCATTTCTGGCGCCGTTGCCGGGGACGGTTAACACAAGCTTTTTCCGAACCTAGTTCGCCCGTGTACCTTGTTCTATCTTTGCTTCTATTCTTTTTTTTCAAAACAAAAATTTCACATGGAGCAACCAACCATTCACAACCTTTCTGCTCTAAAGGGCGAACTAATAACTATACCACAATCTTCGAAGCCAATCACAACTTCTAGTTATGAGCTACGCCCGGGCTTTATAGCCATGGTTCGGGAACAAGCCTTTTCAGGCTTTGACTATGAAAACCCTTACCATTATTTATGGGAGTTTGAGCAGCTCTGTGCTTGCCTGACCATCTCAGGCATGTCACAAGAAACGTTGTGGTGGAAGTAGTTTCCTTTCTCTCTTAATGAGAGGGCGAAACAATGGTACGCCCACACCGTAGGAAAGGTAAATAGAGATTGGGTAGATTTGCGAAACAAGTTTTGTGTCGCATTCTTCCCTATATCTCACATCGCTTCCCTGCGACAAGAGATACTCAGCTTTCAGCAAAAGGGTAACGAGTCTATAGGTGCAGCATGGGATCGTTTCTTGGTTCTAGCTAGATCCGGCCCAGACCTCTCTATCCCCAACCACGTGCTCCTACAGCACTTTTGGTTAGGGCTTAATAGAGAGTTTGCCCTACAACTCAACATAGCAGCTGGTGGTTCATTCGCACATTTATCCATAGTGGATGGCGAGGCACTCCTCGAACGTATCTTAGAAAATACGCCTCCGCTGGAACCTATACGGTTCAAGCCCGAACCCACCATTGAGGAAGTCTCTTCGGTAGTCACCGAACCTGTCTCATCAACAGAGAGACCCTCATCCGAACCAGGCATCCCAAAGAAAGATTCCTAGTCCATGGATCTTCCCATATTTGAGGATGAACTTTTTGAAGAATTCGGAAACACCTTGAACTACGAATGTCAAAGGAGACCACCAATCCCTAAGCCACCTAGCGAGCCCTTAGACCCTATCTTTCTTAAGGAGTCTGTTAGGGAGCTAACAGCTATCATGAGCTCAGAATGGGTAGCGGAGGGAGAACTCTCTTCTGAAGAAATTTAGATTCGTGCTCCTTATTCGACCATTCATTGCAAGCTCAATAGAGACTGGGTGGATGCTATGTACAATCAAACGGTAGGGGTAAACATAATGTCCAAATCCTTTGCAATATCTTGCTTAGGGAGCAAACCACTTACCCCAACCAAGAAGTCCTTCCGAGTAGCACCGCGCACAGTTTTAAGAGGACTTGGGATTCTACATAGAGCCACTCTCCAGATAGAAGATGTCGAATTAGATCTAGATTTTTGTATCTTTGATATCTAGGATTTCGGCATTCTCATTGGGCACCCCTTGGAGAAGCTTTTTGCTAATCCATTAAGAACAGGGGAAATGAACGTTAAGTTGGGGAGAGATTCATTCTCTATTCAAGTCACTAGAGCTAAAAACTCTGTGGCAGAAACTCCCCCGGTTCATGATACGCCCATGGAAGTCATGTCGGTAGGACCCTTTGAGTCACCCGAGTCCTCTTTAGAGCAAGACGTAGAACTCATTACCTATGAGGTGGACGACTTAGGCAAGACCATTGACCTTCCCAAAGAGGAAGTACCGACACGACCTCCAGTTGAGCTTAAACCCTTGCCCGCAGGCTTACGTTACGCATTCTTGAACGGCAACGCACAAACTCCAGTCATCATTAGCGACAAGCTTAATGATGAGGAGATAGCTAAACTTTTAGCCGTTCTAGAAAAAGCGTACGTCAGTCTTTGGGTATTCCTTACAAGATCTTAAGGAAATAAGCCCAGCAATCTGTACCCATCACATTTTGATTAATCTAGAGTGTACGCCCTCATGAGAGCCACAGCGTAGGCTTAATAATGCGATGCGAGAAGTCATGAAGAAGGAAGTCCTCAAACTTCTTCATGCCAGGATTATCTATCTCGTACCACATAGTAACTGGGTTAGCCCCGTCCAAGTGGTTCCTAAAATGGGAGGAATGATGGTAGTAGAAAACGCTAAGAACGAGCTTATTCCTCAATGTACCATCACAAGATGGAGGATGTGCATAGATTCCCGGACACTTAATGCTGCAACAAGGAAAGATCACTTCCCGCTACCTTCATCGATGAGATGTTGGAGCAGTTAGCAAAACACTCTTTCTTTTGCTTCTTAGATGGTTATTCCAGTTACCATCAAATTCCTATCCATCCTGATGATCAAAGTAAGATGACCTTTACATGCCCGTATGGAACTTACGCATATCGTAGAATGTCATTCGGGTTGTGTAATGCACCCGCATCATTCCAACGGTGCATGATGTCTATCTTTTCTGACATGATTGAAGAGATCATGAAAGTTTTCATGGATGACTTTTCAGTCTATGGGAAAACCTTCGATCATTGTCTAGAAAATTTAGACAAGGTCTTAATGATGCAAGGACAAGGACCTGGTACTAAACTAGGAAAAGTGTCATTTCATGGTCCGAGAAGGTATCATCCTTGGGCATCTGGTGTCCGAACGAGGGATCGAGGTAGATAAAGCCAAAATAGAAGTTATAGAACAACTACCTCCCCTAGTGAACGTAAAAGGGATCCGTAGCTTCCTAGGGCATGTGGGGTTGTATAGAAGATTCATCAAAGACTTTTCACAAATCTCTAGACCCCTCACTACCCTGTTAGCTAAAGACGTACCCTTCGAGTTCATAGATGAGTATTTACAACCTTTTCTTACTCTTAAGAAAGCACTCATCTCAGCACTGATTATCGAGCCGCCCGATTGGTCTCTTCCTTTTGAGATCATGTGTGATGCTAGCGACTATGTTGTTGGTGTGGTCCTTGGCCAAACCAAAGATAAAAAGCATCACACCATAGCTTATGCTAGTAAGATGCTAACGGGGGCATAGCTTAACTATGCGACCACAGAAAAAGAGCTCCTTGCAGTTGTCTTTGTTATAGATAAGTTTAGATCTTACTTAGTGGGAGCAAAGGTAGTTGTTTTTACTGATCATGCTACTCTTAAATACCTGCTCACTAAGAAAGATGCCAAGCCTCATTTGATTCGCTGGATTCTTTTACTTCAAGAATTTGATTTAGAAATAAAAGATAAAAAGGGAGTAGAAATACTGTTGCGGATCATCTATCCCGTATGCAAGTCACTAACATGTAGGAACTACTGATCAATGACTTTCTACATGACGACATGCTTCTGAAGGTGATGGACTCCACCCCATGGTATGCAAACATTGTGAATTACATGGTTGCAGGTTATGTACCACCTGGGAAAAACATGAAGAAGTTGGAAGTCGAAAGTCGACATCACCTTTGGGATGACCCATACCTATATAGGGTATGTTCAGATGGCCTGTTAAGGAGATGCATACCAACGGCAGAAGGACAACAAATCATAGAAAAATGCCATTCATCACCATACGGAGGTCATTATGGAGTGTTTCACACACAAGCCAAGATCTGGCAGTGCGGATTCTTCTGGCCAACGATGTATGCGGACACCAAGGAGTTTGTCCGAAGGTGTCAAAAGTGCCAGTATCAAGGAAACATTACAGCATGCAATGCGATGCCCCTCCACTACAACCTTCAAATAGAAATATTTGATGTGTGGGGCATCGACTTCATGGGGCCATTCCAAAAGTCCCAAGATTGCGAGTATATACTTGTCGCCGTCGACTATGTCTCCAAGTGGGTGGAAGCTATGCCATGCAGAGTAGCTGACTCCAAGCATGCCCGAAAAATGTTTCATGAGATCATCTTCCCTCGCATTGGAACACCACGCATGGTGATAAGCGATGGAGGATCACACTTCATTGACAAAACATTCAGAGCATTCTTAAGGGAGCTTGGAGCCAAACACAACATAGCTACGCCATACCACCCATAGACAAGTGGCCAAGCAGAAACATCTAATAAACAAATCAAGAACATTCTGTAGAAAATGGTCAATGATATGGGAAAAGGTTGGAAAAACAAGCTACCTGATGCACTCTGGGCATACAGGATTGCCTACAAAACCCCTAAAGGCATGTCACCATTCAAGTTGGTCTATGGCAAGACCTGTCACTTTCCAGTAGAGCTTGAGCACTGAGCCTACTGGGCAATCAAAACCTGAAATACGAACATCAAGCTAGCAGGTCGCAACCGCCAGAAGCAACTTGCTGAGCTTGAAGAATGGCGTGAGAAGGCGTATCATAGTGCCAAGCTATATCAGGAAAGAACAAAAAGATGGCACGATAACAGGATCAAGCCCAAAGAGTTTTGGCAGGGCGATCAAGTCCTGCTCTTCAACTCCAAGGTAAAGCTATTCAGTGAAAGAAAGTTGTGAAGCAAATGGAAGGGACCGTACACCGTCATCGACACATTTTCTCACGGAGCAATCACCATCCAGGACGACGAAGGTAACACCTTCAAAGTGCACGGTCAGCAACTTAAACTTTTCCTTCTGCCTTCTCATTTATCTGAAATTAACAAAGAAATAGATAAAATAGATTTATATCTAAAAAGAAAATTTGACCAATAATTCTTTCCTCTTTATTTATATTTATTTATTTTTTCTGATGGTCAAACAAAATATTTTCAAAACAAAATATCTATATTTTCAAAATATATATTTTACAAAATCTTCATATCTTTGACTTAATCTCCTTATTTGAGAATGTATCATATGAGATAAGTCAATGTTTCGAATCTAACCTGATCGAATCCCACATATTTTCAACAATCACTGACATGATACAGCATCGGGCCAAATTTGGGAGGCAACCGAGCTCTAGGTCGGGCGCGCGCTAGGGCTGGGTTGCGCGCCCCTAATTTTTGCCCCTGTGATCACTGAATCATGCTGGTGCTGTTCATGTTGTGCATTGATCTCGATTCGATTCGTGTGAAGCAGAGGAGACCTATCCATCCCTATATAAACCCCCCTCTCCTCTCCTTCTCTCATTCACAATTCTTAGCTCGGTTCTTCTTGTTCTTCTTCTCCACCTTATACCAGCAAGGTTTCCTAGTGCCTCAAGGTCTTAGCCATGGAGAATCACTCCATTGTTCCCTTCAACTCTTCCCTCAATCATCATGACCTTGATGGCTCTCTTTCTCCCACCACCAACCTTGACATAGAAGAACCCATCTCCATGGAGCCTCTTGCTTACCTCCCTCCAATCAGCAATGGCTCAAGCAAGGGAGACAGTCTCAAGTTGACAGCACGCTCCAAGCCTCCGCCTGCCGGCTCCAAGGTCAAGCCGGCGCCACCAAGGAGGCCAACCATGGGCGCCATTGGCCTCAAGAAGACAGCGCCAGCACCTTGGGCAAACTGCCCATGGCGACATCTTCAGGCAGGACATCTTCTTACCATACCGCTATTGGGAGCCCTTCTCTTCTCCTTATAGGAGTTGACAAGCCCGATGGTGGGCATAGGAAGGACATCATTCGTAACCCCAACAAGGCACGTGCTGTTAAATCCAACGGTGCTTCTTTGGGAACACCGCTAAAAGTACCTAGGGCAAATGCAAGCCAGGCACCATGGGTCTTTGTTAGTGGGAACTGTCCCACGCCCCCTCCTAGAGCTCCTTCCTCGCTGAACTTTCTCAATGAGAGAGTGAACACGCTTTTTGGCATCATAGAAGAATTAGAGGGAGAGATAGAAACTAGAGACATGAAGCACAAGGACTTAGTAAGGGAGGTCAGAAACCTCCGTAATAGCTTCAATCTCAAGTTGGAGAAGGTGGCGCATGCTGCTAATGTGGCACATGCTCTCGACCCCTAAGTAGAGGCGTTCTTCCCCCCTCTACTAATAATTAGGCGCACACACAATTTGTTTTCAGCACTTTATTTCCTTTCACATTTTAATTACTTCAATTGTGCGCCTATTGTATCCAAAAAGTTTTGAATTCATATATATATATTTGAATTATGCCTCTTGTGTCTCCACTTGTTTTTGTTATTTTATCGCTGCACAAAAAGATCAAAAAGATAGGAACAAAAACAAGTGTGGGAGAGACGACAAGCGGAATGAGTAAACATGCACCAACGGTATATCATTTCGGTTTGCACATTTCTTTAAAAGTATCAAAGTTTGCTGTCTTAAATAAACATGTTTATCTACTAAAACTTTGATGCTCCACTCCTAATTCCACCAATTGAAAAACAACGTGCATACTTTTTATTCCTTGCTAAAATTCCTAATATGCTGTGAACAACGTTTAGTAGGGACCCCATTTCTATCTAAGTCATTGACAGATGTTAGATGGTGGGATGATATGAAACTTGCTCTTTTCTTGCAATATGACTTGGGATTTATTTATAAAAAGTTTAAAATAAATAGCATGCTCCTCTATGATAAATAAAATTCCTACCAGAGCCTCATACATATATACATTTCAACCTATAGCTGCTTACTCTTGTGTTGAGTTGTATCAGGCTCTGAGATCTATGTGAGAGAAGTGTCATAGCTCCATGATCAAATGCCACTCACACCCACCAAAAAATATTGCCAACTCTCACCCTGAGATGTTGCACGCAACATGCATTTCCACCATCCACCCAAAAATATCGCCAATTCTTACACTGAGAATTGCGCATTTTTCCACCGAAATAAAAAGCTCCGCCAAATCTTTGGTCATGATCCTTTCTCTTCAAATTCCTGAAATAAATCATGGCACTAGAATAAAGAAGAGTTCAGTTTCTTTCCATACCACATTGGTATGAGAAAAAACATACCGAGGAGGTACGAAAGAGAAAAGAAAGAAAAGAAAAAGGAATAAACTTTTAGAAGAGGCCCATGATTTCTAAATAAAAAGAGAAGGGACATGACCAGGAGTTCCACAAAATTTTCCACACACTTGCACACATTTGATCTAAGCTATGACCTTCCCTCTAAGGATTCGGAGTTTGATGCAGCAATATATGCAAGGTAAGTATGCAATTCATCCATACCCATAAACTCCAGATATCAGCCTACTTAGAGATAGGATGGGCAAAAAGGCTCATTGGTGAGGAAAAAGAGCACCCTGAGAGTATCATACGAGGAGCAATGCTATCTTTCTTTGTGAAAACTCTAAAAAAACCCAAGTCTGAGTAGGAGAAGGGTAGGATGACTTGAGTCCTTGCTATTCCATCTTTCAATCACTCTAGGATGACATGGTAGACACCATGAATGTTCATAGATGCAGGTGAAGCTTGGAATAATCTGTATATAGGTTACTTCTTGGAGGAATTTAACCACTTTAGTCCTTCAGCTTTACTCGAGGATGAGTAAAGGGCTAAGTGTGGGGGAGCTTGTTGGCGGTTGTTAACCCGTTTCTAACCCCGCCAACACTAGTATAGGAAACACCAAAAAACAATAGAGATAGGACTTTTATACTAACAAAATCCATAGTTTTGGTGTTTCCTCTTGTTTTGCAGGTTGGTAATGAAATATATTAAATTGGACCAAGAAATACAGGAAAACAAATAAATATTCAACTTCACCAAATTAGCCCGCAAGCAAAACAACCAGGGCCCAGCCCAACCGAGGCAAACTGACACAAGTGCACCACATGGGCCGAGCCCAGGACCCACCAGGAACCGACCTGCCAAGGTCGGTCATGGGGAGGTGGCAACCAGGGGCGCGCGCGCCCGTGCCAAGTCAGCGGTCGAGCCTAGCTTCAGTCAGGCGGTGCCATTAATGCTCCCTAAGGCGGTTCAGGGGTGCGTTGGTCATTTTGCCACTCGGAAACCGACCTCTCACTCCCCTATATAAACTTAGGCTCTCTCTTCTCCCAAAAAGAACTAAGTACCTTTTAGATTCCCACAAGCTACATTATAGAGGAGGAGTAGAGCTATTGTATCTAGCCCAAGCTAGTCATAAGTAAGGAGTGAGAGAGGTGCAAGAGTAGAGAGTTTTGCGAAGTGCTCTTGGAAGCATCATCTTCCTCGGGGCGGAGTGCCAGATTTGTCGGCTCCCTCCTCGCCTGTACCTCGGCGACATCTTGCTACTTGAAGTAAGATGTTCGTGTTTACCTTTTAGTAAGTTACCCTTGATCGTTACTATCTTGCGGGTTCATGGCTCATCCCTCGGGGCAGGAGCTCTAGTAGAGGACTCCTGATAAAGACGGAAGTTCCTGGCCAACGCTAGAGCTGTGACGACTAGTGTAGACGTGGTGTCTAGGCTAGGAGTTGCCTTCGTTTGCCTCGCATCCCACGGTTGAGGGGTAGGTGACGGGGAGTGACCTAGTCCCGTTCGTCCTTCGTAATCCCCCATGTTCAGGTGCGGCATAGAGCAACAGACCAGTATCGCCTGGCAGACCAAGTGCGCTCCGGTGCCCGAAGTGAGATCATAACGTCTCAGTTACCTTCCTTTTAGGTATTGGCCATTAGAAAACCTCACTACCCTCGTTATCTATCTCCTACCTCTAGGTGACTCTACTAAGGATATAGCTTGAACCTACCATTCCTCCTGAAATATATGATACCCTGTTAACCACCGGGTGAAGTGCTACAACGGTATTTTCGTATGCTTGCGAACTTTGCTGCTTTCGCTAAGAAACACCAACAGCGATTGACATAAGCAATCGCCCTTGAAAATAATATTTTTAGAGGTGATTTTCTTAACATAACTGCCCCAAAAATAAATACATTTTGAGGTAGATTTCTTAAAGCAACTACTGAAAATAGATCTTTAGTGACAATCAGGTGTGCTCACTACTACAAATTCACACTTCACTAATGCCTTATAAACCCCCCTTCGCGGGCCAAAGTTGCAAAAGCACTTGACACTAATGCTCTTAGCCATCACTGTTGGCTTCGTGACCACTTGTGGTGTACACCAACATAGCCGTATTGGCTTAAGATCCACCAGTGACGAGTCCTTGCTTTTTAAGCATTGGAGTGTGACACCACCTATATTGAACGCACAACATTGCCATATTAGCTTATGACTGATCCGTAATGAGAGTTGTTCCCATCTCATTGGAACATGACCCACCGGTGTAGGGTAGAATAACACAGATGCATTATCTTTTCATCCGTCTATGATGATGCCCTTATTTGCATCGCGTTGTAGCAAGAGCCACCTAGCTTATGAACATGTAGTGTGTGGTCACTGTCGCTTCAACGTATGAGCCATCTAGGCATGTGGAATGGTCACTGTTGGGTTGTAGTATGATACACCATGGTTGATGCTATATTCATGTCGGGTTTCTAAATGATTTGCCCGTGATACACTACTTAGCACACCATAGACAAACAACAGCCGGAGAATAGAATTGCATCTAGTTTTCACAATATATTTACTAATAATTGAGCTGGACCTTACAAAACACACACCATACAGATATAATCATAACACACCATTCATCAAGTCCACAACCAAAAGTACTAGTTGTAACTACAATCAACACCAACATAACAACTGATAAATTAAATATAAGTTGTACATAGATAGCATTATAAAGGTTATGCTCGATCCCTAAAGACTTATGAAAAGAAAAATGAGGTACATGTGCTCCGCCACTCCTTTAGATTGGCAATCCCGCTTCCAATGCAATTCTTCCTTCAACTTGGTAGTTAGTGCACCATGGAACCCCTTCTTCCTCCTCCCTTAGCCATTGCTGGATAATTGTTCAAAAACACTGAGACTCCAAAATTTGCACAAAGTAGAAGAACTAATATTACCATAGATTTAGTTGCCAAACCAAAATTAGTCTATATATAGACTAAACATATCCGTATGTGAACAAAGACATGTCCAGACAATAGAATACAACATATGCACCTTTACTGCTCTATTAATGACTTCATGAACAATGGAAAATAAGGCATATAGTATAAGGGAGCAAGGTTTTCTAGGTCTTCTTTTGACCCAGGAAAGGACACCATGAATTTATCTACGGCTCATGTCATATGCCTTCAGTGTTATGTCCTTTCCAACAAGGAAAACTAAATTTGATTCTAGTTGAAATGCAATCACTATCGCCATTGCTTCGCTATGTAGCTATAGCAAGTCCACCATATGCTTCAATGACCATATGTTAGTACCATAGTCCACCATATGCTTCAACTGAGTGGACAGACCTATGGACCATATCACACATACATAAACACAACCAACCTTGCTCTCCATTGATATCTACTAGAAAACCTATTTGCATTGGCATAGGAATTGCCTCCATGTCATTCCCTCTATATCCACATCAACTATATGCATTGGCCCAAACGCCAAAATTAGTGCATAAAACCATTAAGAAACACAGTTTGCACACAATTGCATACAACAGTACCCTATCCTCATGTATCACCCAGTTTTAAGGACAAAATCAGATGCACAGCATATGTGAGCCCTAGAAGACAAATATCACATATATATAGCTATAAATTAGGGGTAGTATCAAATCACAATGCTTAATATATAATGTACTTGTATAAAATAAAATCATAGGTGGACATCATGATAGAGCTGGTTTATGTTTTCTAATGGTAGTTTGATCCCTAGTGTTAAGTTTTTCAATTAGGAAGCCAATTTGCCTCCCAACACCTCTTCGGTGTTATGGGAACCATTCAACCACTTTTGGATCTAATTTTTGTCACAAAAGTGTTATGATCAACTTTATGTCTTAATTCATAATATGTGATAATCTGGACTAGTGTCAGGATCTCAAACTGGTTGTGTTGGTGTAAGCATGTCTTTAGTTAAGACCATCAACCACTATGTCTCCATGACTTTTTTGTCCTTGGAACAACATAATTAGTAGTCATGCGCCACTGCTCTGGGTTACTGGCCAACCTATTTTGGATGGGCTAGGAGTGAAGCTCAATTCTAGAGTTGTGATAGTTGTTAATTGTTTGTGCACATATCAACCTACATTAAATCATGTGGACATGCTTATCAATAGGGAAGCATGCATCTAGTATTATACTTACCAATGAGTTAGCACAGCCGGTGTGTTTGCAATTAATTTAATATGTAATTTGTTTCATGTGAGAAATTCAAGTTGATAAAAGATGTAGCATTATGAGAGTGTTAGAAACCTTCAAGTGCTATGCCTATGATCGGCATATCATTGGTGCTCTAGGAATTAATGGCAAATTTGGTTCCCAAGTGAGCACAGCCACCTCACTAGCCTAAGCAAGCTTACCTTGCTACCGCTGCGAGCCAAATTTATTTGCCCATAGAAGTAAAAGAAAAGGCTCGTTAGCTTAGTTTCTGTGAAAGCCTTACTAAGCAACCAAACGACTACGTCTCTTTTGTTTTTACCCAACAAGGTTGTGTAGTACTCATCAATGGACGTATCCTGAACGATTCTTAGTTCATGCAGAGTCAAAACATGCAAGTGTGATTAAAAATATATCTAAAATCCATTGCAGATATGTTCTATATCCAAGAGATATACGCATTCATATTAAAAGATATTATAGTTAAATCCCACTATTAATTATTATTTTCTCTACCATAAGGATAGTATTAGTATACCTACTGACTTATTCTGTATCTTTAAGATTTCATTGGTATAATTGCAAACTTGTTGTTTACATTAAAGTATCATTAACATAGCTATGCCTTATGGTTTTCTATCTTAAGGCTATAGATGGTAGCCAGCAAGATTTGATACAATATAAAATATGCCATCCATAAACTTGTATATAAAGAGGTTCACTTTGGCTTCGATACCTCCATCACCAACATCGCGATACAAACAATCGAGTATCAAAAGTTTGCAACGTCTTCCTCAAAGAAGGAATACGAAGTTACTGGAGAGTATCATGGACACTGTTGCTCCACATGTACTCATAGTTGATGACACCTTTGTTGATCACCTCATGGCATCTAGAGTCTTAAAGAGTTGTGACATTCAAGGTATAATGTCTTGAGTTTTCTATGCTTTCACTCATTTTTTTATTTATTCCTTTTTAAGAACAATATTATTATTTTGTAGTTACAATTGTGGAGAACCCAAAGCAAGCCTTGGATTTTCTTGATATGGTATATCGAACTAATATTAATAGGAATGCACATAATTTAGTTCATTTGGTTTCATACTTTGTTTGACATGCATGTTTTTGACATAATATTTGTATACAGGAGAATGATGTAAAGCTAATTCTAACTGATTATTGCATGCCTGGTATGACTGGGTATGATCTTCTGATGGAAGTGAAGGTAGACATCTTAAGGAAACAACTTTTAATATCCACGGTTGCATAGTTTCATGATATATTTTTGTGTTGAATGTCTTATGTTTGTGTCTTGGAATATATAGAAATCTTAGTAGTTAATAATTGAATTTGTTCCATGCACACAGGAATCACCAAAGCTTAAGCAAATCCCTGTGGTGATCATGTCTAGTGATAACATCCCTGAAAGGATCCAAAAGTGAGTGAAACTTAATCCTATCAACCAGTTGCATTATTTCACCAGTATCATCTATATACTTAATTTATGTCATATGCAGGTGCTTGGCTGCAGGAGCAAGGGAGTATATCATAAAGCCTATCAAAGTTATTGACGTGCCTCGTATTTTGAGCTACATTTGATAAGCTCTAGATGGCAAAGAAAAGGAACAAAAGAACTCACTATAGGGTTCTATTTTCGATTTTCTAGGAATTCTTCCAAGAAGTCCTTCCATTTTATCATCTTTAAATATTTTTATAATTTCCTTTCAACATCAATTAGACAATTTGTTTTTTCTAAAAGTTGTGTGTGTCTTAGATCCATATGATGTATGCTATATGTCGAGGGATAAAATATCTTGAACTCTCGTGATGACATGTCAAGTCAGCCCATTAGAATCAAAGCATGTCGAGTCTATGAACCACAGTAATCGGCCCAGCAGGCCTACTGGGAGATAGTTGGCCTTGCTCGGCCCTAGCAATGATGTGGGCGGCCCGCCCGACTCCTAGGACGTGGGTCTAGGACAGGCCAAACCCTGGGCGCGATATTCACCTCGCCTGACCCCTTAAGGGTAGGCCTCATGGCTCGCCTGACCCTGAGAAGAGTTTTAGCCTCGCCCGACCCCTTCTGCAAAAAGGTGAGGCTTGAGGCATGAACACATGCACGACTAGGGGACCTGCCATGACCCCGCCATTCCCAAAATGACCCGCACACCCTAGGAAGCTCGCGTGAAAATAGTGACGTGCCATGCCTAGCCGCCCACGATGGCCCATGACCAGGGATAGGACTGTACTACGCCACCCACCCCTGGTACGAGTGCCTCACCATCGACGGCTTGATCGTTCCTTTCCCTATAACAGCATGGCGTATCTCACTTGGTTTCACCGGGATTTCACGATGCCCCAGTAACGAATGGCAGGGAAGGAATGGCGTCCGTTGTCACCACTGTACCTGCATAATTAACCGACCCAATAAATAACGAGAAGACACTGGGCTGTGTTTTCTTTTCTTCCTTTTCCTCCAAGTAGAGGCCCTTTTCTTTCTTCTTCGGACTCCTTCATTTGTAACTTGCCCTCCTCTTCAGCTGTAAAAGGGGAGGCAGGAGAGCACATGCAGGGCACCTGAACATATAGGTAGTCGCTTTCCTACGCACATGCACTCACAGAGACCTTGGAGCCTTCCCTCTCTCGACCATTTGTATACTCCTACTGCAAACAAGAGCTTGGTAACACGAGTAGCCTTGACTAGATGAATGGACATTCTGCCCGAACCAGTATAGTATTGTATGTCCATCAAGCTCACAATCCGAGTTAGACATACGATACAAGTTTAAGAGTCACCCGCAAGTTTTTGCACCGACACTATCTTATAAGTTTAATTAATGACTTGTCATGAGAAATTGGTTAAAATTTGACAAAGAATACGATGGTTTCTTATCAATATTTTTGACTATATGTCCATAAAACATGAGGAAAGACTCTGGTTTTAGGCTGCGTTTGGATGGCGACCACAAGCTGCCACGCCCTGCTGCACCTGCCGTGCGGCAACTTCGACATGTGTTTGTTTTGCAGCCATTGTTTCGGCTGCCAGAAACTCGCTAATCGTGCCATAGTTCATTTTGGCTGTCAAATTCTGCCGCACTTGCCGCATGCCAAGAACACGGTATATGGTCCTCATTCAAACAAAGCCTTAGTATCTCCACGGGCTTCACAACTAACAAGGATGATAATTATTCATGCCAAAGTGTATTTTGAGCCATCGCAAATTATTATTAGATAAATATTTGCATTGTTCTCCTAAAAAAAATATTTCTCAAATGTACCTTTGCTTTTCCAAAATTTGAATAAGTTAGCGAAGGTTGCTCTCACTCATTTTACCTTCTTAAACATGGTGTTTTTGGCCTTTCTCTTTGTCTTGGGCAGCCTGAGAGATAGAACGGCATGAAAGAATACTCTTCTCCTGTCCTCAATTATGCTTTGGTCTCTAGAGGTTTTTGATAAGTGTGGAAAACAAAAGTTAAATTCCTAAGTGATGCTCTCAAATTGTTCATAACTTTGTTGTATTGGATCCTCAACAAATGCCCTTGAGTGTAGCCTCCTTTTTGAAAAATAAGGCATAATCTAATCACATATTTTGTTAAGTCAAAAACTATATTATCATATGTGATCTAATGTATATTGTTCCAGTAAATTCTATTTAAGTGATATTGACCAATTTTTATGTTTTAAATTTATCATCTGTTGTTAATGTGATTTTATTGTTTGAATTGGCGCGTGTGCCAGTGTCTGAATTGACCGGGCAAATGAATGGGTCGCTATGAGAAGATGGGAGGCTCGGATTTCATTTCTGGGCTCTGTATTGGTTTGTGGGGTGATCCACTCGTTCATCTCTCCACGCGCCAAAACCCCAGCCACGGGCCACGGCCATCTCCTCCTCCCGTTCGTCCCCATCCAAAAGCTGCCCAGGAGGGAAAAAAAAGGGTAGAAAAAGAACACCCAAAAATCACTCGCTACTGCTGTGACGCGCGGCGGAGAAGGAGCGAGGGAGAGAGATGTCGCTGCAGTGCGTGGCGCACGCGGTCCGAGCGCTCGCCGTGCTTCCGGCGCCTGCCTCCCCTCGCCGCCGGGCAAGCCATGTGTCCCTCTCCCTTCCGACCTGGCGGCCAGGGCTCACCATCGCCCCTGTCCGCGCGGCGGAGTCGTCGTCCCCGCCCGCCGTGCCCGCCTCCGCGGCCGGCAAGGCCGTCGTCCCGGACGACGAGTTCTCCCTCGCCAAGGTGGGCAGCCCCGGCTACTTCTTGCTTCTTCTTGGAGCATGGTTGCAGCGCCTTGGCGGTTGTCACCCTGGGCAATCAAATGCTGAATCTACCCGTCGTCTGCAGGTGTCCTTCGGTGTGATTGGGCTCGGGGTTGGGCTCTCGCTCCTGTCGTGAGTTCTGAATTTTTGCAGTCTTGTCAGTGTATGAGATTCTCTGTCGTGGGGGTCATGTGTTCTTGCGTCTCAGGTACGGATTCGAGTCGTACTTCAACCTGCTTCCTGGTTCGGAGTGGTCAGCTTTGCTGCTAACCTACGGGTTTCCTATCACAATCATCGGCATGGCCTTGAAGGCAAGAACACTGTCCCTACGTACAAGACATTACTGGGTGACATCTTAGGGACTATCCAGTTACTTTCGAACTCTACAGGCGCCTATGACTGTCATTCGTCTTCTCTAAATTATATGGCTTGATGTTTCGTGCTTGATATTAAGTTCTGGGATGCAGCTTGCACCTAGAATCTCAATTGGGTGATAGTGATTTAGTAATTTATTAGGTTGAAGCTGCTTGGTTTCTTTGCTGATGTATGTGTTCATTCTGAATTTTTCTAAATGCAGTATGCAGAACTGAAACCAGTGCCCTGCATAACCTATGCTGATGCCTTTGCTCTAAGAGAAAAGTGTGCTACCCCTATTCTGAAGCAGGTAATATTTATTTTATGCAATCAAACATAACTACTTAGTATGACGTGGTGAACTGTTAATATTATTGTTATATTGTTGCCGAAAGTGAAATTTGGCTACCTTACCAACAGTTTCCTGAAGGTGGAACTTCAAAATGAAAAGTTTTAACACTAAGATTCTTAGTTAATTTGTATTCTGCATAGTGCATAGATGGGAAAAGAAACTGACATTATTTCAGTCTTGAGAATTAAAAAAGAAAAGTTTTAACACTAAGATTCTTAGTTAATTCCTAGCAATCTACATGGAGGATCTAACTAAGGCAAACAAAACTCCTTGATTATTTCTTGTCAAAGTGATATTAACTATCACTTATTTAGTTACATCATGATGCAATAGATAGATATAAGAATTCAATAAATTTTGGCTTTACAATATCATTTCAACTTCATCCAACCACAATCCCAGATAGTGAATACAACCAAAATTTGATGAATTATTTGATTCTTTTGTGGCACACTTTAGTATCTTATTAGATCATTGCTGAAATTTTTGTAAATGCTAAATCATTCTAATTAGTAATTAACTAATTATCAAAATGGTTCATCACATGCTTTAGAGCTAATTGTGCATTATCGTTTAAGCTCTTGCTCTCATGCCTGAACTTGGCATTTTTGGTTGTTAATATTTGCACACACTTCAAGGACAACAATTGAAGTTGTGATCTGAACTGACAATATAGCATACAAGGATCAAGCATGCATTCAAATAACAGCAAATTTCCACAGTGCCATTTGTTTATCTGGCATAATTGGTTATCTCTAGGTCAGGGGTGATGTTACACGTTTTAGATATGGTGATGAGCAACACCTGGATGAAGCACTACAGAGAATTTTTCAATATGGCTTGGTAATTCTCCATTCTTTCCATTTTCATAAAATTAACATTGTTTTTCTTTATTCACAAAGACCATTTTCAAGCTCTGCAAATGGCCACTGATACATGTCTTACAAAATGTCTGTATTTGGTAATAAGGATTTTTTTTGTTATCTTATGACTTCTTTTTCCCCCCAAAATTGTAGGGTGGTGGCATTCCTAGACGTAGTGCACCTATATTACAAAAGATTCGAGAAGAAGTAAGTTCATTCTTAGTTCATTTTGTTCTTCGAAGTAGTGATCTTCATATATATCACAAATTGCAACCATTTTTCATTTTGGATTTTGTATAATGTAGTTGAGCCAAATTAATAGTAGTCTAGGGAATTCAACTACGTGGTCCAAGAAGACTTCAGGCAATCCACACAATTTGTGTGGTATGAGTCATTGTGGACAAAAACAACTCGGTCTGCGGAGGTAAGATAGCCCCTGGGCATTGCGTTAAGAAGACCATCTTATGCAGCCCATGTGAGAATGACCACGGTTGGAACCGGACCTTAGACCTATGCTTTGGTGTGGGACAGAAGAGGGGTTTTTTTTTTAACACCCAGCTGAAAAGTGGCTCCAACAGGGAGAAAATTCTGATTTTCTCAATGAGCTTAACTTCTTAATTCTTAATTGGTTAATTGGAAGGATTCTCCATCTAATTAGACTATAAAAATATATTAGTGCCTAATGTGGGAAATGTTGGGTTTTCCATTTTCCTATAAGTGGACCGTTTACTTTTTAAATCCTAATTATTCTTGATTATGGATTGAAAAAGGATGTTATGAGTTGAATGTGTAAAAGAAACAGTATATAGATAAAGAGACTCTATTCCAAGGTCGAAAGAACGATTGAGGACCTGAGGAGTGCTAGTCAAGCCATCCCTTTCGCAGTCATTTGACATTTGTCACTATAGCATATTACTGAACCGATTTATGCTGTTAATGATAAGATTAATTTCTGATGGACATCTTGTTCTTTCAGTCTACAAATTATCTACATGAGTTACTAAATGGCCAGCTCAATTTCCTTGGCATGTTTCTCTCTTACAAGATCCAGTGTAATATTTTGAATGTAGGTAACTGAGGATGGGAAATACAGTTTTGTACTCGTTTTTGAAGCCAAGGCATTGGAGCTATCTGATTTTGAGAAGAGACAGGTGAAAACACCTTTAGTTACATATATTGTCTGAAGCATGAAATAATACTTTTTTTTACCGAAAGCATGAAACAATACTAATATTGTGTTATATAAGTCTAGAAATATAAGAAGCAGTTTTGTTGGTGTTTCGACCCCGGGGGTCAACACCAACGAGTAAATTCGTAATTGCGTGCTCCCTTAATCCGGTGGGTGATGCAAGAAGGATACGGCGATTTATCCTGGTTTCGGTCAAAGAAGGCCCTACGTCCAGCGGGGGGGGATAGTTCGTGTTATCTTGCACCGAAGCGCTAGTACAGGGGTGAATAGAAGCGGGTGTGAGAAGTGTGGGCTTGAGCTCGAGCGTTTCGGGCGCTTAGCTCTCTACACTATCTCACGGTGTTGTTCTGTGATCTAAGCCTTAGCATGTGATGCTTCCGGATCCTCCCTAGCTAAAGTCCTGGCTCCTCCTTTTATAGGCGAAGGAAGGACACAGGAGTACATGTTTTTGGGGCTCACGTGGTTGGTGACGTATGACGTTGATGCCGATCATGTCGGTGCCGCTGTAGAGGCGTACGTCGGTATGGGAGGTCCTGCAGCCGTTGCGTCGGGAGTTGTTGAAGTGTTGACCGGAGTTGTTGAAGTCCCGCTCGAGGGTCATCGTGACGGAGTCGAGGGGCGACGGTCGAGGCCCATCGGATAAGGCCGAATCCCGGGAGATGCGGGGATTGTGTTGATTTCCGCATCTCGAGGGGATGCCGTACGTGACACAGTACTCGGTATGGCGTAACAGTGAGGTACGATCCGCGGGATTCTGGGGTATGGGCGGTAAAAGCAGGATTTGACTGCCATACTTGCAACTGTTACTGTGACTATGACCATACGGTTAGGCGGGAGCAGGTAAAATGCATTGAGTGCGCCTGGATCCGTACGGGGAGTAGGTAGCCGAGGGGTATACTGTGCTCGAGGGTTGCCTATTCGCACGGGCGAAGTTCTGTCCTCGAGGGCGGGCTCGTTCGCTCGGGCGAAGTTCCGTCCTTGAGGGTTAGCTCATTCGCTGGGCAAAGTTCCGTCTTCGAGGCCGACCCGTTCGCTCGAGCGAAGTTCCGTCCTCGAGGGGTCGCCCGAATTGTACCCTCGAGCGTATGGTCTCGGTCCGCGTGGTAGCCCATCGAGCAGGCTGTGGCTTTAGGCTGTCGACGCCTGTTCGCGGGCTGGCCCAGTATGCTTTAGCCTGAGGGCTTTCGAGCAATAGTGAGGGATGTCGTTGGAGGGTTTGTGTTGCTGATTTCGGGGATTAGTTCTGTTAATCGAGGGTTTGGGGTACCTCTTTTCCAGATCCTCGACAGTAGCCCCCGAGCCCCTGCGTGAGTGGTGGCACTCAGGCAGGGGGTCAGGAGTCGGGAGCGAGGTGCGACTCGGATTTTTCTGCGGGGGGCGCGCGAGCGTCACCCGCGGGGGTAGCCCCCGAGGCCTCAGAGGAGTTGGAAGACTCCTTCGAGGGCTTTATTTGTCTTCGGTCGAGGGGTGCTCGTCCAGTCGGGTGCGGACCTGAACTGGAGTCGCGGCGCTTTGCCGAGGGGTACGTAGGAACGTCGAGCCCCCGGGGAATTTTCGACCCTCTTTCGTCGAGGGGTGCCGGGCACGGTCGAGCCCCCGAGCCTCGTGCGGCTGGGGCGTTGCCGGCCTCAGCGTTCCTCTCACGAGTCCTTTCGATCGGACGTGAGGCAAGAAGCGTCGGACTACCCTCGATAGGGCGAGCCTCGAAGTTCTCAGTGAGCTGGTAACGGGAAAATCCAAGTGAGAGCCCGTTCCTCGTTCGATAGAGGTCGGCTGGTGGCCCGGAGGCGGTCTCATTAAAGCAAACGCATGGACCTACGGATACCGATTCCATTCGATAGGTCTCGGCGGCTCGATGCCTCCCTTCGGGGGAATTCCATAAAAGTCCGTAGCATTTCGCCTTGGATATGTCCAAAGGGGTCTCGAGAGTTCGTTCTCGAGCGGGGCCTCCTGTTGGCTCCCCCTTGGTCATCCCTGACTCGGGTGCTCGAGGGCCGCTGTCGAACCCTGGTCGAGGGCCAGCCTTCGCTCCCTCGAGGCTTGTTGTGGGGCCGGAGCCCCTTTACCTTCTCCTGGAGGAGTCCGTCGATAAGTAACGTTTATTTTTCTTACCGTCGGACGCGTCTTTTGAGGAGGAAGGTTAAACGGTGCGTTGGTGGAGATCGTGGCGGGCCCGGGTAACGGCTAATTGCCTAAAGTGTGACACATGTATCCGGCCGAGAATCGAGGGGGAACGGTTAGGTAAACGCATTAACTGAGGGGAGTTACCTTTTTCTTCCGCCGGATTCCGCCCGTTGCTCCTCCTGGGTATAAAACCAGGGGGGACAAGCGCCGTTCGCCCCTACCTTTGCCATCCTGCCTTCACCACCGCTAGTGCTCCCGAGTCCCTGCTTTCCTGCGCGCGAGGGTAGGAGCTTAGAGCAAGAAATCGCGATTGAGAACCTTCCCGGTCGCCCGTCCGCCGAGGAGATTCGCGTTGTTGCCGCCGCCGCCGCGTCCACCGAACAGATTCGTGCCGCTGCCGCTGCCATGGCCCCTATCCTCCAGCCTGCCGAACCCTGGCGTCCGTCGGCTGTAACGCGGCAGAGGTTGAACGAGCTGGTGAGAGAAGGACTTCTCCGCCCCGTCACCGATCCGACTCGGCCGGAGTGGATCGCGCCGCCGAGGAGCCACCTGGAGCCAAACCTACCGGAGGGCTATGTGGTGAGTTTCCTCAAGTACCACCGGCACGGGTTCGGAGCGCCCCCGGGCGAGTTTATGCAGGGGCTGACGAACTTCTACGGCGTCGAGCTCCAACACTTCTCCGGTGGGACCGGGCGTGAGGCGGATCGTCAGAGCGGGCTGCCTCAACTTCTCGTTGAAGACGGGCAAGTCGGAGGTGCCACGCGAGTACATCCCTACCGGGTTGATGTCCAACCACTCCCGGTGGGACGAGCAATGGTTCTACCTCCGCAATGACGGAGGCTACCTCCCGCCGTACACCGGGCGGCTCATCACCGAGCGGCCATTCAACTGGCCGCACGGCGTGACGGGGGATCTCCAACGTCGACTTCGATCCCTCGTCACCGCGATGAGGACACTTCGAGAGGCGGGCTTGACGGCGGGTGTGGTGGTCTCGGCCTTCCACAGTCGACAAGTGCTCCCCCTGATGGAGCGCCCGCTGCGGTTGGATGAGATGCTCCCCACGACGGCGCTCGAGGTGCTCGAGAGGTGCCGGATGTCCAGCGAGGGGATATCTGCCGCGGAGATCGTCGCGCGGGTGAAGGGGATGGTTGCAGGTTCGTTCAGGGCAGAGGACGTCAACCGCCTCCCCATGAGGCTGGACGAGGGGTACCTCGACCTGGTGAGTGCCTCGACCCATGTCTTTCGCGTTTACGTTTCGTCCCTTTTTTCCTTACTTTTGTCCTTGAGACTGAGTGCTTTCGTGCAGGGGGGAATCGACTACCGGAGATCGAGGCCCCCGTTGAGGGAGGATGCTCCCGATCGTCAGGTGAGACGCTTCAGTGCCCAGCAGGAAAAGAAGCGCAAGGATACGGAGAAGAAGGAAAAGGACAAGAAGCTCCGGAAGCGCGAAAAGCGCGAGAAGCGCCGTGCGCAGCAGAGGCGCGACGAGCTCCTGGAGGAGGAGTCTTCCTCAGAGGATGAGGAAGACGAGGATGATGATGATGATGATGATGATGTCGAAGGTGTGGCGGGACGTCTCGAGCCCCTTCTGTCCGGTCCTTTCCATACTGACGATCCTCCGGTGCAGGAGGACGCGCCGGAGCAGCGTGCCCCTCAGCCGGCGTCGTCGGCCTCGGAGCGCCTTCGAGGGAAAGGCCGGCCGACCCCTCGACTCGGGGAGGTTCGTCCCCCCCCCCCGGTCGTACTCGTGGCGGGACCCCACCCACTTCGACCCGGGAGACCCGGTCCCGGTAATCGGCGCGGGCGGAGCAGAGTCGCGCCCAGGAGACCTCGTCGGAGCAGGGAGGCACGGCGACCCCACCGACAGCCCCTAGCGGCCCTAGCCTTGGAAAGAGCTCGGCTTCGGGTGGGGCCTCGAAGTCTGCTGGCGGCTCGAGGGGGGCCCGAAAGGTCTCAATCCCCTTCGGGTAAGTGTTGTCGATTTAAATTTCTTCTCGTTGCTTCCCCATTCTGTGGTTCGTTAAGTTCTCTGCTAACCCTCTTTCCGTCCAGGCCAAAGTGCCGCATCGAGGAGGCGACTCTTGCGCCGGCTAAGCGGCTCAGGGTGGATGCGGCCACGAGGATGGGGGCCTCGGTCACAGGTGTGGCGTCGAGGCCCTTGGCACCGTGGGAGGCGATGTGGCTGTCCTTAGCCCTCGAGGCTATGGCTCGCGGTAGGCTGACGGGTCCTACTTTCGCTGCAGGGTCGAGCGACTCGGGGACCGTGACGGGCGGCGACTCAGAGCCGGGGAAGACGCAGGAGGGAGGGAGCGCCTCCTTGGTGTCATCGTCCGTGGTCCTTGAGCTCGACCCGGCGCCGGGGACGGAGCCCCGGCGTCGGGAGCCCCTGACCTGGGCCAGCCCGAGGTCTCCGCTTCCATGCCCGAGGCGGGAGCCCCAAGGGCCACAAGCCAGGAATGGAGGTAGCCCTCATCGACCTCGAGGGTGAGGAGGCCATCGCCCCTCCCTCCTCGACGGGAGAGAGGAAGCCGTTGCCGACGGGGCTACGCGAGCTGGAGGCCCAGCGGAAGCAGGAGCAGGAGGCCCTGCAGGAAGAGGAGCTGCCGCGGACGCAGCGGGAGGAGAAGGAGCCGCAGGAGCGGCAGGAGAAGGAGGAGCTGACCGGGGGCCGACCCCAGCATCAGCAGGAGCAGCAGACGCCACCGGGGGACGCGACGCTGCCGGACCTGTCGGCGCAACAGCCGCCCAAGCCGTCGGAGGGGGAGGAGACCTCGGGACTCCCAAAACAGTGGGTGTCCATGATCACCCTCGACGAGCTACTACAAGAAGCGGCGACGGTTCCGCACCTGCCGGGGACGCAACTCGAGGAGGAGACCTCGGCACCGAGCCCGCCGGCAGACGTGTCGATGGTGGACCTGCCGGCGCCACAAGACGTGGCGTTGGAGGAAGCGACGGCCTCGACCCCTCCGCCGTCTCAGGAGGCGCCCGAGCCAGCGTCGAGCCAGCCACTGCAACCGTCGGCCGCGCCGTCGGAGGGGCCAGCGATTTCTGGTCCGCAGGCGGTGCGGTCGGAGGAGATTGCGGCCAGGAGTCCTGCTGCTTTCCGACATCAGAAGGAAGGAGAGGTCCTCCCCCCCCCCCCAATGCCGGAGCGGACATCGCGTTGGGGGCTCCTGGCCCGTTGAGGAGGTCGACGTCCGACCTCGGGCTGGGAGACACCGGCGCCGCGTCGGAGTTCCCCACCCTGGCCGAGTTGGCGGAGCACCACGGCGCCCCACGGGACGTGGCGGAGGAGATCGAATCCTTGGCGCGAACCAAGGTCAAGACGGTCCCCCCGCATCGGGGCAAGGAGCGCGTCACGCTCCGGGAGCTCGGTGACTCCAGCGCTCCCCGGATCGAGATGGATGACCCGGCGGAGGTAAAGCGCTGGGAGGATGTGGAGCGGTCCCGGGCGTGGCTGCGGCACTTCCTCAAGCTGGGTGTCGAGCTCGTCGGAGGCCTCGACCAGAGTCTCGCGGTAAGTCCCTGTTTGGATCACATACGGTTTTTGGCTTTTTCCGTATAGATCGTCTTAACCTTCGATTTCCTGTTTCTAGGACGTGCGGAGGCGGTCCCACTCCAAGTCATACTTCCTCCACGAAACGCAAAACAGCCGGGAGGAAGTGCTTCGCCAACTCAAGGCCGGCCGTTCTGCGCGGAGCAAGGTGGCCGAGGTCGAGGAGGAGGTGAAGCAGGCCAGGGAGGAGGCCGCCAAAGCCAAGGAGGAGGCCGCCCGGGCCAAGGAGGACGCCGAGGCGGCTCGAGGCGAAGCTGCCCAAGTCAAGGAGGAGCTCCGGCGGGCCAAGGAGGAGGCCGACGCGGCCAAGGGCGAAGCGGAGAAGGCCAAAAGCGAGGGCGCTCGCGCCCAAGAGCACGTCAAGCTGCTCGCGGAGGAGGCTCAAGGCTCCGTGGAGCGTATACGCTTCCTCGAGGCCAGTCTGGCTCAAGTCTCCACGGCGCGCGACACCCTCTCCGCCTTGGTCAAGGAGGAGGAGGGTCGAGCCGACAGCCTGGAGGCAAAGCTCGAGGCGATGAAGGCTACCCTTCGAGAGAAGGAGCAAGCCATCACCTTGGCTGCTAACGCCCTCGAGACCCTCCGGTGCGAGAAGACGGACGTGACCCGGGCTTTCAAGGAGGCCCAGCGGGAGCGAGACGAGGCTCGGGAGGAGCGCGACGTCGTGCTGGAGGACCGCAGCGCCCTCAGGACCCATTGTGCCAGTAAGTTTCTTGGTGGGCTTTGACCTTTTCCCTTCCGTATGACTTGTTTAACTCTTGTTTCGTCTTTCAGGCCTTGAGACCGAGCTGCTTTCCACCCAGACCGCCGCCAAAACGCTACAGGAGAGCCTCGTGGCGGAGGGGGCGCGTCTCGGCAGGCTCCGGGTCGCCATCAACAGGCTCTGCGCCTCCTGGGAGGTCGAGCTCGCCGAGGAGGCTGGAGAAGAAGTCCCGGGGGCCGCGTTCGTCGACCGGCTCTACCATCTCGACGCCATCCTTCGGGATCGCGTGCGGGAGGCGCTTCACACCGGCGTGAAGCGGGCGCTGGCGGTGGTTTCCTCCGGCTTCGTCTTCGATATAGACGTCGTCGCCCAAGGCTTCGTCCCCGACATCTCGAAGATCGATGCCGAGAACGAGGAGCGATGCCGAGGGCTGATCCAGGATGCCGAAAGGCCGGGGAAAGCGCTGGCCAAGCTATTCGAGGATGAGGTCCTCCCCCCCGAAGATGAAGGGCACACCGTCGAGGAGGGCGGTGACGGAGACGGCGGAGCGGGCCTGTAAAACTGGGCGAAGGTGCCCGTGTAAATAAGTTAGTTTTTGTAACTTGTATTCGGTGTGGCCTCAAGGGCCTTTAAGACATCTATGCATCTATCGTAATGCATTTGGATATTTTAAGTTCGAGCCTTCTCTGTTTCCTTTCGCCTAGATTTTGCTTTTTTGACTAAGTGTTCGACGCGTGCTCGTATCCCTCGAGGGGGGGAAGCGAGTGGAGGTACCATAGCCCTGAGGCGTAGGAGAGCTCTCGGCTCGGCAGCCCTCGACCCTTATGGAATTCGAGGCGTTTTCTACTTAGTTGCGAAGCGTATCGAGGCGTAGGAAAGAAGAGACGCTCGAGTTTCGATCACCTGACTTTTGCTTTTCGACTAAGTGTTCGGCGCATGCTCGTATCCCTTGAGGGGGGAGCGAGTGGGGGTACCGTAGCCCTGAGGCGTAGGAGAGCCCCAGGCTCGACAGCCCTCGACCCTTAGGGAGTTCGAGGCGTTTTCTACTTAGTTGTGAAGCAAAAAGAGACGCTCGAATTTTGAAAAAATCGTTCGTATTTTTAGGAACTTAGGGGGTCCCCCCCTCGTTAGCCCCCGAGGGAGGCTTGACTCTAGCGAGACAGGGTCAAGGCTACCTCTTGCATGTACAATAATAAGTTTGAACTTATAATCGAAAGTACTCCTTATATTTGTCATGCGAAAATGTACGAAACATGCGAGAATGTACGAGGGCATCGGCGCCCTAGGGATAGAAACGACGTAGCTGTTCGATGTTCCATGCGTTGGTGAAGGTTTCACCCTTATTGTTCGCTAGCTTGTACGTTCCGGGCTTCAGCACCTCAGCTACGATGTATGGGCCTTCCCATGGTGGAGTCAGCTTGTGACACCCCTTGTTGCTCTGACGTCGACGTAGGACGAGGTCTCCAACTTGGAAGTCCCTCGAGCGCATGTGCTTGTTGTGGTAGCGTCGAAGCTTCTGCTGATACCTCGCGGAGTGAATCAGCATCATGTCTCGAGCTTCCTCGTGCTGGTCGACGGCGTTTGCGAGGGCTTCTTCGTTGGTTTGCTCGTTGTAGGCCTTTAGTCGAAGGGAAACATACTCGAGATCAATGGGGAGAACGGCCTCGGACCCATAGACCAAGAAGAATGGTGTGAACCCCGTGGCTCGACTAGGTGTTGTCCTTGAGCTCCACAGGACCGAAGGCAGCTCCGCGGCCCATTTCTTTCCGTGCTTGTTAAGGCGGTTGAAGATTCTCGGCTTGAGGCCCTGCAAAATTATGCCATTGGTGCGCTCGACCTGGCCATTAGTTCGAGGATGAGCAACCGCGGACCAGTTCACACGGATGTGATGGCGATCGCAGAAATCCAAGAACTTCTTGCCAGTGAACTGTGTGCCGTTGTCAGTGATGATGACGTTCAGGACCCCGAAGCGATGGATGATGTCGGTGAAGAACTCGACCGCCCGCTCGGAGCGGATGTTGCCGATAGGCCGGGCCTCGATCCACTTGGTAAACTTGTCGACAGCAACGAGTAGGTGCGTGTACCCCTTGGTGGTCCTCATGAGAGGCCCCGCGATGTCGAGCCCCCAGACCGCGAACGGCCAGGTGACGGGGATCATCTGTAGGGCGTGAGCTGGGAGGTGCGTCTGCTTGGCGTAGAATTGGCACCCCTTGCACGAGCGGACAATGTTGATGGCGTCGGAAACGGCGGTTGGCCAGTAGAAACCCTGTCGGAAGGCGTTGCCGACGAGGGTCCTCGGCGCTGCATGGTGGCCGCAAGCCCCCGAGTGTATGTCCTCGAGGAGCTTCCTGCCTTCTTCGATAGTGATGCAGCGCTGGAGGATACCTAATGGGCTTCTCCTGTAGAGTTCCCTGCCATCACCGTAGATGACGTAGGACTTGGCCCGTCGCGCAATCCGGCGAGCCTCGGTCCGGTCTTCCGGGAGTTCCCCTCGAATGAGGAAGTCGAGGAAAGGGACTCGCCAATCCGGAGGTGGGCTCGACGGAGGAGGTGTCCTCTCGATCTCCATGACCTCGGCCCCGGTCGAGGGGACCTCGGTCGAGGCTACGGGATCGAGTTTCGAGAGTGTGGTGCCAGCCCCCGAGCCCAAGTCGACGGAGGGCTCGAAGAGGTCTTTCGAGAATACATCCGGAGGGACAGTACCTCGAGTTGATGCGATCTTTGCGAGCTCGTCCGCAGCTTCGTTGGATCGTCGAGCAATATGATTGAGCTCGAGGCCGTGGAACTTGTCTTCCAGTTTGCGCACTTCATTGCAGTAAGCTTCCATCTTGGCGTCGTGGCAGCACGAGGCCTTCATCACTTGGTCGACGATGAGTTGCGAGTCACCTCGAACGTCAAGGCGTCGGACCCCGAGTTCGAGGGCAATTCGCAACCCGTTGACAAGAGCCTCGTACTCCGCAACGTTATTAGAAGCGGCAAAGTGGATGCGAATGACGTAGCGCATGTGAACTCCGAGGGGTGAGATGAAGAGCAAGCCTGCGCCTGCTCCTGTCCTCATGAGCGACCTGTCGAAGTACATTGTCCACAGCTCGGCTTGGATTTGAACTGGCGGCAACTGGGTGTCGGTCCATTCAGCGATGAAATCTGCCAGCACCTGAGATTTGATGACCTTCCGTGGTGCGTAGGTGATGGTCTCGCCCATGAGCTCGACTGACCACTTAGCAATCCTTCCAGCAGCCTCCCGGTTTTGGATGATTTCCCCCAAGGGGAAAGAAGACACTACGGTAACCGGGTGGCTGAGGAAGTAATGCTGAAGCTTGCGACGCGTAAGGACGATGGCATAAAGCAGTTTTTGCACCTGCGGGTAGCGGGTCTTGGTTTCCGGCAGCACTTCACTGACGAAGTAAACCGGCCGCTGGGTGGGCAAGGCATGCCCTTCCTCTTGCCTCTCGACCACTATGGCCGCTCTGACCACCTGAGTGGTCGCGGCGACATAGAGGAGGAGGGGCTCGGGGGGTTCAGTCGACGTCGCCGGTCGAGGAGGGACGAGGATCGGGGCAAAGGTCAGTATGCTCTTGAGTTTATCGAGGGCCTCCTCGGCCTCCGCGGTCCATGCGAAGCGTTCGGATTTTTCAAGAGGCGATACAGAGGCAGGGCCTTTTCCCCCAAACGTGAAATGAAACGGCTGAGAGCCGCGAGGCAGCCCGTGACCTTCTGTACGCCCTTGAGATCTCGAATCGGCCCCATTCGTGTGATGGCTGCGACCTTCTCGGGGTTGGCCTCGATCCCGCGCTGGGAGACAATGTATCCGAGGAGCATGCCCCGAGGCACTCCGAAGACACATTTCTCAGGGTTAAGTTTGATATTCTTGGCTCGAAGGCACCTGAATGCGGTTTCGAGGTCATGGATGAGGTTGTCGACTTTTTTGGATTTGACCACGATGTCATCGACGTAGGCCTCGACCGTGTTGCCTATGTGTCTGCCGAAGACATGAAGCATGCATCGCTGATACGTCGCCCCGGCATTTCAAAGGCCGAAGGGCATGGTGACGTAGCAATATATGCCGAAAAGCGTGATGAAGGAAGTCGCGAGCTGGTCGGACTCTTTCATCTTGATTTGGTGGTAGCCGGAATAAGCATCAAGGAACGAAAGGGTTTCACATCCTGCGGTAGAGTCAACAATTTGATCAATGCGTGGTAAAGGAAATGGAACTTTGGGACATGCTTTATTTAAACTAGTATAGTCAACACACATCCGTATTTTTCCATTTTTTTCTTAACTAACACGGGATTAGCTAACCATTCGGGGTGATGAACCTCCTTGATGAATCCAGCCGCCAAAAGCTGGTGTACTTCCTCGCCGATGATCCTGCGCTTCTCCTCGTTGAAGCGGCGCAGGCGTTGCTTCACCGGTCTGGACCCGGCTCGGATCTCCAAGGCGTGCTCGGCGACTTCCCTCGGTATGCCCGGCATATCCGAAGGACTCCACGCAAACATATCGGCGTTCGCGCGGAGAAAGTCGACGAGCACTGCTTCCTATTTGCTCCCAAGGTTGGCACCGATCGTCAGCATCTTCTCGCCGGAGCAGCTCGGGTCGAGGGGGATTTTCTTGGTGTCTTGCGCTGGCTCGAAGCTGCCGGCGTGACACTTAGGTTCAGCACCTCGTCGGCGAGGCGCTCGAGGGTCGAAGCCATCATCGCGCTTTGCTCGACGGCCTCTCCGTACTCGACGCATTCGACTTCGCAGTCGTACGCGTGCTCGTAGGAGGAGCTGATGGTGATGATGCCTCTGGGTCCTGGCATCTTGAGCTTGAGGTAGGTGTAGTTCGGGATTGCCATGAATTGTGCGTAGCCCGGCCGGCCGATGATGGCATGATAAGTTCCGCGAAACCCGACCACCTCGAAGGTGAGGGTCTCTTTCCTGAAGTTGGCGGGGCTACCAAAACAGACGGGAAGGTCAATGCGGCCGATGGGAAGAGCCTTCTTCCCTGGTACGACGCCATGGAAGCCCCCGGCGCTGGGTTGGAGTTGGCACCGCTTGACCCCCATGAGGTCGAGGGTCTCGAGGTAGATGATGTTCAGGCTGCTGCCGCCGTCCATGAGGACTTTCGAGAGGCGGGTGTTGACGATGATCGGGTCGACGATGAGCGGATAGGCCCCGGGGTTGGGGACACGATCCGGATGGTCATTGCGGTCGAACGTGATGGGCGCATCGGACCAGTCGAGGTAGTGGGGGGTCGCGACTCGGACGGAGAAGACCTCTCGACGCTCCCTCTTGCGTTGTCGAGGAGTGAGCTGGGTCGAGGGGCCTCCGTAGATCATGTAGCAGTCGTAGACTTCGGGGAATTTTTCGTCTTTCCCATTGTCTCCCTCATTGCCGCCCTGGTCTTTCTCATCGTCACCCTTCTTGATGCCCAGTTGCTCGAAGTGCTTTCGAAGCATGCGGCAGTCCTTGAGTTTATGTTTCGCTCCGTCCCTGTGATAAGGGCAGGGCTCCTCGAGCATCTTGTCGAAGATGGCCCCCTCGGGGGGACCCCGAGGTTTTTTGCGTTCGGCTGCTGCGACGAGATCGTCGTCTGCACCCTCACGCTTGCCTTGCTGATTCTTCTTCTTCTTCTTCTTCTTCGCATTTTTGCTCGAGCCCCCGGCGTCGGATGCCGGTGCCTTTCCCTTGTCCTTCCGCCCAAGAAGGCTCCGACCGCCTCCTCGCCAGCCGCGTAGTTGGCGACCACATCCATGATCTCGTCCACGGTGTTGGGGCGGTTACGCCCTAACTCGCGAACTAGATTCTTGCAGGTCGTACCCGCAACAAACGCTAGAATGACGTCAAGATCAGAGATGTGGGGGAGTTCAGTTCGGAGCTTGGAGAAACGTCGAGCGAAGTCACGAAGAGACTTCCCTGGTTTCTGCTTGCAGTTGCGCAGTTCCCAGGAGTTTCCAGGACACACGTAGGTGCCCTTGAAGTTCCCCTCGAAGATCCGGACCAGGTCGACCCAGTCGCGAATTTGGTCAGGGGGAAGCTCCTCGAGCTACCTACGCGCGGTGTCGGACAGGAACAGGGGAAGGTGACGTATGATCGCGCGATCGTCACGTGCTCTACCCGCCTGACAAGCCAGTAGGAAATCGGCTAGCCAGAGCTCGGGTTTGGTTTCGCCGTTGTATTTGACGATGCTTGTGGGGGATCGAAACTTGTCGGGCAGCTGGGCGTTGCGGATCGTCCTGCTGAAGATTCGGGGACCCGGTGGCTCCGGGGCCTGTCGGTCTTCATCGCTGTCGTAACGCCCCCCACGATGGGCGTTGTACCCTCGATCCTCGGCGTCCCCGTGTTTGCGCTTGCGATTCTCGACGATATCGAGGCGCGCGTCACGCGGGGCGCGGCTGTCGATAATACGATCTTGGGCTGGTGTCTTCTTCGCTCGGGGGGCCGCCTCTTGATCGACCGAACCTTCCCTGTCAGGCCGGGAGGGCTCGGCCTGTGGTTCGGAAGCTGCCCCTCGACGCCTCGAGGCTGAGCTCTCGGCTTGTTGAACAGCAGCAATTTGGAGGAGACTCTCGACCTCGTGTTGTATCCGTCGAGCTTGCGAGTTGGATGGCGTTGTCATATTGCAAAAAAGCATAGCCGCCGCGACAATGTTCTGGCTTGCTCGAGGGTAACGGTTGACGGGATGTTCGGGTGCCCCGTCCTCGTTGATCTGCCGGTTGACCTCTCAGGCCCTGGCTCGGGCTCTACCGCCGGGTGGTGGTCGCTCTTGCTCGAGGGTTCGCTCGAGCTGGCGCAGTCGTTCCTGGTCGTCGGCGAGTTTAGCCTGCAACTCCCGAATTTGTGCCAGCTGTGCGTCCTGCTCGTCAGGACGGGGGCACGCCTCTCGGGGTGCGACTGGTTGTCGATCCCCTGCTCGGGGGAGAGTCCCTCCCGCTGCAGCGGCAGCCGCATCGGCCATCGGCTCGACGGTGTCCTGATTGGAGGCGACATCTCCGTCAACGTGGAGACACTCGCAGGTAGGGTCCCAATGGTCAGAGTCGGAGTCGGGGTCGCCGCAGTAGAAGACGGGGAATTGTCCCCGCGCCTCCTCCTGCAGCTGCTGTCGGAGTGTGCCGACGGTGTACTTCCGGGGGCCGGGTGCTCTCGCGAAGCCCAAGTCCACGGAGGCCGGCATGACCGTTCCTATGTCCGTCATTGCACGAAGGAGGGCGCCTGGGCGGTCCTCCATCGTACTCATGTTGGAGTGGGTCGTGGTTGAGAATGTCCTTGCGGCGTTGTTGAGACCGAACGGTAACCATCGACGACGCTCGAACAACTCGTGCAGAAGCAGGCTCGAAGGAGTGGGGGTCGCGCGCATCGGGGGAGTTCTGTCGGGCTCCCTCGACGAGTGTATCGCGAAGGTGAAGTCGGGGTCGTCATGGAGCCCTGCTAGTCTGTCCTCTGCTCCCAAACTCAGGTCAGATAATCCCCCAACAAGGGGCTCCTCATCACCGGTCAGGAGCGAGGGGAATGCGGCGGGCACCATCCTCGACTCAGGTTAATGGTGATGACGGCGTCGATCGCGCCTCCTTCTGGTTGCGGCAGCATGGTGGCGAGACCGACGAGTGGCCCTTCCTGAGCGTGGGGGCACACTGCGACCTCCACTTGGGTCACTGATCGAGAGCAGGGTCATGTCATAGCCCTGACCGAGGGATATGAACTCCAGGCACCCGAACCAGATCACCGTAGCGCGCGGAAGTGGTGAAACAGAATCGCCCATCCGGAAAAATGGCGGGAAATCGTTGGTAACACGCAGGACCCCTACCTGGCGCGCCAACTGTCGGTGTTTCGACCCCGGGGGTCAACACCAACGAGTAAATTCGTAATTGCGTGCTCCCTTAATCCGGTGGGTGATGCAAGAAGGACACGGCGATTTATCCTGGTTCGGGCAAAGAAGGCCCTACCTACGTCCAGCGGGGGGGATAGTTCGTGTTATCTTGCACCGAAGCGCTAGTACAGGGGTGAATACAAGCGGGTGTGAGAAGTGTGGGCTTGAGTTCGAGCGTTTCGAGCGCTTAGCTCTCTACACTGTCTCACGGTGTTGTTCTATGATCTAAGCCTTAGCGTGTGATGCTTCCGGATCCTCCCTAGCTAAAGTCCTGGCTCCTCCTTTTATAGGCGAAGGAAGGACACAGGAGTACATGTTTTTGGGGCTCACGTGGTTGGTGACGTATGACGTTGATGCCGATCATGTCGGTGCCGCTGTAGAGGCGTACGTCGGTATGGGAGGTCCTGCAGCCGTTGCGTCGGGAGTTGTTGAAGTGTTGACCGGAGTTGTTGAAGTCCCGCTCGAGGGTCATCGTGACGGAGTCGAGGGGCGACGGTCGAGGCCTCAGTCGGAGTCAAGGGGGTCGAGTCGAGGGGGTCGAGGCCCATCGGATAAGGCCGAATCCCGGGAGATGCGGGGAATGTGTTGATTTTCGCGTCTCGAGGGGATGTCGTACGTGACACAGTACTCGGTATGGCGTAACAGTGAGGTTCGATCCGCGGGATTCTGAGGTATGGACGGTAAAAACAGGATTCGACTGCCATACTTGCAACTGTTACCGTGATTGCGACCATACGGTTAGGCGGGAGCAGGTAAAATGCATTGAATGCGCCTGGATCCGTGCGGGGAGTAGGTAACCGAGGGGTATACTGTGCTCGAGGGTTGCCTATTCGCACGGGCGAAGTTCCGTCCTCGAGGGCGGGCTCGTTCGCTCGGGCGAAGTTCCGTCCTCGAGGGTTAGCTCATTCGCTGGGCAAAGTTCCGTCTTCGAGGCCGGCCCGTTCGCTCGAGCGAAGTTCCGTCCTCGAGGGGTCGTCCGAATTGTACCCTCGAGCGTATGGTCTCGGTCCGCGTGGTAGCCCATCGAGCAGGCTGTGGCTTTGGGCTGTCGACGCCTGTTCGCGGGCCGGCCCAGTATGTTTTAGCCTGAGGGCTTTCGAGCAATAGTGAGGGATGTCGTTGGAGGGTTTGCGTTGCTGATTTCGGGGATTAGTCCTGTTAATCGAAGGTTTGGGGTACCTCTTTCCCAGATCCTCGACAAGTTTGAGCCTAAAATAGATGAGATTTTCTGAACAATCAACTGTTTAAAAAATAGGTTTTGAATAAAAATGACCAGCCTAGGAGGGACTACATGTCATTATACATAATAAGAATGCAGCACCCCAAATCAATTTGAAGAGGACTTAAACATGGATGGTGGGTTTTGTACACCCACACCTCCACTGAGTAATCCTAGCTTAGTTCCTTTCAACTAAGAAGTTATTTCCACAGATTGGACAATGGCTACCCACTTTAGCTAAAATTATAGGATGTTGGACAAATATTATGGCACAAAAAATCCAACTGCTCCAAATATTATTCCTGCTGACAAATCGAGCTCTTAAAATTTTCTCTCATTGTTACTTCTTCTGATGTTGTTGGTTGCCCAGTTTGGGACTTCTTTGTCAATATCAATATAATCATCAGCTCTGCTGCACAGTTCGTTAAAATAGAAATAAAAATCTCAAAAATTAACATCACAACCACTAAAGATGCGTCGCCCATTTAGGGATGCTGTTTATATTGTCTGTTGGGGTTACTATCTTTAATAGCCAAGCTGTTACACAACAAAACACACTTGTCTATTTACCCAAAATTCATAATGGCAAGGATCAAGTATGTAAGATTATTTGAGTATTGATGCCTTGCACATATTTTTCTGCAGGCTAAATTCACCTCCTTTTTTGGTCCTGGGATTAAGGCAGAAATTGGTAGGCTTTATTAATTTTGGTATTTCTCCAGAATACTCTGAAGGCTATATAATCTGTCTCACCCATAGTTGCAACATTATCATATCAATGCAGGAAAAGATGGCGATAATCTATATGAAGTTCGTCTTATCTCAGAGACTACTTAGAAACGAACTTTGGGAGTTCTCCCTAATACAATACTAAACTTATTCCTTTTTTTGCCCTTTGATCCACTGATTTTGCATATATGATGTTAATAGTGTCAGATTTTTACCCTTGTTTTCGCTGTACCTCTGAGTTTGATGTATATTGGTTGTTGATTCTTGACTGTGACCTGGCACCTTCATACGCTCCATGGACATGTACAAAGAAAAAGCTGTTGTAATATAGATGTAAATGGATTTGATTCTGAACGCTGTCCATATAGTTGAAAGCTATTTAGCTGTGTTTTTTCATGGAGTTGAATAGTGGTTGATTCGACAAACCCTGCTTTCTTCATTGCCTAACTTTTATCCACATGAGAAATGTAGTGTCACTGCTAGTTTACTTCTTCGTAAGGCAGCAGCAGAGTATTTGTATATATACAGGCATACAGTTCAGACATTGTTTCTTGACATAATTGTAAAAGTTCTTCTCTGTTGTAGCATACACAATTCCGTACTTTTGGCATGTGTTGTGGATCACTCCTCTCCTGCAGTCACATGCAGAGTGAAACGTTTAAGAGAAGGATTGACAAAGCTGTGAAGTGTGAAGGATAGAGAATTGCTGCAACAGATCTGGGGATCACGGAAGCCTCGAGTAATTAATTCATTCCAGGACCAGGACCAGGATCTGGATCTAGGTAACACTGAGCACTGACAATAGTAGATCCTTCTTCTGGTAGGCCAGATTACTGACAGAGAGCAAATAAAAGATTTGCAATCAAGTGAATGTTTGCTGTGTTGCATCTAGAACCCATGATTCTGGGTCCCAACTCAAGAAGCAGAACATCCTGGTGAATCTGCAGCAGGTTTACAGGAAGTCCGTCAGAACTCTGGCATGGTTTGCTCACTGGAAATCATTACAGTAAGCTAGCAGCGGTTTACTACTGCTGCAGATTGACACTGTGGAGTGTAGGAACAAGAACCCCCCACATGCACAAGGCGTGATACTTTCTGGAGGTCATGTGAGCAGTGGCTGCAGTTGTCCTGCAGCTTCCACTCACATGTATGACTCCCAAGTCACATGCATCCATGATTAATGTAGTTTGTGGCTACACTAGAGAGGAGATTAAGGCTGATGCCTTCTACATCTACATATGACGGTCAAATGAGCCAATGACGAATCTTATGGCCAGTCAGCGACATCTGCTCCCTTCCTTGCCGAATTATTAGCAGCTTCACGAATCACGATCTGGGGAGAGCTCGCTTTGATGCGAATGGTATTTAATTTGTAGCTCTGATGTGGCATAGGAGGTCCATGTCAAGGTTTCTAAGAACAGCTGATCCAAAATTGAGACTAACCAAATAACAAGCAAAAGATTCTACAGATAGGGGGCTGAGGAAACGATATGATGCCACCAAACAATGTCACTGTTCAATAGTAGAAAAAATAAGAAGCCAAAATTTTAACATATTTCGGAAACCCTATCCTGTTTTGACATTATTAAGCCAAGTTTTAACATAATTCGACAAGATCATACCCGGGCCCAACCAAAGTATTCCAGTTGAACCTTGACTGTGAGTGAACGCATGTTCTTGCTCCTCGCCGTCACGTGCATGGTAATGCGTGCACGGCGCGGCGTGGCGTGGCGTGGCGTGCAACGCTTCCAGATCTCCCCCCCGGCCGGTTTGGTTGGCGGTGCCACCGCTGCGGCGAGCCCTCTCGCTGCAGGTAGACATGCATTGCATCCACGATCCATGTGATACACTTGCCGTGCTGTTCGCTAAGAGTAGCTCTCATGTGGAAGCATGACTAGTCGTCCTCTCCGATCCTTAGCTAGCTAATATATTCCTCTTAACTGTCTCATTAGCCTTTACAACAACCCTCTAGTTGTCCTTGATGCACTTTTCATCTATAGATCCCACTCGCCTGCAGCAGCCTAGGAACTAAAGCTAGTTTAACTCGTTTAGCTTTTGACAAAACCATCAGGACACAAAGCTGTAACCATACACGATCCCAATCATGCATATCAGGAGCTAGCTGTAACTTTCTTTTTAATAATTGGCATCATGCATGTAGCAGTACTTGATGGTCAAGGCGCACACAAACACATATGACATTCACATGAGAATATCACTGCTGCCTGATGGAGAAGATGCCTCAGATCACAAGCTATAAGTAATGTCCACAGCACTCAGTATTCCAGCCTCCAGTCTCTTCAGCTTCTCACAAAGCAACACACCATTATGAAGTCTCCTCGCACTGCCAAGGCACTTGCTGTAGCCACCCTCTCAGCTCTGCTGATCGTTCTCTTTTTTGTCCTGCTCTGTGGTTCTTCTTCATCGCCATCGCCGCGGTTGCAATCGCAACCGTCTACTGTGAGGAGCAGAAGGCTTCTGTCGTCGCAATGCAGTGATGCCAACTCTTGCTCGACGCCTGTGAGCGGGTTCAGTCAGTTCTTCAAGGCACCGGCGACAGTGTTCGAGAGCTTGAAGAAGATGCCCAAGAGCAGGTCCAATCCATCGCACAATTAGGCCTCCCTTGTGTGGCTAGCAGTGCTTGAGTTAGCCTAGTTTGTTTTTCAGTGTTCTTCTCACCCTGGCTTCTCTACTTTGTTCTTTTCGTAGTGTTGGATCACTTCAGCTGGTCCATTTAGTTCAGGATAGGCACCAGTATGTACATTTTGGGGGACAAGCTAGCTAGCTTAACTGCAGCTCGGCATATGTATGTACGTTTTGAAGCAAAATTGTTGTCTAGATCTATGTAGTAGTATATGCTTATTCACATTAGATGAGAGGATATTGACGGTAATATCGTACATTTTTAGTTGATTCTTCTTTTGCTGTGACATCTCAGAAGGCTTTGTACATTGAATTAGATCTGACATGGTTCATGCATTCATTCTTGTGTTGCAACCTTGCAGTAACTTTATTTGAGGCCTGTTTGCATTGCAACATTACAATTGCCCATTAAATTCGTGACATGGCAGTTGGCGAAGTTCTTGGATTAGAAGACCAACATAACTAATGTGACTGACGTTGCACTGCAGAATATCTAGGCCCTCAAGGCTAAAAAAAAGACAATTTTGTTTGGGTTCAGCTCAAATTTGAATTATTCAATCCCTATATGTAATATCTTGCATGCCAACAACAAAAACTTCTCATTTTTCGGTTAAAAACAAAAACGGTACATGCTGATGACTAGCAACCAAAAATCCCAGTCTTATATCACTCCAAAATACACACCCACAGAAAATAGGCAGAACACAATGAGAAATGACGGGAAAAAAACAGCCTTATATGTACTCCTAGGGTTTTTCTTCGACGAGGACGACAGGCTCAGACCTAATACGAAAGGGCCTCTAGCCTACTGCTTAGAACACCTGAATAGCACCCAGCAGATCTGAATTCGACTCCCCGTGGGAGCGAATTTAAACAAGTCTGCATAATTAGAAAAAAATAAAAAAAAATAGGCATGAGGTTCCTATGCTGACTTCGGTCAAAAAAGGCTCAGACCCTAAACAGGAACAAAGTTCAAGCTTTCTTCATTTTTACACACAAAGGTCATTACGTGACTAAGAAAAGCCTAAGGGCCTAAACCCCTTGCGGTGGACCAAACCCAGTAACTACCACAGTACTACCCACTTATCCATGGTCCAACACAGATGTATTACTCGCAGTTCTGCACATAAACAATAAATGTATTACTCGCAGTTCTGCACATAAACAATAAATGTCCAATCAAAAAGAAACATAAACAATAAATGTGGTCTTAAGGAATCCTTAAAATTGAGGACATGACAGAATCTGAGAAGGTGGAAACATTTGTCAGAATTGCAGAAATACTGATTTCTAGACCAATTGCAAAGGTCGGCGGACAATTTTGTTAAAGCCAAAGCGTAACCTTGAAACAAACTTTCATACCACAGCAGTGAAAAACCAACTATTCGCATTGTCACTGGAAACATAAACATTCACTGTCATTTACAGCTAACCACAACAGATGTTACGTCATGGTATTAAGGCCTGTTGGGCAGTTGCAAGAAACTGTGGATCATCAGATCACAAGATGGTAGATATACCTCCATACTCTTTACATTGGACGGCTACATGATGAAACCACATAACTCATTGTGCTTCCAAAATTTGAAGGAATGGAAGAATTAACACCTTGGACAATCTCACTAGCATGCTTCTTCATGGTCTCTGTGACAGAACCGACCAATTTATTAGAGCACAAGCACGTAATTCGCCATTAAGATAGCAAAGTACATGATTGAGACCTAATAAACCCGTAAGTCATTCCCGAAATCTTGAAGGATTTTCAACTTTCCGGTATAGCCAAGATCGTAATAAGTTTAGCCGTCACCATTCACAACATACATAGTTCCCACATAGTTTAAAACATCGAAGTTCGAAATAAGTTATTACAACCCAAGTTTAAATTCGAAATAAAGCGAAAGCGATTTAGTTCAAATCCACACACACGCCCTTAGTTCAAATACAGTGCCAGGTCCTCGGTTAATATCCAGCAAAAGCATAAGGTAGAGTAGAGTGACCATGCCCAAGGTCTAATCATCACCCAACGCAGGGTAAAAGCAGTGCTGACAGTAGCCATAAAACATCTCATCATCTGCAACAACATGGGAAATAAAACCCTGAGTACGAGAATGTACTCACCTAGACTTACCCGTCATAAACTAAAAATAAGTTGACTCCAAGGAGTATGCAAGGCTATATAAGTGGAATATCTGCCTCATTTATTTGCGAAAAAGCTTGCATTAAAGAAAAATTTGATCATAACCTTCTAGCATTGTATTTTAATTTGATTAACCTTATCATGCTAAATTAGCACCTGTACTAAACAAGTATGGTAATAATTATTCAACAATAATAGTAACCAATTCCGGTTGAGTGCCTTTCAACATCACGGCTCAACCATCTCATCTCTTTATTCAAGTTATTACTACGATGCCGCTGCTCAAGTCAAGTGTTCACTGTCCAGGAACGATGGCGATTATAATCGATTACTAACCAGCTGGCGGGTATTCCTCACACAAGCCACACTCACCCGCTAAAGTGAGCTACAGATCACCGAAAATTCGATTCGGAAAATCGCGGGATCAACAGGTACCATCGTATCTGGGAACCGTCCGGCTGTCTTATTCAGGGCGACCCTAACCTCGGAATTACTCTCCGCGTAACCCGTGGTCCCCCATCTTCTCCAATACGATGCGTACAGCAGGTCGACTCCCGGCCCAAACCAAACCCAGACTTCGCGGTCGGAACGACTTATTCTTCCAGCTAAATGTGAGGCATGTGTTCAATATGACTTGAGGACATACAACGGACGGGGTCCTAGTTCGACACAGACGGGATAACCTCACCGAACCTCCAGTTCAGTCCCAACACCAATCCCGCCCGGTCTCGATTTATTATCTCCACATGGTTATCCAAGATAACACTGTATTCAACCATTCCGAGTCACCACCTATAACTCGCGGATGACAGGAAATCATCCGACTTCTACCGATCTAGTTAAGCAAGGCTAAGCAGATAATCGCACTTGAACCTAACAGGGTAAAATTATATCAAGTGGGCAAGGAATATAATTAATGCAACAACGGTATAAGACAACGCTTATAACTTAATGCATCAAACAAGTAAAGGACTCAAGTTAGATATTTTATAAACCACAGGGAGAATGCTCCGGGGCTTGCCTTTCAGGAAAGAGCTTGGCTGATGGTCGGGGCACTCGGGAAAATCAACCTCGGGATCCTCTTCTGCTGCTATCCCTTGCACCAAGGCTTCCTGCTGGCGTTCCTCTCCTTGTACTCCGGGAACTACTGTTTCGAGCTCTGACGATCTTGTATGATGCATGGTGCATATGAATACCACGAATATATAGTAAATACAAGGTACATGCTGATGGTGAATAAATGCTCAGTTGAAGATAATTGACATGATTTTAAAACATGTATGATAAGCACATGTCATCTGCATTCTTTTCTACAATTAAATCTTATACAAGCCTCACATTATAATTTACTTACACATTAAAAGGAATTATAAACAACTATTGTTTTACACATTACCCTCTACTGAACCAAAACCAATAACAGATTTCACCTATCACAAACATCAGAAAAAATATTATTATACACATGAAATAATAACTTAAAGCATTATTAATTATTAAAAGAAATCAGGGCAGAAATGCAACATGACTTTAGATTACTCAAAAAATTCTGTAAAAATTTCAGAAGCTTAAGCATGCTTAATGTAGACTACCATAAATTTTTAGGTCAAAACGTAACTACTTTATCCTACACAAAAATAACAAGTCAGCATAATTTAATGGGCATAAAATAATTTATACATAGAAAAATGTCAAACAACAGATCTCAGAACATTCTTAGCTCTAGATTAGCGTCAAAACACTCTCCAAAAAGTTTCATGCATATATCACTTATATATTATTTATTATGAATTATTTATCATCTACTTGAAAAGGCACCATAATTAAACAGGACAATATTTACACATGACATAGCCTTTCAATATTTTTCACAGACAGAGCATGACATAAGAAGATTAACAAACTTGGATTCATATTTTTCTGAGCAACAGAGAATTACTTATGTATTTTCCAAGATAAAGGCATTTAATAGGGATAAATAAATCTATACAGAAAAGTATCACAAAAATCATATTTCATATTTTTCATGCATAGATCTACTCATAGGAAAAATACTGCAAGTTGAACCAACTCATTTGGACTAAAAATGAGTGAGATATGATTTTTCAAAACTTTTACCAAAAATTTGGAATACAGATTCTTTAAAACGAAATAGAAAACAGTTTTGCACCGGGAACCCTGGACTTTCTAGTAATTAACCGAGCCCTAAAAAGAAACTCTCTGTGTCTGGTAGTTTTGCACTTAAGTCCAAAAAAGAACATAAATGACGCACGCGGTCCACGCCGAGGGGAAAGGTCGCCGGCGGTCGGCAATCTCGCCGGCGGCGAGGTCTCCGGCCAAACTACGGCCACCATTCGACTCAACTCACGTTTGCGAACCCAACGGTGTACAAGATGAAGGCTATTAGTGTAGTTTTCACCAATGGCCATGCGCGACGGCGGACGGCGACGAGGGTCGGCGGTGCGCCGGCCACCACGGGCCACGGCGGGTCGCAAGGACTAGCCTACCGGGTACAGCAGGCCAAGGCGACTCGGATTAACCAAAAAACGTGAAGAGATGTTGGCCGGAACGACGACAGTGATGCATGCCGGCGAGCGGCGGCGCGACCCGCGACGGCGGTCGGCCAAAATCCGACGAACCCTAACCCTAATCGATCCCATAAACTACACCAACCTGTTCTACTCATGCAGGCGACCACGATGCGCAAGATAAAGGAGGGAGAAAGGGGTTGCTGGTCATGGCGGACCGCGCGGCGGTCGAGGTGGCCGGCAAAGGGGAAAATGGTCGATTCGACCTCTACCTTAGGTCATTGGGGCAGGGAGTGTGCGCATGATGTGCCTCGCACCACGGCGGAGCTACTGGCAAGATCTTGGAAGAAAATGGCAGGGCTGTGAGGTGCGTGACAATGCGAGCTTTGGGCGGCGGCAATGGCGGCTTCGAGCTCGCTCGAGCTCTGGCGAAGGAAAATGAGGCAAGGAGGGGGCGTCGGCGAAGGGAAATGAGGCAAGGAGGGGGCGTCTGGTGGTGGTGGGTGGAGAGTGAAGGCGAGAGACGCGGTCAAGACGCATTGAAGTGAGCCAACGGCCGGAGGGCCAGGCCATGGCGTCGGGCTTCGGCGTGCGCGTGACGCGCGAGTAGGCGATGCGGGACCAGGGCGAGGACGCGTGGGCGAGCGGTGGGGCCAGGCCGAGTGCGGGGGCGAGCGACGCTCGGATGGGGAGGCTAAACAACGGGCAGCGGCGTCGCCTGGCGTACGGACGCCACGTGGCCGGCGTCGGTACGGACACCGCCGGCACGAGGAAGAAGAGAGGGAAGAAGGAGGCCGACGGGTGGGTCCCACTGCTCCAAGATTCGTGCAGAACTGATTTACTCCATATTTCAAAAATTAAGCCGAATTTGAAGAAACTTTTAAAAGATGAAATGTTTCTCTCAAATAGTAGAACATTTCACTTTTAAACATTAAAGCCTAATTCTGTCTAGAATTTAAAATTCAAAAATAGGGATTTAAAATCCATTTAAAATTAAAATAAAAACATTTTTATAAACTGTTTTTGACATTTTTGACCCACTTCCAAGCCTTTTCATGAAATGCTCCAAAAATAAGTTTTGCTCCAGATAATTTTCTCTACAAACTTCATTTAACACTCAGCCCCAAACAAGCAACCTATCACATAGCTCTAGTTTAAATCAAAGCAAATACATATTTCATTTTATCATTTCACGTAAACAATGACTATGCAAAAAGATGATTATGCTCATGATATGCAAGATAATGCATGCTTAACACCATGGGTGTTACAGCCTCCGGCCAGACTCCATTGACTCCAAGATAGGGCTGGTGTCCCTCAGGGCAATGCCACCATGATCTTCTTGTTCATCTTCAAACTCTGTAGGTCTTATGTTGATTGAGTTTGCATTACCATTGCTGTGCGTCTCAGCTAGCTGTTGGAAGTATGCGTGTGGCCATAGAGCTGCAAATGAATAGGAACAGAAACATATAGTAAAATTTATTAGTTCAATATCTCAGCAGCATATATTATAGAGAAGGGCGAAAAAAGGTACCATCGTTGTCAAAGGGATAAGGGAAGAACTGCAGGTAACAGAATGAAGCAACTGTAAGACCTGAAAAGAAGAAATAAGAGAATGTCACTCCATATATAACTTCTGATTGTACAGGGTGTTTTAAATGTTAAATACAAAAGGGCATAGTAGCAAACCTAAGATGCCGCCTGCAAAGACATCTTGCCAGTGATGCCAGTAATCATCAACTCGAGAAACCGCCACAAGTGACGCGACAAGTAGAGGCAGAAAAACTAAGCACAGTTTTGCAATGTGACCTTTGCGATCAAAAGCTTTAAGTTTTCCAGCCAAGTACCATGCAAGAAAACCTAGACCAGCAAAAGACCCTGCAGCAGGTGACAAAGAATAGAAACAGATTCATCAATTCAACTTCTTTAAAGGGGAACAATTAGCATGTTATGGCAAACACCCAGCAGGAAACCCCCCCTCAAAGCCATATTGGGACTGAGAAAGACTAAACAACCTGCTCGCAAAGGTGATGCATGCTCCAAAATGATTTGCATCAGCACTGCAACCAAATCATTGATCTTTTTTATTCATTGTTTAGTTCTTTACCGATGTTCTATTCATTGTTTAGTTCTTTACCGATGTTCTCTCTTTTCTTATTAGTGAAGTTGCAATATTATAGCGTATTGCCTTTCAATAAAAAATGTTGAACTACTGATGAAGTAAATAACAAGTACATGGCAGAGAAATAACTACTGCACTAGTTTGATTGAAGATATGAGATTGAATCAACAAATTTCCTAACTTTTTCCTCTTAACAGGAACTCACTCTGGAAAGTTCTTATATAGGAGAGTGCTTGAACAAAACCATTAACCAGCCAATAGAATATAAAAGATAAACAATGACTGAACTCAGCTGAAGGACTAGAGCACCATAAAGGATTCAAAATAACAAGTGTTTCATGTACAGAAGCAAGTATTGTCAAAACTCATAAAGTACTCACAACTACATCCCAAGATAGTGGATCAATCAACCACTACAACATATCAAAATAACACAAGAAGAATGATGGACATAATATACCAAGTAATTTTTTTCTTACATGAAGAATGCCCACTTGGGAAGCTCTTATGACCTTCCTTGATGACACTCTTTTCTCCGTGGCAAATCACATTGGTGGTGATATTATCATAAATCTGGATAACAATATCGGATTAAGGGACTACCAGAGGTTTAAGCTTTGAATTTAGAGCATGTCAGCAGGCATGAACTTGCATAAGAAAAAATGGCACCGATGGAAGGACGTACAGGTTTGCCATCAGGAAAACAACGCCAAAAGAAATCTGGCCGAGGGCGGCCAACACCATCCTTAATTGCATCAGTAATCACAGCAGTTATAAGCACTGAATATAAGATCCCTGCATATTTTTTTAAAGTTCAGCATAAACCAAAACTGTCTATTAACAAATAACATCTTTAGAAACTCAGGTACCTAGTATGCCATGGTGCAAATCATAGACATTTTTCTTTTTGAAGTATATGGCACCAAAGATGACCCAGGGTAGCATAATGGCAATCAGCTGTAATCAAGAAAAAAAAAATAACATGCCTCAGGACATGTTGTGCATAGCACACAGTTAAAATCATTATTGAAATCAAAATGTGAAGTACCAGAGGAAGAACATACTGGAACAGCCCAAAATGGGATTGTGTTGCCCTTGAGGGGATAACTCAAGTCGGTCATCATGTCACGTCCAACAAAGCGGTGAAAGGGCTCGATTAAGTTTAACAGTCCATCTAGTACAGCAAGACATAAAAGTATGATCCAGTCATACATGTGCAATCTTGCCACTTTGGTGCCATGGGACCCTATAGTGTGGCATCCTAGCTGGATATCAGGCATTCTCCCTAGAATGGAAAAGCAAAAGAAAGAATTCTGTAGTTAGCAAATAAAAGATTGAGTCATGCATGGACTGAAGATGGCATGTGCGGAGGAAAAAAGAAGAAGGGGGTTATGAAGCATTTCAAGTAGTGTATTCGCATGTGGTCTAAAATTTGTTACTTCAGTGTTAACAAAGAAAAAAGATTATCCCATAAAGCTTGAATTGTGCAAAAGACAGAAACTCTCTAAACATTTACATGAATTGAAAAGACCCAGAGTGTAAGTAACAACAATTAAATTTCAAAAAAAAAACAATCATGTAACCAGTGAAATCAATGGGCCAAAACGACCAAGTTATTCAAAAGAAAAAAAAAGAATCAAGTGGTAATGCCCATTTTCAGATTATTAGAAATGAAGGACTATGTCTATTTCCAGGTAGTGGCAAGTGGAACAGCAACATTTCCATGGCTCAAATATTGATAACATCCCCTTTAACAGAAGATGCAGCATAGTGCTACTCAGAACAAAGTAATCCATTTAATTGTTTAACCTAAAAAAATAACATGACGATGGCTTCAGCCAAATGTAAAGGTGTTGCAAATAAAAAGTGATTCCAAATAATACAATCCACCTTGGACTACATATAACTGCAGCTCAACTGAAGCATTGCAGGAGTAAACTCTCCCGTGTTGCTTTAAAGAACAAAAAAAAACCCAAAAGAAAGAAAGAGAAAAAAACAATGGACAGAAAAAAGTTTTTGGAAAATGCACAGGTCTCATTATGCAGAAGCTGAGCACTGCTAATTCTGCCACTGTAATTATATACAAAAGTGACTCCACAAAAGATGGGAGTAATTTTCCATACAAACTGCAGACAAGTTCAGCAACAAAAACATCAAGACTAGCCGCAAAACACTAGCTGACACTAGGTGCTGATTCCCATTAAACTAGACAACGATTTGTTACTGATTCACATTTCAGCGTGTAGTCCCTGAATGGATGAATACAAAGAAAATTAGGTAGGGTTTCTCTGAGCCGAGAGGGCTTACCAACTCACTGCTCCCTCCCTGATAAACTGCGCTGGTTCAGATCGATTCTCTGACGCCGCCGCTCTACAAGAAGCACTCGGAACGAAGACATTTAATCAGCGGAAGGAACGGAACCGCGCCGAATTTCGACGCAACCAAAGTGGGGGGACGCTCGGAGCCCTCTGGGACATGACACACTTACCCCTCAACTCAACTCAGGGTATCAGGCGCCGTCGCGAGCAGCTGGGCGAGGTGGTCCGCAACAGATTCCGCCCAAGAACCAAGTCGGCCGCTGGCCGCCGATATCAGGGAACCTGTACTTCGTTTCAAAAAAAAAAAGGAAATAAGAAAGAACCCAATCGGGTTATATCGGCAGTGGCACAAGAACCTGTAAAGAGGAAACCTTTTTTATGCAAAAAAAAAGAAGTAAAAGAAAAGGAGAAGGAATCAGGGGGTGGACCTGCAGCGAAACGGAACGGGGCCCTGCAACATCTGCCTGCCAGTCGCCGGAGGGCTCGGCTTGCTGGCTTGGCTCACACAAGGGAGAAGGGACGAGTTCCTTTTCTTTCTTTTTTTTTTAACGTCTCTCATCTGACAGCTGTATCTACACTAATCCAACCTATATACGTTACATACACGAGTATATAAGTAAATCTATAACTACACTTAGATTACTAGATCATATCTTAGGTAAAATCACCGGATTAAGACAAGCTCAGCTTTGATTTGCACTTGTACCGGCAGTATGGATTGAGCGGTGGGCCTGAAAAACTCTTCCGCGTTCGTCGCCAGATTTTGTTGCCGACATTTTGGGTTGATTATTAGGTTTGTGTTGTTGACGTTGGAAAGATTGATGGCATAGGCTCAAATATGCAACGTGCTCGTGACATAGGTCCTTTCGCTGGCCATTTATTCACATACTAAACAACCACATGTTAGCAAAGTTGTCTCATATGTTGCCATGTACTCTCTCTCTACTTTCTTTGTTCTAAGTGATAAGTCGCTTTGATTTTTTAGTTCATCCACTTTATTATATATTTAGACATATTATTATATCCAGACTAGATTCATAGCAATATGAATGTATCAGAAAAAATCAAAGTAACTTGTAATTTACACATAGGAAGTAGATTTTTTAACTATGTGAAGGAAAAAAAGTGATAAGAAAAAAGGTTGTTATTCCGTTATAAACAACTATCTCATGAATTTAAGACAACTATTATATCACTGTATGATTACCATACAAATCACAATTTTAATTTTCTTCTAAGCATAGATTAAAGAATTATGTGTTATTACAAGGCAACTTAAAAATAATCATTGCACATATTGTCCATTAGGTTGTCTTAAAATTACGTAGCACTAGATAAAACCACCTACGAGACAGCACTAATATACTTGCCCTTAACCTTAAGCGCACATCGTTGAATGCGACAATTACTCCCACCGGCGAGAAAGCAGGTACTTTAGGAAAGTGATATAGTTTTAAATTAAATTAAATCTAAACACATATACTAACATTTATATTATAATATCAGTTAATTCTTATTAGTAATCATAGAATATATATTTTAGTAACATATTAAGACATATAAATGTTGAACTATTTTTTGTATATTTAGTTAAGTTTAAGAAAATTTAACTTGGTTCAAATCTAGAATTGTACTCCCTCCAGGTTAGGTAAAAGAAGTCGTTTTAGACAACTGATACGGTCTCTAAAGCATAACTTTAACTTTTTATTATTATAAAAATATTTATAAATAAGTGATATACTTATCTGTTTATAAAAGTATTTTTCAGACAAATTTATTTATACGATTTTCATATTTTTAAACTCAAAACTTAATAGTAGATAGAAAGAACGTTTTTTTTCTCGAAAACGCAGAATAGTTGCGCTTCATTATATTAAAAAGAAAAAGGGGTAAAGAACCCATAGTATAACACACACGCGACACACGTCAACCCTTAGTTCAGCAATTACATTTGCACCGGTAACTAAAGAATAAACGACCCTGCTCTACAACAAATCAAATAACAGCTCGGGCGGGAGCAGTCAAATGGGATAACCCACGAGCCCCTGCCATTGTCCACCGCCGACGCTCCTCGCCAGCCAACTTCAAGGTTTCAGCTATGTTGGGAGCTGCTCCATCAAAGACACAGCTGTTGCGATGATTCCAAATTACCCATGCTCCCAGAATTATTAGGAAGTTCAGCCCTTTTTGTGTTAGACCAGACGTTGCTGCACTTGCCTTTTCCCACCAATCATCAAAAGAAATGTCAGATGGCTGTGGAGCTAAAGAGTGGAGATCAACCTGTCTCAAGATATAGTACCAAAATTGCCTTGAGAAAACACATCTGATCACTGCTTTGGTCGTCTTGATCACAAAGTGGACACTTCTCAGGATGAGGCAATCCGCGTCTAGTAAAACGATCTGATAGAAAGAACGTTGGTTAGGAGTTCTACTGAAACCAAGAAATATAGGTCATTTCAGGTTAAAATGTATCCTTTATTTTCATTCATGATTTATGTACCAATGTTTGACTCAAACTTTGTCCAAAATAGCTTTCTTTTACCACTTGGGTAAATAGCTAAAATGAGTATTTTAGATTTGTGTGTGTGGGGGGTGGGGGGGGGGGGTGCGGGCGGGCGGCATCTGTGAATTTTTTTTAGTTTAGTTGACTAATCAATTTGGTGGGTATTTCTTAGTCCAGTGAAAAATCAATTCGGCTGTCTGTCCTTTTGCCTGCCAATGGATTATATGGTTGTTTGCAATATTACAACAACAGGCATTCCCCACCTAGATAATTAACAGTAACCTCATAACTATCCTAGCCATGTAGAAAAAACAAAAGCTGAATGTGACCAGAGTTCATGGTTTAAGAAAAAACTGGAGCTTTGATTAAGAGTCAACATTTTCTTGGAATTTACAATGATGTTCTGCATGGGATCGTTCATTTTTTAACCCTTGCCTCACTTAGCACAAGCAACAAGATCCCCTTTTTAACAATTAGCAACAAGATCCTTGCCAGACTAGGAGAGCCAATTTGGCACACCTAAGCAAGCAAGGAAAATCTTGCTTGCACGGAAATCAAAGACAGCTAGCTTCACATCCGAGCACTTTGCTCACTTCAATTGCTAGCTATCTATGGCAAAACAGTGGTGGACAAAGAATTCAAGCATATCCTTAATTCCCAAGTAGTACAGGCGTAAGCACCAACCACAAAAATCTTAGAAGCACCGTCGGCAATGGTCATGGCAACAGCGCACATGACAAGGCACCATCACTTTTCCTGTTGCCACCTTTCCTTTTGTCTACTATATAGGCCAACTGGCAAATAATGTGGATCTCAGAGCACAACGGAATACCAAAGCGAGAAAACAAGGATCAAATCCATCATGTCCCGACTTTCCAAACCCCTTGCTGTCTTTGTTGCCTTCCTGAGCATCCTCATTCATTCTTCACAAGAAGGATACTACTAGAAACAAAAGTCTATGCGGAGTCAGTCACCATGTGCACAGACACAGACACTAAGCACGATGCTTTGTTAAACATCCATAAAGTTTATTGAGCCTCTGACAGACTGCTGTAATCAAAGGCACATGCAATGTTCGGATGTTCCACTCTTCACTTATATTTACTTCCAGAATGATATCACAGAAATCTACAATTTTACACAAACGTGCATGTCAACGAAATGTCCACCTGAGTTTAAAAAACAACAAACCAAATGTTATTACATCATTTTTTTTTTATCCAACAGGGAGGAGAGCAGCGTATCGCTAATTAGAAGGGTTACATCATACCAAGAGATCCATGGTACAACTCCTTTGACCTCAGCTTCTTGTTCCTGGGAGTACATGTACACCTACTGTAATTTTTCAACTTTTTTTCCACAAGAAGATTACCACTAATGTTTCCTCAAAAAGGAAAAGAGAGAAGTACTAACCGACACTTGATACAAGGATACATCAGACGAGCTCTTGAATTTTTTTTCTCCAACACGCACGAGAGCTCGTGCATTCACCTATTTTCTGGTCATTGATTGAGACCATGGAAAAGATTGTTCAACTCAACTTAAAAACCTTTGAGATGAACATGTTAAGTTACTCGGTGTGTTAGCATAATCATATAATCAAATCAACAACCATCATGGCGAGAGAGGAACTCTATGATACATGGATACACATCATTGATCGCCTGCGTAAAACAGAAATCATCAGTGCTGTGCAAAACAGAAATCATATCAGTGATGTGCAAACATGCCAAAATTCAATTTGAACTCCTCATGCTAGGAGTCATCAGACAGAGTACATACCAGTCGACCTCCAACCAAGTCATAATGTGCATAATGTGGGCCTTGTGGCTTTCCGAACACCTTATAGTTCACCTTGTGCTTCGGAATGAGTTTCACAGTTTCTAACAAATGGGAATTTAGACCAAACTGAAATTAGCAATCTGCACAGCGAAGTAATTAAGCTAGCAGAAGACAAAAGCCATGCACAACCTACCATAAACAGCCTCAGGAGGGCAGATTAGGTCTTTATCTCCAGCCAATGCAAGGACAGGAGTCTGACACTCTTGCAAATGATCCTTATATGAGAAGGTTCCATTTCGGTTACACAGCCCACCTTCCCTGAATGCGGTTGTAAGTTGTAGGACAACCTTTGCAGGCACTGTACCTGCAAGCCGTACAAATATATGGATCATAACTATCAGAAGGAGCACATGACTATATGGATCCGGAGGTTGTACAAATGCACAAATGCAGAAGAGAAATTTTATTACATATAGACAAGACAGTGTGTTATATAAGACTACTTACAAAAGTTGTTGGAAACAAGCTTAGACAGCAACTCCGGATGCATCATGTCCTGAGCTGATATTTGAGGATTAAGCCAGGAAAAAAGATATGGTGGACCAGATGCCCATGGATATGCTGCTGCCAACAACATACCCAATGGAACAGCAGGGACATTAAGAGCTTGTGCAGGATGAGCCTGATAACGAACGCAGCAGAATAGTTTGAATTATGAAAATATTGAATCAATTAAATAGCAATGCTCTCAAGCTGCCAGGTTGTTTACTCACAAGAGGCAGTAACAGCTTCAGTGATGAATTGGATGTTGTGTAGTCAACAGAAGAAGCCAAAGTGACAACGGCCGCTAAATTTGACGAAACTCCTTGAAAACCTTAAAGAATGGAGAAAAATAAATTAGATATGGCGATACATAGAAAAGCATTAACTCTAAAGACTTATGATATTTCTCAACAAATGGAAAGCGTAACTGATATACACAAAATATGCTTGCTGGCTTAGTTATTAATTAAATAAAAATACACATTTGATGTGTGCTTCAGAACAAAAGGGATAAAATGTGAAGGAGACAGGAGGCAGCATGAAAGCTTAGATAAAGAGCAGTATCAGTGACTCACCAGATCTTGACAGCATTGCATATAACAAAATTCCACCCATTGAGTGTCCAATGGCAAGCAACTTCCCATCTTTTGCTTTAATGTGCTGTCTAATATACTCCACCTGTACAAATAAATGGTAAACTTGACAATATTCCATTAAAAAGAATCATGATTACACTAATAGCAATGAAATCTGCCTGCAATTTTGCAAGTAACAACTTAGAAAAGAGCACTTCCACTCACCGCAGCAGGTATATCCTCCTCTAGATAATGGTCAAAGTCCCAATTATATTCAGAAGTCAGATCCATCTGTGTTGCTACAAAACGCTCCCACGAATCCAACTGGTCCTGGAAATTCTTCAAAAGACGTAGACTTTCTTCTCTCACTGGACCAATAATGGTAGAGCGCTCTACCATTTCTGAGAGAACAGAAACCTTTTCTGTGATCTCATGGAAATTTCCATTAACTACAGCCTCTTCCATGAGCTTTGAGATCCGATCAAAAAAATTAGAAAGCTCAGCAAGTAAAGGTGGTTCATCCAAAGCAACTATTCCAAGGTCATCACAATCACTAGCATAGCCACCAGAATTCTGAAGTGAAGTAGCCTCGAATGTACTCTGTTTATTAAGAGGTTGAATACCACCAGAGACATCCTCAAAAGTGACTGAGCCAGATGGAGCAGAATCGTCATATTCACGCGTGCTCAGACCAGCACCTCTTACTTCAACTATCCACGTATCGAATCCTTGGCTAGCCATGTGACGGGCAAACGAAGCCTGAAGGTAAAATTAAAAAGGAAAGTTAAAAGGTAAGCTAGACAAGACTAGCTTAAATAACTTGTTAGAAGAATATAGTGTCATTGCTGCCTACATGTTCCCACTATGTGCACACTTGTCAAAATTAAACAAGGTACAGCAATAATGGGGAAAAGAACGTTTTAGCTTCTTCAATCCCATCCCTACATTATTTCTTCCAAACCTTATTTATGATTATCAATGATAATAACTCACAAAAAAAAGGACAAGAGATGGCAACCATCATGGCAAATAAAAACACAGCATTTCTTTCATGTGAACGTAAAGGGTAAAGTAGTAATAAGTCTATAATTAATTTGGCAATTGATGGGACGGGTGGAACAAAAGAAGTCTATAATTAATTTGGCATTTCCAGTTGCAACTTGATGGTTTTTATGATGAACTGATGAAAAAATAGAAAACATTATCAGACACACCAGCCAGTTATAATAATGCATTTGCTGACTAAATTCAGGATAAAGAAAAACTTAGGAACCACAAAGAAATGAAATTTGGATCATGGCTTTCTTTGCTCTGGTTGACAAACACATGGATCCTGAAGTCCCTAGGCCCTCAAAACTCCAAACTAAAACTAAATGAACACTTGATTAAACACCAACAAAACAACCAGTAGCAATCATATTCCAAACATTTAGCTAAACAACACATGCAGATCACATTGCAGGTTCGTAGCAACCGTCATCTTCTTCTTCTTTTTTGGACATGTTTAATTTGATTCGAAGCTAATAACAAGAGGAACACCAAGCTTACCCCGGGTGAGAGGTCGTATCCGACGGCGTTCGTCCCGACTCCCGACAACAGCATCAGCGGGTGATTCCTGACGGGAGCCTGCACGCAACGCCGAATCAATCAAATCAAACACCATTTCCGCTGCGACGAAGAAACCAAAACCAAACCAAACAACCGAAGCGAAGGACACATACATTGCGCGGCGGCCTGTACCGCCAAAGCGCGAGTCGCCACCCGGCGCCGTCGACGGGGGCGTAGTGGAGCTCGTCGGCAGTGCAAGCGGCCGGCTTGGCCGGCCGCGACGGGGCAGAGGCCGAGAGGGAGATCGGGGTCGAGTCGGCGCGGATTGGGAGGAGCACGCGGCGGCGGAGGTGGTGGCAGCGAGAGGGGAAGGGAACTTCGCCGGAGCTCCGTCGAGCGGCGAGGCTGGCGGTGGGGATCGGCTGCAGAAGCATGGCTGCCGTTCCGTTCCAGGCTTGGGGGCCGTCGGTCAATGTGATTCTGCTGCCCGGTGTCAAGATATTAAACGGCCCGCCTCAAAAAAAAAATGAAATTGCTTGGGCCAAATTCATGTTCCTGTATTTAATTACAAATTTGAGCACTTTTCGTTTGGCAGGTACCAAACTGAGACAGAGAAGTCTTGTAGTAATTCCGTCCTCAAATATGTCATTACGAGCTTTGGTGGCGCTAGTAATAGGTAATGGAGTCAATTAGAATGTGATTTTTTGGGGGGCATGAATTGGAATTTGAAATTCTGAATTATGATTTGTTACTTACCAATGTGGACATCTATCTTCTTACCTCCTGTGACCTGCGGCTACAGGTTTGCCGTTTGGGCTATCTATTACCACTACGATGATCCAAGTTCGCCAGCAAATGGGACTTGGGAGGGGAGGCCACGTCATTATTGCCGTCACGGTCAGATGGTTGGTCGTTGGAAGGTTGCCGAAGGACAGCGACGGGGAGACAGTTACTCATCTATTTCTTAGTACTGCGCGGTCTCACGCGCTCGACGTGCCACGTCATCTCAGACAACTGGACCGTTGGATCACTGCAAAAATCGCTTTCATAGGAAATTGCTATGGGTACACAGGAAACGTACCCAGAAAATCTCTTTCACGTGTACTGTTTATCTGATACTGTTTAAGGAGGAAATTACTACAGGTATACAGCCGTACCCGTAAAATGAAATAAGCAGTTATCCTTAAAACAAAAATTTTAAAAATTTATAAATAAACTAGAACCAACCACTCAAAAGCTGACCAAAATATTTTGCACCCTTACTTCATCATCTAAAAATTAAAACAATTTCTAAATTTATATCTCTAAGCGCATACAATCATATTTTAGTAATTAAATATGATAAAAATCAACAAAACTAAATAAAAATTATAAATAAATAATTTGTCATCCAAAAAAATTATAAATAAATAATTTGTCATCCAAAAAAATTCAACAATGTATGAATTAAATTCATATGACATCAACAATAATAAAAATCATATTGTACGATTCTTTCAAAGTAGTATCACTTAAATCATCACAAATAACATAGATAGAGACGTGTACAATTCCATCTAAATCGATAAATATTACATATTACACTACACACTTAATACAAATATACACATATTACGTATTTAAAAAAATAGAGGCTATTTTAGCGCGGTAACGCCACGCCATGTTCTAGTCAGTAGTCATTCAGCGAGCTCCACTAGCCCTTCCCTCTATTCCCACCTGCCATCTGCGTAAGGGCCAGTTGAGCTCTCCAGTTGATTAAGTATCCAGGGTACAGTAACTCATCAAACTCCTGAGCTCTTCCCCTCCAATCCGTCTCGAAGGGTAGGGCGTGCCACCATGGCCTTTGCCAAGGGCGGGCACCGACATCAAGGGCGCTCAAGAGACTTAAAACACTAGGAGCGCACCCTCGAGGTAAGGGGCATCGAAGAGCACGAGACAGGAGGGCTGTGGGTAAGGGAAGCAAAGAAAAAGTAAATAAAGTAATATTTAACAGGTTAATATATTTGGAGAAATTATTAGTTATCTAATGAGGAACCAAACAAAAGTGCTAGCTCCTAATCCTCCTGAACAGACACATTCGAGGCCCCAGCTTTACATAAATCAAATGTAAAGCCAAAAACCGCAGAAGAAAAGCAATCAAGTAAACCAAACTCCAGCACATGATTGGCGACCACAAGAAGCATAACGGAAACAATATCCATAATATGCTGAGCACGACACTCGGTTGCCCAGTTAAAGACTGGAACATAAAATTTCATGGCAAGTCACTGGGACCGGCCAGTGCCACAACGTAAAGGTTTGTCATCAGATTCAGAGGAATTAACACGAGGATACAATCTAATTTAGATCATGTCGGAAGCATCTTCAACTGCTCTGAGCTGCCTTTGTCTTGGCTTCCGCCAACTCAGCTTCTCAGCCTCTAACAGCCTTGCCCTCAGCTTGAGGTTTTGACACTTCTTCTAAAAAGTGGGGGTAGAAGGGGGAAAAAAGTATAATATTAGGATGTCTGAGTTGATACAACATTACATGGTAGTTTTTTTCTCTGCATAAGCATTCCAGCATAGTTATGTACGTCATATAAATGTAAACACAATCAAGGGTCCCAATACTTAAGTATACACAGATGAAACCAAATTATAATATTTTCATCTGGTCCATAAACTTCCTGTGATGATTATTCAGCAAGGAACAATTCTATTTCTGTAAGATTATTATGTAGCACTAGATGTATAATGATATAATGGAGTAATCATTAATATCAAGCATTTTGGACAATGTAATTACGTAAGAAGCAAGAAAAAACTTCAATTTTAAAACTTAAATTATCTAGTTAAGCCATTTTCACAAATCTGTATTTCACACCAAACAGTAAATTCTTAATTTCCAAAATCTGAATGCACCCTGTTATTAGAATATTGAATATGTAATCCCTTTGTGGAAAAGGATAATGGATTTCCTTGATTCATGCATTGAAAACTGGTTGGGATGGTGCATGTACACATTTGATTAGCACTACATAATTCACTACTAGATGGAAAATTTTCAGCAATTGAACCTTTTTCTTAATGTCAACCCAGTAGATAAACAGAAAATACAAACCTAAGTTGATTTCATGTGATTTTTGTTATCTTCTAGTTAAAAGAAGCGAAAAGAAAACTAATAAGTAGAAGTATAACAGCAGAACAAATACAAACCTTCATCATCACTTTCATCCTCAAAATCATCCATTCCCATACCACCCATGCCACCCATGCCACCAAGACCACCCATGCCACCAAGACCGCCCATGCCACCAAGACCACCCAAACCAGCCATATCACCCATACCGCCCATACCACCAAAATTCTACAAAAAAACAAAAAAAATATCAAACCAATTTGCCACAATATCAAGGAATCCAATAGAAGAAAAACTGGTGAAAGAATTATTTACCGAGAAGTCCATCCCATCCACGTTCACACCATCAGTACCTACAAAAAGGAATAGATGAATGTAATAACTTTTACATGCTCATCCCTAATGTAATGAGCAATCTTCTTGCATAAAGTGTAAAAAATATATTTTTACGATAATGCACTATCAAGTTTGTATATCGGATATACAAAATGGTTTTCTTAGGATGGCCATCATTTTAGGAAAATATGTGGTGAAATCTAAGGCAAGTGTGAAGCCTCAGGGAAGTTGGGCACACTGTTCTTATGCCTAAGAGGTGGTGTCGGTCAACTTGAGGTGTTGGGAATAATCTAATGCAGAGGTGTTGCCCACGACATATTTTCATGTAGAAGCAGTTAAAAGTTCTTGCTGTTTATGCGGTTTACTAAGATCATGGTTCCTCATTGCTCATTAAACATGGGAGTGTTAAACACTAGAACCAAATCTTTGCCAAATAACATCTAGTCATGTGCATGTATCAGTTTGTGTAACACCCTAGTAAATTTCCTTCGGTAGTAAAAAAGGACATAGCATACCATCATCATCTTCATCAACCCATTTATCCCAATCAACTTTAATAAAGTGAGGTGTCCTTTCATCTCGAACAAGCTTCTTCCACCATTTGGCCTCAGCTTTTTCTACGATACAGAATATGGACCTGACCCCCACATTTATTTTGCTAGCCTGTTATATAAGAAGTAATGTTGGGTAAGGAGGAACAACTTTAAACATAAAGGATTTAAAGTAAACCTATACACATTTATAACACATTTACCTCAACATTTACTTTGTCATTCAAATCTAGTTTGCATTCATACAATTGTGTACCAGCATTGCCAGAGAATGAGAAGACACCATCTGGTTCCAAATTGACCTTAGCATCCTTGGTGTCAGGTAACTGTACAGTGATGTAAACCTTGTCGATCCTCTGAGCCCACTTCACTTCAGGGGTCCGACTACAGAAGACAATGCCACTTGTCAAGAAACCAACATGTAAACAGGAGTTCATCACCTCTCTACAACCTTAATAACATTTGCATAAATCCGCAAGTGGGCCTAGGGGAAATACACAGACACATTGCATAGGTATATTATCAATCATACACAAGAGCAAATAGGAGTAATTAGAATAGAAAAACAGAGAATCAAGAAACAATTGTCAATTAGCATTAGTGCCGATGTTGGCTAGCCAAACAATCCAACTAATGAATATTTTACCATCAAATTTGGTTTACAGATGGATCGGAATAAACAGCAACAACAACAAAGCTTTTAAGCGCCAAGCAAGTTGGGGATATGACGGCCCGATCCTTGCTCATTTTACACCGTGCCTAGATCAGATGCGTGTCACAAGGTGATTACCCATTCAACACCATACCCAGGGCTCCGATATGGCACACTAAGGGTTACACCCTCACAGGGTGCACTGGTTTTCATCGCCATGAGTAGCTAAGTTTTACATTGGCTTGTCAAGCCTAAATATCTATTGAAGAAAAGAAAACGATAAACTCAAACAGAATAGGGTAATTTAACACTTCCTGTAACAAGAAAGTAATCATAGCTCTATGTTCCCAGCGGCCAGCATGGCATACGGTTCAACAACACCATTCAACAAAAAAAAGGTTGAGACACATTACAGAAGTCATGCATGACAGAACAAAATTACCAACTATCACTATCAGAAAAGCAGATTTTAGCATCTCATGTTTAAGATAACATTATTAGTATTAAATTTTGAATGTTTGCATGTGGTAACGCTTGTTAGATAACAGTTGACACGTCTTCAAGGAAAGCAGTACCAGGCAGCAAATATGTACTCTTTTCAATGTTGGAACACGGTCCAAATAATTTAATCACATAAGAAATTGGGAAAACAGAATCCCAAGTGCTAAACAGTCAAAATATGGCCAAACAGTGTTAAATAAGAAATGCAATCTGAGGCCTGCCTACAAACTATCAAGGAATATGCAAAACATAGCAACATATTACATGTCATGAATGTCATAATATACTAGACCACTAGAGAAGCAGTGATCAAAGTTATTTTTAGCTAGCACGCCATGTGCAAACAATACTTGATTAAAAGGTAGAAGTGATGATTGGAACCAGAACATGCAGCAAAATATAAATGAACAGAAGTTTGTGCTGGCACCATCACTCTCTCATGGAAAACAATTAAAGAAGTATGCCCCTCTAGACATGTCTGTGATTGTGAAACTAGCTATGAAAACCAAATGGGACAATAGAAATTATATCATGCCACTCTAGGCATGTCATGGCGGTCAAACTTTGTGTCCTGAAACAAGTAACTAATAAACCATAAAGTTTGCCCACATGTCGCACATTGCTAGAACATCTGAAACAAACAAGAATTGTAGGCTGAGAAGCCAAATCTGAAGTGCCAAAAATTTCAGATGAATGCCATGTATATCTCCAAAACCAGTGCACATATAAATCTAATCATGGTTAGTTAGTGAGCAATTACCAGAACTGAAAAACGACAGCAATTGCAGAACTATGAACACATGGACACAGCAGCACCACACAAAACCATGGCCGACGCAGCCATAATCTGCAGTTACCAACATAAACTATCTAAATATTTACCCCCAACAACCCACCCACACCCAAACAACAAACCATTCAAATCCACGGCACCGCAAAAATGAACCACAACAAAGCCGTACAGACACGCACCCCGCCCAAACCCTAGGGGCACATCGTAACTCGAATTAAACTACAGGAAACACAACGGTTCCATCGAGCCCAGCCACATCTCGGCGGAGAACCCCTGGGGCTCGGGCTGAGCCATGGACGCTGCAGCGCATACCCACGTGCACCCCCGGACCAAAGATCCGCCCGCGCAGCGCCGCAGCCGTAGGCGGCCGCTGCGAATGCCCCTGTTCCCACCGACCCGCGGAGCGAGACCGCCGAATCTACAGAGAAGAGTAGGTGCTGGATCGAGAGGGCCCGGTGGATTTTGGCTCACCTCATCTTGACGCGGTTGGTACAGGCGGCGGCGTCAGCGGCGGCGGGTGGTGGGGAGCGAGGGTTTTGTGAGGTTTTCGGGCTGGGAGGAGACTGGGAGGGCAGAGGGGAGATGACGACTCAAGTAGGCGGTGGGAGGGCACGCGGCGCAGTAGCAGGCCGAAATGGGCTGGGAATATACTGGTATTATACTATGGGCCTAGATGTGGTCTTGTGACTGTGTCTATTTAACTTCCTTTGTTTTCTCAAAAAATATTTAACCTCCTTTTAATTTTCCTCAAAAATAATCTAACCTCCTTTTAATGGTTATATGCTAGTTAAAATTAAATCTAATTGTTATATTCCTAAAAACTCTTTAAATCATATGATTTTTATTTTCCGAGAGGTTTTGAAATGGTTTAAACTTATGTGGTGCCATGTCAACCATCCTGTATGGCATCACGTTAACAAGTAAATCAGATTTTCTGATAGTTCAAAGAGGTCAATTAAACTTCATAAAAATGAAGACCTAATTTTCAAAAGTATTCAAATGCTTTTTCACAATAGATATGAATAGTATATCTAATCTAATGTTAAAAACCTAGAAACTTTGTTTCAACTTAAAAAATTAAGCCACATTCATAAATTTCCTAAAAGCATGCTCTATGTTTATATGAGCTAGAAACTTAAATATATTAAAATAATTTTATTAGAAAACTCATGAAGGCGAACATCTCGAGCAAAATTACCTCCTTGATTACGTGCCCCCGCGACATGCACAAACCTACAATGGTCATGATGAATGGGGAAGCCGCTGCATCCAACCAGATGTTTGGTGTCGCAGATGTCGATCCAACGAGTATGCACATGTCGACATTGTGATGTCCACTGAAGAAGATAATGTTGTTACATAGTTAAATCATATGGCACATGTTGTTAATGTGCATTCGGAGCTTGAGTTATAATTGTTATTTTGAAATTTTTGTGCATATCTCAATAGTTAAGCAAGACATTGCTAATGAAGAAACTTTTTTCAATTTACGTGGTGGGTTGTGCCGTGATTTCAAATTTGGCTCAATTTCAAGTTTAAGAGACCATATGATATTCAAATAATTCTACGGAACAAAAAAAAGTAACATTAGTATAACAATACATTCTTTAAGATAAATAGCCAAATAATAGTCAAACAAGTTTGACTAAGAACAAAGTTAAACTATCTAGGGTCTACTTAGAACCTAGGAATCTTATAAGAATTAATTTATTTTCACAGGAGAAACTTACGCGAAACAGAAGAAACAATGCAGCAATTCTAATGGACCCATATAATTTGTAACATAAGGAATAGCATTTTAGGCCACAGTTAGAGAACATAAATTATAAATTAACAAAACAACATATACTTTCAACAATGCAAGTCATGGTACATATACAGAAATTAAGAGCACGTCTTCGATCCGTACAAACGACATTGAATTCCCTCCGAAGAGTTAAGACATGTGTCGTCGCTTATAAGATTGTCTCCAACAGATGCCGCAAAACGCGAGGCATTTAGAAATTCCGTCGTGCACAGTATTTTTGGCTTGCAAAATCAGCCTCCAATGGAACACCCATACGCGGAACCCATTTTGTGTAGCGGACAAACGAGTGGCCAAATATGCATCGTCTCTCTCCACCGGAGGCAAATCTCTGGCGCTTGGTGAGGTCCTGTGCCTCTGCGAGAACTGTTTGGCGTGGCTGGCAGTGGCCTTGAGCTCCTGCTAGAACTGCCGCCGGCGGTGCTAGGAGATCTGTCGCATCGCGGACCAGCGCGAGAGTGACGACGCCGCAGATGACGACGGGGTCGGGTACGGGTGGCGGCGGGGGCGGAGGCGGGTCTGTGGCAGGGAGCGGCCGGAGTGGCGCGGCGTAGCACACGAGCTCGCGGGCGCCCGCCGTGGAGCACGAGTCTGGCGGCGCGAGGAGGCGCGAGAGGCCGAAGACGCCGAGGCATGGCAGCATCTCGAGCGCCGGCGCGATCTAGGCGACCATCACGCACGATACGGGTCCGCCAGGGGTGCAGTGGGGACGGCGGCGCGGCGCCACCCGGGCATGTCCTTCTCCTCGCCGGCGCTGGCGGCGAGGCGCGTGAAGTGGTCGCGCAGGAAGGGGCTGCGCGCGCAGAGCACACGGCGGCCATGGCGGCAAGGAGAAGGAGCTTTCCCGCGGCGGCCATAGCGCCAGGAGGAGGATTTTGCTCGTGGCGGACTGGGGGCCATGGGGCTGGGGCGGGTGCCGGAGGAAGAGGCGTGGTCCGCCGCGAGGTGTGGGGCTCGACCGGCGGAGCAAGACGAGATGTGGGAGGTGGGCGGCGCATACAGAGGCGGGCGACGCATGCAACCGCGGGATATGCTCGGCCAGGTGCGTCGGATTGGTTTTCTGTCGGAGAACGCAAGTTTTGGGGGATGAATTTTTTTACTATGCAAGAGCCAAAGTATGATATAGGTGATGTTTATGGATTCCTATCGTTGGAGATAGCCTAACAAAGCTGATCGAGACAAGATGCGTTTACGAAGTCGCGAAGGCAAGTCCATCCAAAAGCCGGCGCGCGGCGTGCCCGTCGATCAGACGGCATGTCTGCCTTATCCGGCTCTCGAGTCGAGGGGGACCAGTCAGTCACACAGATCCAAAAGACCATGGCACGTCGGTCGCCGGTCGGTGGCACACTGGCACGACGCGCGCGTGGTTGCCAAGGGCCAAGGGCCAAGGCCACACCGCCCGTTGATTCGGCGAACGAAAGGCGGCAGGTCCGTGTCCGCCCGGCCATCCGTCGGGGCGGGGAGGGGAGGATGGCTGGCCGGGGGAGACGAGACGACTGCGAATCGACCCGGCAACCATGCACGTGGGAACCACGCCGCGGCGCGGGCGCTCGGCACTGTCGCTGGCTGTTCACTGGTCTGGCTCTGGGTCGCCCGTCCGCGCGCTGTGGCGTCATCACGGAGGGAGAGTAGGGCACAGTGGCACACCGCACAAGTGACGACGCAACGCAATCACGCAAGAGGCTGGCAACAGCGGCACGTGATGCCGTCATGCTCATGCACGTTGCGGCGTCTCGCTGCCCAAACCGCCAGTGGACGCGGCCGACCTGCCTCGCTTTCTCTCGCGCCGACGGGTCCTTTTCCGCCTTTTGTTTCTTTTGCTAGCTCCTAGCGGCTACTACTGCCTATTGCCCGTGTCCGGCCGGCTCGGCCTTGTGTGAGAAACGAGCGAGATCTCCCTTGCACTTGCACCATGCCAGTGTTTCGTCGTCTATAGTCAGCCCTGCCTCCGCAAAATCGAGCATTGCTTGCTTGTTTTGCCTTTAAATTTGTGTAATAATAAAGCATTTTTTTTGAGGAAATGATGTACCATATATTAAAAGAAAACAAGCACAGTACAATCCTTTGTTGCAGAAAGGACCCTGATGAAAACAAGATTTACATCAAGACCCCTACTGCCACTACTGTTCTTCTTCCTCATCCTGTCGAGATGCCGTCGTCGTGCCGCTCGCAATCCTAGACGTTGAAGCAGCCAACCTCCATCCACCTTCCCCCAAAACGAAGGCCGGACACAACATTGAGAAGCTGCAACAGATCTCCATTGAAAGAACAGCAGCCGTCGGACCTCCCAATCTGGCACTTCCACACCTCCGCGCACCCATCCACTTCAAGCCATAGCACGAACAAGACGAACAAGGAAACCAACAACTGAAACAGAGACAAGGGACAAGAACCTGGGCCGCCGCCATCACCGGTCGACGGGAAGCTCCTGTACAAGCCCCGTCCAGATCTAAAGCTCCAACTCGGTCTCCAAATCCGACAAGGACCAACCCCACAAGCTCATCGGTCTCCACGAGCAAAGGACGGCGAGGTTGAGGAAGAGCCGGAGAACTTTATTCCACTGTAGCACCGCTGCCCTCACCTTACAAACGACGCCGAGAAACAAAACCCTAAAACTACAGGGACCTATTCTACATCGCCGGTTGGAGAACCACCATTCCCCCACCCTCCGACGGCCAAACGACCACCGCAAGCGGAGGGGAACGGCAGCCTCGCTGGCGAGAAGACGTGACTCCCCCTTTGTCGCCTCTCTTATCGCCTCTCTCTCCTGTAGCAAAGGGAGAGGTTTCGAGATAGTGAGCTGGATCCGTGTAATAAAGCATTGGTGTCCGCGCAAGTTCAATAGAGGTGATCATCGACGATAGGTAGAGTCATGGAACAATTGACGTCCTAACAAGCAGCGGAGGAATCACAGTCACAGCTGAGACTGCAAGTTTGAACGCTTTAACCATGCATGCTGGTCTATTCACGGCCTCTTTGCATGTCAACCACCGACATGAGCGTACGCAGCAACTTAATTACGCTTCGCCGACCACACCTCAATCTTCAGATGCAACATTGAATTAAATAAACAACCAAAAACCTACATATTTTTAAACAAGTCAACACAACAACAAAAATCAGTCAATTCAGGGGAAGACGTTTGAATTGGAGCTAAAAGCTCAAAGGATACAGTATACTCCCGGCATACCAGGAAATGTACAAGCTGTAGAAGACAACAGTGTGGAGAGGCAAAGCATAGAAAGAAAATCGGGAGATATGTTACGACAACTCATTACATGTCACAACAAGACATGACACAACTTGTAAGACAACCACCCATCGCCGAAGAACATCACCACCTTAACCAACAACATACTTGCCGAGGCACCATGATTATTATGCATCCACACCACCGCTCGTAGCTACACCGAGATTCAAAGCCATGCTCCATCAATGGAGCACAAAGGAAAGGGGGCTAAAGGTGATGAGAAATACGCCAACCAGGGCACACTTGAGACTATGGCCTCCCTTTGACTTGAGCTAAATACAACACCTCTATTTTTCAAATTACAAGTCTTTCTAACTTTTTTGAATACATAGATTTTATTATATGTTTATATATAGCCAATTTCTAGTGCATAACCAAAAAAAACAAACATGCTTAGAGAAGCTAGAATGATTTAAGGTTTGGAACCAATAGAGTACTACAATTACTATACATATATGTTTATTAGAGGCAACACTCTCTGCATACTCCGATGACTCAGTGAAGACATCAGGGCTCACAACAGTCGTGGATATGTGAGGCGGTGAGGCCGCCAATATGCGCTAGCCATTGTACACTTGTGAAAAAGGCAATTGGACAGCACCGGAGTGGGAAGGCAGAAGAAGGACAAGAGATCGATGCAAGGTTAACTCCAAAGGACAACATTGCAACAGATTAGGACACAATGACCGATAGGCCATCAAGGAAGGAGTGGGTCGACAACTGATGTAGCTAGAAAGAAGACATGCAAAGTGGACTCTAGTATCAAGCGCGAGAAAGAAGATGATATGAGAAGTCGTCTGTTTTTTTCTACCCTATATAAAATATAAAGGCAAAAAAGAATGGCCAGATTTTTCCCTCTAACAAAAATAAAAAATAAAAATCATCTATGAGGAAACTAGATCCCAACATTTTTACGACAATGGGATGAAAGTGTGGAATCACTTGAAAAAAGCGCAATGAAATAGCATAGCAATAAAGCGCTCTCAAATGGTTTGAAAACTCACTATCCAATCATCAAGCTAGGGGGAGAGGGAGAATCATATGCCACCCTTTGTAGACCACACCTTTGGTCCTTCACGGTTGAGCCATCATTCCTGCCTCACGTTCCCCATCAAAAGCGCAGCATACCCCACTCAACCCAACAGCATCAAGCCCCATCTCGGCCGTCCGTTCACTCCCCTCGTCGCCGATCACGAGGCCCTCGCCAGGACAAAACGCTCGCTCGCACGGAATCCAAGCCCCCGTCCAAATCGAACACACCACTGACACGCACACAGGAGGAGAGAGAGTGAAGCCTGGGCCGCAATGGCGACGCTGCCGCAGCGGTTCAAGCTGCTGGCGACGCGGTGCGCGGCGGGGGCGCCGAGCCCGTCGCGCAGCCCCGCGCCGGGCTACGCGGGGGCCGCCAGCCCGGGGTACCGCCTGCGCCGCCGGGGCGGGGTCACCGCCAGCGCTAGGCGCCGCGGCCGCCTGCGCCGCTTCTTGTGCCGCGGTGGCGGGGCCGCCGGGGCCGGGGCAGAGGCGCTGGCGGCCGCCGCGCGGCAGGAGGACGACAGGAAGCCGCTCTTCGGTGGCCGGCCGGGAAGCGGAGGCCGCACGCTGCGGGATCTGTTCGTCGCGTCCCCGGAGGCCGGGCGCCGCAAAGGTGGGTGCAGCTGCGACTGCGGCGGCGACGACGCGGATGACGACGGAAGGGACGGCGGTGCCAGAGCGGATCCTGCCGGCACCGGCGACGGCGTGTGGCGAGGGGGCCGGAGGTTCGGCTCCGGCGGGCTGCGGAGCTTGCTGATGCGCCGGAGCTGGCGGCCGGTGCTCGTGGCCATCCCGGAGGCGGACGGCGGCGGCAAGATCGAGCTCGGCGCCATCGAGGAATAAAAGTGGAAACGGCTGGGGGATTATTCTTGCGCCGTCTTCTTTCCGTCGTACAGTAGTGGCCCTGTTCTTCTTCCTCTGTTTTTTCCTCTTTCTTGTTTGTTTGTTGGCTTCGCCTAGTTCCCGTAAGTGACTGCAGCTCTGCATGCCTCTGTGAATACGATGACGCAATGAAATGAAACACCAAGTGAATTACTTGCAGGTTGCAAGAAATAGCTTCAGTTACAATTATGAGACCCAAAAATTGGCTGTACTTCAGGGGCGTGGATTCTCTAACGTGCAGGAGGTAAGTCACAGGTGCCTTTCCCCCCTTCGGATGCCATCCATTTACAATCCGACGGCTCTGGTGATCTTTCAACTTTGTCCCTGCCTAGCACATGTGAATGACAGCCCAACAAGGCCCAGTTCGCACACAGAGACTAAAACGAGGTAATTGTGCTAAAAAATATGAAGGGAGGTAACACAAAGATTAAAGTATTTAAAAAAATACTAAAGTGTAGTACATACGATGAGACAAAAAAATGTATACATACGAGTACCATTTATTTTATCTTAGAATTGAACAACTATTTTAAGAAAATATTTTTGATAATTCCATGCTAATAGTACTTCCATTGATTTTTAATCTTTTTTCTCAATTACGCAAAAGATCTGTGCATCGTTATAATTAAGAAAATAGTACTTTCTCCGACCAAAAAGAATGCAACTATGGGAACCGTGCCAGTCAAACTAACTCACGGTTGACCAAGTTTATAGTAAATAGCATTAGTATTTATATCTTCAAATAATTTTTTTATATAATTTCAGTCAAGTTAAAACACGTTGACCGCTCAAAATTTTATGTTTAGCTACAAACATAGCTCACATAATTTTTGTTTGATGCCATCTTGATATATTATTTAGAACTACAAATATAGATCTGAATATTTTACCAAAATTTTCAGCATGATCTCAAATAAAACAACATTTAGATTTTTTAACTAAGTTGCGAGAGAGAAGGAAATACCGCTGATTCAACCGGCAGTAAGTGCTTCCGGTTGGTTCAATCGGCAGCAATATTATAGTTTTGCTTTTTTTGGTTCTTATTTTGCAAAAGAAACAAATTTTTGTAAGAGAAAATAAAAATAGAAAAAACTGATTTTCCTTGCCTAGAACCACGTTCACACAATGAAATTCTTTATTCGCGAACTTACGAACTGGACCTTACTTTACTGGGCCTGCCAGCTAGAGAGGTATGGCAACGTGAAAGCTGAAGTAAAGCACAGCCGTTAGATTTTAAATGGATGGCATCAGGAAGGGGGAAAGTCACCCGTGACTTTTCTTCTCCACGTTAGAGAATCCACGCCGGTACTTCAGATGCAGTTTACATTGGGAGATCGCTCGTCTTAACGTCGTGTAGTACCTTGCAGCAGCCATGGCCCATGGGCAGATGCAGCAGCGAGTTGCTGGACAATGCTTGTGCAACAGTCAAGATGCATGCCATTCATGATTCATGCCTGTCCGTCAGGTTACCAGGAGCTTGTGCAGGCCGCTGAGTGCTGACTGGAGCAACCACGACGTGTTGCAAAAGCAGTCGATCCTATCAGCTACTCTTTTATTAAAAAATTTTAATAAATATTATTTATTTTATTATAACTTATTTTATTATAGTAGATATTTTTATAATAAATTATTTATTTTATTATTTATATAAAATTTTTAAATAAGAAAAACTGTCAAATAAAAAATATAAAAATTAAAACAAACGATTATTTATGAGAGGAAATAGCCGAGAACATCGTAATGGCAGTCCATGTGATGGTCCATAGCATCAGGTGTCCATAGTCTTGTCCATAGCCTCATGGACAGCCCATAAGAATAGAAAATTATTTTTTTCTCCCGCCCGTGCCTCTCTCTCATTGCAGCTGCCTGCTCGGAGTCATGAGGAATCTCGTACCTGGTGGAAGGGATTGATTTTTTATATTTTTTCTATACCAAACGGGCCTCATCTCTATGGACTTCACATTGTAGCAAAATGCATAACTATGACTACCTGACAGAGGACCCACCTCTATGGACTGCTTGGTCCTTATACATTGCCCTCGATGGAGTCGGAGTCGGGGAAATCAATGGTTGTGTGGTGGTGAAGACGAAAGTTGAAACTGGAGTGAGGAGCATTGAATGCGGAGATCCGGACTTTACATGTTAGTTAGTTAGAAATTTAAGTTTTAGATGGCACTTTATTCTTCATAGATATGGATTTGGAATTGGATAAAAAAGAATTATAAAAAATATTTAGCCATGGAGACACATGCTCTCCGTGGGCGCGCAACAGCCGACAGAGGCAGCGAGTAGGGGCTCGCGACGACCAGTGGAGGCAGCAGACAGGGCCGCGATGGCTGGCGGAGGGGGTAGTCAAGGGCGCGCGGCGACCGACGGAAGCGAGTGCGCCCGTCATCCATGTGTGCGTGCATCTCCCTCTCTTAGTCTTGTAGGACTGGATGAGTGCGATGATATGATAAGGCATGAGCTAATAGGTCATTTCCTGTCTTGGTTTTAGGTTAGATTAACATTTCTATAAGAAAAACTACAAAATGCTAGTTTCAGTCACGGTGACATCTTTCGGTGGTATTTCATGGGGACAATATTTCGATGACATTTTACACAGGTCACAATCTTTTGGTGCTATAGAATCAATTCTCCCTTATTGTTGTGGTGGGCTTAAGACAACCGCCAATATATTTATTGTGGTAGTAGGCTAGCTGTAGATAACCGCGAATATAAACATATATGATTTATACTAATAGTAATTTTAATAAAACTGCTAGTAGAGATGTATCTTCGGTAATGAATCATAGCGAGCCCCCAATTCTATTTCTACTTGCGTTTATTCATTATGAACCATCACAAAGGGGATTTCGGTGACTTGTTATTAATTATTCCCTTCGTTCTAAATTATAAGTCACTTTGACTTTTTTTGGTTCACTCACTTTGCTATGTATACAGACATAATTTTATTTCTAGATAATAGTAAAGTGAGTGAACCAAAAAAAATCAAAGTAGCTTATAATTTGAAACGGAGTGAGTATTAACATTTCTACCGCTGTCGACACCAAGGATCTCACGCCGCAAGGCGCCAGATTCAGACATTGCCCAGCTGTAGAGGGCGATCGCAGAGAAGAATTTGACCACCAAAGATCTCGTCGTTTTATCTGGTACAACTCTGGCCGTTATCGCTTGATTCTTATCAACAATACTCAAGCCGTGGCTTCATCACGTTGATTCTTATATTTATCTCTAGACTTGATATGTAGGCGCGCACACCATCGGCTTCTCACACTGCCAAGCATTCGGTGACCGCCTCAACGGCGCGGACCCAGTCGAAAATATGAGCTAGGGCGCATCGTTATGTACGGATACAAAACTTCACCGATGTACCGCTTTAACTATGTGTATGTATATCGTATCTATATTGTAATGTCACATACCAATTATGTTCTAATATATGATTCAACAAACCAAAGGTACGGAAGAAGTTTGAACATAATTACCTTTGTAATGAAGAGAACACAGAGAGAATTTTTGTTCCATATAGTCGATAATTTACCATACAACAAATGATCAAAAGAAGAAAAAAAGCATAAACAGCCAGCAATTAAAAAAAATTTAGTAATGAGTAAGTGAGAAGTGAGGGAATATGTAAAAAATGTCAAACATTGTATTTCACTGATTAGAGATCAATCTCTATCTATAATTGACTACCAATTAGCAATGGATAAAGCAGTACCTAATTTCTTATACGGCTCAATGGAGTTGCCTTGCGTCTAGCTCTAAGGGCCGAAGTAGCCACAAAATGGGCCATTGAGGACCGGAGTGGGGTGGGCCTTGTTGGCTGGACAGTCCAGCAGAGCTGGGCACCTTCTTCAACCTCTCGTATCTGCAGAGCTGGCCGCCGTCGCTTCGCCTTGCTCAGACGCTGGTCGCTGTCCGGAGAACTGAGGGCTAGTAGTGGTGCACGCCGGAGGGGGACCTAGGGCGGCCGCCCAAGCTCGCCCTATAGGTCGATCCGCCTATGCCACCACCCGCGGGCACACGCACAACCTCAACGAGGCCGCCAGCCTGTAGCTGCTGGACCCGGCCTACCAGAAGGAACTCCGTTCAGAGTACCCGGAGGTGCGCGCCCTTGGGCTGCTAGCTGATCCCAGTGGAAAAATCAGGAGGGCCACGTCGCGTGCGCAGCGAGAGCGACCGGCGATGTTCGCGACGGCGGCGCGGTGGGCGGCGAAGAAGGGGAAGCCCAAGATGGCGCCGATCGAGCTGACGACGCCGCCGGAGCAGACGCAGTCCATCACGCGCGCCATCTTCGACGTCGTCCGGGAGCACGGTCCGCTCACCATCTCCGACGTCTGGGACCACGTCAAGGTACAAGAACATACACCCCTGCCTGCCCCTCTCCATGAATGAATAGAAACTGTTCGACGGAATGCTTCTCCAAAGACCTCTCTCGTTCGGACTGCACTCCGGCAGTGCATCCTTTGCTTAACGGCATGCGTTCCTCTAACAAGCAGCTGAGATTGATCTTTTGCTGTCACCCTTAGGATGTCGGGCTTCGAGGTCTGACGAGCAAGAGGCAGATGAAGATCATGCTGCGGTGGATGAGGGAGCGCCAGAAGCTAAGGCTCATCTGCGACCACGACGGCCCGCACAAGCAGTTCCTCTACACCACCTGGTTCACCAACCCCAAGAACGCGCCGCAGAGGCCCAAGCCGGAGCTTACGGCCAAAGCGGAGAAGCTCCCCACCTTCCCTTCCCCTTCGAAGCAGCCGTGACGAGGACCTGTTTCTGTGCTCTGCACTTGTTTCTGCTGTCCTGGCATAATGTTCAGCATGGAAACAAAATGTTGAATTTGTTGACGCGAATTTAAGCTTGTTATGGCTATATTGTTCTGTGCAAAAAACATGTAATTCGGTAATACTTTCTGGGCTAATCAGCCTCCTCTGTCTAGGACGCAACAGAGACATCAAAACGTGCAGGGAAATGTTTGAGTGACTGTTCTCAAACACAGTGAAGAAGCGGGCCATGCTTGTTCTGCCATCTCAATACTTAACAGGCAATGGCCAATCTTGCCAAAACAAAAGAAATTTCACTTATTTTCAAGAAAAAAAATGTGGGTGAAGTGGCACATATGTACAACAGACTTGTATAAGCTGTACACTTTAGAATTGTTCATTTTGGGATTCACGGTTTACAGGGCTATCCCATATTAGGGGGAAAAAAATCTGGATGCAATCATTATTACAATTTGCACTATCATTTACTAACCATGCTATCCAACCTCTTCATGATCATGGGGTTCGATACTTGATTTGCCTTGTCACATATCTCTGTAGCAATAAAATAAAATAACTTCAGGGCAAAAATTTCTAGCTACAAAAGTGTATCTAGTATGTGTATTACTGACCAGTCTCCTTTTCAATTCCATAATGGACTTCTGTCTCTCTCGAACTAAGTATTTCATTGACTGCATATATTTGATTGAAGGGCGTGAGATTGACAGCAAGAGAACAAAATGGAAGTTTTAGTGGATGAGTGTTATATGCCGATTCTAACCCCTCGTCGTTGGACCTCAATTGATCTTTGGAGCGCTTCTCTTTTCGTTAGCAGATTACCAAATGTTGATTTTGCTGGGCGGCGATAGTTTTTTCCACGGTAAAGTATTATGGCATGGCTGGTTGTGAGCTTTTCTACTGCTATTAATATACCACCTGTCTCAACCTCAAGCAGATTCGCTGTGTACATGATCTGTCGGGCTTGATTCTGCTTTGTAATTACTTTCACAACCTCTTTATGTTTCCAGTGCTGGTGAATCTCTTCAATTACACCATCAAAGATACCACGCCTTCCTGTACGGGGAAACAAATGGTATGCAGATTCAGTGATCAGAGAAAGATAAAATGGATATTGTAGGCAGTGACATATAACACAGCTATATCTAGGAGAACAAACCCATCCATTTTGCGGCCAATCCGGCGGAACATTATCTTTTCCTCTTCTGTCAAGAGTTCTCTATCAGCAGATTGCTCTGAAGGGCTCCAAGAACTGCGAAGCTTTTCCAGTGCCTGGTTAGATCTTTCAATCTTCTTGTTGAGCTGCAAAAAGTAATAGTGTTAGACTGCAACTAATAACATTACAAGTCAATGACTTAGAGCATGAGATTCTTCACATGAACACATACAATGGAAAGCTTCCATTCATGGTCTTTCAGTTCCTTTTCCAATCTATACTTCTCGGCCTCTAGTTCAATCATGATGTTGGGCTTAGCATTTTCATGCACAAGGTCAGCATGGAAATCCTGATACTCCCTGAAAGTTCCTACAGAACTTTCTTCAGATGATAATTCACTAACCATGTGAAGTGAGTCAACTGCTTTCAGTCGAGCTTCCTCTTCCTTCACCTGTCCATCATGTACCTGAGCTTCTCGTTGAATAACAGTTTGAGCAACTCCAACTGGAAGAAAATCCTTGCCTCTATATAGAATAATAAAATCCTTGTTTCTCAATATCACAGTGCCTCCCGTAAGATGCTGCACTGAGGAGCTCCAGTGTTACACAAGAACACAAACAAAGGACCCATATAAACAAAAAAAAGCATGGATATTTGATTAAGAACCATGTAAACTTGCAGTAAGCTAAGGATTCATGTTTAGGCCAATTCATTACCATACTCTAGGTCACAAGTTTAGCCTATGATAGAACATAAACAGGAATTAGCAAATCACTCGAAGGTGTAGTAATGCAAGATAAACCAAGAATTGTAATTACCAAGGAGGTGACTGACAACATATTAGGTTTTGCTAGTCAAAGGAATTGACTAAATGCACTTTAATAACATAAATATCTGATTAAGAACCATGTAAACTTGCAGTAAGAAACTAAGGATTCATATTTAGTCCAATTCATTACCATACTCTAGGTCACTAGTTTAGCCTATGATAGAAAAAAACAGGAATTAGCAAATCACTTTAAGATGTAGTAATGTAAGATAAACCAAACATTGTAATTACCAAGGAGGTGACTGACAACATTTTAGATCTTGCTAGTCCAAGGAAATTGACTAAAATGCACTTTCATAACATAAATGCCAGAAGGTACTTTATTAGGATTCAGGAATAATACTTGCCTTAAGGTTCCATGCCATTTGTTCATTGTTTGTATTTTGGATACCTACTTTCACTGCAATTTTTGCTATAAGGCCTTTCTCCCAAAGCTTCAGTATAGCAGCAGCCAAACCCTGCAATCTTGTATTTCTACCTGCCAACAAGAGAAAAATTACGATTGTCTTGCTCGTAAACAAACCTAATTTCTACCTGCAACACAAAATTTCTACCTTCCAACAGTTATGGTGAAGTTAACGTGATATGACCCTAAGATGGTAATCACATAAACAACAGAAGTGGATGACACGTATTGAACACATAGAAGGTGATTTATGTATAAGACATAAATAAAGGATATAGTCAATATAGACAACAGAAACGCTTATCAGTCAATGTGCTTATAAAATCACAAACACAAGGAACAATTTACTTGTATACAACAACAACAACATAGCCTTTCAGTCCCAAGCAAGGTGGGGTAGGCTTAACACAAAGTGCATCTCATAACTAATGCATACTCACCAAGGGCAAAATGTGTTGGCAAAGGGCATGCAAGCTTGCGCAAGTATGTCAGCTCGTCATCAGCTAATGTTGGCCTCACACCAGGAGGGCACTGCCTAAATGGAGTCTTAAACCCTGGAACAAACTCTGGGAGTAGATCAGCATCCACAGGTAATGGTGTGTCCCACCACCAATCAACAAATCGAGGGCCCAGAGTGTCCAATAGTCTATTGACTTCTCTCTCATATAGTGTTCCCTTGACAGGTTCTTCATCCTTCTGCCCACAAATGCTTTGACCACTTCCTTGAAAAGCATGATCTGCTTCACCATAACCATTTATTGACGCTGGACCTTTGCTCCCATATTTAAGTAGGGTTGTAGGAACATTGTTTTTTACTAAGAGCCTTTATGAACATTAGTTAGAGAAGTGTGACTATGCTTTGCGTTTTGCTGATATTTGCTTCCTCTGTAGACGAAATGTATGTCTCCTTTTGTCCAGACAACTAAGCCTCCTGTTTTTATCTGAAAAAATTATAATCCATCAAAGAAAATCGTAAGTTTTTGAACTCAACATTAGTAGAGTAATGATACAACTAAAAAAGGTCAAAACAATACACTTGGTATGAAAACAAGGGTTTTTTTTGAACCTACACTGTTACACTAGGAACAAATATAGTTTGTATGAAAACAATCTTTCTCTGCAAGTATTGGCATAATGACTGTCAAGTCCACTGCAACACAATGTCACAATCTAATGTGACACTACATTAGTTAGAACCACTGTTGAGTTGCATACTCTGCTTTGCATTAGTTGTAGACACCCACCATTTCCTTACTACTACAGTACTACTAACTAAATCTGCATTTGTCAGTCTGAAGTTTTAGATGCTGGCAACTAACAAGAACGACCACGATTACACTCTTGCACCGCCAATATTCATTTGCAATTTTGCATCAAAATCAATTTGCCCAAAAAAACCCTGAATGATTGCATCAAAACTGGCTACGTTGGTTTAATGGAAGCTCAAATTCAAATCTCTAAGTGCTAATGTCGAAATCATTATGCTGACACCATACAATTCTCAGGGGATCAGACCTCAAGGAACAAAATACATTGAACGAGAATAGCCTCATGGTCTCACTCACCTCAAGAATCTCCCTGGCACGGTCCATGTTCCGGCAGAGTGGCTCGACTATGCGCACGGCGGCGAGCTCCTCACCACTGGCCCATTCCTTTCGCATCTCCTTCACCACCTCGTCGGTGACCCCGGCCTTCTTGGCCCGCGCCCACCTGCGCATCCCGCGCGCGAACCGCCGGAGCCGGTCCAGCTCCTCGGTCTCCAGCTCGGTCTCGGCGCGCGTCAGCTGCCGCGGCTTCTTCTCCCGCCGCAGGGCGACCTTGAGGCCCTCGTCTCGAGCAGCCGCCCACGGAACCGCCCGCGGCTTCCCTTTCCCCACCACTTCTTGGCCCGGTCCCCGCGGCGGGGACGGCTCGATTGGAAGGTGGAACGCCGCGGCGGCGGCGGCACCGGCGTCGCTGGTGTGGGCGGAGCTCGGAGTCGGACTCGGACTCGGAGCATCGGAGAGCTCGAGAGAGCGGACGCGCCGGATAATGCCGAGGACCGCTCGTTGGGTGCGGCCCCCGGGGACTCCCGCAGTGAGGGGCTTGGCTGCTGTTTTGGACTTTTTACTTGCCGGCGCCGGTTTGGGGCTGTGGGTGCGAGGCTTGGGAGGAGTTGCCTCGGCGGGTGGTGGAGGCACCGGAGTTGCGGAGTCGCGGCTTTGGGTGGAGGATCCGTGGAGCCATGGTGTCGGCTTTGGGGACGGGGAGAAGAGGGGCAGCGGCGGTGGCGCCATGGCGGGGCTCGACTCCGGCCCGTTGCTCACTCTGCCTCACTCTGTCACTCATCTGAAAAAAAAAAATCTGTTCGCATAGACGTGTGCCGAGCGCGTGTGCGGCCAGGATGAGTCTTGGTCTGCGTGTCAGACAGAACCTGAAGCACCGGATTGGGTCTTCAGTGTTCAGTCTCCTGTCCTGTCTCCTGTAGGCACAGGTCATAATAAAGATACAGTGGAATTCCTGACATCATGTAGCCTAATTATGTGTTTAGCTGCAGTGGAATTTCTAATTATGTCTTGCCGTGCGTCGCAACGAGTATAAAATTTATTGTGCGTCGTGGTCATGACAATAATAATGAATTATGGATCTTTTTTGATTTAATTGTGGTCGAATAAACTTGGATCAAATAATTTGAAGGTTCATAATAAATGTTAATGCAATAAAGAACTAATCATGTATATGAGAAATTAACATTATATCTCCGCACGCGGTTGACATGAATGGGCACACCGAGCAACATGGCCGCCTCCTCTGCATTGCCGCAGGGCGTCGCGACGTCCAACGCCCCTCTCCACCTCTAGGATGTGCTTGAACGTTTCGCGTCGGACAATATCTGCCGCGCGTCGCCTTAGTCCACGACCCGTGCTGGCTCTTGATCAATGGCGACGACACAACATGTAGGAGCTTCCCGACTCAATGTGACGTTGTGAGTCTCAGCGCGGGCATGTCCTAACAGCGCACGGTGAACATGTGGAGGAATTTGACTCCAAAACACGAGATGGGATCGGACTACGACCAAAATAATTGTTTAGTTTTGAGTTTTCATTAAAAAGGAAACTCATCTAAATATATTACCGTACGAAAATGAGACGGTCACCATGGTAGCTAATGGACTGGACTCGGGTGGACGGGTGGCTTCATGGATGTTTCGGTCACAACTGAAGATGTTTTCTATTATCGTGGAAATAAATTGAAAAGTATCCGTCTCGTATGACTCCATTGTCGATCTTTTTCTTTTCCTTTTTTGTGAGCACTTTCTCTTTTCCCGTAATTTGTATACTATTAGAACTCCGACAAAGGAAAAAGGAAAATAAGGAAGGCTATATATGAATGGAAGAAATAAATAGCACAAAAGATATGGACTTATATTTGAAATAATATATAGACTCAACATGGATTAGGATTCATATTCAAATTACTATGCATCAAAAAGTTCTATTTAGATTACGATTTCCTAACTAGAAGGAAAAAATGACAAAAAAAAAGGATAAAACGACACTTATTATGTCCCTATTGGATACGGGCTCAGCCTGAAAAGGTCCGGTGGCTCTGCATTTGTGTCTAGGAATTAGAGTCCAATAGTATCGAGAGTGTCCGATAGTATCTAGAGTCCTATCGCAGCTTTGTTTTTTTTTTTCTTTGTTACCTTTTGTGGTTACTCTAGAGTCCGATCAATCAAGTACATATATTTTCAAATTTTGTTTTGCTGGCTGGACGAAAAGACTATGCACCAAAAGAATATGCTGAAATTTTGTCTCTTTGTAGATATGTATAGATATGGATTTGAAGTTGGTGAAACTACAGGTAGATAGATATGGTGAAGTTGGGGAGAAGGATTTATAGCAAGCAACACTCTACAAATTTTTTTTATACAATGCACCTAATAATTATAAAGTGGCTCAATTGACACTAGATGAATACTAAGAAAGTATGCGAAACCTCCATCATTTTTCTTAATGATTTTATAATTGTAAGCATGTGCCATTCTACCCTCATTTTTTTTGCATTGGGCATATTCCTTCCGAGCCCGGCCATGAGGGGTGTTGAGCTCGGCGGACGCATAGAGCCCTTAAAAGCAAGGGGCCCAATTCCAGATCAATATGTATGTTGTAGAAATATGAGATCTCTAGTATACTAAAAACAAGCCAGTCTAGTTAGATATGGTTGTTATATGTGCCCGCCTCCCTTAATTAGAGGGAGCCAAAAATTCCTTTTCATAGCATTGCTCGTTTGTCAAAAATAAAGAGCAGAACTGACAACTTTTATTGGAAGGGTGAAGAAATGCAGGGAGAGCAACTTTTATTAAAATAACTCTTCAAAGGTTTAAGGAGGCTCTTATTAATTAATTTGGATTCTTCGTAGGCGAGTTGTTGTGTGGTTACTTGTCGCTCTCCGGAGGGTATTACTAGAAATTCTAGGTAAGCCAATAGTTAGTGTAGTCACAGTCCACTCTGTGGTTGGCGCATTTGACAGCGGTAGATCATTTTTTTGGTGGTCGAATACTACAGGAGATTGATTGAACTACTTGCGCCTGTTCTAATCCATCCTCGACACACTTGGCATTTGCTGTACACTTGTACTACCCATCAAAACGTACGGACAGTCATATATTACTACTGATGATACTGAAGTATGGATTAGCATACACGTACACGCACATGGTTCTCTCTAACTTAGACGAGTCCGAATGTTGATAGGTTTAACATATATAAATAAGTTCAATTTATTTCTTTGACAACAATGGACTTCAACTTTGAACGACTACTGTGAATATAACGTAATAGATTTTTATGTAGCCCGGTAACATCAGTGAAAGCTCAGCTTTTCTGTTCAAATTAGCCGGGCTAGTTCTTGGTTTCATCGAGGCGTACATCGAACAGGTGGTCTCCTCTAGTCATCTTTTATTTCATCACCTTTACATGCAAAAATTTTAATGTAAGAAAGTCTCGTATAGCATATCCCTATATTCTTAGATTTTTTAAGCCCCATTTAAATGTCTAGTGATGATAAAACTTCAATCTTCTTGATTGATTTTGAAATTTTAAAAATTAATCAGGTAGACCAACTATCCAAATTTGGGTATTTATTCGGATCTGGTATCATATCGTTGTATATCGAACATCGAACATCGAACATTCATATATATATTCAGATATGAAGTATACATTTAGTATTTTTTGAACCCTTTGAATTTAATTCATTCATCCATTTGATCTCTCATAAAGTCTAAACCCCCTTTTTATGGACGAACGGATAAATATCGTCTTGTTTTCTAAACCCCTTTTTATGGACGAGCGGATAATTATCGTCTTGTTTTCAACCCTCTAATGATATTGGTTAACATGCTGGAGGCTTCATTATTGGAGGCCTCTGATCTCTAACTAAAATAAAACAAGAATCTTACAATATGTAGTACTCAATTCTCCTTTTATGCAGTGCTCTAATGTTGGTGCAATAACTTAATAAGTAATAAGAACATTGGAAGAATATATAGCGACAGAAAGAGACAAATATAATTAAGATGCTAATGCTATACAACAGGACAGATCTATGTTGCAACCGAGGAATTTTAATAAATTCTGAACTGTCACAAACATCTATCCAGGTACTAGCTAGCTGAACGAAGAGTGAGTTGCCTCGGCTTATGACAGAAACGAAGGTGCACAGAAAATAGCAGGAAGGTACTAAATAGATTAGCTAGTAATAACTTTCTGTTCTCTTGTTTTAAAATTAATATTAATTAGTAGCTCGCACTGTTGGGATCTTCTCCACACATTTTTGGTCAAAAAAATACAACTATAAGTAGAAATTAGTCCCTTTCAGTCGATCCAGCTAGCTAGCTTATATAGATATATATAGTATGGTGATTCATAAGCACAAAAATATCAATAATGTATATATATGCAAGAAAGAAACTAACGTTTGGATGTAACCGAGAGAGAGCAATGCAATGCATGCAAGGTCGTGGTACCTGATGGGTGGCTTCCGAGCAAGACGACGTGACGTCCCAGCTGCGTAGTAGTATATATACTGTACGTTCTGTCACAGTCACAGGTACACGTCCTTCGTTGCTGTACAATGCAAGAAAACGCCAAAAACGAATGTGCTTAAGCAATGCAAGATCGAGAATTCGAGCTCGTTTCCGAGCAAAAGCCCAACAAGACTTGTTTGACGTCCACCCCGGGCGGTCGTGGTCTGGTCACGTAAAAATGAACACGCACGACCGACTCGGGAACGAAAAGTGGCCAAACTCAGTCTTGCTCTAGCACCAGCTTAGTCGTCGTCATGTCCACGAAGCTGCGCCCAGGAACCAACCAGCCTTGGAATCCACGGCCGGTCCCACCTGGCAGTGACACACGCAAGACGAGATGTTCACCACCGTAGAACTTTTTGACGAACTTTACGTGTATGTGGCCTTGCCAAGAGGCCGGCCGGTGTGGCTGCTGCCTGCTGCTCACTCTGCTACTCTCAGAACGCCAATCAACAATGCCATGAACTTGCGCACCGCGTGACGCCGGCCGGCTTCCGGCAACCTTCCCCGTGCCTGCTTGGAAACGCGTTCTCCTGACGCGTCGTTAAGTTGCCATTTAATTTCGACTGGCGGCCGGAAAATGTACAGCATTTCTAGGAGCCAGGCCGCCTATATAACGCTGTGCCGGCAGAGTTGCTTTCGAGAATATATATGCTAACGTAGTAATAATCACCGATCAGTGCCTTACTTAGCAAGCAGCTCAGGCGCGACGACCACAGACTGCTAGGTACTAGCTACGCGACGGTCTGGTAGCTAGGTTAGTTTTGCTTTGCTGCAAAGCTAGCCTTCTTCGGTTCTTCCTCCTTGATCTCTCCTCCAATCCTCTCATCATCTTATCGATCTGCAGCACAAATAAAATACTAAGTTTTGATTAATTCTTCTCCTAATATAAACTCATCTTCTTCTTCTTCGATTGAATCAGCTGAAGATGGCAGCGCGGAGGCCGCGCGACGAGGACCACGACGACGACGAGGAGGACGGGGGCAGAGCCGATGACGATCATCCGCACAGGCGTGGCCCTAGGCGGCTCCGTCAAGCGCCGCTTGCTTTTACCGCGTAACAACTTAATTGAATTCACCGCCTCCACCAGTTAGTTCATTTCTGCATGCTTTGGTTGACTCGAGTTTCTTGCAACTACGTATTTGGTGTCTTGGCCTTATCTCCACATATATTATTGAGCCGCGCCTTAGCTGCTGCTCGTTCAATTCTCCAATCATTTGCTCATTTATTTTCTGATTCAAGTTTGAAGAATGCACAAAAGAACATGGATAGATGTTTTCTGCAGGGTTTTGAGTTAAGAAGCAGATCGAATCAATCAGTTCATCACCTATATATGTATGGAGGGCTGAGGGCAAAATAATCCCATACTGAATAAAATCCATGGAATCACGGAAAAAGGTCGACTGGAATTAGTTCATTTGTAGTTAACAACCAGAAACCCTATACTATCTGAAGATCCCTCTGAACGAGCCATGTCATAAGTAGACTACCCGAGAAGGCTCCGGTAATGAAGAAATCACTACTTTTGTCTACTTCCTTCTCCTCTTTCCTTTTCCTTTAGCTCGTGGGTTGGCAGAGGGGAGTACCGACCAATCACCTTTACCAGCAATGAAACAACCTGCTTGCTCCATATTCCGAATTGAAGTACCAGTACTGAAATACTTATATATAGCCTTTCATTCTTGTTACCTTTGTGTTAATTGACGAATTTGACATCAAGAAAATGTATCCTTTGGTTTTAATTATTAGGCCACCTTATGAACTCCATATTTCGAATTCATGTTCTAATGGAAACTAAATTAAATTAATGAGGTTTCTCATATAGGCGTATGCATGTCTCAATTCATTTACTAGCTTCCCTCTCAAAGATTCATTTCATTTCCCCCATCTGGTTAACTTTCTTACTTTTGATTTCTGTATTCCGATCCTTTCACAGTGTGGTAAGGAGGGTTGTGGCCCAAGAAACTATTCAACAATTAGTCCACAATTTGGAACCACTTATTCGTAGAGTGGTAAGACTCTGTGTCAGCACAGTACAGTCTATATCATGCACTTTTATTTTTAGCATGAAATATTGGTATGAAACTTAGTTCTTGATTGAGGAAATAATTTTTTTCTACTGATGATTGTCCTCAGAAGACAATGCGAATTGGTCTAAACGATTCTTCAAATGCCATCATAAGTTGTAGTCTATATTGAGAACACTGGCACATTTATATTTATGTTAAGTGTCAACATACACTGATCCTAATTATTTCAATCATCCCTGTGAGTTTTGGAGTGCACCTCAGCTAATAACTTCATATATTGTGTTATGCTTAGGTGCGTGAGGAAATCCAGAACATGTTTTCTCATCACCGGGATCACATGCCACTCAGGTATCTGTAAATTCCTTTGTCTATTTTTATTTTTTGGTTTTTTTAAGTTTGCAAGGTTCATATCTCATTGAAGAAAGCAAATCCAAATCTAAGATAAACAGATTAATTAGATGAATAAGGAAAAAGCGCAGCTAACTAATCTGTTTACTGCTAGTTGTAATCTTGAACCTAGTACAACTGCATTCTGACAAGATCAAAATATTATTCTCTATCAGATCTCTTCCTCTAAGCATCCAAGAGGCAGATGTCTTGCCTCCTTTGAAGTTAGTCTTTGCTAAGCAGCTCAAGCTACCAATCTTCACAAACAACAAACTTGTTGATATTGCGGACAACCCAATTGAAATCCAACTCATGGACACAAGAACCAACTCTATGATCACACCACCAGATACTCATCTTGGATCTTCATCTATAAGACTAGAAGTGCTGGTTCTGGATGGTGATTTTCAGTGTGACGACCGTGATGTGTGGACGGCTGAGCAGTTTAATGCAGCGATTGTGAAGGCTAGAGAAGGGAAGAGACCATTGCTCGTGGGCTCTCTCAGTGTCCCTATGAACAACCTTGGAGTGGCTGTGATTGATGATGTGTCCTTCACTGATAATTCGAGCTGGATAAGGTGCCGAAAGTTTAGAATTGGCGTGCGCATAATGCCTGGGACCCATCTTGGATCAAGAGTCAAAGAGGCAGTGAGTGGCAGCTTCACCGTCAAAGATCATCGAGGTGAATGTAAGTTTGATTCCAACCTGTATATATTCTATGCAGTTATTTCAGAATTTAAAAGATATTTTGCATGAACTGAATTATGAGAAATACAATGCATCATGTCGATCGTCACCAATCTGCTGGTGTATCTTCTCATATCATACTTGAGAGTTGATATATATGTTTGCATTTCCTTTACCAGTGTACAAAAAACAATATCCTCCTTTTCTCACTGACAACATATGGAGGCTCAAGAACATTGGAAAAGATGGACCGATTGACAAGAGGTTGGAGTCTGAGGGGATCAGGAACGTCCAGGACTTCTTGAAGCTTAACACCATAGACCCTGAAAAGCTCAAAGCTGTAAGAACTAGTACACTTGGTATTTCTACACATACAAATATTTAGGCACGAGTACTAGCTTAACATCCATGAATGCTATATATTATATTGAATTCAAATCATTGCTATGTTATTCAGCTCGTCGGCATGGCAGATAGGCCATGGAACTCAACGCTGAATCATGCAAAAACGTGTGACATGGGACGGAAATGCTATGTTTTCAAGACAGTAGGGTGTGACATTACCTTTAACCCTATAGGAGAGGTCTTGGCAGCAAGAATTGGAGACCAGACATTTGCTCTGCAAGAACTGCTCCCACATCAACAGGTAACCTACAATAATCACATTGATTTATGGTACCTGAAAATTTGCAGCCTTGACCTCAGTGGATCTCTAAATGTTATTTCCTTGCGTGATGTTGTCAAACGCAGTTCCATGTGAAGCAGTTGGCCACTCAGGCATACCAGATGTGGGATCAACTGGAGGAAGTAGCTAATGAAATGCCACTTGTTGCAAATAAGAGCTTTGTTCCCAGAAGTAATTCTGGTCGGGAGCCGAGTGAGAGCCAAGGGAGCATGATCAGCTCAGGATCTCAGAACACTAAGTATCTTGACTGCACCGGAACCGCTACCTCAGGTGCCGCAGTGATGTCGACCAACAGTTGCAGCACCTCAGATTCTACAGCAGCTGCCCATCCAGCTGATGATGCCATGTTCTGGAGACCGAGCATCGCACCGGAATGCAACTTCAGCTGGCAGGACTCGGCGGGTGGTTGGGATCAAGTGGATTGACCTTTGATCGATGCTGTTTGTTTCCTGCTTTCAATAATGGTCGGTTTGATCCGTAGTAGTTATTGTATTATATTACTTCCTGAAAAGTTATGCTTTTGAACATGCGGCTTGCATATGGTTTTTCAATCCAATAAGACTAAAGAATGCAATGTACATATGAGCTACTACATCTACGAATTTCTAAGAAGTCCCACTTATCCATGATTAGTATCAGCAGAACTGAGTTCATTACCTAAAGAGACGAGTAGACAAGCTATGGTACGGTGCTCTCATAGATATTCCTTTCGTAACACAAAAAAAAAAATGTAAATCGCTTGGAACCTGCAGAGAGCGTTTCTCTCCCTAGTTAGCATCTCTTTTCCCAGAACGCCCATCCCTCTTCCTTCTCTCTTTAGATCATGTTGGCACCCAAACTTGTCCTAGGGTGTAATAGACGTTATCATCATGTCTCTATCATCAAGAAGACCTGAGAGCAACCTCAGATCATCACATTTAGTGCTTGAGCGAGGAAAACCAATTGCGCTGGATCAGCCAGAGTTGGCTTAGCCGGGTGTCTAAGTCGGCTAAGATGACTTGACCAAGTTCCTCAAATTCAAGAATTGACATCACCATTGTGTTCCCCTCGTCGAGCGGATTGAAAAACATAGATGGTTTGTCCCGTTTAGAGTCTGGATGAATTAATTATGAATTTTGAAAGATTTCATTCAGAATTTATGCATGCCAATCGGCTTTGCCGAGTCACCAAGCCGGCTAAGCCGATTTTTGCTGTTTTCATCCCAGGAACAACGCCTCCTACCCGAGAAAATCGGCTAAGTCGATTTGGGACCTGGCTTAGCCAACCTGGAGTTGTTTTCCTTGCCGGTTTGACTTCTAAATTGGTTTTGGACCTATTTTGGACGTGGAAAACTTGGACATCGCATATGAGATGTGTTTCCTACTAGGATAAGACCACCCCTCTATATATACGAGAGGATCATGGCCGATTGATCTCATCCTATCAATCGTCAAAAGCACAACACAAATCCAATCTATCCTTTACTCTAATCTCTCTTTAACCCCTCTACCTGTTGTCTAGCACCTCTCTCCACGAGATTTGTTGATTTACTAGACGGCCTTGTTGGTCCTAGGAGATCCTCCACGTGCTTCCACCTGACGGATCTTTCTGAAGGTGGTTCAGGAGCCTTTTCAGTTAAGATCGAGCTCTACATCGGCTCTATCAGTCTCTAGATTGGTTTAGCCGGTTAAGCTATGCTCTTGCTACGTTATAGGTTGATCAGGCAACCTATTTAGGCATCCAATGCCCGTTGATGTGTTGGCACGAATTAGATTCGTCGTCAATAGACCCTCCTCCCAATCGGCAAGAACCAAAGGAAAGGAGGAAAAAAGAATTGAATAGGACAGGATCGACTAGGGCTGCATTTTGACTTTTCTCCAACTGTTTATTACTATCCTAAGTTGAACATATAGACAATGTGGTAGTGCTTCAGATCGCACGTAGATTGATCATCATTTTAGTGGAGGTGAGTAAATGCAATGGTGATTTCGTACAAAGCTTTAAGGGCGCAATTGGTTCTCTTTCCACATAGGCTCGCATCAGCCATATAGGCCCTGGTTGGCCAGGCTGGGACGGTGCAAGGAGAGAATGTTTGTATGCTTGTGTTGTTGAGCCAATTTACAGAGAGCATTTGTTTGGTTCCTAGTTGTACCTGCATGCACCGTTTCTCTGACAAGCCATGAGGCATGCGTGCTCACACCCGTAGGAGCCAAGCTCTCAAGAAACAAAAATGATATTCGTTTCCCAAGAGCCAGGCTCAGCAGTGCTGTTTGCATGCGGCCAGCCAGGCTCCGGTGCTTGGCTAGGCAACCAATTGCTGCTTGCCTGCACTCGACGAGCTAGGGCTGCGGAGAAACAGGTAACCCAACGCGCCCTAACTTGTTATTTTTCCCATAAAAAGGAAGCATCCTATCGCATTGATGTATTTATCTTCCACATACTTCTATTACACTACGGAATTATAGAAAAACTGTAGAAAGAACAATGAAGCTAAAACCAAACATGCTAAGTGTCACAATGCCCTCACTGTACTGTTGTGTGTTCTGCAGCAGGAGTACACAGGAGCCAGTGCCTCGGTTCCTCTAGACCCTAAGGGGGCAATTGGTTGCCCGCACCAGATGGTGCAAAGGGCCATCTCTGCAAAGGACCAGTTGTAGTGGAAACCGCGTCCTATTGTTCCATTTTAGCCATGGTTGTCATGTTTTTTTGTGGCATTTGCACTAAGCAATGATGTTTTATTTTTTAAAAAAAATATGAGACAGATGGAAATTTGTAATGATATTGTGATCTATTTGTTGTTCATGTCATGCTGGTTCAGATGATGACACCTTTTGTTAAGTAGTTCTTGCAATGATGTTGTGATCTAGTTGTTGTTACTCTGCCTGGTTCTTTCATGAACTAAACTAAGCTCAGTGCCTAGGTCAATGATTAATGCTTTTTGAGATAAATATGGCGCTGGAGGGCCACCACTTGGTGTGGCAACTGCGGTCATAGCGTACATTTCACTGATTGGGCACTTGTTTTTGTTAGCAATGGACCATGAAGCTTGCCTTAGAGCCTCTGCTGCTATGGTTACTACAGTTGCAAGCTAGTTTATCATGTGGTTTAGGGCAAGTTTGTCAGCTCCCATGTCCATTTCCTATGGCCCCATGACAGAGAGGGAGCAATGAGAATGCACGACCTTAACTACATCTACAATTCAGATGATGTGCATTGTGTGAACTTGCTTAGGATGAGAATGACACCTTTTGTCCAGCTGTTTGATCTTCTTAGAGCTAGAGAGTTGGTCACAGACAGCATCAATGCTACTGTTGAGGCGCAGGTAGCCATGTTCTTGCATGTTGTAGGGAATAATGAGAGGTTCAGAGTCATAGATCTCACTTACAGTGATGAGACCATCAGCAGGTTCTTCCAGAAAGTCTTGCATGCCATAGGAGAGCTTAGGAATGAGATGATTGTCCCTCCTAGCACAAATGTCCCTCCCAAAATCCATGGTAGCAAAAGGTGGTACCCCTATTTTAAGGTTGGTACACATGTTTATTGCTTTGCAGGTCCTAAGTTACTGTAATTATCACTGAATCACTAATACACATCCAATTTCAATTTCTTGTAGGATTGCATTGGAGCCATTGATGGAACCCATGTCGACTTAGCTAGAGTGCCCAGGAGCATGCAAGCTGCATTTAGAGGTAGGAAGCAATGCCCTACCCAAAATGTTTTGGCAGCTGTCTCATTTGATCTGAGGTTTACTTACGTGCTAGCTGGTTGGGAGGGATCTCCCTTATTTTGTCAGATGCCCTATAGAGAGATGATGCCCTTAGAGTCCCTCCATGTAAAATGCTATGCACATGAAGGCATCAATAATACTTTGCCATAGCTAAACATCTAAAATATGAAGGCATCAATAATTCTTTGTCTAGCTAAACATCTTGTGGATGCTGGTTATGTAGTCAGGTCTGGTTTCTTGCCTCCCTTTCGTGGTGCAAGGTACCACTTGAGGGAGTATGGCAACAACAGGCCCCAAAATAGGAGGGAACTCTTCAATCTTAGGCACTCTTCTTTAAGTTTCACAATTGAGAGAGCTTTTGGAGCTCTAAAAAATAGGTTCAGAATTCTAGACAACAAACCCTTCCACCCCTACAAAACTCAAGTGAAGTTGGTCCTGGCTTGCTATATCCTATACAACTGGATACTGAGGTTTGGGGAAGATGAGCATGTCCCTACTGAGGAGTCCTGGGACCCAAACAACAATCCCAATGAGCATGATAATGTCCCTGACAATGCAGCCTGGGTAACTTAGAGGGAGGAATGTGCCACTGCAATGTGGAACAACAGGGCCCTTGCCAGGATTTAGGGATGGCTATCTTGAAGCACTGCTGATTTGTGTTGTTGCATCTTTGTGTCATGTTAGAACTAGCTGTTATGAGACCTAAGGCACTGGGCAATGATGTGAGAACTATTTAGGATCTGTAATAAGTTTGACTTGATTTGTTTGTTGTTATTTGGGCAGGCTTTGTTATCGCGCGGATGCGTAGCGCTACGCCACCAGCGAGGTGACGATATCGGCGGCGACTACATCATTGGCGTGCAAGATCTTCGATGCCCTCCACGACGCCGGACACTCATTTGGCATCTACGTCCAGTTCGCCGTCTCTTTATGAGTCCAAATTTCCCCATGACGGTGCGCAGTCGAATCCAGATCTGAGGTACTTCCCACTTTCCCCTTGTCTTCTTCAAGTTTCGTCGGATCGGGTCTTGCGCTTTGTCGGCGTAGGTGTTGGAGCTGTAGGAGTCCGAGTGGGAGGAGCGATGGCGGCATCGCCACACTCGATACCAGCTGCATGCCCGTCGTCGCAATCCAGGCCAACATAGAAACTAAATCATGATGAAATTGCAAGACTGAAATTATTTCGTTTAAGGTAGAGGCTGAGAGAGCTTACCATCAGATGTCTAGATATACTTGACCAGTTGGAGGAAGTATGTATGCTACCAGCTTAATTATTTGATCATATTTATATATTAGACTGCTCTGTTGGAGCGATTTCTCTACTCTGAACTTCTGAAGCATACAAAATCTGTTTGGCAAAAAAAAAAAAAAGAAGCATACAAAATCTTTTGCATGTATCCACTTGACGATTATGTTCTCATTGATACGTGGTGTCTGAGTGCCAAAAAAAAAAAATGAAGCACCCCCGACGACGACACTGTCAAACGTAACTCAAGAAGACAGACTGAAATGGCAGGTTGGTTTGAATATTTGATTCACCTACAATCCACTGCCTAAGAATATGCCAGGCTCGGAGTCAATTGAACAAATATGTAAGGACTTGCGTTGTGATACTACTAATATGCACGGCATGCAGAGCGCGAATCACACTTTTTGAGCTGATCATACATTCTCTGATTGAGGTTGCCATGGATTGGGGAATATGCAGGAGTCTGTTTTTTGTAACTAGCATAGTCTTCGGTTATTTTGGAGTATTGAATTTTAGTGTGCATCGGCCTTTTACTTGATCATGATCTCTTACCTCTCTAATGAAGATATGCACGATGCCATAATATATAGTTGATAGAAAGTCGTGGTTATCTGATTCCATATTTGGGGTAGGTTGTGCGTTCCAGCTTTAGGTTTCTGGTATACTGAATATATGTCAGAATAAATTAACATGAAAATGTCAGCAAAAGTGTTTTATATTTTAGTAATTTAATTTTAAATTAAACTAAATATCAGGAAGCTGTAATTGTTTTGGGCTCCTGAAAAAGCGTGTAGTCGTAGAATAGTCTGTACAGGATTGCTGGGAAAAAAAATGGATATGCTTCTAACTTTGCACAGGTACATATGAAATATTCTTCTTGATACCTGTAAATGCGCTTGCAGGTTTTAGTGGATATGTTATATGGCAGAACTAGAAGCTGATTCTTTCCGGTTCCCATTATTTTAATTTGATGTTGGAGGTACTATTTGATGTTGAAGGAGATTTGTGAGAACGATGGTTCTTTTGTGTCCACTAGAGCTGTTGTTACATGGGTCTGCTTACTCTGTTGGTGTTAGACATGCTTCCAATATGTTTACTTTCTGGTGACAGAATTTGCTTTCATGATCCACACAGCTTTCGGCTGGCATCCTAGATTTGTACACATGCAAATAGCTCGTGGATTACAAGTTTATAAGAGGTGTGTTTCATGGACCAGTACGTAATATTAAGGGCCTGTCTTTAAACTTGTGTGTTTTATCACCTTGCAGCACAGGTGTTTTGGAATAGAAAAACACATGAATTTAGGGGAGGAAGAAATCCATGTGTTTTTATCTATCCTAGCACACGAATTTTGCCAGGCTGGCAAACAAAGAAAGTCCACCACACAAAGGAAAATCCATGTGTTTTTCCTCTACGTAGCACACAAAAAATAGAGAGGTGGAAAACCATGTATTTTTCAAGTTAGTAACACACAAATTTGTACTTGTACATAAGTTGTACTTGCAAGAGTTGTATTTGTACTTATACACAAGTTGTACTTGTACGAGTTGTAATTGTAATTGTACAGGCTCTATTCTGTGGCACTATGTGTCAAACAAGGCCGAAAACCTAATTTTTTGTATCCATGTTTTTGTTGTCTGTTGCAGCCCACAAACCTGACAAGAAAAAAGGCCCATCCTTCTGTTACATGCTTATTTGTTGATCTCAAACAATCTGTAGAAAGAAATTTACCTCATTAGTTTGTAAATCAAGATACAAAGAGTATAGACCTAATTAAATTTTCTTCTAGCACTGCTCTAGGTATATGTACTGAATAACTAGTGGAGCAAGAATTTCTAGGAACAAGTAGTAAATTAGTCCTGGAGAACCTCTAGGAAAACAACATGTGGCGCTAAAATCAGGTACTAGTAGTACTAAAAGAGCAGTCCAAAGTGCTTACTCTAACAAACACCCAGTCACAAGCACACTTGAATAAGGATGCAATAGAACACACCTGCTTAGAGAGGCTCCAAATACTAAATTGGGATGACCGAAATTATAAAGAGTTTAATGGAAACCACTGGCACCAACTACTGCATATGTTCCTAACAAAATTTAGGCAACCAAATTCATATATCTTATGCATCTGCTATGTTTTTAGAACAAATGCCAACATGGATGGGAATCGAGTCCCAAATTATGAACTCACAACAAAAGAAGGGCAAAAACCAAGAGATCGAAGAGGAAGCACTAACCTCAACAGCCAAAGGTTAGCACACCCATCATTTGACTCCAATCTGCTTGTAGGTTTTAGATCCAAAAAATATGTGGTCATCAACACTCGTGCTTTATCTAGCAACAGGGCAGGTCCTGGTTCCTCACAATGAACAAGGAGATGATCTAGCATACATTAGGTGAGATGAGAGTTGCATTATCTAGATTGTGCAATCACGCACACACAAAACAGAGAGCATGAGATCACACACACACGCCCATATTAACCACTCTAACACCTATTAGCCCAACAACCAATAAATGCTAGCCCTATATAAGACCAACTAGGCAAAGAAGCAAGGCAAACAGATTCAATTAGTCCAACAGGGCACAAACTGTATTTTTCTGAGTTTTTTCCTGACACCCCGCAGTCTACTTCCCACTGATAAGAAAAAACCCCAAATCCACACTGGTCCAACCAAAATTATAAGACAAACTTAGACGACATAATACAAGTGACACAAGAACCCCAAATCCACACCTGCTCCAATCAAAATTAAATTTTCTTAGACACACAGGAACGGGAATGATAACTATAGCCTGCAGGTGTAAAAAAAGTGGTATCCATTACTTTTTAGTTTACTAACAACATACATGAATTATCCTGCCACGGAGAAGAGAAAATACTATGAGGATCATAGCAGATGTCATTAACAACATAGAAATCTACAGAAACTTTGGATTATTAGGACTAAATTTGCAACCATCCAAAGCAGTAATTATCAAAAGCTCCTTGGTTCTTTGGTTTTAAAGATTGATAGTAGACTTGCAATCATTTGACAAAGAACAACTTGTGGCATACATGCTTGTAGTGCGTAATATTACTTACTCAACAATAGTACTCACAGAGACAAGTACACTAACAAAAGACAATCACAGAAATCAAACATAACCAATAGATTCACAACTAACCTTATCTCTTTTAGCCATATAGCCATCCACATGCTTCTAGACAAAAAGGGATCTCTGTTTCAAAGAATCAACAAAATAATAGATGAAGATTTGATGTGTGTTGGCATAAATCACAAGAAACAAACATTGTGCAACAAGAACACCGAGGACAAATTTTAGGATGTGGTAAAACAGATTACAAGTAATAATTACAAGTAACAATTTCACAAGAAACAATTACAAGTTAAATGTTGACAAAGAGACAATGAAAATACAAGGATAAATCACAATTAACATTTTTCTATGAAAGGACAAGGACAAAGAGGAGGAGTAAGTGTGCACAAGTCACAAAACAATGAAAAGACAAGGACATATCACTTGTTATGGAGGAAGCGAGACTCTTTGACGGGAAACCACAAAGAGAATGGACAATTCTTTTCTATGAAAGGATAATAGACAAAAGTTTATCCGTAATGACACAATTTCAAAACTTTGATGGGTAATATCGACACAAGCACAAAGACAATGGATAGTTCTTTTCTATGGAAGGACAATAGATGAAAGTTTACCCCTATACAACACAATTACAAAACTTTGATGGGTAATAGCGACATAAGCACAAAGATAAGGGATAATTCTTTTCTATAGAAAGACAATAGACAAAAGTTTCTCCCTATAACACAATTACAAAACTTCGATGGGTAATAGCAACACAGCTAAGATGTATTCTAGAAATCCTATCTGTGTACGCCATCGTAGTGGCTTTAATGTGGACAAAGGTTAAAGAGGAGGGAGTAGAGTTGTAATGCCTTATATGATCTCTCCCTTTGACTACAATCTTAATTCACGGCCATTCTCAGTTCTCTCTAACAGATACCACAAAAGATTATACAATTGCGTGTGCAAAGTTATCACTTGTGCAAAGTTATCACTTTACATTATTGACTTACTCAAGCCATGCACCAGCATTGTTGTGATTCCAAACACAATTATATGTGGAGAGAGATTACCTCAAGCATAGGCCTCAAGATAAAGGCTGCAGAGAGGTTCCCTAAATTCAGAACAGTAACAATGGTGCTGATGTAAGGCTCCAGCTTCTTCAAAATCTTCAATCGCCCATTGTAGCGATACCAGTTCCCTATCGATAAATACTAAACAAGTTACGGTAGTGCTGTAAAAGATAACAAAGAGTTCTAAAATGCATAAACTTTTAAGATCAAACAATAAAGCATGGCTAATAGTATAGTCAAATGTTAACATGGCTTGTTCTAAAGCTACTTCTCCTAGGCCATCACCCTCCCTGAGTTATTCATTAATTCTCCTCATAAATCAAAATGTGACATTTCCAGACTATCTTATGCCAACCTTACACACACATTCAGTCACCATTGTCAACACAGTTAGGCCTAGCAAATCAATCCAAAAGAAATGGGTTGTCTAAGGTTGGAACATGGTCTGTCAATTTTAAAAAAACCTGTCAAGGTTAATCTATAGAAAAAAAATGCACAAGGAATTAGCTATGCACTACGAAGCCTGTAAACAAGCTGTCCACTAGTTAGTCCTCATTCCTAGCTTGCTTAGAAATTATAAGCATCCCACAAACATAGTTGGCACGAGGAAGCAAAGCCCCACTTGCTAACTTGTTAATGCAATTATATTGTACATGATCTTAAAAATTACAATACACAAATATTAAAATTGCATATTTCAAATAGTGCAAATAGTACTCGTTCTTAATGCAATTATATTGTATATATAAATAAAAAATCCAGCTCGTGCGTGTGAAGCCTACTGACAGTACAGTTAACTTGTGCTACTGAACAAGTCTTTTGGAGATAGAGGGCGCAATAATGGCAGCAAAAGCATATTAGAAGTCTTTTGGTGAAAAATTAATTCAAAAAATTAATTGGAAATGAAGTAGCATGCACAACACAGGAAAGTTAGCAAGGATGACTTGTTTATCAGTATTAACAAAAATAGAATGACAACCTGAGACACAAACACAAAAACAAGGATGACTTTGCAGAGTGCCAAAGTGTGCGTGTGAAGAAACCATCTAACTCTGAACTGTATCAATGCCTTCTCCACTGGGAACAGTTTGTCATGGTCTCCCCATACAATCAACACTTACTGCACAATGCACGCACGACCATGAAAAAACTTTGGTCACAGGCTCACGGACAGAATGTCATCTGATAGCGAAGACAACATGCGTTTTAATAGTACCTGAGATATTGGTGTCACTTGGAACTTCTATGTTTTGATAGTAATCCCCTTCAGGAGATCAACGCATGACCATTCATCACGAATATGCACAACTTCTTTAGGTTTCACTCCTAATACCCTGCAGGCCTTTCAAAGAATATTGTAGGGTTTGCTTTTCTGCTACAACCTAGAAGTTGAGGAGCATCCGAGGAACTGAGTTTACGAAAAATAATAATAGGAAAGTCAATAGCTAAAGTTTAGAAAAAAGCACATATAAATACAAGGACAGAGCTTAATTAGTAAGATTAGTTAAACAAGCCCATATAATGAATATTCTGGAATGGAAACAAACCTCTGCAGATACAGGAACATTTCAGTGCTTGTAAAACATTAAAATTGGTTGAAGATGATTGTCAAAGTTGGACACAACAACTATTCTGAAACCAGCCCTTTGCAATGCCCCAAAAACATGTCTAGCATCAGGATCACAGAGATGACAAGCCTAGCAAACATATCATATTTTTAAGATTAGCAAATATGTAACAAAATCAGACGGTCAAAAAGCAGTTTGACAAACTGTATCTCACCTTTCCAGTTGTATAGTTGTTGGTGGTCCTTAATGATAATTTTATACCGCCAATAATAACCTAAAAAGAGGCGAATTAAATGTTTATTTGCACATATGCTTTTTCTATTAACCCAATTCTACTTGTACTCGGAGAATTATTATTTTGCAGAAACATACAATAAGTACAAGAAATTCTATTCACAAATGCGCTTTCTAGGAAGCGTAAAATTAAGGGAATGGGAAAAGGTCCACTTCGGGACCAAAATGGGCCGTATGCACCTCGCCACCGTGGCCCAGGCCCACACATGACCCAAGAAGTGGAACCCCAAAACCCGGTCCAACTCCAACTCGGGCTGCAGGAGTAGGCCCGAGTAATTTGGCCATAATTCATTTATCCGGACTCCGTTTTGGGCCATCCACCAGGTGTTGGAAAGCTAACGACAAGGCCCATGCACCTGCAAAAGATGAGGCCTAGCTGAGCCAAAAACCTGGTGTGCGCCAGGGGAGGGGCGCGCGCCCCTCCCAGGTGACCAATCTGGCCCATCCTTGGTGAGGTGGTTCAAACCTTCCTTGTGAAGGTCAGGCGGTGCTGCACTCATACAAGGAAGGTGGGAAACCGATGTGGGAAGGTCGGTTTGAAACTTTCCAAGTGGGAAGGGGCATTTTACAAAGAGCCCCCTCTACTCCATCTATAAAAGGAGGCTCTCTCCCCCTCATTTGACACCACACAACCAGAGCCTCTCTCCCTCATTTGTATCCCTCTAGTAGTATTAGGATGTAGTAGTAGTAGCTTAGTTGGAGCAAGGCAAGCTTCATTGGAGAGCTTGAACCTTTGGGAGAAATCTCGGTATGAATACATTCCAGAGTTCCCTTTTGTTCTTGTTCTTATTTTATCTATATAGCTTTGTTATGAAACTAGAGCTAAGTTCTTGCACGTGTTGAACTTTATGCTAAATCTATCATGCATACATGTTTAGACCTAGAGCTATGTTGAGGTGATGGGTTCTTCTTTAATTTAGTCTCGATCAAGTCAGTTTATGGGATCGAATGTCCGTCCTTGTGGCGGGTGCTCTAGTAGAAGGACCCTGGGAATGGGTAAGCCTTGTTGGCACGCTAGAGTAGTAGTCGATAGCTTAGACGTGGTGTCCAGGCTAGAGTTGCCGTCAGTTGAACCTTTCTCATATGGTTGAGGTGGTAGGCAGCGGGGAGTGACCTTGTCACATCCATCCTTTGTAATCCCCCACGTCCGGGTTTGGAGTAGAGCTGTAGGCCGGCAACACTTGGCAGACCAGATGTTATCCGGTGCCCAAAGTAGATCGACAGCGACCAGGCTATCTTTAGAACCTCTGACCCTATATGAAGACATGTATCTGTATGATCCTGCTATCGTAGCATAGCTATCAGGAATGCCTGCTCCAGTTTAGGTTTTCTTTATTCTTTCTTTTATCTTTATCCTTGAGTTTGGCTCGAGTGTGTGTGTCAATTATCTATCTATCTATCCTTTACCCCTGTTATGAACATTGGCCTATTATGCATTCATGTTATCTTGACCATGTCCCTCTTTTACACCATGCCTTCCTTTGGAAAAATATAAATAACGATACCCTAAATACTTTCGGGTGAAATGCTACAACAGTATTTCTGTGCGCTTGCAGACTTGTTCTGTAAACGTTGCAGAATACCTACTGGTGTTTCTAGTGGCATTGCCAAGGACTTTGCAATCCTGGTGATTACGCTAAGCAACGCCAACAAGCATTTCTGGCGCCGTTGCCGGGGAAGGCATTGGTTAAAACGTTTTAGTCGGACATGTTCTTAATAATATGGTGTAGTAGTCCTTTTCATTTTAGGATAAAAAATATTTCTTTTTATAAACTATATTTTGTTACCTAAAAATATTTTGAAATAAAACAAAAAGTAATTTTTTCTTTATCAAAAAATCTAATAAAATGTTTTTTCTAAAAAGCTTATTAAAAATATATTTACCTCTTTTTAAAAAAATAATAATATTTTTCCATCCTTTTATCAAATAAAAATATAAATATTTTTTGCTAAAAAAATAAAAATGTTAGTTTGTTTTTAAAATTTTACATGAAGCATCTTTTGGTTTAAAGTATGATTCTTGCAAAATCATATCTTCATAGGCTTTTTAATTTAAGCATGGTGCTTAGATTAAATTGTCTGCTTCGATTAAACGATATGTCTAATCATTGTTCCAAAAACTGCTAAGTGTAGTCTTTTAAAAAAAGGTTATTTTAATTTATTTTATAAATATCTTCAAAAAATATATATTTTGCTTCTAATATCTAAAAAATAAAATAATCTTTCAAAAAAGTATATTTTCAAAATCAAAAAATTGAAAAAAGTTATCTTTCAAAGAATTTCTTTTCTTTTCGTATTCTTTCAAAAAGAAAAATGAATTTTCATAAAAAATTTTTGATGTCCTCCCTTGAAAAATAAAGTTTCAATAATTTTTTAAAACCAACTAGCTTAATTTGCTTCCTGCACATGTTTTTCAACGCGGTATTCACAAGGGAAGGTAAGATCCCTTGTGATCTACCAAATCATAACCATACAGGAGAAACCAGAAACACAGGGTACAACCTTGATCCTTTGGCATTGAGCTAGCTTGGGGGAGGACTGCAACAAGGTAACATGTATCTATCGCTATCATATCCTTCTGTTACCTTGCAAAAAAAATTGAATAAATAAGTGAAAAACAAAATAAATAACTCTCCTTTCTGATAAATAAGGACATGTTGTCAAGTCAGTATGCACCTTCGGGTATTCTTATCACTAACCATTTTAGGTTAAAGAAGGAAGGACATACGAAGCTTGAGAACATGAGAGCGACATCAATGTCATACGTTGATGATCTTTGGTGATGGAACACTCTCAATGGGAAACCTGACCCTGCACACTTGACTTTTCAAAAAAAAAGTCTACGTGTGGGGGAGGATGGTGATAGTCTTGCCACATGTCCACCAGAGCAAAGGTCATAAAAAAAACAATAATGATGTCAGCTCTACCTTGTTAAAAAAAGAATAAAGAAATAAAATAAAAAAAGAAGAGAAAAAAGTGGCATTGAAAAAGGAAAAAAAGAGAGTGCTAAAAAATATATAAAAAAATGAAAAGAAAAAATAATAATAAATAGAAATAATTGGAGGAGAGAGAAGGAGCAGGCTGGCCCCACATATCCAAGAACACTTGTGGGCTTCCTCACTCTGCCCAGCATTGTCATTCACAAACAAGAAGGGTTCGCCTCCAAGCCTTTGCTATAACCATCAGTCCATGGTCTATACACAATAAGCCATGAGAGTGGCCTGACCTGGTGGTTCACCTGAGAAAAGTCATCATACGAACCGCAGCAACAACACTGATGTTTCATCCATCCATGCTGCCGGTAACTACACTCAGGTATGCAAAGGTAATGGTCCCCAACTTTTTCGCTCATACTTGTCTCCATAGCTTGATCAATCATGCTTCTTTGTTTTATGACATCATAAAAAATTGAATTTTCTTATGTTGGAGATAAACCAAGGCATGTTTTACTCTTCTTTTATCTTAGCCTTGTTTGAGTTTGAATAGAAGTTGGTGCAACAATGCTTTAGTGATACAATATACTCAAATTGTTCTCTTGTTTACCTTTCAATGTTTTCACCTCTGTTGGATGAATCTTGGTTTTCTTGTCATGCTTCCTTTCTTTATGATGCATGTTTGGTTTGGATGTTTTGGTCATTCATGCATGATGATCATACTTCCATAGGCTTGCTAAATTAAGCGTGGTGCTTAGGTTAGTGGTGTCTGCTTAATCAAATTAGACAGGGAGTCGAGTTTGATTTCTGTACCAAGCTGCTAGTATAGATTTTGGTTGATCTTATGTACTAACCCCTATAGGAATACATAATTTTTATAAGGGTAAGTCTTAAGATGACACTGGAAATGAAAACTTGTCTGTTGGACCAAATTTTTTTTGATAATAATGAGATAAAATGAACCTTTCGAACCCAAGTTTGTTGTTCTGTTATCTCGATGACATCAGAAGACAAGCTTGGGGAAGGGAAGCCTCCCAACATACTTAAAGGAGGCCATGAACTGCAAATCAGGCCATAATGTGCACCATTCAAGCAAAAGGTAAGTCAGAAGCTAGCTTGGGGGAGGGCTCCCGCAATGGTAACTTATATCCCAAACTTCTTACAATAATTTGGCTATCTTATAGAAATGATGAGATATAATGATTTTATACTCTATATATGTGCTATGCAAATATCTAGTTCAACCCTTATTGAGATAATGAATAGTTGCTCTATCTTGTGTTTCATCTATACCCGTGTTATAATCGAGCTTTCTCTAAGATTTGGGTTTATCGGCTAATAATGTCTCATCCTAAAAACTTGAACTAGTGGGTTGCGTATGCTTGATCTTGTCTAAGTTATTGCCTGATATGATATGATGACATGGGCTGCGCTATGACTTTGTTCTGAGTGAGACTTGACATTCGGAGTTTTATTTTCAAAAATTCAAAAACAAAAGTTCCTCAATGATTATGAAATACCTGCCAAGGCCATATGACATGTTTTAATTCTGCAAAAATCTTTAGTCATATGCTGCTTGCGGAATGTTGAGTTGGGTCAAATTGTTGTGATCTTAGTGAGATTATGGTCATACACCCATAACTGAGATTCACATGCACCCAACAAATAAAGCCAACTCTCACCCCGAGAGTTGCGCAGAACATGCACCCATCCATCCACCAAAAATATGCCAACTCTTATCCTAAGAGTTGCGCACCTTTTCCAACAATAAAAATGCTGACTCTTACCCTGAGAGTCGCGCATTCCTTATCCAAGAAAATATACTCCTCGCATTTCGATCATGATATCTCTCCATCAAAAATTTCGTCATATACCAATAAAGGATATGGGCTATGCTAAAAATAGAAAAAACATGCCAAGGGGCATGAGTAAAAAAATAAAGAAAAAAAGAAAAAAGCATCCATGCCAAGGGACATGAGAGATGCAATAAAAAAGGGAAGGAAATCCAAATTCCCCATTCAAAAGAAAAAAGAGAGAATAGAAAAGAAAGTGTGTACCTTTATAGCCCATATTCCTCCAAATATATCATCCACCTAATAAAGAGAGTCATGATGCATGGAGTACCAAAAAATATTTAGCATTAGAATTCCACCATCATCATATTCCACACACTTGCACATCTTAATCAAAGTGTATGACTTGTATCTCCTTGTGGTTCGGTTTTTGACCCAACAATATATGTGATGCAAGTATGCCCACCTTTTTACCTGCCCAGAAGTCCACTCTCAGCTTTAGTGGTAGGATACAAAAAGGCAACACTATAATGCCTTTGGTGAGGTAATCATACACATTGAGCGATTGAGAGAATCATTTGAGGAATTTACCTTTTCTTTGCAAAAAAACTTTTAAAACCTCCAGAAAGATGGTTGATCTCGGGATGAATGATAAGCAATGCTTGTTTATCTATTCTATCTTGTAATCACCCAAGACCTGAGATAGCTAAAAAGCCCCATCAGTTTTAAGATAATAAAAGGGTGGATAGCATGCTTATTTATTCGAATTGAAGTTGAAAACTTTGTGATAATCTTGGTAAATTTGAAATATGATCAGTATCAAAGCAACTCATGATCAACAACCAAAGCCTAACTTTGCTCGAGGACGAGCAAAAGGGTAAGCTTGGGGGAGTTGTTGGCGGTCCTTAATGACAATTTTATACCACCAATAATAACCCAAAGAGGAGCAAATTAAATGTTTACTTGCACATATGCTTTTTCTATTAACCCAATTCCACTTGTACTTTATTTTGCAGGAACATACAATAAGTACAAGAAATTCCATTCACAAATGCGCTTTCCAAGAAGTGTAAAATCAAGGGAATGGGAAAAGGTTCACTTCAGGACCAAACTAGGCCGAGTGCACCTCGCCACCATGGCCTAGGCCCACGCATGACCCAAGAAGTGGAATCCCAAAACCCGGTCCAACTCCAACTCGGGATGTAGGAGTAGGCCCGAGTAATTTGGCCATAACTCACTCATCCGGACTCCAAGTGGTGAGGGGCATTTTACAAAGAGCCCCTCCACTCCATCTTTAAAAGGGGGCTCTCTCCCCCTCATTTGACACCACACAAGAAGAACCTCTCTCCCTCATTTGTATCCTATAGTAGTATTAGGATGTAGTAGTAGTAGCTTAGTTGGAGCAAGGCAAGCTTCATTAGAGAGCTTGAACCTTTGGGAGAAATCTCGGTATGAATACATTCCAGAGTTCCCTTTTGTTCTTGTTCTTATTTTATCTATATAGCTTTGTTATGAAACTAGAGCTAAGTTCTTGGACGTGTAGAACTTTATGATAAATCTATCATGCATACATGTTTAGACCTAGAGCTATGTTGAGGTGATGGGTTCTTCTTTAATTTAGTCCTAGTCAATTCTGTTTGACGGATCGAATGTCCGTCCTTGTGGCGGGTGCTCTAGTAGAAGGACCCCGGGAATGGGTAAGCCTTGTCGGCACCCTAGAGTAGTAGTCGATAGCTTAGACGTGGTGTCTAGGCTAGAGCTGCCATCGGTTGCACCTTTCTCATATGGTTGACATGGTAGGCAGCGGGAAGTGACCTTGTCTCGTCCGTCCTTTGTAATCCCCCACGTCCGGGTTTGGAGTAGAGCTGTAGGCTGGCAACGCTTGGCAGACCAGGTGTTATCCAGTGCTTGAAGTAGATCAGCAGTTACTAGGCTATCTTGACTTAGAATCTCTGACCTTATATGAAGACATGTATCTGTATGATCCTGCTATCGTAGCATAGCTATCAGGAATGCCTACTGCAGTTTAAGTTTTCTTTATTCTTTCTTTTATCTTTATCCTTGAGTTTGGCTCGAGTGTGTGTGTTAGTTATCTATCTACCTATCCTTTACCCCTTTTATGAACATTGGCCTATTATGCATTCATGTTATCTTGACCATGTCCCTCTTTTACACCATGCCTTCCTTTGGGAAAATATAAATATCATTATATATACAAAGAAGTTTTAAATTTTGTACTACCACTCTAAGAATAACTCTAAGTTCATAAACTGAGAAATATTGATTCATGTAAAGTGAACAAGAGAGCAAATACATGAGAAACAAGGCATTGCATTTTTAGAAAAAACACATTTAGAAACTAGGATCAATATACTATAACTCCAATCTTATTCACTTGACTAAAAATTTAGAAAACAACAAATAGCATATACAAGGAGCACTCTCTTTGTTTCTGGTGATAAAAGTGAGACTTCCTACCATCTAATCTCATGACACACCTAAAGAAAATTTAGAAGGCACAATAATAAGAGGTTTTCTTTTAACACTAGTAGAGATATGACCTACCATGATGAAAATTCTTATGATGATTTTGTTATGGTCACCGAAGAGTGGTTTCCATGATGTTTTCGTCACTTTGGTCATGGAACTACATGATGATTTCTCAAAAATTTCATTTTCATGATGTATTTTAAAAAGGTCATGGGAACAATCACTAAAAGCCTGATGAAATCATCACAGAGGCATTCCTGACACTGTTCATTGCTGGATTGTGATGATTTCAAGGATATCCTCGAGTTGTGACCAACACACTTCATCTGAAACCCACGCCGCTCCATTTGGCTATGGGAGCCGGCGCCGTTTGCCTGTGGGAGGGCCGCCTCTGCTCATATTTCCATCCACCGTTAGTTGTGGGACCCGCCTATCACTCAGCCGGACACTTCTCCATCCGAAATCGCCGTTACTCATCCATTCCGAATGGGCACCGTGCTACCACACTTCACCGACCGACCTATGGGACCTACCTGCCAGGGGAACCTTGAGGCCACCACCCTTCGACAACTGACATGTGGGACCCGTCTGAGACCGTTTTCCATTCGACATGTGGGATCAGCGTGTCAGTTAGATGAGACTCAGCCCACCCACCCCCCTTCAACGACTGACATGTGAGACCAGTTTGGAACCATTCTCCATCCGACGTGTGGAATCAGCGTGTCAGTTAGATGTGACCCAGCCCACCACCCTTCGACGACTGACATGTGGGACCCGTCTGAGACCATTCTCCATCTGACGTGTGGGATCAGCGTGTTAGTTAGATGGGACCCATCCCACCACCCTTCATCGACTGACATGTGGGACCCATCGGGGACCGTTTTCCATCTGACGTGTGGGATCAACGTGTCAGTTAGATGGGACCCAGCCTGCCACCCTTCGTCGAGTGACATGTGGGACCCGTTTGGAACCATTTTCCATCCGACGTGTGGGATCAGCGTCTCAGTTAGATGGGACCCAGCCCACCACCCCTCGGCGACTGACATGTGGGACCCGTCTAGGACCATTCTCCATCCGACGTGTGGGATCAGCGTGTCAGTTAGATGGGACCCACCACATGGGACCCATCTCTGCTCATGTGGGGTCAACCTTCATCAACTAACATGTGAGACCCGTCTGGGACCATTCTCCATCCGACGTGTGGGATCAGTGTGTCAGTTAGATGGGACCCGCCATGTGGGACCCATCTCTATTCATGTGGGGTCAACCTTTGTCGACTGACATGTGGGACCCGACTGGGACCGTTCCCATCGGACGTGCGGGACCAGAGCGTCAAGTTAGATGAGACCCGCAACTGGGGACCCTTCTCTGTTCACGTGGGTCCACCCTTCTCTGACAGATATGTGGGACCACCCTTCTCCAACCGATGTTGAATTCCCCAAAAACATTGGGTTTTCTAGGATTCGAACTCGGGAACTGGCACTACGACATGAAGGTCTTTGCCACTACGCTAAGCGGCTGTGTGTACTCGTCCCCTTGGAGCCTTTATATATTATAATATAAGTATATTTATGTTTTCTTATATCTTATATATATGGGATATATATTATATCCCCTGAAAGTGGATAAGTATCTGACCATTGGACTTCTTGCGGAGTCGGAGGCGGCAGTAGAGGATCCCCAGTGTGCTGTGGTGGCTCCGGCGTCCATTTGGAGGCAGGCGGCGGGGCTTTCCCGGTGGAGCACGGTGGCATTGGCGTCAGCGTCGCTTGTGTGACGCGGCAGAGGCAGAGGCGTCAGATCCAATCCATAGGTCTCCTTTCTCCCCTTTATACTATTTGTTTCTTCATTTGTTAGGAGGCAACAAATCAGTGCCACTAATCTTTAAGTTGCACATGTGATGGTAAGACTTGATTTAGCTGCTATTCTAGTTTGAGTTGTATGTCTTTGTCTTGCTACTCTAAATTTGGTTGACCTCATAACATGGAAATTGTTAATGGTTGTTAAAGTTGCAATTTGGTATAAGTTGTGCACTTCACTGATGGATCTTTGTTGGATTATTTTCTTCTTCATTCAGTTATCTCATTACTTAGGAAGCTGAGGCCACTTGCGCACTGATGAAATGGAGTAGGTTCCCAACAAGAGGACAGACTTATTTACCAGCCTCCCAGATGATCTTGTTCTCGACATCCTCCACCGTATCCCTGGCCCCTCCTTGTTCCGCTGCAAATTGGTCTGTCGAGACTGGAAACACCTCATCAACAAGTCTGACATCAATGACAAGCTGGCCGTCCAGACTATGATCGGTTTCTTCTTCCATAGGAAGAAGAACACCCAACACTTCACCAGCTTCACCGATGAACTTTCCTGCTTCAACTTCTTGCGTGAAGATTGTGTAGATGTCTCAGATTGCTGCAATGGGCTTGTCCTATGCCTGTGGTGTGGATGTCGCTAGATCGTCTGCAATCCAATCACACAGAATTATAAGGTACTGCTAGCTGGCTCTCATTATCGTGCCCTACATTTGGAGGATTTTGATCCATTAGCTGGGATGGCTCAATTGTGTTTCGATCTGATAGTCTCCTTGCACTTCCATGTCATTGAATATGTGGACGGTGAAGACAGTATAGTTGAAGCTTTATAGATCTACTCATCTAAAACTAATACATGGCTCAGTACGGGATTGGGATGGCGGGATGGTATTGATGTACAACTTGGTGAAACACGAAGTGTATTTCTTAATGGTTTTCTCCACAATATGGCTTATGTTAGGGCTGAGGGAACATCTGCGATACTTGCTATTGATATGGAGGGAAACACATGGAAGGAAATTGCTGTGCCTACTGATAATGCTGAGCTTACCCTGCATCAATATCAGGGTCACTTGTGTGTATGTCTCATTGATGGTCCTTGCAATCAACACAAGTTTTCAATGTGGATCCTTGAATACTATGGTACTAATAATTGGACATTGCAGCATACAATCATCCTTAACAACATTTTTAGAAGCATTAATATCCAATGGGTTATGACCCACAAGCTGATTGCAGTTCACCCCGAATGAAATTTGGTTTTCTTAGCTGGGTATAAAGAAAAATGAATCATCGCATATGACATGGACCGTAGAAAAGGTCATGTCATCCCTACCAGACTCTTTCAGTATGGTAAATATTGGATTGCATCGGAAGAAAAATGCGTCCGACCAGCCTATCTTCCATATGTTCCCTTGTTATCCGATTCACTACAGCCATAAGTTGCAGATCTGGCAGAGTCGTCGATTACTTTAAACCTATGTGCCATCATATGAGGGAAGTCGCTTGTAGGAAAGTTGGGGCCATGCTTGTTTATTGTAATGACTTTTTTAATTATTAGTTTCGTTTGTATGAACATGATGTATCGATGATCGTGTGTTCCCTTGTGTTTTATGTTGTAGTTGTCGATACTCTATCATACTCTGTCATACGTGTTCAAACATAAAGGGGCAGACTTTCTTGTGTCCAACAACATTTCCATTAAAAAAATTTGCTGTAATAATACCCTTGCATATGATATGTGGTTGAACTTTATATTAAATTAAACTCTGTCTTGCCACTACTATAGACTGATCAAAATCCTAATTGTCAGTGAGCACTCGACAGACTAATTGCTAGGGCTTTCAAAATAGAAGCATTCACACTTTCTCCTGCGAGATCAAATATGGAGTGGTCAGACTTTCTTGTGTTCGCAGTTAAACTCAAGAGCTACGTATCACCCGTGAAGGTATAGAGCAAGGCGAGACTTGTTGAGATGGTCTCCTAGCAGCATACGATTTACAACAAACTAATAATAAGAACCAACAGGGTACTATAAAGGTCAACAGAAGATCACGTGCATATATTATAATAGCAAGTTAAACTATTGAACATCATGATTGTCTCCAGTGAGCATGTCTTGAGTGGAGCGGTGTTGACATTAGATAAGTATCATTTTTAACCATCAACATAACATGAGAAAGGTTTAAAACATGAATACCATCTTGTTATAGGGGTTACACTAACAGAATTCCATAAGTTTTGGTGATTGTCTATTTCTACAAGGGGTTATCAGAAAAGAACAAAAGAGGTCCACATGTCAAATTTACATAGAGAGAATACCACGTCTAGTAACTCAAGAATACTCTAGAAGACTCAAGGAGGCACCCCTGTGAAGCTGGGCCCACCTGGCAGCCAGGCATGGGCGGGCGCCCATGCCATGTGGGCGGCCGCCCGGCCAGCTCCACCAATTAGGAGCTACCTCACGGATCCTGCCTCCACCGACCTTGAGGATCAATATGAAGCGTCCATTTAGGTTAGTTTGATCAAAGGGCTATGGTGCATCCTAGGAGGCTATATAATCAGGGCCCCTGGCCCTTGGAGAAACCCTAATTCATTCAAGAATTCATTTTGGAGAATTCATCCTCAACTCCAGAGAAGCCCTAGAGCCATCATCTCAATTAGAGCTCCATGGTTTAGTAGCATAGCTACATAGGAATAGATCTAGAGGGAGTCAAGCCTAGCTTGGAGTCCGGATCTATCAACATTCTTGGTAATTTCTTCTACTTCATTGTAATATTCATTACTGTTCTTGCTACTATTAATAGTACTTTATTCTATTCTAATATATCATAAATGACTTTGCTCTATTTGCTTATGTTCTTAACTATATTGTTCTTAGTTTACTTTGATTATATGCTTAGCATAGTTGGACTAGAATTATGTTTATGCATAGGATTGTATAGCGCTTGCTCGGGTGAGTGGTAAATATTGTTTAGGCATGGTGCCTATATCGTATTTATCTATGATTGCACTCTATATTCCGGATCACGAGGTAGATCACGGGAGTGACAGTCCTATTGAGTCCTTTGTAGTCCACCTCCTGAGTATAGGACTAGTAGAACACCACTATTACAGGGAAGTGGTTGTCTGTTCATGATTTTTCTTGGTAATATCCATATGCATAGATGTAACCTTTTCCCGCCATGATTGCTAGGTGTAATTGCACTAATCATTGTATGTTTTGACTTTATAGTTAGAATAACTTAGGATTTATTCTTGTAGATCATCCTAGTCCATGCTAGTGTTATAAACTTAGAGTACTCTATTGAGATGATTATCATTATTTTATGTGGCTATGCGCTCTCATTTATCCTTTGTCATTTATCATTCATATATATATTATTATTTTATGTGACACTCACCTTGTATGAGAAGATAGATAAAGACACGGTTAAGCTCTCCATTATCACATGCAGTGCTCATTGTTCATTATCCATAAGCATTCCCTTCCCAGTGGCAAAAATATAAATAACGATACCTGGATTACTCCCGGTTAAAATGCTACATCATTATTATCTGTGCGCTTGCGGATCCCTTATTTATTTATAGAAAAGCATATACATTTAATACCAGCACCTTTGGCGCCATGCTGGGGATGACAACCTAGCTTAGGTGGTGTTAGAGGTGTCAACAAGCATTTTTGGCGCCGTTGCCGAGGAAGGTTGAAAGCTCACCAAATGGATAATGAGCATCACTGCATCCACTAATGTGATTGAGAACCTTCCACCCTTCTCTAATCATACAACCTTACCCTTGTCTTTTGTCTATGTTATATATCATATGCAGGGTAATGT